>CAMQGK010000299.1:2617500-3817500 GCA_947000775.1 Pterois miles
GCTCTTCAACCAAAACAAACCACAGTCAGCCAAGACAATAAACGGCGGAGAGTCTGCGTGGATACGACCTGCACTCTCGCACTTTAAATCCAAAGTGGTAAACACCACAGATACAGTATGGAAACACTTTGGGTTCCATACATCGCAGGAAAAGCAGAGCTAGACATCACGGCTAAAGGTGCATACAAACTCCGTCATGGACAGGAAACGTTATCGTATTGCAGTAACATGCGGCCAAACCAGCTGTCACTCTCATTTCTGTGGTCCAACTAGCCGACGCTACAACTATAGAGCACTAATATATAATAATAATAATATGACATTTATGTTAAAAGCATTCAAACAGCCCCGATGGAGCAGATCATGGATGTATGAAGACACAGGAGAGGTAGCAACTTTTAAGAAAGTACCATTAATTTGTGAGGGAAATGTCTTTATTCTTTGATTTGACTGATATATTTGACTTCAGGACACTTCTGACTACAGACTTGCTGTAAATCACACATTCTTACTGTATTCATTTAGATATTTTTCAAAGTAAAAGTCTCTAGAAGTGTACGATTCACCTTTTTCCAATGGTCTAGTGGTTAACAAAATTGCAATTCTTGTCGAATCGCAATACACATCGTATCAGTACCCAAGTATCGCGATAGTATCGAACCAGGAGATACAGAAGGTGTATCATCCCAGCTCTACAAAGTACGTCTAACAAATACAGCAAATACTTTGTTGATAGTTAATTAATTGTTCAAAATGAATGAGTATGAATGAATATAGAGGCCTTTCCTACACTTATGCAGCAATATTTTTATGGGACATTCTTAGATTTGGGTTAAAATTTCAGTTTTATAGAAAGAAACAAAAGATAAGTCACGCAGAAACTGAAGCACTTTGGTGAGGCCTGACAACTTCTTCTATGATGGTTTGTGATTGCGGCCTCAGATCTGCAGCAGCGGTGCAGCGAAATCCTGCCTCAGCTAAAGTTAGCTCAGACTCACAGTGGAAACCAAACACACCTACGCAGCAGAAGCAGAAGCATGCGGGGCGGAGGACAACATCCTTTAACCAGCAGAGACAGCTGCCGGAGTGTCCTTGAGCAAGACACTGAATCCCTCCCAGATCTGCCGCCGCCACTGTAACTGACCCTGCAGTCTGAGCTGCCTGCAGCCGAGAAAAGGTGAATATCCCTACGGGGATCAAATACCACGTTATTATTGCAGTGTGCTACTTACAAGCCATCTACAGTGCTTCCTTCAATCCCACACCACGGAGAGTCATATCTCAGTATCAGTGGAGGAGGATTGTGTGTGTGTGTGTGTGTGTGTGTGTGCGCGTCTATGTATAACTGCATGTGTGTGTTCAACCATGCCTCTCCGTATCACCCTCCATCATCGTGAGTTGAGGGGTTGTGGTTCCTAGAGAAGCACTTTACTTAAATTAGACCCTCAACGGCTCGACATGCAGGTGTCAGCGTGTGTGTCTGCATGTGTACGGTAGTGTGTGTGTGGGCGTCAGACAGGTGTGTGTGTGTGTGTGTGTGTGTGTGTGTGAGGGGGAAGAGACTGAACAAGAGAGAAGAGCGAGATCAGCAGACAGTGAAAACGAGAGAGAGGCAACAAGGGAGCGAGAGAGAGGGAAGAGAGGGAAGGAGCGAGCGGCGGAGGGAGGTGGGGAGGGTTACGGCGAGCAAGCGAGCAGGCGAGAGAGGATGGGCGCCTGTGACAGAGCGAGAGAGTGAGACATAGAGAGAGACAGCAGGTGAGAATAACCTAGTGTGACCTTATTTCAGCACCGCTTTTCCATTCTTTATATTCCCTCATCGCTGTAATATTTACACAGGAATAAAAGATTATTGGAGAGATCCACGGAGAGGAAATAAAGAGGAAGGAAAGGAAAATACACCAAATAAAGAATGGAGAACAGGAGGCTGGTGGAGTGGGTGAAAAAAAAAAAAAAAAGATTTCAGGTCTGCAACTAACAATCATTTTCATTGTCGATGATTCTGCCAGTTATTTTCTTGAATATTCAATAAATCATTTAGTGTGTGAAATGTGGAAAAAAGAGTGAGAAAATGCCTATCACAGTTTCTCAGAGGCCGAGGTGATGTCTACAAACGTCTCGCTTTTTCCAACTCCAAAACACTCCAAAAACCCAAAGACACTGAAACTGACGATTATATTAAACAGAAAAAAAGCTGCAAATGTTAGGCATTTTTGTAGGGCAAAAAAAAATTGGCTGAAACAATTGATTGACTATCAGAATAGTTGCATTTAATTTTCTGTTGATAAATGAATCGTCCTCAGTTCTACTTTTCGTGAATCAAGGGAGACGTCAGACTGGCACATGTTAATTCCACCCAAACAGATTAAACACTAAAACACACCTTTATTCCAGCACTCCAACTATTTCTCCATTAAAAACTAAAAAGAAAAGAAAACCATAAGGACGTACAGAGAGACTGCACATAGCCTGTCCAATGAAGCATGTAGATGCATGAGCAATAATGCAATACAGAACTGAAACAAATAGTTGATAAACTGGTAGTTAACTATTTTTATGATTTATTACTCCTTTAAGTCCAGTTTCTTATTTGTGAGGAATTGCTGCTTTACCTTGTCTTATGATTGTGAAGTTAATCTGGACGGTTGGCCAGTCTGGACTGTAGGAGATCGATCGTAATGGCCGTTTTCACTTATTTTACTAAAAAAGTGTTCTGCATATTAATCAATAATGAAATGAATCATTAGCCCTATACATATATATCAATATATATTGTTTTTCAGTATAAACATATTGTGATAATGTCTTGCTATTGTTCGACAGATTTGCAACACAAAATCAGAACACAGTTCATTCTTTGTCTGATTGCTCTATGTGCAAATTTGCATTTTATTGTATGTATATTAATATAATACTGGGCTGGGCAATATATTGATATTATATAAAGAACATGATAATAGATAATAGATATTGTCTTAGACTTTGGATATCATAATATGGCAAGTGCATCTTACTAGACTGCTCTATTCTGTTGATGACTGATGATTATTTACCAAACGTCCAATTGTGCAAATATTTTGAGAAAGCACCAATAATCAAGCATACAATATGGTCGCAATGTCGATATTGAGGTATTTGATAAAAAACATTGTGATATTTGATTTTCTCCATATTGCCCAGCCCTATATTAATATTAATATGATAATGAGTCCTGGCTACCAAGAAAAGACAGACACAGACCTTCACATCCTAACTGGATGCACCAATTAAACACATTTAAGAGAAGATGTTTTTTACATAAAGCCAGCATCATACTGTCCAGAAATCAGACAAATGAGGGTAAACATGCTGATATTTTGAAACAGATCAGCAAAATATGTATCCGCATGTCAGAGATGAAGAGAAAACCTGCTCTTTTGTTCGACTGTGTTCCCTTATATATGCACAGGATTGTACTGTTTAGGATGTTTGTCTTCTTGTGATTATTTATCTATTTATTCTGTTAAAGTACTGCATTCAGAAACATGTAATTTAGCTCCGGTAATAACATCCATGTCACTAAAGCATTTTTTGTTTTTTTTTTAATAAGACAAAGCTGAAACAAATGGAAGAGCTGATAAAACACAGACAAGACCAACGCTAAGAGGTTCTGGTGAAGCACACACACACACACACTCACACTCATGCAAAAGCAGAGATAAGTGCACACTCACACACACAATAGAGGCCCCTATATTATGCATGCACGCATGCTTCCAAACATTACAAAAACACACATCAAAACGACCAGAAAAGACAGTAGGCGGTTATTAAAGAGACAAAAGAGGAAAGTAGAGAGAAGGAGAAGAGACACTTTACCAGCAATCAAAGAGGAAGAGGAGAAGAGATGGAGAGAAGAAGAAGAAGAAGAAGAAGAGAGAGACATGCAAAAAGGAAGAGTGTGCTTTTAATCAGCCCACATCCAAAATTTAGACAGGCATACACAGAGGCACAAGCAGTCCCAGTAGGATTAGGACCTCAGCACTGTGTGTGTGTGTGTGTGTGTGTGTGTGTGTGTGCGTGTGTGCGTGTGTGTGTGTGTACGTCCCACGAGACTGATTAGCCATGAATGACTGATGACGGATCTTTGTTGTTGTTTTTTTTTGTTGTTTTCTCTCTCTCTCTCTCTCTCTCTCTCTCTTTTCTCTCTTCTCACAACTCTTAGCTCGGGCAAGAGCATGGGAGGGGATTCTCACACACACACACACACACACACACACACACACACACACACACACACACACACACACATATATAAAGCTGCACACGACTCCATGTATATTCAACGAAGCCTCCTGAATATACTTAATGCTTTCATGTGTGTCACTGTGTAACGATCCATGCTGTTCCACACAGCTGCTTCTCTCTTTTTCATACTCTCTTCCCCCCCGTCACACACATACACACTCAGAGATATGAACCTTTTCCCTATTTAGAAGCACATTAGCTGTCTTTCACACCAAAACACTCAATCTGTCCAATCAGCAGTGTGACTTGAAGGGTCCAGGATTCAGGAGGCAGTCCAAGCACTCTTGCCTTCTTTAACCTCACCTCCAGATGAACCTGCGGCCCCCTCCATCCATCTGAGCGCCTGACAGCAAAACAAACTGGACATAGACCCGCCTGAATGGAGGCCATTACAATATGAATGAGCTGAAATGAATCGAATGGAGAACTGAAAACACAACAGCCGAGGAAAAAAGGGCCCTGGCTGAGTCAAACAACGAGTCAGCTCGAGTGACGATGAGTCAGGCATAAATGTGACCCCGTGGGCGAATAAAAAGCCGGGTCGGTCTCAGGTGTCGGGCGATATGGGTTGCCGTGGTTGCGCCACCTTGCTTTTTGTAGTATGCATTTTTTTCAGGGGGTGCAGACCTGTGGATGTGGCGAGACTGTGACATCATGTCTGCCCCCCACTCCTCCTCTAAGTGATGTCACCACTCTGTCACGTCGCGTAAACAGGGGATTGCCTTGACCCCTCTGAAGCAGTGGAAAGCCATAAAATAGCAGGGAATTATAGTGTCTGCACACACACACACACACACACACACACACACACACACACACACACACACACACAGGAATAGCTTTCTTTTCACATATCTTGTGACTTTGTCATGCATTCATATCATGGAAAGCAGCCACATATTCATATAAAACACCTACATTGTGTTTTTAAATGAACACACACACACACACACACACAGCACCCCCCTCTCCTGTACAGAGCAAGAAGCTGTTTTAGCCTTGTGTTTTGCGGGCTGTTTAAAATGTCATTTTTCTCTCGTTTCTCCGACTTCAAAAGGCGCTGCGCTGAGCTCTCACTCCCTCTTGCCAAATCCTCCAATCGTTTCTGATTTAGTGAGTTGGCCATGGGCCGAGTAGCACCGGGACGGGCCCGTTAACAACCGGCCGAATGGTGATGCAGGGAGAGGGGGGGGCAAGAGGAGAGGAGGGTAGAAACAAATGAGGCGATGTGGAAAAGGAGTGGAAGCAGGCTGAAATTGAGACAGAAATAGGAGGAGTGCTGAGAGAAGCTGGTCTACTAACAACGCGAGGAGGTGATGGGTGTGTGGGGAGTTAGACAGAGATGGGAGCTGGATATAAGAGGTGGGGGATCGATTGAGAAGAGAAGAGAGAGGGGGGAGATAGGATGGCTGTGAGGAGGAAGGAGGGCTGGAGGACCACTCAAAAAGCTGAGAGGAGCCAACGCAGAGTGAAGGGGAAGCGAAAGAGGAAAGCAGAAGGAGAGGAGGAAGAGGGAGGGTGAGCATGTGGTCAAAGAGGAGTGAGGAAGACGGGTGGAGGGGAGGTCTGGCCAGAGAGGGACAGAAGAAGAAGAAGAGAGACACAGAAAGAGAGAGAGAGAGAGAGAGAGAGACAGAGAGAGAGAGAGCACATGGACACAGGAAGTCTGGCGCTTTCCATTCACATGCCAAGTCATCAGATGGCGGTGTGTGTTCACACCCCGGAGATGTCGCAACCAAACGCGCCCCACTCCCTTCAAATCACTGCTACCGACAATAAGCAGCTGTTCACATGTTGGATGAGAGTTGGAGATGAGACAAAAGTCTTCTGTCAGAGCAGCAAATGTGCTTCAGAACAAATGCTTCACTCCAAACTCCCAACATCAAAACGAGTTAATACATTCTCATTTTTCTTAATCTCCATCCGTTGATGTGACCTTTCAGACGGCTCAAATCTCGGTCACAGTTACTCCGAGGTCAATTTGATTAGACGCAGTGAAACGTTCAGGAATATATTGAAATGATGCGCCGTAGTTTGCCTTGGAATATCAAAGTGTACACAAGACAGTCTAATTTGTAATGGAAATACCTTTAATGACTTTATTTAATGACTTAATGCCTTTAATGCATCAACACATTTCAAACAGTCTGACTCATTTAACTGTTTTCTTTGGCCTCGCTGCATATTTTTATTTTAAGCTGAGATAAGTGCAGCACTGATGTGGGTGTAGAATCAGTTTTGGTTTTTTTTAATGTGTGTAAAATATGATTTTTATAGAATTTGTAGTGGAGTGAGTTTCACATTATTGTTGGGTTATTTAGACAATTTAAAATATGGTTATTTTGACCCAACATGCCTTATCATAAAACTGTCACAAATGTAGTAAATAGTAAATAAATTTTAAAAAATTGTAAGCAGAAAATAGTAAGTTTAAAAAAAAGCTAAACCTTATTTTAGTTTGGGTAAATAAAACAAAAGTAATACTGAAAAAACAACACTGGTGCTCATCCCAAGGCTACTAAATTAACTCTGTAGTGCGTTGGTGCAATATTTAGATTTAAAGTGAAGCCCATTTGTGTGTTTTTGTCTTGAATTGAACTGAATTGACAGTTTACACCAATCGCAGCTCGGCTGGCTGCAGCCTCCACCAGCTGTCTCCTGCACACAGGGGGTCGTCTTGCACGCTGCACCCGGGATGTGCCCCTTGTACCCCGGGTAGCGCTGGTGAGGTGAAGGGGGGAGGAGGGTGGTGGGTCTGTCTGAAGCCCATTCACTGCTGACTCATCTCACACACACACACACACACACACACACACACACACCGCGTCTCCTCTCTCTCTCTTTACGCTTTCACTCTCTCGCACTCTTGAGAGGCAGCGGAGGCGGGCTGAGGAGTCGGGGATGGCGAGCCAGTGGGTGCCGTCAGGCAGTGGTAATCTGACTGGATTACCAACCAGGTGGAAACATTCAGCCTCTTGACTCCCTCTACTCCTCCTCCCTCTGCTCCATCCATCTATCATTTACATGCTCATATTCTCTCTTTTCACCCAGTTCTTTCTTTCTTATATATGGCCTTTAACATAATCAGCACCCTAAACACACACACACACACACACACACACACACACACACACATATCTGCACAACAGACCTCTGTGTCTCTAATCATTCAAGCACACAGAAACTTCCAGACCCATGCACACACACACACACTTCATATTTACTCTCTGACGTCATGCAGGTTGTTTGTGTGTGAAGGTGTGTGCAGGTAGGAGGGTGAAGGGGTGTGTCTCTCATCTGTGCTGCCGTGACGATCAAAGCCAACGCCGAGAAGAGAGACATTACTGACAGCCTCGTGATGAACGGACAGGGTTGCTGCACGTAACACACACACACAAACACACACACACACACACACGGCTACACACATTTATGGCAAAGAATCACAGGATTTCGCTGCAGGATCTTGTGCTTCGTGAACAGGACTGAACGGGAAGAAGGAAGAGGAAAGAAGAGGAGAAGAAGAAGGAGAAGAAGAAGAAGAAGAAGAAGAAGAAGAAGAAGAAGAAGACAAAGGTCAAAGAGGAGAAGCGACCAAGAGGTTATCTAGTCCAACCAAAACATTCTGATTATTAAGATAGAAACCTTTAAGGACTTTGTGTGTGTGTGTGTGTGTGTGTGTGTGTGTGTGTGTGTGTGTGTGTGTGTGTGTGTGTGTGTGTGCGTGTGTGTACAGCTGTGCATGTGTGCACACGTGACATGAATGGGTGCTCATTCTGTCTGTATTACTAGGTCACGCACACACACACTCACACACAGTCATGTAAACAAAAACCGTCTGCTGTCTGGGAAGTAACACACCTGTTCAATGACAAGCTTTGCCACGCCCTCCATAATACTGCACACCTGTGCTACTGCAGGCTAAACCTAACCTGAATCACACACACACACACACACACGCACACACACTTGCACAACTACCGCCCAGGGGCTAACATCACAGAAAAGGGGGAAGAAAGAGAGGGAGACTGGAATAAAGGCAAAGCAGTGAAACAGGGAGGGGAAAGAGAGACAAAGGCTTTCCCACTGCTCCTATCAGTAATCTAAACGCCTGTGTAATATCATTGTGGGGTTTTATCAAATGGGGGGCTGAATCTTATGGCGTTGGTATGCGGCTGTCATTCCATCACCTTGTCAAGCGCGACCACATTCAAGCAGACACCATGCTGATCTAAATAAGAGGCTTCGGCAAATTGATGGATTGCAGGTTTTCCGGGATATGAAGAAACGGGGGAATGAGAGTTGTTTTTTTTTTTTTTTTTTTTACTTTGAATTACTGTAAGTGATACACCCAGTTTGTGAAAAGGTAAAAAAAAATGTGTGTCTCTTTCCAAAGATCTGAAGCAAACCCCCCGTCGTAACCCCCCACTCCTGCCCTGGTATGGCCAACCCCACATCATATCTACCCCCTGTGCCGAGGCCTAGGGCCAGGCATACAGCTTTCTGAATCTCTAAGGGGGGCAAGCACAAAGGTAACCCCCATCCTAACCTCCCAGCAAACACACACACACGCACACACACACACACATGTACCCAACCCCCATCTCAAAACAACAATCCTCTATGCCCATCATGTCAGTCAAAACCCCATCAGGGACATGCATGGAGAGTCTGGATATCTGGAATCTCAATACAGTGTCATGCACCTTGAGACCCAGTGAGAGGCCCTCTTGAATATATTTCAATAGCATTATCACTCCACATTACTACGCTTTTCCCCCCTTTCAACATTATAGAATCATCTTTAAATTAGACCATGATATATGTCAGCGGGTAGCGGTATCAGTCAAAGTGGAGCACAGACTGTTTAAATAGTTATGCAAGTTATGTCTGTTAGGCAACCTCACCATCAGTTACAGGTTTAAAAATGGCATATTTCTGGTCAAATCATTTCAGTCAAATTTAAAGGAGCCATGCAGCTAAATGTCTCATGAAATATAGAAAATACTCTATTAATATAAAATAAATAAATGATTGTGTAATATATTTTATTATAATATAGAACTACAATTATGTAAATTAAATTCTATTTTATCATGTTGTCCTATAAAACATTTTGTACACATTATGTTTACAATAACGTATTGGACGCATTACATTTTTGAATATATTTAAAAAAAAATCCTAAATTATGAAAAATAATAAAAAAAATAAATCCTGCACTATTAGTTCAATATGTATTATAAATTAATGACAGAGAATTAAAGGCTACTGTACATACACAATATAGTCATAGTAACCTAAAAAATACACGTGTAATGTCATTAAGGGTGATTTAAGAACATTTCTGATGACAAAACAAGCTAATATTATTATTATTATTATTATCATCCATTTGAAGCAGCCAAGACCAGAGCCAGGACCAATAACACACCAGATGTCAAACTGGTTCTGTTTATATTTTTGAGCGCTGCAACTTTAATGTGTTTGACCGTAAATGCTGAAATTATTTTATTTTGTTTAAAAAATAAATTAAAGAGTTAAAATTGCGCACTGGTCGTCTGCGTCTTTTTTTTTTTTTTTTTTTTTTTGCTGTTGTGTAAAACTAATGAATATGCAAATGAGTGGAGACAGAGGATGTGTGGATATCATTCATTCATAGGAGTCTGCGTCTATTTAAAGAAGCCGCTGCATTTGATAAATGATAATTAATGAGATTTCTCATCGGGCACGTTTACGTTCATCTAGTGAGTCCATTTTATAGACAGCGCATGATTTGGAGCTGAAGCTTTCTTTCTTCCTCTCTCTCTCTCTCTCTCTCTCTCTCTCTCTCACACACACACACACACACACACACACACACACACACACACATACCCCCCACCCCCTCCCCTATTGAGACAGGATACCAAAGCTACTTGTTAAATCTAATGCATGCACTGTCAACCCATTCGCACCCCGTCACGTCCCCGCTCAATATAGAAACCGGATTTTCTGGTATTACCCGCACCTCTATTAGCCAGAGCCCCCCTCCGCTCCCCCCACCCACCCACCCCCAGTTTGAGACCAGTACAAACCAGCGTGTGCCCCCGAACCCACCAGCACCAACCCACTATACTCCTGGAGCCACCACCACCACCACGTTGCACAGAAACCGTAGTGAGCTAATAGCTTTAATTTATTGTTTAATGGGAAATATAAGCAGTGGAATTACCCAATTCTAATTAATTACTTCAAATGGCAATGATTAGTACTTTACTAATTGATGAAAGCTTATAAATCTATGACAAGATTATGCTACTGGAAACGCCTAATAATCCATGTGTGAGAAAGACGAATAATCCTGGAATATTTCTAAAATTATGAGAGGTTTTTGAGACGAAAACAAAACAGGAAGGCAGCCTGTATGTCGTAAATTTAGAGCTAATCTAATTTGCCAAGTTTTTTCAAGAGGGAAATGTCCCACCGTGTTCCATATTTTGCTTTTACGCGACACACTAAACTGATATTTATTTTTTTATATAACACACAGAAAGCAGCCATGTAATAAACAGTTCATTAAATAAAGTAAAAGTCTTTGCTAATTTCTAATTGCCCACTTTCTGAGCAATTTCCTTCCACAGTAAATTGCAGTTCGTCCCAAAGAGCATTCCCAAGTTTGTAATATGGAGAACATATGCTTCAGACAAAAGAGAGGAGCTGATTTTTTTTTAACCCACACTTGTCACTTATACACATGAAAAGAGTTGAATTCAAAACTGACCTGAGTGCGGACCCATGGAGAGGTGGGATGAGTAGTATTTCCCAGGCTGGAAGTGAGCGGGGTGCTGCACGGAGCCGTGGCCGCCTGGCGCCATCCGAGACGCGGCGCTGTGAACCAGCGCGCTCCGCTCCGTCAGGAGGTGGTGCGGAGGAGCGAAATCTCGGCTTTCCATCCCGGTGAGAAACCCGATAAATCCCAAATCCAAAAGTAAAATCCGGAGGCACCGAAGGGTCTCAGGCAACCCAGATGCAAATAATCCCTTTTATGAACTTCGGGCTCCCCTCGCATTGAGCGGAGTTTTGGCTTTGCAGGGTAGAAACTGAGTCCCCGTCATGTCCTACAAAAGAGAGAGCAGGAGACGCGTCAAAGCGCTGACAATAATGAGCCAACCAGGGATGTTAGAGCTGAAGAAAAGGGCTGAGTTGAGAGACAGTCGCTGTTCATGTTTTAGACAAACAAGCAGCATTTTACAAAAGCAATTCAAATTTCACAAAAACGACCATGATTTACTAGTCTGGTACTGTCCTCTACACTGCATTTAAAGACGATTTATGCCAGTCCAGGAAGGTGAGTTCTGCAGATAAAAAGGTGGTTGAACTGACTTTATGTGGATTTACTCTGCACCTCATCGTTGGCCCCAACACAGGAGTCTTTGCCCCCCTCCTCTTCCTCATCCTGTGACCAAACACGATGCAAATAACGCACACGGGAGCTTTCTTTATCAGCGAAAAGAATGGAAAGGGGAAGGGGGGAGATCTGGCGCAGGTACAAACACAAATGGTGCATTTACAGTACAAGAGTTCACAGCGGTAAAAAGCCTCACTCGTTGAAAGACGAGTTAAGTCTTAAGACTGATCCAGGACTGGTCATAAACAAGCTGGACCTCGGGGGCTCTCGCACTAAAATATGAAGAAAAACCATTTGCGCAATACTTATGAGCAAGAATGCAACAAACCCTAAATTATGGCCACTAATATATCTATTCCCCCAACCTCAGAGTCCCCATAATGGCAAAAACCAGAAGACGTTTCTGCTTTGATTAATGGTTGTTGTTTATGTAAATTAAGTTTGATTTCTTTCCTCATTCAGTTGTCATAAAATCGGATCCACTATGCGCTCATTTAACATGTGGTTGTGTCACTGTAGACGACAGGATAGTCTAAAAATGCAATAAAACATGGGATTTATGTAAGATCCAGTAGCCATACACACACATTTCTACACTGGATCAATTATATGACATACTATGTAGCTTTTAGGAGTTAAACCTGATTGTATTGATGGCTGTTTTTTGTGGATAAACAACATTTGTTCCATCTTTAATGTTCGGCATTTTTATATATATTTGGCACCGTTGGATTCTTACTTGTGGTGTTGCTTGTTAATGAAAAACAGCTATTTCTGTCAACTCCTACGGGGTCAGCAGCAGTGGCCCCCTCGCCTCCTCCCGGCAATGGCAAACACCATGCATCTCCATGCTACATATACAGTATATAGGCTGCACTGTAATCACAAACACTAATCAAATCACCTTTATGCTTCAGTGCGAAAGAGCAAGGCAATAAACAGCGAAATAGACTTGGAAATCATCGACTTTATATGTATGCCTTATAGCCGAGGTCATTTACTTAAATAGGGCTCCACGTGACGCTCAGATAGTAGAGGGAGCTGGGCGCCTGCATGCGTTCACCAAATACACCGCAACAGTCCATCTATTAAGGCCTCTCAATGCATGGCACGTCCATCTAGCAGCTCTGTAGATGCTGATAGCACCTCCCAGGAATCAACGATAAAGGAACAAAGAAAATATCAAATGGACCTTATGGAGTGCATATCCAAGTCTCCTTTACGCACACACACACACTCACAGACAAGCTGCCCAAGGACTCCCAACTTTCAGGAATTGTGTTTGGAGAGGGAGGGGGATCTCCAAAGTTCAGCAGCTCTGACAGAATGTGTGTGTGCACTCTCAAGCGTAAAATATCCAAATGCATGCACGTTTCTAAACGCTTCCCATAAGAGTATTCGCCCTAAACTGCGAGTACATTTAAATAATTTGATTCCCCTTTTTGTCTGTGAGCACAGTGTTATCGTTTTTGACCACATCTAGTCGACAGCAAGAGCAGAAACGAGGGTGGAAAAGAGGAGAGAAACGCAAGCGCACTGCATGGGAAAGCAAAATGGACTCTCTCCATGTCCCCTAGGCTGTGAGAAACAATGGCCCTTCTCTACGGGACATCAATCATAAACCACTCTCGTCTGACATTTGTCTATACATTTTTAAATTTCCAGGCCGTAAACACACGTCCTCGGTGTTTACATTCCGCGTCAACAGAGAGCCACTCAGGGTTACATTTAACAACCTCCATGGATCTAAATCCGCGTGTTATCGCTCGCCACGCAAACAAAAAAAGGACGTGAGCGCATCGCGCGTAACAGTTTGGGTAGAAATGATCATTCTGGATCTACTGTATAGTGCGCGTGTGTGTGTGTATGTCTACGTGGAAGGCGTTCAGACTTCCTTTCACTTCAGCCAGACTCCCCCAAAATCCCATACACACCTCCCAAACACACACACTGCCCAAATACGCACACACACCTCCACTGCCCTGCAAAGGGTCAAACTATCGTCAGACGAAAATCCTCCCCTACAAAAGTACCCAGTGCTGATTAAAACGACATGACGTGAACTCAACACAAAAGCCAGAAAATTCGCAAAGAATTGTGTTTTATAGATCTCGAGTTTCAAACCAAAAATTATGTGCTATATTAACAGAAATCTATTAAACCGTGAACGTGGACCTTTGGACAAAAGATAAAAAAGGGAATTGGTGGCTCGTGGTCCAGAGGCCAACTCATTGCCTTGAACAATTTTGCAATAAAGTGAAGTCACAACGCATAACCGTGCCACTAAATCCGGATATTCAGAGGTCGGCTAAACAGGAGAGACAAGCCCGGCCGAGCCGAAGACAGACCGGCGTCTGCACAGCCTTCATACCGATAGGGTGGGGGGTGGGGAGGGGGGGGGGTTGCAGGGGAGCACTGCAGTTTGCAATAAACTGCCCTGTCTCCATGTCAAACACACACACACGCACACAATAGGAAACTAACAAAGAATAATCCACAATTTGGAATCTATATAACTACAGGCGTGAGGAGGCGCGCTGAAAAGCGAGTGGTTTTTGAATAGACATCCGAATGAATCAGAAACACGCAAGTAATTCGGCTGTGGAGAGAGGTCAAATCAGAAAGTGACATCCATACTATCGCCCACAGCTCCACACTGAACATGAGAGATGTGAAAATAAATCCTTAAAAATACCTTAAAACGTGTTGCTTTAATGCAAATATTATAACCACTGAATGAGTGATGGCTGTAGATTATTATACAGCAGAGTCATATCAGCTTGTATTCTACCGTTTACTTCTCTACACAGTGGATAATAGTAGTGTTTTGGATAAATAGATCCCAATTTAAATATATTTAAAGCACTGTCTTACATGCAGCACTTGACCTGGAAATTCCATTCAGCAGGCTACTATCAGGAAAGATTATAAAACACGGCTGTAAAATAATTTGCTACTTACTGGTAAGTTACATCCATTGCGTGGCGAGTCGGTTGTAATGAAAGAAAAAAGTACAAAAATATTCAAAGTGAAAATCCCCGAGTCGCAGAGATGAAACATGTGGGATTGATTACATCCTATGCTGCTGCAGACTGAGCTGTGCAGTCAGTTGAGGTATGGGAGAGACGCATCGTAGAAGTTCAGGCTTGTAGTGAATCGAGGCTCGTTCATGCAGCCGGAGACTCAGACACGCCGGGAGGAGGAGGCGGAGGAGGAGGAGGAGGAGGAGGGGAGGAGGATGGAGGGGTGCGTGTGTGTGCGCGCGGGAAGGGGGTGAACGCGCAGGCCTATTGGTTTGAGAACTACAATGTGAAAGCGTGCCCGTGAGCCGCCCCTCCACCCGCGCCCCCCGCCCCACCCTACCTACCCTTTCCTACACACCACCACCACCACCACCCCCCTCCCTTCGACGGTAAACACACGCCGCTATTGGCTGCCACTAGGAGCCAATGAGGAAGCCGCCGGAGCCGCGGAGCGAAACGGCGGGCGTTTGATTTGCAGCCCTCGGCGCACTGCGTGCACAAGCAAATGCGAGGAGACAGGCTGCACAGCTCGGCGCTGTTCGGTGCGCGGAGAGGAGAGAGGAACTGGAGCCGTGCGGCGCTGCCTGCACTTTCTGATCACTGGTGGAGAGCAAACAGCATCTAGCCTATTCCGTGTGATCCCACCGCAGCTCAGTTCAAATGTGCTCTGAGTGTGTATCGTTATTTTTGCTATGTGACAGCGCTGATGTGATAGTTTTATTGATGCTCCTTTAGGGAAATCCGCCCCCCTCCTCCCCGCCACCCCCACTCAGCCCCACTGCACGTGTTTTGCTAAATAAATCCTTATTTGCAGAATCTGTAACTGATTTATTGAACATGTAAGCTCGCAAAGCAAGACATTCTGCACACCCACATTAAGATAAGAGAAGTTTAGGACCTCTAATTGACAGGCGTAAAGTTTTGATGTGGAAAATGTGTCCACTGGGATACTGGGATTTTATCAAATGTACTTCTTTGTCTCTATAGAGCAGGTTATGCTCTGAGCACGCATTTCTTCTGTAACTTAATCTATCAATATGTCATATATTTAAAGGATTCTGCCATTTAGTAAAAAAACAGTAGAAAGGGCACTTGATCGTGAAGAAAGGGTTAATAAAGTTGCTGTATTTTTTAATGCTGTGTCTCTTTACCTGTCTCAGTCACACACACACACGTGCACGCGCTCGCACACATACGCGCGGGCGAATTGACTCACTGCGTAATTTGAAAGCATTACTGTCCCCGGGGTTAGCCTCGCGCACGGTTCACTAATTTAGCCAATTAAAAGTGGAAGGATATGGGCTTGTGTGTTTCCATGTCGAAATATATGAGCTGCTATAGGCTAATATCCCCGTCCAGGTTTGTTTATACGTGGAGGCAAAGGGTTAAAACTCGGGGCTTCGGCCCCTGCGAGGCTCCCGATTGGCTGGCACGCTGCCAGAGGCCTGTCAATCACCGAGTGTAAACAAGGCTCTGATTGGCTGCTGGCCAGTCCGCACTGGGCTGCCTGAAAAAAGCAATTACTGCCCCTGCGGTTTCAAGGCGGCCCCGCGCACAACGATGAAAGGAGATAAGGAGGGGCGGTTTCAAGGCGCCCCCCACGGCGAACCCCGTTGGCCCCAGAGCAAAAGGAGAGTCAAGAGTGACTAAATCAAAGGGAATACGGTAAAAGGGGGGAAATTACATGTTGTATTAAACGTAGAGGCTAGATTCGCGGAATGGTGCAATAACAACTTTGTGTTTAGAAAATGGAGGAGAAAACGGCGGCAAGAACCGGAAAGCAGCTATTGCGCTGCTGCTGCTTCGAGGAAGCTGCTTTTGCTCTTTTTACAAACACGAGGAGAAAAGTTTTTGTCGACAAAAGGAGACGGAGGACAGACAGCGATAGGTCTGTTGTGACGCTAAATTATACGATCTGCTCACCCAAACGTTAAAACGGCGACGGTACATCGTCAGGACTCTGCTCCCATTGTGTTGCTGCTGCACCTAAAAATGTTGACTCAAACTTTTTAATGTCCAGTAATTAAATGGACATTCCCGCTTTTACGCAGCAGCTTCAACGGTAGTTCAGTTACAATAATAAATCAGCTCATAATTTTTTTTTTCTGAACAGGAGAACACAGGAAGAATTTATATAGTTTACATTATCATTTTTGCCGTTTTACTAAATATAAGCAAATTTGAAAAATCAAATATATAGAAAATAAATATAATGTATACAAATAAATAAATTGTCATGAAAATTAAAATATATAGGAAATAAATAAAAATATAAATGCAAATACAAATATCTACATAATTATGAAAAACAAAATATGTAGAACATATATGCATAAAATGTAAATAAAACATATATAATAATATAAATAAAAATATTAAATGTATATGTGTAAATATGTTTGAGAAAACGTGTGTGTATGTAAGTATGTCTACATAAAAAGTAGAAATAAAAACACTTAATGACACTAAACAATGTAATTAAGTATATATATATATATATATATATATATATATATATATATATATATATATATATATATATATATATATATATATATATATATATATATATATAGCTTGTCTATTTTTTTTTTTGTGAATCTCTTCATGCCAACAACGCAGCAAAAATTCAGTCATGTGGCTGCATGAAAGCAAAAGCTGGATGTCTTATAGCTGAACTTGTCCGGAGCTGACAACAGTGAACATGCAGCTCATAAAGTATATGAAGATTGTTCCAACTGATGTCCCTTTACATTAAAACAGAGACTCGCTCCCCTGCTTTGGTTTGGTCCCCCCCCCCCTCCCTTTCAACAAAACACTGGACAAAGGAGACTCAAACGCTGCAGCCCATAGATACGGCTTATAAAGTGTGTGTATGGGAGGAAACCGAGCCTTTCATCTATACAGTACAATTAATTGATACGTATATAATTCAAATCAAATAACGGCAAAGCGAGCAGATTTATCACGTCTGTAATTAGATAATCGTTACCCTCTTTTCCTATTTACATAGCAGCCTGCATTCCACAGCCCTGCATGCGCTCTCCAATGGGCTCCAGCCACCACGTGTCCCACACACACGCACGCACACACACTCACACACACACTCAACGGTATACAAAAAGCTCATATCTAGCTATATTCTGCAGACTTCCACAGTCGATATTTTCATAGTCCAAGTGTGGTGTCTGCAACCAGCAAGACAGCCGTGAATTATCATTCAGGCATCAGCTTCATGAGGACGAAAGCCTTTGTTTTGAGTTGCGAAAAGTCATAGGGTGGTGCTCGACGTCCATCAGAATGTATGGATACTTATTTTTGCAGCCACCATAAGAAAAATAGATATTTTATTCTTTAATAGGTCATATCCCACATTAAGGCTTATTTAAAATCCTAACCAACAAGTTTGCAGTGAAATTCACCATCCACAGGCTAGTAATATTACACAAATATTGATAGATTGACAGTCATCACTAAAATTCGTCACTTTTCCTCACTCCAACTGCTGCTTAGAAAATCCATGCCAGGATATATATATATATATATATATATATATATATATATATATATATATATATATATATATATATATATATATATATATATATATATATATATATATATATATATATATATATATTGCAATGACTTCTCCCACAACAGTGTTGCCCTCAGCACTAATGACAGAGGGACAATAAAGAATCCTGTTCCGCAGCTCACAAAAAGGGGTCCGGCACTTAAAACAGAAATCTGCATTTAATTTATTTAGTGACAAGGAAAAGCCTTTTATAGCTTGATTTTTATTGGTTCTTTTTCACTTAAAAGGTGGGGGTTGGGAGTGTGCGTGTGTGTAGAGAGAGAGAAAGCAAAACACACACACATACACACACAGACACACACACAGACACACACACATCAGCGTCCTCTGGTCCGTGTGCCAGCGCGAGCTACCCTATACGGTAGGGGTGGTTGGGGGGGCGCGCGGATAATTAATGCGGATTGACTGATTGCTCTTGAAACAGACCGTTCCTGCGCGTGGATTGTCCTCGAGCAATGAAGCGTTCCTGACTGACACTTTCCACCTTCCCTTCTTCGCTTCCTTCTTCCCTCACACTAGACCGGTGTGCACGAGTCTTCCCCCGCGGCCGAGGAGCCACGCATTCCGGCCGCTTTCCAGCCGTCCAGCCCGGCCAACAGAAGCACTTTCTGCCTCCTCTCCTCCGGATATGTGGCTTCTGCGCACTGGTGTGTCACAATTGAAAATTACTTAAATAAATAAATGTACACATAATCGTTTGTGCAACCTCATGCATCAGTTCAGTGTAAACGCTACTGCAACTTCACCTGAGGAGTTTTGTCTCCGTTAAAAATGGTGAATACGCTATTTTACGCACATTAAAAAGTGGTTGAAGTGCGTTTAAAGTGTGTGCTACACCCTCCGCTGCAATAATTGAATAAACTTCTGAACGTTTAAATAGAACTACATAAAGAAAAAAAGCATAATTCACAGTGGAAACACATTTAGGGAGGCTGCTTTTAAATGAGGTCCAAATGGAGAGCTGTCTCCACGGGAGGCCCTCCATACAGGGCAGCCATCAGATATTTCTGATAGCCCTTTAATGATGCGGATTTCTAAACAGGACCGTTCGGCATGGAGGGAGACGCCCCTGCTATCTAAAAGGTGGTGCAACCCCAAGAGACAATAGAGTCATATTAGAGTAGAAAAGAAAAGCACAGTGCTGCCAAGCTTTGGGATATGTTATGAAAAACAAGGCTGTTCTGCGCGCTCTGGGCGTGTAACAGTGGTGGTGTGGGTAGCCTGTATCGTTCTTTTTTCTCCGTTTGGTGGCCAACACGCTATAAATATCAACCTCAACAAACAACAGTGGCACCCATAACCGTTTAGAAGAAGACATGATGGAGTCAGAAGTTGACTGGACACAAAAACAACGTGACCTTTTCTTCTCTGTGTGCGCAGGACAGATGCTGCTATTTCTGACAGACAGGCTGGAGGCCTCGCAGCGGGATTATGTGAAATATAAAAATGTTCTACTTCTCCAAACTGTTACATTACTACAGTGTCTCCAGATCAAGAGGATGATGTAGTAAGAAGAAGAAGAAGATGATGATGATGATGATGATGATGGCGATATTGATGGTGACGGAGGGAATGGCTCGGGCACCAAATTAGTGCCTGTCACACAGCCATATATCCGGACTGTAACCACCACCAGGCCTGCATGGATGAGATGAAAGCACCAACATCTATTTATGGGCCATCAAAACACGCAGGTGGAGGCTTTAATTATCATTTGAACATAAGCTGCAATGGCGTGCAGCGTCTGCACTGTAAAGCTCATGTAGTAGTTTACAGGATATTCAGACAAGGGAGGAGAATTGTATCACAGCCACCGAACCGATTGTGAAATGTTGATATTATACACGCAAATAATGGGATTAAATATATCGTGTGGCTGACACGTGACGGACCCAGTGCCACCACCTCGTTTTGTGTGTATTTGTCTCCCAACATGTCTGGACTTCCGCCTCTGTGCACACACACACACACACACACACAACACACACACACACACACACACACACACACACACACACACACACACACACACACACACACACACACACGTCAAATTAAAGACAACGTCTGTGTTTTTCTGGTTGTTCCAAGCAGCGCATTATAAGATGAGAAATCATGTGTTCATCTGAAAAAGCTTCAGAAACTGTTAGAAGTGTATGGGCCACGGGGTCAACAGGTCAGCTGACCTTCTGCAATTCATCACTCTAAATTTCTAATTCAGCTGATTATTCCAACAAAGACTCATTTTGCAACAAAGGTTTTTGCATGACTCATAACTTTAACTCATACCGTGCTTAAATGATGCACCACCAAGTGACTCCTAAGACAAAAACACTTTTTAAATCATCTTATACTCTCGCAGACTGTTGCTTAATGGTCATATTTTGACCTTGTATTGTTGGTGATGGAGGATTACACCTAATCAGATCACATCTGGATCATCTCTTGAAACAAAACTCATCCAACAGCAGTTTAATTTTGAGTTAAGGCTGCCCAAAGCAACAGCGTGTTACTGGCTGATCACAAGAGACAGAAACATTTGAGACTGAACAAACAGACAAAGTCAGACTTTCACAAGAAACTACATATTGTGAATAAACTATAAAACAATAACCACTGTATGATCTAGAATGCCACTACTTGTATGATCTATATACAAAAAAACATTATATAGCTGCAAATGATATTTATTTACTCGTGATTCTGGGACATTTACTTAATGTGTCTAATCCCTAAAATAAAATAAAATAAAATAAAATACACACAAACTCACAATAATTGTGTTTAAGCGACAAAACTAAACAGTAAAGCAGGTCTTGACTGGACACTGTCAGTTACTGACAGTAATACCAAGTTTATTTTACTGCAGCTAAAGTGCCATAATGTGTATATTCAGATGCAAAAATCATTAGGATGTTAACCACATTATTCATCAATTCATCTGCAAGAAAAAATAAAAAAATAAAGATTTTGACATATTGCTGTAAAGGCAAGGCTATTAACAATAGGTCCATGTGGTGGGGAATTTGTAATAGTCCTCATTAATATCTAAATTGAGGACTGTATGTTACCTGTTGTCTTGATTGACACTTTCTCAGTCAGAAATCAGAAATGTGACCTGAAAAAGATGTGTCATCTCGCATGGATGGTTTTATGGCCAACGGTGCCAAAAAGCTCTTGGTGTGTGTGCGTGTCTGTGCGCGTGACAGAGGGAGCGAGACAGATCAGCAGCGACTATACGGTGTTACCGTGTAACTTAATATAACACAAGTAAGCCTGACAAACTATAACACCCAACTGTGGAGCCGATCAACTAAAGGGAACTACACTTTACATGGTTAGATCACCTTTTGTGTGTGTGTGTGTGTGTGTGTGTGCCATGTATTGGCACATGCCCCCCCGAGAGGCCCCAACTGATTCTTACATGAACTCAACGTAAAAGAGATTCAGAAACATGCACCCATCCATTCGGGTTGTCTATATTGTTAGTTAACAAAATATGCGCAGAAGCGTAAAAAAGCGATTACGCACGTTTTCATGTGTTTTCCTCGCACATAAAAAGTAGCCCAAACTACATAATCAGCCCTATCTAAATAGGCAAATGAATAAATAAATATATATTTTTTCTTGGACCATATTGGACCCTGGAGCCACGACTCAGAAGGCTCATTCAAAAATGAGTTTAGCTTTATCCCCAAAACTAAGCTCCTGTGCCAAATCTAATTAAATTATTTAAAAAGTTCTTGCTGAATGAATTGCACTGAGAATGATTAAACATAGGAGAAAATACAACACCTACCTATAAAACGACCGCGTCCATATAGAAAACTTGCATTAATTGACACAAATTGAAAATAAACAACTAAAGAGTGTGTCTTCCTCCCAAAACTTGAAAAATAAGAAAAAGTCCTGCTCCTACACGCTTTATCCAAACCAGCGCACATTCAAATGTATGGACTTAAATAGCGCTGCGTCTCTCTCTCTCTCTGCCGAATTTATCCACCGAGGGGTTTTCCCGACTACGAGCTCCAGATCCTGTGGATGTGAGTCTCCGTGAGGCTGTGTAATAGCGAATTTATGTCTGGATGACGCGTCCCGCTCTTCTCCCACAATGGAGCTGGAGCGCTGACATTAAACAGAAAATTGATGGAGAGACTTTCTTTCTCTCTCTACCTCTCTTCCCAATGCACTCGCTCTCTCGTCTTGGGAGAGTAGAAGGGAGCTTTCTCGCATTTTATTTTTTTTTTATCAGGGGAGGGGGCAAAGGGACATCATCAATGAGTTACACACCAGGAATACACCCACTTCTAACCCAAGATATATCCTACGAGCTCACACACACATTTCCACACCAAAACACACCTTTATTCCTGACAGGAGGCCTATTACTCTTTATGCCTCCTCCTCTCTCTACAAGTTTTATCAAAGTGAACTAAGATGTTTCTCTGTCTATGCATGTGTTTAACCTATAACCGTGATGTGGAAGCCAGGCCGTGCTCGGTTTTTATTTGTGGAATAGTTTTTGAGTCTGGCATGAAAAGGAGCAATCAGCACTCCTCTGGAAATCCAACTGATATTTGTTTATAGCCGTTTGCCAAGCGATATCCCTAATTACCGCCTGGAGGTCACAGTTTACCCACCTTTTAAAAATTCACCAGCAGCTAAATCAATGCCTGCTATATATAGCTGCTCTCCCGAGTTTCACAGGCATTTTTGTTGTGAGGATGACCGACCGGCCGCACGCAAACACTGCCGTGCACACACGGGTTCAATTGTGAGAGCGCTATAAACATAGCACAGGCGTTAAAGAGTCCACGGCGTTTGCGCAGCCTTTGATCGAGTCCAAAACGGTCCAGACAAGTTTGTGCGTAAAAGTGAATTTATCTCCCGTTCTCCGCTCGGGCCGCTTCCATGTGTCGCTCTGTCTGGACTACAGAAACAAAGACATGATTGCAAACAATCGTGCAGTAAAAACACACACACAAACACAGTTTCCATTCGGGAAGGCGTTTTACTGAAGATGCGTAAAACAAAATGAGCCGCAGGTTGCAAATGAATGCGGAAGAAGAAGCGAACTCTGTGGGAGCCGCACTTTTGGGAATAATTGTGGCGGTTGTTGGGAGTCTTCTTCCCTCCTTCCCAAACGGGACCTCAGCCTCGGTTTTCCCCCTCTTCTTCCCCCTGCAGCCCCCACACTGCCTGCCCCCGTGGGTCACCGCTTCAGGAGCACCACGTCACCACGTTAACCCCTGCATCACCGCGTCCACCGGGACAGAAGCAGGGCCGAGAGCACTGTGGGGTTGAGCAGAGGGAGGTCCCCGCAACCCCCCAGGAGCCCTGAAGGGCGGGTCCAGGGGGGTCTTCAGCAAAATGAGGAACAGGTTTCATCCAATTTGATTCAATTGGGGGAAATTCACCCAAATACAGCTTATATTAGAATAACTGCTGTAATTAGTTTACTCTTTGTTGTTTTCTCTCTAAATACACAAGCTCCTGACTAACAAACTACTTTACTTTTCTTGAAAATCTCAAATGAATATCCATTTAAAATCTTAAAGTCAGAAACAACATAGTGGAGAACTCAGCACTCTTAACTCATTCGTGTCCGCAACTGAAATTTTCCATTTTCCTTTGGTGGAAGCAATCTCATTGGTTTGCTTAAGGAGAAATGTGAAGAAATTTTTAAAAAATTGGTCAAACCATTGAGTGGCAGGACAGTGAGTTTTTATTATCATACTATATCTAGTCCTTGAGAACTTGGAACTACCATTTTTGCAATAGAGTGCCTTAAGAATGAGTCCTAAAACCCAGAAGTGAGTAGTATTTTAGCACATCTGGTTCCTTTGTCTGGAAGTCAATGTTTTTTTAAACAGGTTTTTAGGAGATGCTTGAAATAAGGTCTGAGGTTAGAGATTTTAATGTTTTGTTCTATGACATAAAATAAATCAATACATAAGCTGTAACGCTTTTAACAAGTGGCTAAATGAGACTACCAAACATCCTCACAGTGACCCGCCTTTACAGCCTTGTTGTGTATACTCCCGCCCATGTGACTTCTGCCGCTTGCATTCCCGCTTCAGAAATCACAGAAGCCATGTTCGTTTGTTAAGATTATCTCGCTGAACAAAATGTGTAAGTATCAGAGACGTGTGTTTGACATAGAGCGTATTTTCTGCAATAATCCAAAACTTAATAGAAAAATCCCATTGTTTTGTTGTCAAGGGAACCCAGAGCGATGCTAACTTCCTGGTTGAGCTACAAAAAAACCCTCATCCCTGGAGCAAACTATTCACTCCATTACAATTGAGTGAAAATAATTACTATTACTTATATCATAGAGAAAATATTTAATAAACACATTGTTAGCCCCCCATTGGTAAGAGAGTACATTTTCAGTGTAAATGGTTAAATTAGTTAAAATTCACATCAGCCCTCTTCAGATGTCATTTATGATTCATATTCCTGATTTTTCAATAAAACAGCATGTGAATTATTGCTGTGAATGTGCTGAATAAAACCAAAAACACCCAAATGGCACCACAAAAAAGTAAATAAAAATATCTATAGTCAACCGTGGGGGTCAGTAGACTGAGCTGCACAAAAACATCTGACTAGACTCTAGTCAGCTGAGTCTCTAGTCACTAGAGTGCCACCAGACATGTCTAACAATGAAGAAATACACTTCACCAGCCCCCAGCGGGTGAACCCACCAAAACAAACTCACCAGAGTTCAAGCCAAGTCACTCTATTATGACTTTTCCAAACCATCACTGCTCTCATCACAGCGTTGAAAAATAGAAACTACGCTCAAGACCAAAAGCAACAATACACCCATAAATCCTTCCAGTATGGTTTTGGCTTTGCCTTTGAAAGGATTTATGGGAAGGGGAAGTGGGAGGGTCACGGCAGACCCCACCCACTCAGGAACTGACCTTTATTTGTGTCTTTAATGGCCTACTGTTGCATTGCGGGTTTTGCAGTTAAGTCAATAGAATCAAATCCTAGTTCACGTTTTCGTTAAACTCACACTGTCAGCGGAAATTTTCATCTTACTGAACTAACTTTGATTCTAGATTACTGTATTATATGCTCATTTAGAAGTTTTTCATTCACTTCTGACTCCTGACATTTCATAAACCTTATGATCATAACATTTCCTGGAAAATATGCACCCTGATCCCTTTTCTTTCTTTACACATTTTCTGTTTTGTGGTTGGAGTGTATGAATTTATAAGGAATACACAATGTGTAGCAGCTTACGCAGCACATTTTTGTCACTTTAAAAACACTTTCAAACAGCTCCTTTCTGCTTCATATCCCACAGAATAGCTTCGTTAAATTGGAAATTCTTCAGCGAGACCTCATGGAAACTTTGTTTACCTCCTGTCGTAGTTGTTGTGATGCCTTCGCTCCTTCTTTTGCAGCCAACGTCTCAGCTGTTAGAGAACCGAACCGATGCCATCCACACACCCACTCATCCATCCATTTCGACTCTGATGAAGGACAATTCTGTTGCGCTCAAACCATCGCCTGCAGCCTGAAACGCGACCCTTCCCTCCTCATTAGAACGCTCCCAAACAAGGCCAGTTTATAGCTAAACCCCCGGCCAGTCCCAGCCCTCTCTGCTCTACACTGCTGGTGTTGGGTAAACACACCTCAGTGAGATAATATCAGAGGTGTCAGGTGGTTTTCACTCCTTCATTCCTTCACATGTAATGTGGATCATATATGCAGCAGGACACAGTTATGTCTCACGGCATTCAAACATCATTTGTTTCTTGAGCAAGTTGCTTTAAAAAATGTACATCAACAGGTTTACATAGGAACCATCTGTAACATTCATTGTAAAACACAGCAGCTGCATGAAGGACAATGCTTGTCATTGTGTGCGTTTCTGATAAGCTTTTAAAGCAGATCGTGACGTCGTACGCGTATGGTGGCATTGAGAAACGTGGGCAAATGTTTTATAGATTTACTCTCTAGATGTGATGCTTCTCATTTACTGCAGTGGTGTAATACAGTTGCTCACTCTTAACTCTGTTCAGAGCCTGGCTGCTGCACCTGTGTGTGTGTGTGTATCCCTGATATATGTGTGTGTTTGTGTGTGTGACACAGCTGCGATAGGTTAAGAATCAGACGCTAAACCTGTTTCTGGTTCCAATTTGAGGCCACAGCTCCTCTTTGGCAAATGGAAAACACTTCAAGGTGCCACCGGACCTAAAGACGGTGCCTGTTCCTGCACAGTTTACATGGTCATGTGATTTTTTTGGAGGTTGTTTGCCCCAGAGGCAAGTCTGCTGCACACACACACACACACACACACACACACACACACACACACACACACACACACACACACACACACACTCGCACTTCTTGAAGTTTATAGAGGCCCAGTGACCCCGTAGGTGCATAGCTGCATAACTGAGCTGGCCACAAAAGGGTGAGCTCAGAGAGCAAAGCATCCTGGGATACGACTTTGTGCCAAAGCACTAAATTCTTTCATCTTTGCTCTCATATTGTAATGCATATCAGTCATAAAAGAGTGTTACATCACTGCACACACAGTGGTGCCTTTATCTTGAATCTGCCATGTAGGTTTCCATCTCTCTCTATATGAATTATGGCGTTTATGCATATTCTATGGAGCAGCATTAAAACACAGCGTAGCGAAGGGACAAACAGAGACATCTCTTAAACGTCATGCCAGGCCATTCACCCCTCCATGCCATCCTCTTCTCTCTGAGCTTTTTTTTATTGCAGCTGCTAACGCAGCAGCCAGAACTGAAACAAAGCTAGCTTTGTGGCCCCCCCACCTCCCCTCCGCGCTGTCTGCTGACGCTTTCGCTTGTTCCCCATGTCACCCCCTAGCCCTTGTTCCCCTTCCAATCTTTCACTAAAAACTTCTTTTCTTCCTTTTATAATTTTTTTCTCCCCCCCTTCTCCCCACATCTGCAGCAGCAGCGTCACGCGGCCTGGCATGGCCGGCCTGAAGAGTCAGTCATGTGATCTCCGCAGAGGCTGTTGCCTGGGAGAAGAAAAAGGGGAAGTGTGTGTCAGAACCCTGTTTTTAGGCCCAGCTGGGAGGTCAGAGGTCAACTCAACTCTGATCCAATCAGTTCGAGCCACAAAAGGGCCAACTCACTTTTACTCTGTCCTCCTTCCCCTCGCGTTGGCGTCTCCAGCTCTATCTTTCCTTTCTACTTTGCTTTGAGGAATAAGCACCTCATTCTGAGCATTCACTCTTAGAATATCAAAAAGAGAAGAAGTGTCATGCCTTGTAAGTGTGAAATCAACAAAGGATGAAACTGCTGGGCTTGAAGGCACTCGGACAACGCTGGATTTTGTTCCTAACGCTTTAATTTTGAGATCTACAAATTCAAAAGATCCACAGGAACTTGGAATCAGCTCCCTTGCTCCCAGTTCAAAAACACAAATTTAAAAGTCTAGTCTAAATGAAAAGTCTTATTTAGGGGTGTAAGAAAATATCGAGTATCAGAATATTTTGTTTTGTGATGCTGTATTGATTCTCAAATACACTATTGATTTTTAATGAATAGATTACATGCAGATATTAACTCAGTCAACACTTCATTTTATTTACAAAGCTACGCGCCCTCTCAGTGTGAGTGTCCTCTATAAGTATGAAGTTGGACATTATAGGGAATGAGATGAGATAAATGCAAATACAGATTCTACTGTTCTCATAATAAACTTTTACTTTACTTAAACTTTACTCTGATTTTATGCATATGGTGCTGTTTATATTTGGACAGTTTTCCTAAAATTAGATTTAAAAAATTGCAATATATTGTCTTGGTTACAGTATCGCAGTATATTGAATCATAAACCCTGTATCATGATCCCAGTCTAATTTTCAAATTAAAACCTTATCAACTCAGAAGGGTCTGAACCAATTTTTAAAAATAATCTACATATTTAATTTTTATATTTTTGGGTGACTTTATTTTAATGTAAGCTTTATGCAAGGGGAGAATTTTAAAGATACAGTGCGTAGGATTTGCATCTAGTGGTGTGGTTGCAGATTTCAACCAACCGAGTACCCCTCTGCTCACTCCTCCCTTTCCAAGATTGCGGTAACGTAAGTTGCCGAGTGCAAAAAATGTCGTGGTAACATTGTTAGCCTCGCTCAAAGACCGTCCTTATTATAATAACAGTACTTTTGGAGCAGCAGAAGTCAAATGGTGGCTGACTGTACCATGGTTTTGCACTCTTCCACTTGCGTTTACCACAGTTTCACAAGTGTGTAGAACAGAGCTGTCCCGAATGCAGTTTTTTTGGGGTCTTTTGGGAAGCTTTGATGGGAAATATTCAAAGGTATTTAAAGTATTTAAAGCTTTGCAGAATAGCACATGTTCTGTCTGTCTCCATGTCCCCCATTTCAGTGGCCGGGACAGTGCTGCTGCTGCACTACTGTATACACACATCTCTACACACAACAAACTGTCTTAGAATAATTAATAATAATTCATGTTGCATATGAATATCAAATAATGTGGGATTATTCCTTATTTCATGGGTTAGTTTGGGATTTAAACATTATTATTACACACACACACACACACAAAAAAAACTGAGGCATTCGAATAGTGATTTGGAGGTTGAATACCATGGCATCAGCCCTAGTGTCGGTGAACAACGGCGGCCTTCAGGTAACAAAAAACACATGAAAAGCTCTCTCTAGAGTCAGTGTTTGGTTTGTCCGTTCTGGTCAACTGTAGAAAGATGGTGGAGCAACATGGTGGACTCATGTCGGTTGTTGATCCCAATGTTTGTAGTGCCCCAAACGGTAATACCACAAATTTTTGTCCATCGCATGACATCATTGGGCCCAAAAAGACTTTTTCCCACAGAGTTACATTGAGAAAGAAGATATCTGTAACTCTAATTTTTCTTTGGTGAATCATCTCCCCAGAACGAACACTCTAACAGCCCTTATTTAAATCATTAGGTCTTAAAAGTTGTAAAACGCAGTAATAGCTGAATCCAGAG
This sequence comes from Pterois miles, assembly GCA_947000775.1. Classification (NCBI taxonomy): domain Eukaryota; kingdom Metazoa; phylum Chordata; class Actinopteri; order Perciformes; family Scorpaenidae; genus Pterois; species Pterois miles. The sequence continues at coordinate 2,646,812 of CAMQGK010000299.1, forward strand.
ATATTTTCTTCCTGTTTCCTACCCTGTGACCCAGTCATGTGACTGAGCAGATGCTACTACGCATATCGGACATGTATGCCAGGGCCCAATAAGACCTGGAAGACTCTGAAGATCTGAATACTTTTCCAGCCATTTTGTCCTCATCTGCCACTGAGCAACTTCTATAGAAATGAACGGGGACCCGCCTCCAACACTGTACCCAGTTCTCTTCATACATCCATGATGTCGATATGTAAGGCTCATTCTAAGCTAATGAAAACACAATGATTCTTAGTTTCAGGTGGTTATACACTAAAGAAAACATTGTTATGAATATTATATTCAATTTCTGCTAATGGAGCCCCCAATGCTACACACTGTTCCTAATGCGAACTTTATACAATGGGTGAATTTTAATGCTGGATGCAAAAGAAGGTAAACTATCAGTCTTACTGAGGTCAGCGCAGGTGCAGTTGCTGTAACGCAACGGTAAACCGATGCCAAAACAGGTGTAGTATCAGGAGGTATGTGTGCATTGTCCGCAGACAAAGCTCCCTCATCGACGAGAGCTATCTTCCCCCGACAACAATAGCTCGTGTATACACCCTTCTGTTGATCATGGGACTGAGCGAATGCGGCGATACCAGGGGCTGAAGACGGAGACAGTGAAGAACTTCAGAGGATTTACTGAGCTGATGAAAGGGAGCTGAGGGGGAAAAAAAATGGGATAGTTTATGGGTTCATGGTTATTATAATCATGATTGATCTGCGTTTGATTTCATTTGAACCAAATGTGGTTCAAAGAAAAACTTTAATTGCTCTTTGGTTTCATCAGCCCAGAGCTAATCCAACTACCAGATAATATATTTGACTGTTTTTGAATATAGAGAAAAAAAAGGCAAATGCGAGAGAAACGTGTAGACAAACTATGCCTAATATATGTGCTGCTTACACACACACTCCTTCTACACAGCTGACAACTCTTTACCACCTTTCTCTTCCAATATCATCCTTGCATCCATAAAGACAGATATGTTTATGTGGCATGTTGTGGAGGACTTTACATGAAGCAGATGCATTAAAACATCCATCTTACTTGGATGGAATTATTCCACCTCCTCCTCCTCCTCCTCTCTCTCCTCTTCCCCAGCCGGCTGTCTGTCGTCATCTCCAGCAACAAGTGGCCTCTTCCCCAGATGAATTTTTACATCCGTGGTAATGCAGTCTGCTCCTGACATGAAGCAAAACGGGGGAGGCGTTTCATTGATTGTGCTCAGGGGTGACAGGTATACATGGAGGAAGTGGGTTTTATTGTTTGCAAAAATATAACAAGTGCATGCACACACACACTTGCGCCTAAATACACAACCACTTTGACGCTTTCCATCTCTTCTCTCTCCCTTTCTCCTCTTGATCAACCTGAGTGAGCGGGGCTGCTCAAATAAAATTTTAGTGCCGTGGTAATGTTGCGGAGCAGCATGGCGCCACAGCTAATGGGGGATCATATCTACATCCCCCCCATTCCTGCACCGAGCTCCATGTTAAACCGCAGCGTCTGTCATCGTCTTGTGCACTCCTGCGCTGGATACAAACGGGCCCGAAAGTTCAAATGTCCGCACATAAAACGGAAATAGAATTACAACAATGTGATATTTCGGTGTTATGGAGGTCATAAAGGAAGGTGGGAAAACAAGTCAGTGAGTGTGCGTTTGGTACGATTTCTTCTGCTGTTGAGGACACGGTGGTTTGTGTGGTTTGTGAAATCTGAGAGCAGGGCTTGATTTAATTTAAGAGGCACTCATCAGGAGATAAGAAAATATAGAAATTAAACAGTTAGAAGCACTATTGGTAATCAATGTACAACTGCAGCAAGTTACATTAAGCATGATGCATATATCGTGTAAAACTCAAAATGTTTTAACAAATCAGAGGCCTGCCAGTGAAAGTGTGTCAGTGTGTGTGTGTGTGTGTGTGTGTGTGTGTGTGTGTGTACATCATGTGAGCGCTGCATTATTAGGCCTTTCTGGGGAGTTATCCATTAATTCGGGGTTAAAGTCCATTTGCATCGAGACAAAAGGGACATAGGCCATCCATCTCCACGCTGAGGGGAAGGGGGTAACGGAGAGAGGGAAAAGGGGGAGGGGGCGTGTGTGCATGTGTGTGTTGTGTGTGTGTGTGTGTGTGTATACATTTGTGTGAGTGAGAGAGGGAGGTGAACCGTCCTCTTGCAGATAAATCTGTTGCCCTCAGGGGTGCGTTTACATAGGTGAGGACTGACTGTTCTGCAAGCCGAGAATGATTTATCTGAAAATATACCACCAGTAACTGCACACACACGCACACACACACACACACACACACACACACACACACACACACACACACACACACACACACACACACACACCTATGGCACTGCTCTGAATCAATTCCTTCACTATGCATGAAGCAGCCTATTTCCCTTCCAGTGTGTGCAGATTAACTCACAGCAGCACGTGCGCATGCAAACACTAATGCACACAAAAAGAGAGCAGCATAACGCACGCCGCGCGCACGCACACACACAGCTCAAAAAATCCATACCTTGTACTTTTTTAAAAAGTAGAGGAAAAAAGACCAAAATCTATATTTGAAAGAGGATAAAAGTTGATTTTTGCTGAGGATTTTTTTTTTCACTACAGCTGCCTTCTCATCCTGCTTGTCGATCCTCCCTCACACAACCACAGAAAGGATTTCCTAGCAACGATTATAATGCGCGCGCGCATACAGCGCACACACACAGACACGTGCACACACATATACACACACACACACACAAGCTCAAAGCGCTGGGGCTCCCTCCAGCTATCAGCGTGGGCTTCCCCCTCCCTGTCCCTCCTCCTCCTCCTCCTCCTCCCCCTCTTCTTCTCCCTCGCTGCCGCTCCGCCGTGGAGGGGGAGAGAGAGAGGAGAGAGAGCGAGAGAGAGCGAGAGAGAGAGAGAGAGAGAGATCCCCTCTTCACAACTCTCCCCTGGAAGCCCCAGCTGCTGGCTAGACTGCGCGGTTACACGGGCTGCCTGCCTGCGCACCGGAATGGCGACGTGTGTGGATGTGGAAACGGTCCGTTCTGCGCCAAAAAGCGGCCACGGAGCGACTGAATGGACGGAGACGGACAGACCGGGAGAAAGAGATCGTGCGTGTGCGCACGCCGCGGCTCGTTTTCGCGTGAAAGTCGCGGAAGAAACGGGGAACGGCTCCGTGTTTTCGAAGAGAGACAGTGAGATGGGATGGGGGGATGGGGAAGCTTGGAGAGCCGCGGATTGCCGGAGAAGTGCGCTTTTATTCGGTGCGTAATGACACGGCGCGTCTCTCCGGTGGTTGTACCGACGCGCTGTTGACTAGAAGGAGGAGGGAGGGGAGGGGGTTTCAGCTTGTGAGGCTACAGCGGCGAATACCGGGGACGGTTTCATATCCAGATACTACAACCGACACTGGAGCAGGGGCTACAGCCCCATTGCGCGCAACTCGACGCTCATGGCACGCCCCTCTCTGCCCCGCGCACCCTCCTCCTCCTCCACACTGACAGGGAGGCGTTTGCTGCAGGGCGCCATTTTCAAAAGCCTTCTTTGCATATGAGATTTATTTTTGCTGCAGGAGGGCTGCAGCCGTTCTGCCGTCTCATGTTACACTTCTATGTGCTCAACAAGAGCCTGGACCGAAGACGAAGAAAACCGGCAAACTGGGCAAAGCTTCAACCAGCCATCTATTGTTCTTTTTAACATTTTTTTTTTGTTGCAAAGGTGAGAAATTTTTAATATTTGTTTTTAGTAATTTCTTAACAACAAGCATATGCAGCTGTAGTTTGGTAGCTCAGTGACTCCATTATTACCGATATTGTTTGTTCTTTATTATTACATTATTACATATTATTGTAATAGAATTTAAATTTTATTTGAGTAGAAAAACAAAGCAGAGTTGCACTGATTGTTTAAACAATTACAAGCTGTTACAATTATGAATATGCCAACAATTACGCAATTATGAAATTAAAATATACAATCAGCCAACACATAAAATTTGTCCAATTTCTTTTAAAAAATATATATAAAATTAATGTGAAACATAAATATAACTGAATTTAAATGATATTGGACTAATTTATTTAGAATAATAAAAATTATCTGGGTGTTTTACATTGATTTAAAATCAGTTTGAACCATGCGGTGGTGCGTTCATGGCGTAAAACACAAACCTAAAAAATCGATCATTGGCGGGGTGGGCGAGCCACATTCGCCATGTTGAGATCCTTTGTGTGTGTGTGTGTGTGTGTGTGTGTGTGTGTGTGTGTGTGTGTGTGTGTGTGTGTGTGTGTCCAGACGTCCTATTACCCTGACCTTTTATTTATTTATTTTTTTTTAACCAAAACGTGAATATAGTTTAGGATGAAATGTAGGGTTTTAAAATATAAAATAAATGTAATAATTTTAATTATCCTGATTTTAGTTTCAAGAAACAAAACACAAAAATCCGCAGAGAACCTGACACCACAGTGAGGACAGCCTCTTTCAGATTTAGGGTCGTTTTCTCCGATTTTTTTTTCCACGCTGAAATATTGAATTTTCGGAAATTCTCGTGTTTCTCGTCGATGTTAGATCTTCTTTTAAAGTTTACGCCTTCAGAAAAAAATGTCAAATTACAGGCTGGCTGCAGGAGCAGGCCTGCTTTACATAATGACATACGGAGGACTGGTCTGCTCACTTTGAAGAACACGCTTTTAGTTCTACTCATCATCCCAACACGTCCAACAGCAGCTCATTAAAATGCAAACATATTATCCTTATTATCTTATTCGCAGTTTTTGTAATTCGGTTTGAACATTTTTGACAAAAGGCAGCGTTGTGATTTCTTCTGTCCGTTCATTAGTTTCACCGTCAAACACACTCGATTACTTCTTATTTAGTGGAATAATGTGTCCTTACAGAAAGCAGCTATAAACACGTGTTTGTATTCAGGTGTGTTTAGTTAAACTGGAGTGTGTGTGTGTGTGTGTGTGTGTGTGTGTGTGTGTGTGTGCGTGCGCTGCAGTCAGTGAGGAGTTAACGTGTTGGTGAAGTTAATTCAAAGTGACTGCAGCAGGACGGCCAGCTTTCTCTGTGGCAGCACAATGAGGCGATAATAGCAATAATAACAATAACAAGACGCAGCCTCGCTGACGGAGGACAAACAGCGGAATATTAACAGTACAGCAGGTCCACGGTACAACCACCTTTACTAGTTTATCCAAGTGTACTCGGTCCTTACAAACTCAGTGCTTCACAGAGTTTAACATGTACGGATAATAACAATAATTACCAACAATAAAAAAATATTCATTTCTAAATAAAATTAATAATGAATGCTAACACTGCCCAGACGTTATTCTCAATACTTTTAATTATTTTCAACAATTATTTGAATAAGGACTGTGTCATCGATGCCTATGAATTCATACAAATGTGATTTAAAAAAATACTAAAATTAAATAAAATATGGAAAATTAAAAAATACAATAATAGTTCTGCTTTGAAAGAATAAAACTGCTCCGGTCGTACTCCAAACAAATAAATATACAAATAATGAAACATGAATGTATAAATGTAGATAAATAAATAAATCTGATTGTTTTATTTATTAACTCTTTCCAGTCAGATAGTGTACTTTTTTAAAAACCAAATATGAACCGGAATATTCACTTAATCAGAACAGAGATTTGACAGCTGTATATAGTTGAGTTATAGTTGTACGGTTTATTTATTTGTTTATTTGTTTATTTATTTATTTATTTGTCGTTTCATATTTGTGTAGCAAACATTTAGAATAAAATGTTTATAAAACATTTTGCAGTTTATTCTCTCAAAACATATCCTGTTGACTATATGAAATACTTATTTTGTCAGCCAGTGTGTTAGTGTAGTGTTTTTTTTTTTTATTTTGCTAAATATTAACCGGAATATCAACTTAATTAGAATAAAGATTTGACAGCTGTCTATAGTTGTGTGCTTTATTTATATATTTCTTTATTTGTCTTTTCATATTTGTGTAGCAAATAAAATGTTTATAAAACAGTTTGGCCATATTGCAGTTTATTCTCTCCAAACGCACCACAGTCTGTTGACTATATGAAATACTTATTTTTAGTCTTTTTTTTTTTTTTTACTTAACATTAACCTGAATATTCACTTAGTCAGAATAGAGATGTGACAGCTGTATATAGTGGTGCTCTGTATTTATTTATTTATTTGTCCTTTCATATTAATTTATTTATTTGTCCTTTCATATTTGTGTAGCAAACGCTTTAAATAAAATATTTATCAAAGAGTTTGGCCATTTTGCAGTTTATTCTCTCTAAGCGTCTCCCAGTCTGTTGACTGTATGACACCCACACTGTGTTGGGAGGTTTTCATCATCTTGTTCGTGTCTTTGTGTCACAAAGTAAAACAACTGCAGATTTTAAATTTTCAGTTGTGGCTTATTTGCCTGTGAAGCGACCCTTGTGCGTGCATGTGTGTGTGTCTACCGTGCATGTGTAATTGTTATAGGTCTACCTGAATTATTTAAAAATTTGCAAGACAAACAAGCTGTGTGTGTGTGCGCGCGTTCGTGTGTGTAATCTATGCAAACCTGAAAGAAGGCTGCTGCTGATATAACTTCCATTGAATATCGCCTAAAGTGCAAATAGATTTAATTTAAAAAAAAAAAAAAAAAACGCGCACCCAGATTGGTTGTGATGGGCCACAGCAGCGGGGCATGCTGGGATGTGTCCTGGCTGAGCTGCGTGGCGATCCAAGCAGTCAGACAAGGCCACGAGCGAGTCGCCTCAGCCCGGGAGTCAGGGTGGATTTAACGGCCGTGAAGGTCTGATGGGCGTCATGCAGACCATCCATATCTCCATAATGGCATGGCAGACAATTAAATACGCAAATTAACAAAGTGGTGGGTCCACGAAGAGGATGGGGACACAGTCACATGCGTAATGTGTCCGCGACCATTCAAACAGCCAGCAGGTTGGCAATAATACTAACAAAAGTTGTGATTAGATAACTCACGCACATGGAGGTAAACTTTGCTTCTTAAAATTATCATTTAATTTATTTCACCTCATAAAATCAAATGAGAAAATAGCACAAGTTGGTGCTTTCTGGTGTTTGCTTCGTTTAAAATGGAGGTTACAATCATTTAAAGCAAACCAGCAAATGCGTAAGTCTTCCCATTTAGACAAAGCAATATGTGAAGTCTGTTGTTGCTCTACTTTACATGAAAGATGCCCATTTTCGCTACCAGTTGATTGTTTGGTATAAGACAGAGGCGGAGCAGAGAGGAGGAGGGGTGAGGTGGAGTGGAGGGGTCCCCTTTCGGCTCCTCACCCCCCCCCCAGTCACTCTCAAGCCCCCGCTGCACTGGATGGCCTGAGAGAGAATCCCCCACCCTATAGCGAGAAGGCACCCAGCTACGAAATACAATACAAACTCAATTAAATGCAGTCTCCGCTGCGATTTACCGCAATGAGTGATAAATTGGTCGTCGTTCTCACACTGTAGGATCTCTGAAATTGCAATAATAGGCAAAATCGTTATGTAAAATATGCACGGGCCCACGTTTACTAAATTTAGTCCAGGAGGGGCAACTGTCTGTCTGCGCCTTTTGTTAGGAAACTCCTGCTCAAATAACCAGGTTTGTCTCTAAAAGCGCGTGTTTAAGGTCAGACTGCTACACGGGTTAAATTGGCACATTGTTACCCGCCAGAGAGGACTGCAAAATATAAAACTGCATCTATGACTTTCACATATTGCATGAACGCTGAATAATTTTGTGGCTGTCTAGCGTGAAATTAGTACATGGTGAAAAGATGGTTTAGCAGTAAACAGTGTAAACAATAATTACAAACAGGGAGAGGAGGGAGGGAGGAAGGGTCTTTACCTGCAGCCTCCGGAGCAGGGAGGACAAAACCCACGCAAACTCATTTTAAACATTTTTTTCTAAAACCTATAAAACATATTCACGATCATTTATGTGCTTAGAGAGCTTTGAGGTGAAATTGCAAATAAGTGGACGTTCAACTTGCACATGGATTTAAAGATTAAAGAAAGAACGTTTCATTTCTTTACTAAAATTTGATTTTTATTTCTTTAATCCTTCCTCCGTTTAACTGCTTCACGAGCCTGTTTGTATTCAAGCCTGGTGAGTGTTCATGTAGTGGAGAGTAGACGCATCTGTACAGACTTTCATATTTGACAAGAACATGAGTGACATTTGTCTAATTTTACAGTGAAGTCAAATTTTAAAAGAACTTTTTTGTTATTTGAAATTACAGAGTAAAAAGTAGCATCAATGCAATGATGGGTTAATGATCCAGTAACCCAACAGTTATATAACAAATAACAGGAACACTGGGTCAAAACAACCCATTGCTACTAACCCAGTACTGTGTCTGGCAGCAACTAAAAATTATTTTCATTCAGCGTGTTGTGTTGTATTTTCTACAATAATTGATCAGTCGTTTGGTCTATAAAATGTCAGGAAATGGTGTCTTGTGTCCACAACACAAAGATATTCAGTTTAGAAACCAGAAAATATTCACATTTAAGAAGCCAAAATTGAATAATTTAGACTTTTGTTTTAGAAAATTACTGAAACTGATATATAAATATCCAGATTATAGTGATTTTATTTATGTGTCTGTTAAAGTGCAAACACATGCTGAACATTTTTGTACTTCTAACAGAAATGTGAATAAAATGAATATTCTGTGTAAATCCAGTCATTGTGCAGCTTTCACCGTAAAAGCTCAAATCAAAATTTCACTACTTATTTTGCAGCCTCACTGGGAACCAAACCTCCTGAGGGTTTTCTTTGAACAAAAAAGAAAAGAATAATTAATGCGTCATGTTAAAAAAAAAAAAAAAAAGAATAACCATAGGTTATATATGAGTTGACACCACTACTTATAAACCATCTACATTCATTTAAAATGATGATCACCTGGTGAGACTGTAAATACGCTGCAGGTCCAAAACGCCGAAACTCTCTTTATGACTCACGTTCATAGCAAATATCACAGTAAGTGGTATCACACTGATGCCAGGTGTATGAGCTCGTAAGGGTCCTGAAGGAGAAGTGAAAACCACAGTCCCGATTTCTATTTTTGCTTTATATTAACAGCCTTTTTCCATCCATTCTTGAAATCTTGTAGATTTTACACTGTATCTGTGTCCCTCCCTCCCACCAGGCTCTATTCCCTTTGAGACATTCAACGCATAGTTCAATTCTCTCCTTACTGAGGGCATAAAACAACAAGCCCGCTATTCATTTCTGAACGTATCTGCACATTCCTTTTCTTTTTTTCCTCTTCTCTCTCTACACACTGAAATCTACTCATACAAGCCTTTCCCAATTACCCCGGCGTGCTGAAACACACTAATTTAATAGAAGAGAAAAATCAATGCAGTATTATGCTCCGAGGCCTGTATGTATATATATATATATATATATATATATATATATAGATACATATATTTTTTAACAGACACTAGCATGTTGATGGGAACGTGCTGGAACTGGGTGCAGAATATAATCTGTAAAGTGAGGAATGACACTTTGCAGGTGGGGTGTGTAGAAGAGCAATGTGGTTTTATTATAAAACTGGAAAACCTCAGGAGCAGATTCATAAACAAATCAAATACTACAATTTCAAACAGACGTGTCTAATTAACGTACAAGTCAGATCGCCAGTCGGGGCGGCTGATATTTAGGTTTTGATGGGGACGTGTGTGTGTGTGTGTGTGTGTGTGTGTGTGCGTGTGTACGGCCAACAACGAGAGCTGTGTATCATGGAAAAATATTGATTTTGCAGTGGCCTGAGAAAGACAGACACACTCACTCACTCTTTCTCCCCCTCTTCCTCCTCCCTCTCCTCTTTATTCCATTAATCTCTCGGAGCAGTGTAAGATACTGGAGGGTTAGTGTAACATCGTGCAGCTCTAATATATTCCAGCCCTCACTTTGCCTGTGGCATCCATATGTTTAATTCCACTACAAATGTTTTGACAGCAAATGAAACTCGTTTCTTTCTCCTTTTTTTCCCTCAACATTGTGGAAAAAACAGTTCTTTTCTCTTTTTTTTATACCTGCATCTAGAGGGCTTCTCTCGCTCTATCTGGTGTGTGTGTGTGTGTGTGTGTGTGTGTGTGTGTGTGTGTTTCCAAAAGAAGCAGCACAGTGATGCTTTATTTAATTGGTTGCGGACCACCTGGAGTTTCAACATTTCCCCCGGCTGATTTCAGACTCCCTCAGGTCAGCTATACGTGTGATGTCTATAGCTGCAGAACTGACAGATGAAATATGTCATTTGCAATGCTAAACTGGCATAATGTTGCGTGGATTATGTTTTAAATCGTGTGCTGTTTATTTGTGCGTGTCAAAAAAAAAATGATGCTTCAAATTTTAAATAAAGAATTTAAAAGGGAGATCTTTGAATCACACGCAGACAGGACCACGCAGTGTCCTTAAAGGCACATGACCTGCAGGTGTGTGTACGACAATGGACGCCATCGACAAGACACTACGCTCTCTGTGTGAGTCTCACACACACACCAGGGTCTGGAGTGTGTGTAGGGAGGGCAGATGTGTCGACCAGGAAGGAAGGAGGCTTATGAGGTCAACAGGAGAGAGAGAGGAGAGAGGATAGTGGACTAGAGAGAGAGCAAGATTGTGTGTGTGTGTGTGTGTGTGTGTGTGTGTGTGTGTGTGTGTGTGTGTGTGTGTGTTCAGCAGGCTGGGGTGGCAGGGGGTTTCTAACATGTGCTTCCGGTGCAGGATAGCCCATTCATCATTCTCACATGGTGGGTTTACTTTACCAGTGATAGAGAAAGGGGTGAGGAGCAGCACTACGGGGAGAATTAATGTGTGTGTGTGTGTGTGTGTGTGTTGGACGAGGATGTCAACTGCGAACGGGACCGATGGCCAAACCAGATGTGGAGGTGTGTGTGTGTGTTTATGTGGCGGTGTGTGTCACAGGGTCAGATTTACACCCCAATTTTCCTCCCTCGTAGCTGACATACATGTCACATGTCACCTCTCACTCTACCTTCTTTTCTCCCCCATCCTCACCTACATGAAATCAAGCAAAACACACACAGCTGAGCGTCCGTCTCTCTACATTCCCTCACACACACACACACACACACACACACACATAAAACACAGCAGAAGACACGACCAGTTAAAGGTGTCTTGTTTGAGATGACATCACGCCACAATTGTGTGCATGCTGGGTTCAGAGTGAGGTCAGGTGACATAACAGATGATCCCGTCACGGTCTCAAACAAACAGCCGCTGCCATGACAACAACTAAATATGCAACAGGCCCGTCCTGAGAAAAAGAAGAGGAGGAGGAGGTGGTGGTGGAGGTCAAAGGCTGGGGAGGAGGACAGATGAGGAGTCACATCCTCCGTCAGGGTGAGACTTCAACCACCGTCTCTCTGCCTTTCTGCAGGCTTTTTTTTGTCAGTCAGTTTCGGAATCAGCTCGACTGGAACGCTGGTGCTTTTTCCGGGGCCCTCTGCTGACCTCTGACCAGCAGGATCAGCTGGATTTGTGTGTTCTGGGGGAAGCGACAGGAAGCAAAAGGATGAGCCACAGCCTCCCCTACTGGCCGCATACCAAACCACACAGATGGAAAAAGGGATTTCTGATCCTGAATCATCTGAATCTGATTAACTGAACCAATTAAAGGATCCGTATGATTAAAAGTCAGCAGAGGAGGTGAGATTTGATGGAGAGTGCTTTTTTTTTTTTTTTTAAGGGGAAATGAGAGGTGAGAGAGAGGACACAGAGGCGAGGTCACCGCGGTAACTGGGAATTGGGAACACCTGTGGGATTCTGGGATTCGTCATATCATAGACATGCATGGATAATACACTGATACAGTGCACACGTGCACGCAGGGTCTTTCTCGCTCTTCCTTTTTCCTACAAACACACACACTTCCCTCTGACCTTGTTTGGGGTCACACAGAGGGGGACTGAAATGAGTTTCAAATGTTCACATTATTTATTATTGGGTATCATCTCACTGTACAAATCCCTTACAGATGTTAGCCTCTGGTGCACGGCTGGGTGTGTGTGTTGCATGTTGTGCGGCGTGTGCATGGTTAGGAAATGCAATGTAGAGAGAGCTCATAATACTTTTTAAAAGGAAGTAGGGTATGTTAGTGATTGGAGGGGGGGTGTGGAGGTCAGCGTGCTTTAAGTGATGGTGCATCTTTGTGAGTGTGACAGAAGGCGCCGAGGCTGAGTGACTGGTGAAGAAATGAGGGACGATCTTTATGTGGCAGCTTATTTGTTTTTAAATGCAGGAGGCTCAGAGGCCCCTAACTAAAGGCACCGAGCAGCAGGGCAAGAAGAGGGGCGTCCATCACCGTCAGGAGACACACAAGCTGCAGCGTCTTGTGATCGGCTTCCCTTGTGAGTTTCATATGAGAGGAAACAGCTTCTCGCTTTGCAAAGAGAAAGCAAGCATGGTGCGAGAGCGGGACGATCAGTCACGCACCAGACACAAAGTAAAGAGTCATGTGAGAAGTTAGAAACTGCACAGCTATGATGGGATCCAGAATCACAAAATGTTGTAGAAACTATAATATTACACAGATTATCACAGTAAAAGGTAAATATTTGGCTGTCAGATTCTCCTGATCAATAGATTCTGTCCTTGAACAGTATGTAAATTGTATGAGACATTTTTATGAGCAGTTTTTGCAAATAAATTCAGAATGAAGTAAGTAAATATAGTAATTATACATATTTTGCACACTGAGATAATGTACTGTGTATTTAGGATGATTATTATTTAGTTTTTGTTTTATTTTGTGTCCTTTTGTCCTTTTTGTGTCTTTCTTTCTTCCCTGTCTAACTTATATGTCACAATGGTTCACATCTTAGAAAAACAATTATTTTAATAAAGAATGAGGGAGTTTCAGTGACCATGCTAAAATTGAACAAATAGTAGCTATTTGATAAACTAATTCCAGCAACATTTTTAATTTATACTTTACTTTTTTCAAGATTTTCATTTTTAATTGATACTTTATTTTTTCAATATTGTTTTCATAAATATTTTTAAACTTTTCAAACTTTTAAAAATAAATTTCAGTGAAGCTACATTTTGACCTAAATAAATAAATGAAAATAAAAAAATAAAGAAACATTTCCTGCGATGAGGCCATTTGGACATTCAAACTATATTCTGATTTTTTTCGGAAAACTGCTGAACAATTAACCACATAAATAAAATATGAGAAAAAATAAATAAATAATTAGAACATTTTACAGACTTTGTTTTTGGTGTCTGGCTGCCTTGTGGGATTTACTCTCGTGGCCTCATTATTTCTAAAACCCTGGCTACAGTCCTGATAACGTCACCAGCAGGCAGCGGAAATCATGTGTCTCGAAATTTGAAGTTTCCAGATACGCTGAAGGATTAAAGGGTTGGGAAAACATTCTTTCTTCTTTAGCCAAAAAAACCCATAAAAATCCTTTGGATTATCTCAAAAAAGGCATTATCACAGAAAAGAAAACAGGGCTGTTTTTCTTAGTTAATGACATTTAGTCAGTTGGCATTTTGGACACAACAGTGACAGAAAACTAAAATCTGAATGCAAAAACAATTAAAGCTCTGGTACTAATGACTTTTTTATTTTGCTATTATTATAAGAAGTCAAAATACTAATGTCAGCATTGTATGTTTAATATTAGTTTTATTAAATTGATTGTTGCCAATTTCAAATTTATAAAACTGTGGATTTTCTCAAATTTTGTCTGTGAAATTAGTGAATACTTTTTTTGTAGTTTTAAGGCTCGGTTGGAGATTATGAAATAAATGAGAACGCTCTAGGCTATGTAAACAAGTAAGGGCACATTTGAGGATGAAAAGTCAGATTTACAAAGAGCAGAAGAGAATCCATAAAGATTTCCCAGCCTGATTTTCCTGATGAGCTGCAGTTTATCTGAGGTCTGGTAGCAATGAAACTCTCCATAAAGGTCAGCGGTGAACTCGGGAGGAGAGGAGGAGCGGCGTTCGGTCGCCAGGCTCGCCTCAGGACAGAGGGTCAGCGTCGTCACAGCCTGGGTAGGACTGCTGACCTTTCTGATGGGTCTGTGTGTGAGCGAGGCCTGGGGGAGGACTGAAGGCAGGTCAGATATAAATGCGCCCACATGTTGAGAGGGGGATACATATCTCTCTTTGCTGCTGAATTGAGATTTTTGTTTTGTGGGTGGTTTGAATATCAGCAAATAAATAAAGAACGCACACATATAGAGGAGGAGGAGGAGGGGACTTTGGTACTTTGTAAAACACCTCGGGTTTCTGTTTTTGGCCCACACACTAGAGAGTCCTTGGCAGAAGCTAAATGGACGAAAGTAAATAAAAGTGGCCATTATGTGTGGGCTCCAGTAAATAGCTGCTCTCTTGTCTCTCTGTGCTTCAAAAAGAGGGGCGGAAGATGTGATCACGAGGAAAGCCCGTGTCTTTTCTTCTCCAGCCACTATAGAAGGGGTCTGGCTCTCCTCCTCTGCCTCCCCCTTCCTCCTCCTCCTGTTCGTCTTCTTCTTTACCCTCTCTCCCCTTTTCAGCTTTCTCTTTCTGCTTCCTGTTTCTCTCCTCCAGTTCACTTTCTGTCATTCCTCTCCTCTTCGTCCTTCTCCTCTCGCTTTGCCCGCCCAGTGTTTCTCAAACACGCAGGAAGGGAGAGAGATCAATGGTGTCCTCGGAGAGGGAATTACACAGCTGAATTTCGATGAGAACAGAAGAAAAGGAGGAGGAAGGGAGAACAAGTAGAGGCGGGGAAGGCATGTGAAAAGAGGGAAGAAGGATAGTATATCCTTCAAGAAAAAAAAAGAAAGAAATGGGAGGAATGTGGAAAACTATGTGGAAGACTGGATGAGTGCGTGAGCCTTGCAAGACTTGTAAAATCTAAAATTAAAGTTCGTAAAAATCAATCTTCACGAATTTGAGGTGTTTGCATATATATCGTACGTGTTGCTGGACCGAGATAACATCCATAACTGTGAAGATCGGGCCATAATTTGCACTGACAAGTGAATGCATGCGTCTTATTTGCTGGGATTGAAGAGGTCTTTCCTGTTTATTGGGGGGAATCTGCTGTGTTTGCATCAACTTACAAGTTGTAAGAGAAATGAGAGAAGAGCGAGAGTCTGGGAAGAAAAACAGCAGCTGTACGTTGAGATTCGTATCATCGCCGGGTCAACTTTTTTTTTCTACTCTGGTATGATGTTAACATGTATTCAAAGTTGTGGGCTTAAATGTGACCTTTGACCTTTGCTTGAGTTTTTTTTTTTCTTTCAAATTTTAGGCTGAACATCATCAAGGTGTAACTGCACTTCAGGTTAGAAAAAAGAGCATTTTGTCCTTATAAAGCAAACATATCTCGTTCAGATAATTTGGGTTTCATTTACTGCAAGTTTTGAGATTTCTTTCTCTGCCATGATGAGCTAGATGCGAATGGGATCTTGTTTGTGGCGCTTACAGCTTTGAAAATATACATTAAGCGGCCAATCTATTAAATTCAATTCTATATTTATATACTAATCATATACTGGAATTTAATTTTTTTTTGTTTGACCAATTTGTTGCCGCATTATAACGGTTTACACTTTTCTTTTTGTTTTTCATTGTATTTATTTGTTATATTTTGTTTTGCAAAGTTAGGAAGGTGAAGTTTAAGTCAAGCCTGACGTTGCCTTACACATCAAAAACTGATCCAGTCACTTCTACACAGTGAGGCATACAGCTCATTAATCAAACACTGGTATCGATACTTGATACTCGACCGATACCCAAAGCCCAGATATCGGTACTGGTCACTGGTCACTGTTTATTTTCACAAAAAATACTGCTAAAATTGTGCAATTTTGCTCTATTTGACCTCTATATATGAAATTCCATTTACCTCCTTTATACTGAGATATCAGAAGAAATCTCACAAACATCATACATCCTTAAACTTGGGCAAAGAAACAAACAACTAAAAATAACAACTGCACAGCTAAATACTACTGTAATCTGTGTGAACAGACCTTTTAAACTTTCAAAAAAATTGCACCAAATCTTATCAAAATCACGTGCGGCTTCTTGGCCCTGACTGATCAGAAAAATCAGACAAACGTCAGTTCAGTTTTGTTGTTAAAATCATCACAGAAACCTCCATGTTCACGTCCTCTGTTGATCTTCCAGCATTCTGCGCCTCCATGTGGCAAGATCCACAAAAGACTCACAGGAGACTGTGAAAAAATCATTCACATACACGAAACTCCTTTACAGGATTTGGAAATGGTCAACAGAGTTGAAAGCCAATGTGGCAAACTGTTCTGCCCCAGACCTCCAGACTCTTTTCACCTCACTACTTTAATGTCAAACTGCTGTCTGTTTCTTGTCATGTCTCCTCTATGTAATCCTTTTGCGGTTAGGAACATTCCTCTCACTTTCTGTGCACAGTAAGTGCATTTCAAGAAACAAACATTTAATACAAGTTTTGTAGTCTGTATCGTACAAGGCTATTTACTGGGTATGTTGAGGGCATTCAGGCTGCTGTCTATTCTGTCTCTGTTGGTAATAAATCAGCAAAGCAATAAAAAAGCAGGAATAATCCCAATATTCGTTGGGTAAGGACCTGGCTGTTCATGTGGTAAGTGCCACTCCTAAAATCCTAATGATGCTGCTGGCACCAGAGGGCCATATAAAGCAACATTTCAAATGAAAGGCCCGTTTTCTGGCCGAGCGGCCGCAGACGGCCACAGAGAAAGGAGCAGTGGAGGAGCCTGAGGAGAACCTGGGATAACACCGTCTCTCCTGGCTCTGAACTCTGCACAGGGCTCGAACGCCGTCAATTACTGGGAGATATACAGGCCGGCCCGTTTCCACCACTTCACTGAGTCCCCCTTCAGTTGCAGCCCGCACCGACTGTAAATTATCACTCCCCCGTCCAAGCTTCGCAGCAGTTTGGAGTCACCAGTCAGACCCTCCTCTGTCTCGGTCCGAATCCGAAGGAATTCCCTCCCTCTGTGTGCCAAACCCCAAACCTTTGCAAACCGGAGCCGCGGAGCATGCAGCTGCACGCCCATGTGGACACGCTCACTCGCAAACATTGATTTAAACACACACAAATGCACACAAATGTTCGTATATGGGTATATAAAATCCCCTGGAGCTATAGATCATTGGGAACAGGTAGAGAGTTTAGCATGCACACACATACACACATACACGGGCTATAGATCATTGAGGTGGGCAGGGACGTCAGCACTCCCATACACAGTGAGCCTTATTGCAGAGTTTAATAGAGGAAAGCCAGCATGAATCCCCACAGTCATTCTGTTCCAGTCAAACACACCATTCACTACACTCTGGATCTGTGTGTGTGTGTGTGTGTGTGTGTGTTAATATACACACATGCAAGTCCCTACATACTGTACATCATGTGCTTCAGTCTGCGCTGTGAGTGTGTGTGTGTGTGTGTGTGGGCGTAGATATGTATACAATGAGCATACATGAATGTGAGTGTTCTCAAGTAAATGTAACATACTATGTGTATATGTACCGAATCTGACATCATGGTGTGTGTGTGTGTGTGTGTGTGTGTGTGTGTGTGTGTGTGTGTGTGTGTGTGTGTGTGTTAGGATGGGGGCCATATTGACCCATCAGTGCTGCTCTGTCACCTCTTCTCTTTATGAGTCTGGCCTTTTAAAAACACATTAGATTTATGGTCAGTTTGGGCGCTATCTCAGACACGGTGTGTGTGTTAATGTGGTGTGTGAGTGTGTGTGAGAGAGAGAGAGAGAGAGGGGGTGTGTCTGACTTTTTTCCTAAACACAGACCTTAATGTAGAAAATGAGTCTTGCTTGCTGACAAAAGAGGAATTAAACACACAACCAGTCAAAGTAATGAGAGGGTTATTAGCGCTGTGTTACTCTAACACCGGAGTGTCTTATACTCATAGACCGCATACAGGAAGTGGACGAAGTCATTGTGATGTCATCTGCTGGTTTGTGGACTGCAGTTCTGAAGCCTCAAGTTTAGTTTAGTTTAGTTTTAGTCTAGTTTAGTTGGGGGCGACGGTAGCTCAGTCTGTAGGGAGTTGGCTTGGGAATCGGAGGGTCACCGGTTCAAGTCTCAACACGACCAAGAACTGAGTGTGAACTGGTAGCTGGAGAGGTGCCAGTTTACCTCTTGGGCACTGCCGAGGTGCCCCTGAGCAAGGCACCAAACCCCCAACTGCTCGGGGCGCTTGTGAGGAGCAGCCCCCTCACTCTGACATCTCTCCATTTGATGCATGTATATGGGTCCTGTTTGTGCATGTGTGTGTCTCGGGTCTGCATGTACTGTGTATAAGTAAAACAACAGAGTGTAAAAATTGAATTTCCCCACTGTGGGACGAATAAAGGAATATCTTCTTCTTCTTCTTCTTCTTTAGGGCTGACCCGAATGTTATTTGACCTCAGATCACTATTCAAATTTAATTAATATTTAATTAAAAAGTAAATAAACAAAAGTACATAATAATAATGTATAATCCCATTCAGCGATTGAGACCATAAACTCATGTTTACAGTGTTTACTGAGGTAATAAATCAAGTGAGAAGTAGGCTCATTTTCTCATAGACTTCTATAAAATCAGATTTCTTTTTGCAACCAGAGGAGTCGCCCCCTGCTGGATGTTAGAAAAAAATGCAAGTTTAAGGCACTTCAGCATTGGCTTCACTTCTCAGACCCGGAGCTAGCCCACTGGTTATACTGAGAAAAGGGATGCACCATTACCGGATCGGATATCAGGCTGATTCTGACTCAGATAGCTGGATCGGATATCGTGACAATGGAGACAATCTATTAAATATAGTACTATGTTTACATATAATATATATTATATACTGGAATTTTAATTCCCTTTCAGGTTTTGACCAATTTGTTGCTGCGTTAAAAAGGTTTACAACTGAATTATAACTCCTGTTAATTCTGAAGATTTCCTGTTTTTGTTCGTGTATGATTTATCATTTTAATAATAAATAGCAATTTGCTAAATTTATATCTATGTATTTGTGAAAATGATGTTTAAGTCTTAAGCCTGTTGTTGCCCTAAACTTAGAAGAATGATCCCAGTCACTTGAGGCATACGGCTCGTTAATTAAACACTGGTAGTGGATCGGCCGATACCCAAAGCCCAGGTATCAGTATCGGGGCTGAAAACGTTGGATCGGTTCATCCCTAATGGGGAGAGATATTTTTCATTAGTTTCAGTCTTGTCAAATAATGGGAAAAATGATAATCTCTGTGAGGAAATTAAAAAAGACCCATAATGCTTTGGGAGTGTGCATTTGCAAGTATTAATAAAGAAAAGGCACTAAAAATTGTTTTCATGCCACAGTAACATGTTTAGTTTGGGGTGTAAACTATCTGGGTTGTGATGTTTACACGTGTTGACCCAAAACCAGGTGATCTGAGTAAGAACAGGATTCTTCCTACATGTAAACCTCATAATTAATGTCGATATAACGCTTACACACACATTGCACATGCATGCATACAGAACTGAGCGGTGCAGATGGCGACTTGGCATCTCTCTCTGTGACACAAAATCCCACGTCATCTTAAAAAAAAAAAAAAAAATGCTCTGCTTCCAAATTGATTTCACAGAGCGAGAACGCCCCCCCGGAGATTAACAAAGTAAATACCACTTCTCTCCGAAAAGAAGCATCCACAAATTTTTAACTTAAACCTCAGATAAGCAGACCCGGACAGGGTTTTCTTGAGACCATAAGTCCTTTATCTGGGATTCTAGGTGCTATGTAATTGTGGATGGGGTCTAATGTGTGGTCCATTTGCTTCATTAATGGGGCAGACGCGAGCCGTTCAGCCAAGAAAACGCCTATTGTTCCCTTTACCTTCCAGTTTTTAATGTGTGGCATTAGTCCAGCAGTTGTTAGTGCTAGACCGTAGTGCTTTGCTGATGGTCAAATGACAAAGTCTTAATAGAATATAGTGGGACGGGCAGGACAAAGGTGGGCAATGTTCAGCTGGATGCAGCCAATTTCTGTGTGAGAGGCCTGCCTAAAAACCCTATTCATAGGCCGTCTAATGCTGGTGCGTAATTAAATGTGATTACTGGAGCAGAGGGCTTCTCTCTCCCTCTCTGAGGGCCACACACAGGACTGGAGGCAGCGTGCATGCGCTCATTAAGGAGGCGCTAACAGATGTACACAAGCAGCGACCACAGGCATACCTAAAAATCTAAGCCATATCTCTCTCCCTGATACACAAACATAAACACAAGTACAAAATCTCCAAAATGTCAACTTTTCAGGCGCTAAGAAAAGCAGGATTGGATTTGAAAGGGAATGAGCCCAAGGGTGGTTTAATTTTTTTTTTTTTTTTTTAAAGCAAGGAGTGTGTAATCCTTCAACTGATGTGTAAACATGAATTGCAAATGCAATGTTTTTACCTGACAGTTTGTAGCCTCCAAATCCTCCAAAACACACAAAAACAAACACATACCAGCCGTAAATAAAAATCAGGCTAAACTATGACCTTCAGTCAGTGATAATCATAAAGCAAACAAGCAGAAACGTAAACAAAAATCAATTATGGCTTCCATCCCACACACACACACACACACACACACACACACACACACACACACACACACACACACACACACACACACCTTGTCTGGCCCGCTCTCTGGTCCAGTTTCCTGGGCAGACACGGTCCCCTGGTGCTCATGGGAAATAGTGAGCATGCCAGGCCCCACAAAGGCGTCCTTTCAGCCGCCCGCATGCTTGACCTGTGTGGGGTCAGCGCTCTGCTTTGTGCCCCGCGACCCCCGAGTGACCCGGGGTCACAACGAGGGCCCGAGGTCAAACCCAGATGCCTGCGTCTAATTTCGCCCCAACTGGGTTATCCGACCAAATCTGCCCTGAAATTTGCCCCCGCCTGCCCCGCCCTAAAACCCACTACTACCTCCACACATGACTGAGTCCCATAGAAATACATAGGTACTCTGCAACCTAATTGGACTACTGTGGAGTAGTACAACACTAGAGCTCTCTCATACACACATACATACAGACACATACATATATACACATACACACACACACACACACACACACACATACATACATATATACACACACACACACACACACACACACACACACACACACACACACACACACACACACACACACACACACACACACACACACACACATGCACGCTGGCCTGACCCCCTGTAACTGGACTAATACCCCATCCCATGGCCTTTGGTCTATCTTGAGGGATTAGGTGCAGAAAGACACACATACAAGCACAGATATCCACACACACACACACACACACACACACACACACACACACACACACACACACACTTATGAGCACAGCAGGCCTGGCTGAGGGTCTACCTTGAGGGATTAGGTGCAGAGAGACAGGACCCTCCAGCCAATCAACCGGTCTGTCACATTGATTTTGAGGGGTCACTGGTGCACAATGGCCAGGGTTTTCCTGTCTTAACCTCTCTGATCACACACATATGCACACACACACTCATGAGCATGCACATGAAATGCCAATAAACTTTATTTATATAATTTACGTAAAAGGCAGGGCTAGAAAAGCGCCTTATGGGAGGGTTAAATGTTGAACAAGTGTGTAAAAAGTATTTCTTTAAGAACAGAAACTATACAAATATGCTTTTTGATTAAAAATAATTTCATAGTCAAGTCTATCAAAGACTGTTTGCAGAGTTAAAGATGGTACTAAAAGAATGTACAAATCCTTCAGACAAGACTCAGGAACACTCACATACACAATACGTCTATATAATTCAAAATTCCCTCCTGTCCGCCTATCAAAGCTTCATCACGTCTCTGCTTCTGAAAATCCTCCGTCCCCGGGGGAAAGCACGCCCAGCTGGGGGAGAGCTCCCAGGTCAACCCTCCCCCCAATCCACCCCAACCCCTCTCTCCTTCTTCTCTTTCCTGGTCAAAAAACACAATGGTCGTCTATCAGAGAGGGCACCTGGCAGGCGCTTTGACCGACCGAAATAAACCCAGCTACAACATTTCAGGTGCTCTAGCGGAGTATATTCTCTGACGTCATCCATGATTTGCCTGTTGTGTTTTCTGCTTCCCCCCTCGCACCTCGCATCCCTCTGTTGCCCGTTTCCCTTTCCTGAAAGGAATCTCTGAGGCATCTGGAAAAACAGGATTAATGCATGTATGTTGGCTTTGTTATGATTACAGCTTGTCAATGATGGAACAATTGGTCAGGTCCTTCAGTTAAGTAAAAATAGCAACACATGCGTGTTAAAATACTCAATTACAGTAAAAGTCCTTCATTCAAAATCCTACTAAAGTAAAAGTATTATAAGCAAAATATGCTAAAGTAGTAAATATAAAAGTACTTATGCTGCAGAAAAATGACCCATGTGACTAGGGCTGTTGTCATGGTAATCAACCTCCAAATCAGCATTCGAATGCAAAGCTTCAAATACCTTCAAATATTTCTCCCCAAAGCATCAAAGTTCAAAAAATAGTATTCAGGACAGCTCTACATGTGATTGATATATTATTATATATAACATTATTAGTTTGCCACTGATGCATTAAGGTGTCAGAAGCATTTTCCACACATGCAATCCAGTAGTCTGATGTTACTTGTATCACTATCTGCTGAGGACACCTGTAGCTTATACAGGATTTACCCTGACAGGCTACAGCCTATGATCACAACCTTGAGGACAATATCAAGACCTGTAGATATCTTTTATCATGCAGGATTTACACCATATGATGCAACAACACTTTCCTGGACCAGCACAACAATATCGACATATTAGCCTACAGTGTGTAGTTTAATGGCATATGCAAGCACATACTGAACCGTGAGGATTTTTTCCACTGTCTGTGAATATAGCCTATTCTGCTACAGCACAGCGTTATATATTTGAGATAAACCTCTAACTTATTTGAGTGATGTTTAAAAATGGCTTTTCAAATTAAAATGAACAACCAGTATTCCTCTAATCTATGGATTAACTCAGCCTTTAAGGCTTTAGAGGGATACAAACAAAGAATAAACAGTTGAAATAGTTCACTAAATGTACGGTAATGCATAAATGGTTGAAATAGTTATGAGGAGTTTCTATTAGTGTGATATTGGTTATTCCCATTATTGTTGGGGGAGGGAGATAAAAATGGATGAAAAATAGGAGACTACCTATTTGCCCTGTAATTTACATGCCTTGCAATGTCCTAATTATTAAAAAAAAATAGTTATAAAGTATGGTTGAAATAGATAGGTAAAAAAGTAGGTCTAATAGATCAATTGTGGGGCTACTAAACTGGTACCTTACCGACCATCAGATCTTTGCCATCCTCCTTGGTGTCGGGCTGGGCATCGTTGTAGAGATGGAGCAGCTGAACAGGTGGCTGTCGCAGGGCTGTGGTTGTCTGCCGCTGTCATGTTGATGATCAGGTCCTCTTGGATACTGGTCTGTTTCACAGGTGGAACAGCTCTAGTTTAGTTTAGCAGAGAAGGGACAGTGTAAATTAATTAATACAGGTATAAAAATGCCTGAATTAGCTTTCAAGGTGTTACAAAAGTCCTCCTGACATACATTAAAAACACATTAACAGTGTGTGCAGTTTGCATAAAAACAGTATTTCAGAAAAGTAGTATATATAGACAGTAGCAACAAAAAGACAGTTTAGTGCTGGCGTGTGTATACATTAATTGTCCATTATTTTAATTGTTTTAATGCCTCTTTTTAAAGCTGAACTAGTTGTGGCTGCCAGGTGGCAGATGTCAAAGTCTGTCCCCCGTTGAATAGTGTTACTGTACTCCTCTTTGCTAACAGTGTTAGCGTCACCTTTGTCAGGCTCTTTGCTATTTCTATAAAGTTCTGAAGTGTCTCTTCTTCTATTTTTTGAGTACAATGTCTCTGCTATCCTTTTCTTTTAGCCTTTTGCTTTGCTGCTCCACTGTTTTAATCCATGTTTGTTTGTAGCAGCTAGCATAAACCTTTGTTTCGAACACCTGCTGCTATTTAAAGTCCTGAGGTCACCTGACTCGGGGTCATCATACAGACACAGCCAGCGAACCAATCAGAATATTGCTCTTATTTGAAAATAAAGTAACTCTGCATTCATTGGTTCACATTTTGGTTTGTATTTCAACCATGACAGTGGTTCCTTTAAATGAAACAGGTGATTTTGAAACACGGGAAGTGGTGTACACGTGTGGCATTCAAGTGGTTTAGTTGTGAAGAACACTGCTGTTAAGTAACGGGAATATTAACGTTACTGTCAGCATCTAGAAGCCACAGAGGCTAACAATTAGCAAGCTAGCAAGTGGGTAGCATAATGCAGGAAATACAAAAGCAAAATGAAAGAGGAGGTCGTTGTGAATATCAACATTTTCTCAGACATATTATAAAATTACGAAGAAAAACAATATATGTGTAGAATTACAATCATTAATTTCTAATCCAACAAAAAAAATACCTCCATGGCCTTTCCACTTGCAAGGTCATGAATGCCACATGCGAGGGGCGTTCAGGTTCCCTTGGATTCTCCTGCGGAGCACGGTAAACACGACCCAGTCTGAAGACACCGTTTAAAAAACAGATTCAAAGACAGGATGTGGCCACAGTTGGTGGGGTCTTGGGGGCCCCTAGTGGTCGGAGGTCCCGGGACACCGGCCCAGTCGACCCGGTGGGTAATCCGTGATAATCCTGACAGCAACTCACAGACTGACTGAAACGAGACAAATGGCCGGAAGTAGCCTCTGTTGTTGTAAGAGGTCAAAAGCCGAAGACTTGAGAGCCACAGGTTTAATCTTTAACAATTATTTTATTTTATAATCTATTATGAATTGCATATTATACATATTACATCATATTATACAAGAGACGTCTGTAACTCAGTGGATAATTGTTTTTATTTATTTATTTATTTTGAGGTAAATCAACTTCCCTGTATGAACACTAGAATAGCCTTTATTGAAATCATCTCTTTGTTTCATGCTCCCATACTCAGATGTTGTGAAAACAATTCATGGAGTGGTCCACAGCAATGTCTACTGTTGATCATAGTAGTATTATTAATAGTATTATTTTTGGTGTTTTATATGAACACAAATACACAACACAACACCATAATTTTAGCTCTTTATTCATAAGGCAAAATTATTAAAGACCCCACCCATGCTACTTTAATTTTAGTCTTGCACATCTTGAACTTTGCACAGCTACATTTGCACCTATATTATTTTTTTATTAAATATCTAAAATTAGTTTCAGAGACTTTGCTGCATTCTGGTGACTTTTAAAGAACGAAATATAAAAAATAATATGTAATCTATCATAATGGGACTCAATTCTATATTATGTCCCTGAAATTAATGAAATCAAAATATACCAAAGGTCTCTTCACATTGCTTGAAAAGTATCTGACTCTATAACTAATAATCACTTAACATCATGCTTTTTGAAATTCTTCTTATTTTTGTTCTGTCTGTGTATGTGTTTTATGGCTATTATATAAGCCTTACTGTTTGTACCTTCATTCATCTTGCAAATAAAACAATGTTGCAGCTGGAGGAAAATATAAGGATATAAGGTTATAAGAGGAAATATAACTATCAGGGGCTGCATGGTGGTGCAGTGGTTAGCACTCTTGAATCAAATCCGGCTTGGGGCTCTTCTTTGTGGAGTTTACATGTTTTCCTTGTGTTAGTGAGAGTTTTCTCTCAGTACTCCGGTTTCCTCCCACAGTCCAAAGATATGCAATTTAGGTTAATTGATACCTCTAAATTGCCCAAAGGTGTGAGCGTGAATGGTCGTCTGTCTCTATGTGGAGTGGCCGTTGAAGATGGATTATTATTATTAGCAAAATTTACAAACAACAAGGCACTGTCAATTGCCATATCAGTAAAAAACAACTTTAGGTGGAATATGTGCATCCATATATATATAAAAAATAATATTCAAAGTGAAAAAAGTGGTCAAGGAACAATAAAATAAATAAATAAAATTGTTGATGACATAAAATAAAAGAAAATGGGCTCATCTCAAATCAATTTGCACATATTAAATAATTTAACAGTTTTTTTTGTCCGTCATAAACGAAAAATATTTACTTAGCAGCTTCAACTCATTCCACTAGGTTTATTTAAGAGGCATCTGCATTTATGTGTGAAAAGTTTATTTTATAATCGTCAAATATTGATAACAAAATCCTTAAGAGGGAAGTATGTTCATGACCATAGTGTGACCACTAGTGGGCGCCCGAGTGTTTCACAGTGGTGAAAGCAGCAGGCTGAGTTGTCTTCTCTCACTTCTTCGACTAGAGTCTCTACTTCCTGGATACGCGTTCAGACAAACAGCCAGGTTGGGTCTTTATTATCTTATACCAACTTCCCGTTAACTTGTTGCGTATATATAGACACACACACACACACACACACACACATACAAACACACATACAAATACGTATTTTTTCAATGATGGATGGTCGTTTAATGTCTGGATATTACCGATGACGTAAACGGGGCAGCGACGCGGCAGCGCTGGAAGAGAAAGGTGAGTTAACTAATGAAACTACTAACGGCTAGCGTTAGCCTGCTAGCTAAACGATTTAGCGTTTAAGTCACGCTGGTGCTCATTTTAGTGTGTTTTTATATTTATGTTTGTGTTAGTGTGTTGTATACAAAACCACGAGAGGGTGTCAAAGGTTAACCGTTGTCCGTGTGTTTTCCCCTAGAGCGCCACGTCACTGGTCGACGGAGGAGTCGGAAAAACGCACCCGGAGTATAGTGTCGAGTCCCCCGCTTTGGACCAGATATCAGACCGCTGTTCTGCACCCTGTGTTTGACGGTTTATTGCTAAAGGAGGAACAGTCAATACGCAGTTAAAAAAATGACGGCGTCTAACTGGGGTCTCATCATGAACGTGGTGAACAGCATCGTCGGAGTCAGTGTCCTCACCATGCCCTTCTGCTTCAAACAGGTGAGTCACCTGCAGAATCCTTCCCGGAACACGAGCCTGTCTTTTAACGGTATATACTGGTATTCACTATTTAGTTTATTACTTCAAGTAGCAGTATAAGTCCTGCATTTAAAACAAGTACTACAACAGGAGTATTGGCAACAAAATGTACTCAAACAAGGAAAAAGTACTTAATATGCAAAATGTTTTTTTTTTTTTTGCCTTTATTATTGTTGCATTAACATGTAAAGAGTATATTCTGACTGCAGTATACACTGTTGGATAGTTTGGTCGTTAATAATGTATCATATTTTATGAACAGAGTGTCTATTTTGTATGTAAAATCTTAATCTGTAAACTTAAAACCATAACTGTGATTTAAATGTAGTTGAATGAAAAGTAGCAACAGTAGTATTAGCGGTTAGAGGGAAATATTCAAGTAAATTCTAGGTACTGTAAACTTGTTCTTATTTACAGTATTTGAGTAAATGTACTCAGTTGTTACTTCACATCATTTGCTGTTTATGTGTTTTGCTTAAATCCATAAAGTCAGATTGTATAGATTATTATTATTATAAACATTAATATCAGGGTGGCTGACCCAAATGCTTCAAAACTTTGACCATTGCATGTAATCAACCTCTAAATCAGTACTGAAATGGTCAATTTTTTTTTTTTTTTTTTTTACATATAAGTTTGTTATAATAATATATAAATCCTGAAGTAGGCTATGAAATAAGTAGTAATCCCTCAACATTAATCATATTCCAATTATTATTTGTTAATCTCAGGCGGTTATTGTGGTTTGTGTGTAGAGTTGCATGTTTGTACAGTGGTGTGGCAGCGCTGCTGTCTCAAAGCTTTGAATACCTTTGAATATTTCTAACTGAAGCTCCAAAGCCCAAAAAAAATGGTATTTGGCACAGCCCTAATTAATATTATCCTTTTTTCATCTCATCCATATCACATATCAAGCAACACAGAGGTAGCTATGAACTTTAAAAACATGAAAATCATCATTGCAAGTTGTCACAAATAAGCTTCAGTTTGATTGAGATAATGTTATTTGCAGTCAGCAGTAGTTTGGGGTGGTGTTGAATTATACAGTGAGGTGTTTTGAATGTTTAGTCTAATCTCGCTGATATAAAACAGCTGGAAAGCATTTTAAAAACAGCTTTCGGGGCACTGTTGTAGCTCACCTGGTAGAGCTGGCATCTCATGGATAAAGGCTGAGTCCTTGCTGCAGCGGCCCTGGGTTCAAATCCGGCCAGGGGCCCTTTGCTGCACGTCGTTCCCGCTTTCTCCCCATTTCACTCTGTCACTATCAATAAAAGGCGTCTGTGTGTTTTGTGTCGTCATTGTAGTAACACATCAGCATGACAGGGAGTTTGCTTAACAAATGACTGTGCTACTTTTACCACCTAGCAGCTTCCTCATAAGATCAGTGGACGCTTGGTTGAACATATACGACCTCTCCATCTAAGATAAGATAAGATAAGATAAGATATTCCTTTATTAGTCCCACAGTGGGGAAATTTACACGTTACAGCAGCAATACAAATAAAAATAAATTAGTATATACATAATAGAAAATAGAAAAAAAAAAAAAAGTAAAGACAGAAAAAATGTGTCCATCATATCAATGATATAATTGTACATAAAGTCCTTATTGCACTTATGTCCGGTGACACATTTGCACATTTGTTGTGAATGTGACTGTGATTGTGGTCTACTGGGAGCAGTGCTGGTTGTGGAGTCTAACAGCTGCAGGCAGGAAGGACCTTCTGTAACGCTCCTTCGTACACTTAGGGTGTAGCAGCCTGTCACTGAAGGAGCTCTCCAGAGCTCTGATGGTGTCTCTCATGGGGTGGGAGTCCTTCTCCATCATGGATGACAGCTTAGCCATCGTCCTCCTCTCTCCCACCACCTGCACTGAGTCCAGAGAGCATCCCAGGACAGAGCTGGCCCTTTTAATAATCTTATCCAGCCTCTTCCTGTCTGCAGCTGTGATGCTGCTGCCCCAGCAAACCACTCCATAAAATATGGCTGATGCCACAACAGTGTCATAAAATGTTTTCAGGAGTGTCCCCTGCACTCCAAAGGACCTCAGTCTCCTGAGCAGATACAGTCTGCTCTGGCCTTTCTTATGGAGTGCAGAGGAATTTGTAGTCCAGTCCAGTTTATTGTTCAGGTGAACACCCAGGTATTTATAAGATGTCACCATCTCAATGTCTGATCCCTGGGTGTTCACCAGTGTTGGAGGGGGATGAGTTTGTCTGTTGTTAGACTTACAGGCTTTTCGCCTTCCACATTTAGTCATTTGAACACATTATCTTATAGGTTATAACATAAATACCAAACTTGTTTTAAACCCTGTGTGTGACCCTGTGGCAAAATATTGTAGGGGAAAGCATTACTCTACATCCTATAACACAACATAATATTTTATTATGCCATTGAATTACTCTTGATTTTTTAAAAAAAAAAAAAAAAAAAGAAAAAACAGCAATACACCTCTCAGACAAAGTAAAATACCACCAGAATTGCTTATAGAAATGTTTTCCTACTAAATAAACAATTAGAAATAGCCCCAATTTAACATAACCTGCATTGTTGACGACTCTTCTGTGACCATGTAATGTTTTCACACAGGTCTCACAGGTGTTTTATCTCACACTCCCTGGAAGATAATTGTCCTCTTTCTGTCATACATTAAACTGATTTGACATTTTATGTTGTAACTGTCCCTTGTTTTGTTGTATCATGAAGCATTTGTATGGTTTTTTTTTTTCTTTTGTCCATACACCTTCACATGCTGAGTCTATTTAATATAAAACTGCTAAATGCGTAAGTAGTCAAATAGCTTTGTAGGAGGCCAGTTGTAATTCTAGCCAGACTCAACCAAGCCTACTTTGAAAACAGATGCTTGTATGATTTCATAGAGGACATTGTTTTGCATTTTGTATTTCATTAAGACGACCAGATTGTAGGACAACTCTATGTATGTATGTTGTGTTTAAGTGTCCCTCTGTCCTCTCTTACAGTGTGGGATAGTGCTGGGAACACTCCTGCTGTTCTTCTGTTCGTGGATGACCCACAAGTCTTGCATGTTCCTCGTCAACACAGCGAGCAACACCAAAAGAAGGACCTACGCAGGACTGGGTGAGTTTAAATAGTAGATTTTGCTGTTATTAATGACAGACCGTGACCGAACAGACAGATCGATTTGTGTCAGCAACAGAAAGTTAAACTTCATTTACAGAAAACCGCTTCACAGTGATTTTCCCGACACTGCTGTCTGTTTGACCGCATGTTGTTCACACTGACGTCACTCCTTTTCTCTGCAGCCTTCCACGCTTACGGGAAACCAGGAAAAACAGTGGTGGAGATGAGGCAAGTCTTATTATTAATTCACTAAGCACATTATACTGTGCTTGAAGTGTATAGTATGACTTTAGTTTCTACAGATAATTATCATAGAAGTATAAAACATAAAGTGGATTTTTGTCACTAAAAATAATTCAGATTCCCCCTGTCCCCTCTCTCCCCCCCTGCAGTATGATCGGTTTGATGTTGGGGACCTGCATTGCCTTCTACGTTGTCATAGCTGATCTGGGCTCAAATTTCTTCGCTCAGCTGTTAGGTTTACAGGTTTGAGATCATTATTTTCTATGTTCATCTCTCAATCTTTGAACTTGTGTTTCATATCCACTGCTCTCCTCTGCATTCTGAGACTTAACTTTAATAAAGAGTCAAACAATCAAGGATTAATAAGCATAATGCAAATATTGTACCTTCTTTTGCAACTTACCTTAAACACAGTACACATTCTCCCTACAGGAGAGTCAAAAACGAAATAAATAAAATCAAATATATAGACTATGCATATGTGCATACACATACATACATATATACAGTACATGCTCAAAGTTAAATTAAAAAAAGGCATCCTAAACACTAAGACCTACATGGAAATATACCTTGAGATCTCAGTCCACTCCTGGGCCCTTTAATTTTACTCTTAAGCAACTAAAACTGCTACTAAATGTTAGAATAATGTGATTGAGGTAAATCATACTATGAAATGGGTAGAATCAGGTCTGTAAGTAAGTTCTTAAGAAACAACATTGCCTCGTCACGTCACTCTGTCCTCTAAAGGTGACTGGCAGTTTCCGCGTGCTGCTGCTGATCGCCGTGTCGCTGTTCATCGTCCTCCCGCTGAGTCTGCAGAGGAACATGATGTCCTCCATCCAGTCCTTCTCGGCTATGGCTCTCATGTTCTACACCCTCTTCATGTTCACGGTGAGCCCACCAACACACAAACAGCTCCACTCCACGCAGTGTTTGCTCATGGAGGACAGGTGTTTCTTACAGCTTTTTGAATATTACATTAGTTTATAATGTGAAATGGTTAGCTGGGATTTTGTTGGTGTGTTTTTATGTTCTCTATATTATGTGTTTTGCTAAAGTACTAGACTTGATTCTGAAGCTCTTTATTGTAGTCTTCTTCCTCTCATACATACACATAGTATATGCAGTATAAATACTATAGATGCATTCATAATGCATCTGTTTGATTTTCTGACTAATGTTTGGATAAATGTGTTGTATTCTGTGTTAACTCCTCCTTATTTGCTCCCATTGTACAAAGCTATGTCTTCCTCACTGACACAGTATTGTCTTGCTCCTCTTTTTTTAAAGAGCATATTCACACTAAATCACATCAGGCAGAAAACAATTGCTGCGCAGCTCTTTATAGGCTGAAACAAAGGCTTTCCCCTGGGAAGGAGACACCACTTGGAAGTGGCCACTAGAGACATTTTAAGTACTGTAAGTGCAAAGTAAATGGAGGTCACATAGTCAACACCACTAAATCACAAACTGTTGCAACTTAGGGGAATTAAGTTGCTCATTTGTTGCCAGATATAAATAATAATACGTCAAATGCGTTTGATATATTTCAGACTTCATTTTTCTAGCCCAGTCATTACTGTTTGTGCAGCATGTCAAATGCATTTGTTATATTACTTGTATTTTTCTTTAGGAAAGACTTTTATTCTGTCATCATTATTCATTACAACATTCCTTTTTGCACACGTAGATACATGTTTTGTATTTATGTTTGTACATATCTTTCTGCAACAGTCAATCAGCATTGAGAAACAAAACTATGGCAGCTGGCTGCTGAAACACTTCTGAGTACTGACATTAAAGGGAACTTTGCCCATTTTCAAATTTCAGACATGTTATTCCCATGGTCTAAGACAGTCCAAAAAATATTAGTAACCATGAACAACTCTTTCCCAAATCCAAAAACTAGAGTGTTAAAATTCAAACTTGTGATATCATAGGGTGCAATGTATGAAAGCACTCCATAGACAATGAATGGGGAGAGATGTTACAGATGACACTGAGAGTGCCCAGAGGACTGATCTCAGTATATGGGAAGAGTTTCTATTTCACAACTGACAACATTACAGTAGAATAAAGCTAATTTGGGTATGAAATAGAAGAAATGGGGCACCTCCAGACTTAATACCCTATGACAATAATAGTTTGAGACTTACTTCTCTGGTTTCTGGCTTTTAAAGAAAATAGCTCATGTTCACTTATATTGATTGAACTTTCCTAGGCCATGAAAAAAAAACATATTGGGATTGTTAATTTAGGTGGTGTTCCCCTGTAATGACAATTTGGATATAGCTCCATCAGGAAACTGGAAAAATGAGAAATTCATGGTTGTTTTTCACCTTTTAGATTTGTTTGCAAGGTGAAATGTAAACTAGGGCTGCAACTTTTTTCATGATTGAGTAATATCCTGAATTTCTTTTAATGAATTTAATAAACTCAGTGTATAAAATGGTGAAAATGTTGGGTCACAGTTTCCTAGATACCTTGGTGAGATCTTCAAAAAGCTGTTTTAATCCAACAGGCAGTCGAATCCCCAAAGATTTCAGTTCTAGTGCAAACTCAGCAGAGAAATGTCATGTTGTCACGTCAACAGTCTAGTCCAAACAGCCATCAGTACAGCAGGGATTACATTTTGGGATTATAAACACTTGCTATCAGTATTCCCACTATTATAACAGGTGCAAATCTTATCAGTAGGATGTTCAGTGCTGTTTGCATTTAACGTTAAGCAACACTCGACACACTGATGGATTTTTGCTTCATAGGTTGGAGTGTGGTCAGAGGTGCAACATACTAAAAAGTCTGACTCCAGTGACGGTCCAGCAGGAGTTTTCTGCCTCATGTAATTCAGGTTTTTTACTCTTTAAATGCACACAGTTTGTGTGTGTGGTTCTGTTTCTCTGAAACGTATTGCTGCTTCCACAGACTTCTCACTGCTGACGTTTACAGTCTCTCTGTGTGATGTGAGGTGTAGTCCCATAGCATGGTGATAACCTGGAGCGATGGTGTGGTGTGTGTCTGGCTTCAGATCCAGGCCCCAGCCCGGTCCAGACCCCTAACCCTCTAACAGTGATGTATCTCCTTTCCTCCCTCCTTTCATCCTACCTTTCGTTTCTCCTCTCTGCTCATTGCACCCCTTCACTTCTTTCCCCTCGTGTCCTTCTGCTCTCCTTCACGACTACCTCCTCTCCTCCTCTGCATCCTCTGTTTGCTCCCCTCTGTCCCAACTGCTGCTGCTGCTGTAGATAGTGTTGTCGTCTCTGCGCTACGGCATAATCTCAGGCTCCTGGGTGGAGCGGGTTCACCTGTGGCGCTTCAAGGGCGTCATTCAGTGCCTGCCCATTATCGCCACAACCTTCTGCTGTCACCCGTAAGTAAACCAACGGAAACCACCCCCGAAATAACACCACCGTTAAGGGCGGTTGGGGGGGGTTGGAGAGTGAAGGAAGCCAGATGTTTCCCCTGCATCTTTACGCTCCGTAAACCTCCCCTCCCACCTACCTGACCCTTTTCACCCATTCCTCTCCGTCATCCCCATTTTTCACCTTTTAATTCGGGTTTGGTCTGAGCCATTTGAGCTCTGTGAGTGTGTCTGTGTGTGTGTGTGTGTTATTGGTGGCAGTAGTAAGGCAGAGAAGTGTAACATACTGAAGTGAAAGTTTCATCTTTGCCACCTTCCCACTGCCGTCCCACGCCCAGGATGAGCAGCCTGGGTGTGTGTGTGGGAGGCTGGAGGGTTATGGAGTGTTCTGCTGTCCTTTGGGACTTTAAGGTAATAAAAAGAGCAAGACGTAAGAAACACATGCTGATGGAAAACCTGTGGGGCCATTTTGTGTCTAGATTACCCTTTCACAAGTCTTTTATTTTGATCAAATTTATGATTTCAGTTTTAGTCATTACATATCACCTCCATTACTCAATTTTTTTCAGCTGTGACAGGTTTTTGTTCAGTATGGGGTCTCTCGTCATGTCTCTTTTGTTGTTTCCCCTTCCTCATTTTCTCTGGTTTTCTCTGCTCATTGATTACTTCCATTATCTCTCTGTGAGCCGTCAGCATGGGTGCAGCCCCCCCCTCCTACTCTTCTTCGTGCTCTTCCCCCACTTGTCTTCATTTGGTTCGGGCCGTAACTCCCCCCTCCCTCCCCCTCCTTCCCCTCAGATGGTGCTGTCCTCGTTCAAACATGGGCTGCTCAGCGGCTGGTGGCTAGAGCAGGTCAATGTGGTACGCTGGGAGGGTGTGTTTCGCTGTCTCCCCATCTGTGGGATGGCCTTCGCCTGTCAGTCGTAAGTACTCTCCTGCCCCCCGCACAGGACAATGTAATGAAAATCAAACAAGACTCAAAAAATGAGCTTCAAAATAGGGAAAATCTGACAGCAATCTTAAAAATCATGTGGTGGGTCGACTCTCAAATGGGGGCTGTTCCACTGTCTAACTCCTGCTGCGGCACAGTGAACCGAATCCTTCATTTGCTGCATGTAGAAACTGAGCAAACGTCATGATTAGTGCATGTGCATTTGCATCATTGCTTTGAGCCAGAATTGGAGGTTTGTCTTGTAAAAAGACGCACAGATTTGTGGTGGAGATGAGGTGGTTGTTGAGGGATTTCTGTTTGCAAAGGGAGGCTGCTTATTTTTGCTAATGTGCTTTTCACAGTCGGCTTATCTGTTTCTGCACCGCCGTTTGGTCTGCCCTCTCTGGAACTAACTGCTTTACTTTATTCTGATGTGACAAGAATAAAACTCGATCTGGCAGTTTCAAACAGCAATTTGTTAGAAAACTGTCATTCAGATATCAAGTGACTTTTTTAAAATGTTACAAAAACTACAGTAAGACTTTTCTAAGAAAAATAGTCAAAGTAAAAAATATGTTCCAATTAAGGCTGGGCAATAATTCAATATAATTTATCTTCTTTCAATGGAATCGGATTGAAATCATAAATCGAGATATCGTGATGCACAATTCTGTCATCTAAATCGACAATAACAAACACATACTAACTCAAATTTCTCAGAAAATCTGGTCAAACTCAGTTAGATCCAGCTATTAGCACTGTCACCTCACAGCAAGAGGGTCGCAGGTTCAAATTTGGGCTCTTCTGGATGGAGTTTGCATGTTAGCGTGGGTTTTCTAAGGGTTCTTCTGGCTTCCTCCCACAATCCAAAGACATTCAGGTTAATTGTTGACGCTAAATTGGCCGTAGGTATAAATGGTCATCATAGCCCCCCCCAGGCGATCCTGAATAAGAGAAACAGTTACAGATAATGAATGGATTTGTGTGTATGCAGGTAAACACAGTCAATGTATAGCTGGAAATATTTACTCTTTTTTTCCCTCTATAATTCCAATTGAAACTGTTCAACTATGTTAATTTTAAGTTAATTCAAGTTAAGTTAATTAAATGAGAAAATACTTAAGTATGTAATTTCCACAGGAGTATACAAAAATAGGCTTTACCATGTGATTATTTCGCGATCGTTATAGAAGATTTTAGCCATATCGCCAAGCCCTAGTTCCAATCAACTTTTCTGATCTGGATCTATAAAATTGTCAAACTCTACATGGACGCTGTCTCAGTTAGTGTGGCAGACACTGAGATACTGTTATTTTTATGCCAGATATTAAGAGGGTTTTCATGCCAATCTTCGCATTGTATTAACTTTCCCCGCAGTGACTGCAGAGATCACACCAATACACATCACCTCTTACAGCTTAATCAGAGCTTCTCTGAGTCACCAAATCCATTTATTTTTCCATCTTTACCCATCTGCATGCTCTGTCACTGCCTCTTCTCCTGTCCTCTACGCTTTAGTGCTTGCTCTGGGGTTGCGGTGAAGTGTAACGTATGAAGGTCTAATTTGGGAAGTCTTATCTCTGATTTGAATGCAGCACCGGGGAAGGATGCAGGGAGTGTTATGGTTGTGAGGTCATTAGGGGCCAGATTTTTGGGTGGTGCTGCTCTGTGGGTTTGTTTGTGTGAGCGAGAGTGAGGTAAAGTGGCAGGAGTGGGTGACCGTCGCCTTGAGACCGAAACGAGACTTTAATTAATGTAATTGCACAAAGCCAACATAACATTATGGTATGGCGGGGCGCGTTCATCAGCAAGTGAGGTGTGCACATGTTAGAAGAAGAAGAAGAAAGTGTGCACTTTCCGTGTGTGTTTATGCATGTGTGTTTTGTTGCGTCGGCTCCCACTAGCAGCGCTGCTGAGTGATATTTGGCAGGGCGATTTCTTGGCCTGCGGTCAGGCCAAGCGAGGCGAGCGCTCCGTTAGGCGGCAGGCAGCTAAAGCCAAACCACTAATCAACACATTGGACCGCCGCCACCTTACAGACAACACACTGATGTATTCACAGGCTGATTAAACAGCTCTCAGCACATTGGATTTTTATTACATTCATGAAACGTGTTTACTTTCAGTTAAAACATTACTTAACATCACCATTATGATGGGATGGGAAGCTGGCCCCGTTGTGTTTTTGGCTGCACGTTTGAGCAGTTAGCTCATAATAGAGGGACATAAGAAAAACATGTGCGACGGAAAATGTCCCTCTGTGATGCTACTGTCAGCATGCTTTCAACTCCATGTTAATGATATTATCTACAGTGCACACTCAAGCCCTCCCAACACACACACACACGTCCCACATTTGCTTTGAAGACCTTCTCCGTCGTATTTCCTCCATTTAAGGGCAGCGTTAAACCAAAACAACACATTAGCCTCCGAGTCAGGACTATTGAGTGACCATTTAGATGCTTTAACTCCCCACTCACAATATGCCGTTTTCTTTAACCTTGGCTACGAGATTTACTAGCGTGCGGATTAAACAAGCATCAAGAAAAAGCACCATGGGACAGTACTTGCTCATAAAACCAGAGTGTGTGAAAGAGAGACAGAGAAAGTTATGGTTTCTTGCTCTCTCTCTCTCTCTCATTTCTTCTCCCTGGTTCTCACACATATATATATGAGGGAGAGGGAGAAAGAAAGAGAGGAGGAGAGCACAAAGAGTCTGCCAGGAAAGTTTATAATGCTCTAAAACCTGCTCGGCACTCGCTGTTATATATAAAGCCTGTAAATTCACTGGTTAATGTGCCGACGGTCTTCTCCACGCTGCCACGCTCTCTTATAGCACAGGACAGAAAATGACAGCGGGCGACAGATACCTGGGTTTGCAGACAGACTCAGGCTCAGCCTTAACAACTGTCACCCATTCTGTGTCACACACACACACACAAACTCGTATGTAGACAAACACTTCCACTGCCATGACATTACTTCCATTTACTGCAATTCAAACATTTGTAAACACGAATTGTTAATTTATATTTGCATTATATTCATAATATGAAAAAAATCCACATGCTGAAAAACTTGTTGCATTCATGTGCATGTCAGGTGCTCTTACTGGTATATTGATGTCCAGACTTACAAACATCTCAATTACATCCGGCTGTATGGGATCAGGAGCCAATTTTTGCGGGTAATAATCAACTAATCAATTAATAAATCACATAAATCATAAAGACAAATTAGCACTCAAGGATTCAATTAATGTACTTGGTTCATCAGTTGTTGGATGAATTGAAAAAGGGAGTTGATAAATGGAACAAAACATTAGCTAGAGAACAACAAATTATTCACTCTAAATGAGTATAAAAATATAATTTATTTCAGGTGGTAAACTGCTGTTTATTTTAATCACAATGCAAGCTACACATCATTTCATGATTTGCTTGTTTGACTTGTAAAGAGCTTATTTTTAGATAAAGTTTTGCAGAAGTTGGAAGTGAACTTCATTCATGAACAAATAATACAGATAATCAGTGAAACTGAAAGCCTAACTACAACTTAGTGGACAGTCCAAATCTTAATGTAATGTGTTACTGATGACGGTCTACTAATATTAAAACATAAATGGGCTAAACAAGGAAAAAGTAAATCACTTGTGTGAGTTGGATGCTGACAAGGACATGAGGAGAGACATGCATCATTTGATTACTGAGTGGCACAAATGGGCCTCCATATGGCTGCTCATTAAAGAAATCTACAGAGCCGTTCCCCATCACATTTTAAGTAAATGTCAGCTGTTCATGGGACTGCTTACCCTGACTGTCCCTGTTAGGCTTAGGAGTGCAGCTTCCCATAGCTAAAAGTTATATATGTGATAATCCGGAGGGCACATGAATGCACAGGAGCAGCAGCAGTGTGGTCTTGAGTCACACAGCATGCGGAGTGTGTTTTTGTTGTTGGGCTGCTTGTGTCTCGCAGGCAGGTGCTGCCGACCTACGACAGCCTGGACGAGCCGTCCGTCAAACGCATGAGCACCATCTTCACCTCGGCCCTCAACGTGGTCACTATCTTCTACATCACTGTGAGTGGATAAGCATTTCACAGACATGAGCCACCGCCATGTGCTGGCTACATTTGCCACTGTCACATATTGATTTTGTGATGTTACACAGTTACTATTTTTAATGTCTACATATTCACATCTCCCTCTTTTTGCTTCCCTCTCAACCCTTTATTTGGTTCCCTCCACCTCTCTCTGAACCAGGTTGGTTTCTTTGGCTACGTCAGTTTCACGGAGAACATTGCTGGCAACGTGCTGATGAACTTCCCGTCCAACCTGGTGACGGAGATGATTCGTGTGGGCTTCATGATGTCTGTGGCCGTTGGATTCCCCATGATGATTCTGCCCTGCCGCCAGGCCATCAACACCATGCTTTTTGAGCAGCAGGTGAGCTATTATATATTATAGAGCTATTATGTCATAATGCAGGTGGTTTAAAGGTGTGGATACAAGTTCAGAAACTGAAGTTATTGTGTGATGTGTGTAACAACTCTTTCCTATTGACATTGGCAGGATTAAACATACTGTAAATACTTACTTGTGCTTTGTTCTTGTTTTCTTTTAAAGTAAATTAATTAAAACAAGTTAATTATAAATTGCTGCATTATTATTGTGGAACTGGCACTCCCATCCTCTCTGTACTGTAGTTTGACACTAAATAAAAACAGAAACATGTTTCTCCATGTAATAGGTTACGATAGTAAACTAAAACTGAAACTAAAACGAAAAATGCTGGTTCAATTTATTATTTTAGTAAATAAATAAATAGAAATTCTAAATAAATAGTAATTTTTAAATTATTTTTACCAAGTTGTTTTATTTTTTAATTTATTATTTTATTAATAATTGTGAAGATTTTCTACCAAGTTGCTGAAACAATTTATTATTTTAGTAATAAATACAAATTCTGTTAATTTTTAAGATTTTTTTTACCAAGATGCTGGTGTATGATTTATTATTTTAATAATAATTTAAAAAATCTGTTAATTGTGAAGATATTTTACCAGTTGCTGGTGTACAATTTATTATTTTAATAATAAATAAAAATTCTGTTAATTTTGAAGATTTTTTTTTACCAAGTTGCTGGCGTACGATTTATTATTTTGATAATGACTAAAACTTAAATTTGTATAAATAAAATAAAATGATGATGAATGATCCCGGTCACTTCCACATAATGAGGCATGCAGCTTATTAATTGAACACTGGTATCGGATCAGTACTCGGTATCAGCTGATACCCAAAGCCCAGGTAACTGTATTTGTATGGGGATTTAAAAAGTTATATCGGTGCATCTCTACTAAATATACAGATTAAAAACTAAAACTAAACCTTTCTGAAAAGCTGAAACTATCAAACACACTCTGAAAACTAACAAACTAAACAAAAATAAAATTGAAAAGTCAAAACTAAATTAAAATAAAAAATAATTAAAAATGTAAAACTATTACGGTATAAACCTGCTAGAAACACCTGCTGTGAAACGCAACTGTGATGTCAATGGACGTAACCAGACAAAAACACATTTGCCTTTTAAAAATCTTTTGACACTTTAACATATAGCATAAACAATATTGAAAGTTTTTGTTGTTGGCTCTGCCAGGGGAAGAGAAAGTCCTGCTTGTGTTTTTGGTGAAATACGATGATACGATGATTATAGGCAATATTCTGCAAAGGATCGGTGTGGCTGCAACACTTGACTGAATGTAGCGGAAACACTAACAAGCTACTCAAGAAACAAAAATTTGATCATATCTTCAAAAAAAACCTATTGTTATTGTTAATTTGAGATTTAGTTTTGTCTTTCCTTGTGTCCCTCTCATCTCCCTCTTTGTTTCCGTCTCACAGCAGAAGGATGGGACATTTGCTGCCGGGGGATACATGCCTCCTCTGCGCTTCAAGATGATCACCCTCTGCATTGTGTTTGGCACCATGCTGGGAGGCATTCTCATCCCCAACGGTACATCCTGTGTGTGCGTGTGTGTGTGTGTGTGTGTGTGTGTGTGTATGTGTGCGCGTGCGTGCGTGTGTGTGCACGTGTGTGCGCGTACGTGCGTGTGAACAATCAGGCATGGATTGAATGGATTGAAATTGTGTATGTGTGTGTGCGTATGTGTACAGCTCGCTGACTGGAGGTCTTTAAGGTGCATGTGTTCCTTTATGTGGGTGGAGTAGCCGGGGAGCTTTACGACGTGTGTGAATGTGACTTTACGAGTCAGTGACTGTCACACTCTAACACAGTCCTTAAATCAGGGCCCTAACTTTTATCTCCTTTTAGACGGGCAGACGGGAAGATAGGGCTATTATTCTCCCAGATTCTCTCTCTCTCTCTCTCTCTCTCTCTCTCTCTCTCTCTCTCTCTCTCTCTCTCTCTCTCTCTCTCTCTCTCTCGCTCTCTCACACACACACACACAAATATATGTACACACCAATATTGGCTCTCGGTCAGGTTCTTTGAGTCTATCCGTCCCTCTCACAAGTGGCTTAAAAATGGTGGAGATGTAAAGGTTAGAATGAGTTTATGTTTTATTCATCCTTTTATATGGTGGCTGTTTGTTAAACTTCTGATTGGGTGGACACACACGCAGCGGGTTTGGCTGGTTCTTTGTGTATCTAATCAGACTAATAGACTGAGGAGAAGGGAGGTAAGGACCCTGGGGAGAATGGACACTAAATCTGAGGGAGACAATATGGTGTCCGTCCTCTGGATGAACGATGGGTTTCCAGGCCCGACGCCCAGCCGGCTGCGGTCCACAGAGGCAGGGGTGGGGCCAGGGGCTCGCCACTGCCAAGAGCGGGGTGCCACGGATGGAAGCCTGGAGCTGGGTGGGTGCCAGTTATGAATGGCAGAGGCAGGTATGCCCTCCCAACTCTGGCAGTGTTGGTGCAATGATTGGTGCAGTGGTTGCCAACCTTTTCTGTCTAACATTAACGTAGCTCCTTCATTGACACCACCTGTTTCTCAAATGTGTTCATCTTAGTTGATTTTAATGTAGATGTTTCAGGTGGGGTAGGCAGTTTATTTTGGGGTTAGGGTTAGGTTGACTAGCAGCAGCAGTTCTATGAGAACGACCCTCCTGTTTTCTTTGCAAACTTGTGAGCCTGTAAAGTCCTTTGAAATGGCCTACTGTGATCCGAGGCTCCTTCAAGATATAATATTGCCAAAGTGTTTCAGAGACTGAGAGAAAATGTTGCTAATAGTTTAGCCTTATGCTAGCTGCAGCTACCGATATTGCCAGACTTTGATAAGTCTGTCTTCTTTTTTTTTTTTTGGATTCTTTGCAGTGTAGGCAGTTTTTGCCAGTGCTGGAATAACATCTTTTCTGCAGGGCAGATGTTCCACTGTTGAATTAGGCTTTCGCTATCTGAAGGACCAGAGAGATGTGCACACCCATCTGCATTTCTAGAGCAGCCAATGAGAACACTCTCTCTCTGAAATGACCTGTGATTGGCCAAAATGTCCCATCATGGGCTAGATTTTTTTAAAGCCTAAAAACAGAGCCAAGAGGACGTGCAGAAGTGAAAGTTTCTATCAGAGTACTTGAATTGCAATATTGTGAACCACGCAGTGGTTAGCACTGAAGCACTGTCTGAAGCACGGTACTCCTCAGTGTTGATTGGCTGTTGCTGATGACGTGTGAGCCAATCAGACTTTGCTGTAGGTGGGACATTGAGCCAGACTGGAGACTGAGTGGTGAGCACTGGTGGAGAGAGGAGGCTAATCAGAGCCAACGTAACACATTTGTAAATTAATTTATCACATCCTCAAAATATCGAGGTACAGTTCTTTGTCTCGACGAAATATCATGGCATGATATATCGTCTCACCCCTAATATTAAACACTTTATAAATCAGAAACCAAATAAATGCATTTGGGTGCAGGGTTCTTTTTTTCCTCTCTTCAGTAAAACAAACAGAATATACAGTATGTTAGCCTTTCATATTACATTCAATGTTAAAGTGGCTCAAAGATGTTGTCACAACATTGTGGAAGAAATTCTGCAAATTTATTTGGAGACCGACCCAGTCTTTGGGAGTGACTGGTCTACAGGACCACACAATGATCACTGTGTTTTTCTTTCCCTTTTCTGTCTTTAGTGGAAACCATTCTGGGTCTGACTGGAGCCACCATGGGCAGCCTCATCTGCTTCATATGCCCTGCTCTCATCTATAGAAAGATCCAGAAAAATGGCATCATTTCTCAGGTTACATAGTCAAAATTCATACTTTCCTAATCAACTGCTCAGTGAACATCAGTTTATTCACTGACCTGCTGTGCTTCACTCCTCTTCCTCT
Source organism: Pterois miles (assembly GCA_947000775.1). NCBI lineage: Eukaryota > Metazoa > Chordata > Actinopteri > Perciformes > Scorpaenidae > Pterois > Pterois miles. The sequence goes on from CAMQGK010000299.1 coordinate 2,689,919, forward strand.
CTGTCCTGTAGCTGGTGCTATGGGTGGGCCTGGGCATCTTGCTGATCAGCACCTTCACCACCCTCTCGATTTCGGCCAGAGGCCCCGACACCAAGATCCAACCTCCTCCTCCTCCAGCACCTGTCAAGAACGAGCTGCCGCTACCGGACCTCCCTGAACTGCACGGTAAAGATCGCGATGTGGGCTAATGGCTCGCAGTCACCTGACTGACTATAGAAGAAAGTGGTTTACTAATGAGCCGTGGAAACATTTACCTCAACGGGCCAGAGCCTGGGTTGTCTGCAGCATCTGAGATCAGACAGCAGAGCTGCATGTAATTATTTCACGCAAAAGGCACCGGCAGCACAAGAGACATGTTTTTATTTCTTGTTATATTTTCAAAGCCATGGACTACAGTACCTTAACCATGAAGAGAATATGAGCCAGTGGCAAAGGGCCAGCAAGGCTAAAAACAAAAGCACAAAGCCACAGCAAAAGAAAGGGTTTCTTTCTTGTGTGAGAATAAAAGATGGAGACAGACAGAGTGACTGGTAGACAGACAGGCAGGGTGAGGAGATAACCTCTTGATAATATCTGAGAGCAGCGCAGAGTGCTTGACATTGATGGAGCGAGAGTGATGCCCTTCAAACTCCAGTAATTTCTCTCCTCTGTTCATTTCTCCTGCCACCCCCCACCCCCCCAAAATACATTGTCTACACCCCCGTCTACACTCCCCCCATATCTCCTGTGGCTGCTATAAAATGCCTGCAAGCTCTAGCTGTGTAAAGGGAAGAGGGTGATATGGGTTTGGGGAGGGTGGAGGGGTGCAGACGAAACAAATGGAGATGAGGAAGAGGTAATGTTCTCAGTTTTAGGCTTTTAGTTTCACTTCCTCTTCTTACCCCATGCTTCAGCAATGGCATATTTTTCTAACCTGTTCACTGATGCAAGCAAAGACTTTCTGCCTCCATTTTTATGATTCTTTCTTCCTGAACTAGTTTGATTTTACTGCATTCTTTCCTCACATTGTGACTCGAGGTGGTCCGACCTGTTTTACACCTGTTTTTTATTCACCTCCCTTTCTCCTCTTCTCTTTTTTTATTTACCCCACCACCAGTTTTAGTTGTAAGTATTTGCTGCCACCCAGTGGATCTACTCGTCAGATATAGTTGGCCTGAAATCAATTACATCTGAGAGCATCGGTACGCACAGTTCGTGTGAGATATACTGAGGCGTTAATTTATTTTATTGCCAGCAGTTAATGTGTGTAATAAACACAACTGTGCAAGAAAATAAAGAGTGCATGTCAGGGCCGGTGTTAAATAGTAATGCACTAGAATACTTAAAAAAATAGTGAAGAAAATAGTAGAATTAATATAGAAAATAGTGGAATTAATGAGGTACCAAATTTATGTTTTCTCAAATTAGTCACAGTTATGTGTCATATTTTTTATACTGACTATGTGAGAAAATGCTGCAAAGGCAAATAAAAAGCTCACCAGTAGCAGCACTAAACTAGAGTAAAAAATATCCTAGCGTAAAAAAGTTTTTATTGCTGTATAAATCTGGTACTAAATGACTTCATTTTGCCTTAACAGGGAACACAGTTTGGCTAAAGGATGTTGGGAATATGTGACACTTCATAGAGGGGATATCCAGCGGCAGTAATCTGATTGTGTTTTGTGTGTCTGGATGTAGATAATCCTCCAAACAAGAAGCCAGTGGAGATAGAAAAACCGGACCTTCCAGCTGTGAAGGAGGTCCAACCAGAGGAGAGGGACCCGCCTGAGCCCCCCCAGATTAAAGGACCAGTGGAACTACCTGAGAGGAAGAAGGAGGAAGAGGCACAGCTGGACCGCCCTAATGCTGGTGAGGAAACTAAACCAATGTTGGAATCTTCACTGGACTCGGAACTGTGTAGCATTAGTAATGCTTTGTTTGTTTACCCAGGTGTCGCCGTGCCAGAGGGCGAGGCCCATCGCCACGAACCACCTATCCCTCATGACGCGGTCCAGGTGGACACGAGAAAGAACAACGCAGAGCTGGAGGAGGACAAGAAACAACCTGAAGAACCCAAAAAAGATGCAGAGCAAGGTTTAGGGCACGCCGTGGAGGTAGAGGTAAAAAAAAAAGATGACAAAGTTGAAGGGAAAGCGAAGCCCGCAGAGGCTGTTGTGGGGAAAGAGGAAGTGGATTTGGGCGGAGGCGAAGTCCAGTCCAACAAGGTGGTGGAGAAGGTGGGTGCAGAGGCAGACAAAAAGCAGGACGTACCTCAGCAAAAGGAGGTTGAGAAGCTCAATCCGGTGAAAGATCTTGTGGCCGCAGCTGTCAATCAAGTGGACAAAGTTCCAGATGCTGCAGGGAAACGTGAGTCTCACTTCTTGTATTCAGTAACTAGTTTAAGGCAGCTGGGTGGACAAACAGTTGTGGGAAAATGCAACAATGACCTGGTGATTATTTGGTGATCCTTCAGCTCCAGTTCCTGAAGGAGAGCATCGTGCTGGCGCAGACGAGGCTCCAGCTGCAGACAGCAAAGACGCAGCAGACGAGAAGATGGACAGTGAGTGCAGTAGAAAACACTCAGGGGTCCAGGGGCATAGACAGGAGTTAAAAGTCGTAGGTCAACAAGTTGAACTGCAGATGTGTCATTTAGTGATGCATTTGTCTTTTTAGATAGAAAACCTTTTTTTTTTTAATTATTATTCAGTGAATTTAATGTGATGTCATATAAAATATAGCTGCATTAAAAATTATTTTGTCCCACTAACTGAATGCCAATATTCCACAATTGTACAGCAAGAATTTGATGTAGAAGAAGTGGGGGCACCTCCATCGACAGAAGCCTCCATTGACCAGAATGCAATGCAGCGCAGCTGTGTGTGGATGGTGTTCATAGCCTTTGAAACACAGTTAAGAACCAGCAAATAACTGTTTTCTGTTTAGCCCTAAGTGGGGAGAAATGACAGCATCACTACTGTATTTTCCATCTAGCACTTTACAGATATGTACAGTATGTGAGGACTAAAAGATGGAGACCGGTTGCAGGACAGAGGGCACGGGAAAATTATTTTCTGTGGTCTGCTGTTTATGCCCCTACCTCTCTTTTCCTTCTGTAATCTGTTCTTGCTTATTGTACCTGTTTTCGACGGTACAGATGTTTTTTTCTAAACACACCAGAGAATATTCAAATCCATTTCTTTCTCCTACTTCTCAACCTGGCTTGATGCACCACACAGTCTTTTTTGGCTTTTGTTGACTTTCTTGTTCTGTTTACTTTTGCCCTCTCTCTCTTTCTCCTTCTCCATCTTTACCCCTTTTTTTCTGTCTTTCTTTCTTTCTCTGCCGGACTCCTGTCACAGTGATAAAAAAGCTGGTTGCAGGTATGAATTCCCTCTTGCCTCTTCTCTTTATCCCGGCCTGTCACTCAAATTTCACTCACCCAGTGGGCCAAGTTAATAGATATTTACATATACATAGAGTACATATCGTCTTTTGTATTTTTTTTATCATATAACTAAATAATGTGCCAGTGTAGAATCCACCCACTCACCTTGCCCCCTAACATTGTTTGTCGACAGCTACCCATTTACTTTATCTTAAAGGCTTACAGTCTGGAGATGTGTGTTTGAATGGGTCAGTGAGACAGTACGAAGCCATAGTGGAATATTTCCCTTCCCCTCTCACCTAGACTGGCCCCACATCAGTCTAACTAAGCTTCTTAACTAATGCGATGTTCTAAGAGCAGGTTGTGACTTATTTTAATTCAACATTTCTGTCATGTAGAGGGCCAGCTCGACCACGCTGTGCTACTAGAGGTGCTCAAGCAGCAGCAAGAGCAACAGAAGCGACTTCTGGACCAGCAGGAAAAACTACTGGCCGTCATCGAAGAGCAACACAAGGAAATCCATCAGAAACAACCTGCTGGTGCGTACACACTTCATGCTTTGCAGACGTGACACCAAGTGTGACAGCTCTAGTTCTTGAGGGAATGTAATGTGTATGATGCAGAGAGGTCTAATATATTGGGATATGTGTAGTCTACATATTACACCCTCCAAACAGAATACAACCAGTAAGCGTCAATGACAAAATCAGTTTGATTGCATTGTTTTTTATTGAAATGAACTAACTGGCCCTGAGCGTTGAAGCGCTGCGAAGCGTCCATGTTTTATCAGACGTCCTGTTTCTGTTTATTCCTTACACCAAGGGATGAGGAACAGCTGATTGGTGCAGTTGAAATGGGGAGTTATCCGATACGAAACCTCCTCATTTCACTACAAAAACTTAACAAGGTGACAGCTGCATAGAGGGAGATCACCAGGAGCCTGAACGTTTACTAAGGCTACTGCTGGCTGTATTGCCATGTCAGTAAATATCGCAGTATAAAACCTGTGTTTTCATTTTGAAGAACACAAACATTGGAAGAGAGCAAATACTACTCACCCATCTTTTAAGTGGTTACGTGTCTGAATTTTTTAGGCTATAAGTAAATAAAAATACAACAAATCTATCTTTTTATCTTGTTGGTTTATTCTGTCAATACAAAGACACGACAAGGTCGATCTTATTCAACATTACGATAAATTATTAGTTCCACGTTATCATATAAAAAATGTAGATGCATTTCTCGGGAGTTCAGTTACCCCCCTGAACCAACTGCGCCTGTGGATAGTGTTCAATTTAAGGAGTAAATGTTGTTTTTTTTTTTTTTTTTTTCTTTTTAATTAAAGGGGCTGCTGAAGGTGAAGCAGAGAAAAGCATCCAGGAGGGGGTGGAAGGTGGAGCAGCAAAGCCCAAAGAGTCCGGCCTGGACTCAGACCTGAAGCAGCCAAAGGAGGCAGCTGCAGCTGCAGCTGCTGCTGAAGCCGGAGCCGCTGAGCCTCAAGCCGCAGCCCAGAATCAAGCGCAGGCCGGGGATAAGGGTGCTGGGGTCGGGGCTCCACAAGTAGCTGTTCAAGCAGCGTACAAGGAGGATGGCAATGTTGCACATGGAGGAGAATCCCGCAAGGAGAGTGAGCTGGGGGCGAGGGGAGTGCCATTAGGAAAGAAAAGACCTGATGACCGTCAGCCTGTACCTCAAAATGATCAGATAGCTCAACTTAAAGATGAAGAAAGAAGCCTAGATAAGGAAAAAGAGAAAATGGAGAGTCTTAAAAAAGTACAGCTAGAGAAAGAGGTTCAGGCAAGAGTGGAAAAAGAACAGCTTAAGGCAAAGCTGGAAGCAGAGCAGGAGCTGAAGAAGGAGAGAGCGGAGAAAGAAAGAATAGACAAAGAAGTGAAGGCAATGGTGGAAAAAGAGCGAGTGGATAGGGAGAGAAGAGAGAACCTGGCCAGAGAAAAGGAGCTGGAGAAAGAGAGAGCCGTAAAGGAGAAACTCATACAGGAAAAGGCAGCAGAAGAGAGACGTCAGCAGGAGATGAAGAACGCAGACCATGAAGTAGCTGAGAGAGCGGAGAAAGGGAAAAAGGCGGAGGAGGCTCTGGAGAACCTGGCCCAGCTGGAGCGAGCCAGAGAAGACAGAAAAGCTGCACAGGGGGCTGAGAGGGAAGGCGGCGAAGCTTTGAAGAAAGGAGGACGAGACCTCAAAGAGGAACCTGCTGCTCAGGCGGACCCCAGAGGAGGCTCGGAAGACAGGGCCGTCGAATCCGAGGCTCGCCCCCAGGGCTCCCACGAGAAGGTGAGGGACCAGGGAGGACTGGATCTAAGAAGGAGGCGCAGGGCACTGGGACCCAGAGGGGCTGGAGGGCGTCCAGAGGAAACCGGGGTGCCCAGGGGGGTGCCGGGGCTGGAGCCCCTGCTTGAGCTGGGGGGCTCAGACCTACACGCGGCCCTGGAGGAGCAGCTGCTGGCCGGGGCAATGGTGCACTCGCGGCAGATTAAACAGGCCTCAGAGGATGAGGGAGCGAAATAACACACATCAGACACAAAGATTGGAGTTCAACACACACTGTACACCTGCAGGAAACTTCTAATACTGTGGACCATGATATCGTTGCCTTACATTCTTTCTTGCCTTCAGAAAATGTTATGAAATTAGAGGAACCGTTTCTCTGTCTTGATACTGTGTGCTCCAGAAATTACCCAAAGTCTTTATTAAAGAACAAAGTGCATGTAAATATTAACTTATTTTTGTCTTTAGGGAGGATCAATTTGAAGAGGTTACTGTTGAAATGTATATAAATCTATGCAAATACCATTCTATATAGTGTCAGGGTGGACGTATTAATGTTTGTGATTTAGTTTCTTTTCTTTCAGCAGCTTTGTGGAGTCTGATCTGTGTTTGTCTCCTGTGCTGATTTTCTGTCCAAAATTTGGTTAGTTTGTGTTTATCTGATATTTTGATATGTACATATTGTAATATGTTGTAATGTTAAATTGTGATCAATGTTTAAGGTTTCTCTGAACCTATATTTAGCATATATTGGATGTAATGTAGGTTCAGGCGCCTTGATAAAGACTTGTTTCACTATACTTTCAAATGAAAGTAACTGAATTGAAGCTCATGCTGGAGCTACGAGGTATATACTGTGTACTGTGGTGTAGGCTTCGTGTTTGGACATTGAAGCAGCTGGACTCAGTCATTCTATCTTCAATAAATGTTCCTTGATGATTTATCAGTGCCTTCCGATCAATACGCTGCTGTTATCAAAACAAAATGTGGTAGTTTTTCCTCAAATTTGTGTTCTTCTTGCTTCCACTTTTACTGAAGAGTACAATAATGTACAGACATGTACATGTTCTTTGTAATCCAACTTTTCTGAATATTCCTCCACTGGTCAGCACTTCAACACATGTTGGACCATCGCTTTGTATAAGAGGCTATTTTTCTATGTGCATTGTATTTTTGTACATGTTGCTGATGAGAATAAATAAAAACATCTCTATTGCATCTATGGCTGTTGGTTTGTGAGCCAGATAATATGAGTTAGAGTAGTATTAGACCTTCAAATCAGTACTCAAATACTTCATTTTGTTTTTGTATATTTGCTTATATATATGTAATAATAATGTCCTGTATATAGACAATGAAATGAGGAATAATCCCATAACATTATTCAACAACATTTATTATTTATTCTCAGACAGATATTGCTGTTTGTTGTGTGTAGAGCACTGTCCCAGCCACTGAAACAAAGCTTCAAATACCTTCAATTATTACATTTCGAAGCTTCAAAGCCCAAAAAATGGTTTTCGGGACAGCCCTAATATCAGCAATGTTTAGTTCACCCCTGTATATTAAATAATGTATCAGTATTTCAAGGTTTTGCAGTTTCCATTTTAACAATATCATAAAAAAGTCACTTGCTTTTTCAACACATCACACATTCAGTTTGGTTACAGTACCAAGTAGAGGAAGTGTTTTGTTATCATCAAGATAAAATAAGACGCAGCTCGGGCCAGAAGTCAACTTGGAACTTCACATCTGCTCCTTTCACAGTTGAGGTCGGTCCACTGACGCTCTAACAAAGCCGGGGCAGTTTCCACTCATTTGGCTTTTTTCTTGGCCTGTAATAAAAATAATAACTGTTCAATCATGACCATCTTTAAGCACTACATCAGACCAGGGTTACTGACTTTGTCACTCACTGCATTTGTAAAGCAGGTCTTCAGTGCTTCAAATTCCTTGGCACACATGTCCTTCATCAGCTCCTGTCTGCCTGTTGTGGAAGCTGCCACACACTTCCCATACGTTGCTGCCTGAGTCACACACAAGTTGACGTTAGACACAAGAAAGTCTGTCAGTTATCTCTAACAAGTTAACCTTAACAGCATGTCTTTGGACTGTGGGAGGAAACCGGAGTACCCGGAGAGAACCCACACTTACACAGGGATACATGCAAACTCCACACAGAAGAGTCCCAAGCTGGATTCGAACCTGCGACCCTCTTGCTGTGAGGCGAGAGTGCTAAGCACTGCACCACCGTGCAGCCCTCTTTGTTTCTTTCCATTACACCTTTAGTTATATAGTACATAATGTGCAGTAGTGCAATACCACAGTGTAGAAGTACTCTGCTACACCTAAAACACATTCAAAACTTTACTTAAAGTGTCAATCGGTGGAATATTTTTGGCATCATTGGGCAAAAACTCCATAATAACCTTTCAGCATATTGTAATTCAAGTGTTCTGAGAGAAAACTAGACTTCTGCACCTCCTTGTGTCAAACACCTTGTGTTTTCAGGCTTTAGAAAATCTAGCCTGTGACGGGAGACTTTAGCCCATCACAGGTCATTTCAAAGAGAGAGTGTTCCTATTGGCTGTGCTCCAACTAGTGGGCGGTGCTTGGTATTTTCTAAACTGATCTCAACATGGCTGCCAGGTCACAAACTTTCTCACAGCTGAGCAGTAACTACAAGATGTTTCTGAAAACTCTTGTTGTAGAAATGAGGCTCTTGTAACCTGCACTCTACAATATCTTTTTCTTTAGTTTAAAATGTATAATTTCAGTGAACACAGAGATAAAATAGCGACACAAGAAGGTAAAATAAATAAGTACTCTGCAGCATCACAACAGTAGTCTGTCAATATGATGACGTTCAAGTGTAAAAATACATGGGACGAGCTCCTTTGGGAGCTGAATACATAATTATTTTGTTATAGCATAGGCAGCTAGCTTGAATTCGTTCATAGTTTTGCACACCAGTATTTCCCTTGCTAAGCCTCTGACAACAGTGCTTACCTCTCCCGCACACTGTGCAAAAAGTTCCGGGAAAAGTCTCATTCTCTCTCGACTGCGACTCCAGGGATTTGACCCAGACATGGCTGCTGTTCGGGCGTCAACGCGACCTTTAAGTTTTTAAGTCAGCGATATGATGAGATGAACTGATAATGTCTCACAGTTTGTTTAATATACTAGGAAACTTGAAGCATTTAAATGAATAAATACATATGAACCAGCAAATGTAGCATTCCTGTAAACCATGCACGGCGCCATATTGTTTTGACCCCGTCATCAAGGAAACGTCGAGCAAGAAATTCGCTGATGTGATTCGCTCATGCCCCTGTCAATCAAAGAGTCGCTCCAGTTTTCCTGAATTCGGTTCGCTGTTTTTTCCATAGTAGGCGTAACCAGAGCGCCAATAGGCTTTCACTGCTCCTATTTACTGTTTCGTCATTCGCTAGCTGTCAACTCGAGCCCCGCCTTCTCCTCGCACCCCTTTGGAGGAAGATGAGTAACCCGCAGCCAGGATTGCTAAATCATGGCAACATTTATGGAGCGACTAGCTTTTCTTCAGAAAGTAAGTGCTGTTTACAGTCATTATTATGATAGTGTGAAAACCTGTAACAGCTGAACGGAGCATGACGAGTATGACGTACGTTAACGTGTCTATATGAATCCGGTTAGTTGTGCCATCACTAGCTTGCTAGTAGCCTGCTAGCTAACAGTAAGAAGAAACACATTTGGTAACTGTATTTCCTGTCATGCCTCTGTTGACCTTGTTTCGTTTCAGTAGACAGACATACAGCACTGTTATAAGTGCCTATTTGTTCAAAGATAACCTGGTACTTGACCTTGCCAAGTTTGTGCCCATGTCAGTGTGTTTCGCCGGTAATAAAACTGTGCAAAATGTTTTTTTAATGTTCTTGTTTGTGCTCTGTGCAATGCTCATAGATTACAACACAGTCCCTTAGTATCAGCTTTGAATTTGTATCACACTTTTTCTTTTTCCAGGTGCCGACTCTGATGAAGGCTACAGCAGATGATGAAAACCCCTGTCCTGGCTACCTTTTCCAAGAGATTGGAAGTATCCTTATATTGTCAGCTTTTGTTGTGCTTTAGCCAGCTGCTGCAACCTCAGAATATGTTATGCATACTATATGCAGCTCACATGACCAATGCAAATACATTGACTCAGCTGATAGCTAAATGGTTCATTTATAATCTACAAAAAATGTGGAAAAAGGCTTGCAGAAAATGGAGAATTGGAAAATGGCCATTAAAGTTGTATGTACTGTTCTCCAGAAACCCTAAACTAAATGAAAGTCTTCAGTGAAAATAAATGGATTGAAATGGTTTCCACAATTTAAATTTGAATCCAAGGACACGATTTAAAGATTATTACACTAAGCATGAGTTGGTAATAACATTAAAAAAATCAGTAATCAGTCATTTCTATAGATAAACTAGAGTTGGGCTGATTTATTGGTGTGGGTGATTAATCAATGCAGCTAGGACATTTTGCAAACTATTGTTATCGGCAGAACTGGGCTCTGATAGTGGCTGATGGCTGCGCAGCCTCCACCAGTCACACATGGACGGACATCACTGTTTTACATGGAGGCTACATATACAAAGTAAAGGTGGAGAGGGAGGGAAATAAATCATTCACTGTTACTTTAAGTTGCTTATCAATTTGCCGTTCTCTCTTCCAAGTAATCCTCTTTATCCCGGAATATGCACAAACGTTAATGGTTTTCAAGAGTGGCATTTAACAATGCACGAGATGTGCAACTTAAGTATTCCTGGCCAGTCATCCAGACACAGAACAGCACATTGTCTGTTGAAAATAAATACATCATTTTCCAATGATGTAATTGACCAAATTACACTTCAGGATATTCTCTTACACATTATTAAATTCGTAGTGACAAAATACTGATTTATTAAAAACGGTATACGCAAAAGTAGCTGACTAGGCTGCTGCAGAAGTAAAAAAAAAATATCAGCTGATTAAGTGATATAATTTCAAAATCCACAATCAGTCAACCTCTAATATAAACATGCCAGCAGGAAAGTGTTCTTCTCATTAATGTTGTTATCTTCTGATATTCTAACCAGGGAAGAATCACTTTGTCCCAATCAGACATACTGAGTCAATACTATGATGGTAATATCCTTAACCATCATCCCACTAGAAATCTCCCATGAGTCTTTAGGTTGTGGTCAGTGTTTGTTAGAGTACCTGCTGGAGAGGCTGCAGGTGGAGTCCTGTTATGTCAAACTTAAGGTGAGAACAGTGTCATTAATCAAGTTTCTGCAATATCAGACTGTGAAGTCTCATCATAAATGTTGGTGATTTCCTCCCTGCCCTGTCTGTGAGTAACTCAAGGTTCTGCTCGTGCTGCTGGTGTTTTAGGTGCTGAAGATCTTTGTCCATCTCTGCGGTCATGGCTCAAACCATTTCCTCACAGAACTTAGGAGGAACTCCACCTTCATCCAGCAGGCATCAGGTTAGACATCAGTCACTTGTGCACTTTTAACTCCATCTTACTTTCATCACTCTGTTGCTGCTTCGCCAACTGACTATTAACTCGGGTGTTTTATTTTTTCAGTTTACAGCGGTCCTCCTGATCCTATCCACGGCACAGCATTGTACCAGAAAGTTAGAAATACAGCACAGGTGAGCCTCAGGCTGTATTTAAGTATCAAACTAATCTTATATCTGTGACAGCTACACTCAGTGTTGACTTTTTCTATTTGCAGGAAGTGGCCAGGTTGCTTTTCACAGATACAATTTCCACCAAAGACAGCTTCCCCCAACTCAACTTAGCCCCTCCCACAATGGGTGAGTAGTAACAAGTACTTAAATGGAAACTTTGGTATTTTTCATCTTGAACCCTATTGTCCCATGTTTTTGTGCCTAAGTGACTAATAGGGATGGTAGTTTTTGAAATTAGACCAGTGTTGAGTGACAGCATTGTAACTGACACCTGCGAAACAAGCCATGAGAGCAAGTGAGCAGTGTCAGCACAAAGTAACATTGATACTGACAGACTCAGATTGTTATTATAACTGTGTGATAACAGTATGGAAAGGACTCTACACAGAATTAAAATATTTTCTTACCTTTCTCTTGATCCAATCTGTTTGTTATCGTGTCCGAGTCCGCTCCAGGAGAAATCTTGTTCTGAAATCTGATTATCCGTATACTCTGGCTCAAATATATATGGACAGCCATCGATTTCTCCACATTGTCAAAATCATCTAAATATTCCTGGCTGGCACCTGCTTTTCCACCTTGGATGTATTTCACTATTCCACTGTTGTCTTCCGGCAATACGTCACCTCGCCAGATTTCAGAACGAGACTCTTTCCATAATGTCACACACTTATAGTAACAAGCCTGTCACGGCAAAATTAGCACTTTTAGTGGACACAAATAACGGTGCCAGCTTGACCTGATAGCACTATATTGCAGCCAGTAAGAACTTGACGTCTGTAGTGCTCTTACTACTGGACCAATTTCAGAAATTGTTGCCATTATTAGTCAGTTAGACATACTATTGAAAAATAACAAAGTTACCCTTTCATTTAATAAGTACCATACTTTACTACATTTATTTAGGATTTGTCTTTTTTATAAATCCTATAAATAGCCTAAAGGCCCTCTACACCCTCACATTTTTTTACTTAGTCTGGCTTATTAGACTTATGCTCAGACTGAAGTTGGGCACAGCTAATATACTGGCAATAATGTGAAGGTCAGCTATATGGTGGCCTCAAATGGGGTCGTGCGTACGGGGTTCATGAGAGTCCATATGAACGCCCCTTCATGTTGTGTTCACAACCTCATAAGTGGAAAGTTTCTGAAAGCTCAGATTTCACTATTTGTGACGTGTTTGTTGACGTTGTGGGAAATGGTGGAGCCCATGGAAGTTCATTTATCGGTGCATTATAGGTTAATGTGTTGTAATTTGAGTCGTATATTGTTTTTCTTCATAATTTTATAATATGTCTGAGGAAAATGTTGATATTTCCAACGACCTCATCTTTCTCCTCTGTCATTATGCCTTTGTATTTCCTGCGTTATGTTACCCACTTCCTAGCTTGCTAAATTGTTCGCCTCTGTGGCTTCTAGAATCGGACAATAACATTAATATGGCTGTTGCTTAGCAGGGGTGTTTTCACGACGTAACCACTTGAACACCAAGCATGCTGTTTACACAACATCTCATGTTGTAAACACAAGTTCACGAGTTTCATTTTAAGGCACCACCTGTCCAAAGAACAGGCTTATTAGGCACAAGTGAAAGTGTGACTCAAGTTTTGCCAGATAGACGTCTTATTGGCTGTTTTATCTAAATGACCATCTGAATGTTCTTAGTATTGCTTTAGCTTAAGGAATTCAGGTATTTAACCGACTCAGAAACAATTCAAAATTATCAGAGCCCATCTCTACTCTCATTTGTAAGAAGACTGTCTATCATCTGAAAGATTAGAGAGAGCTTGAGTGTCTATAAGGAGCTTGAATGATTTAAATCAGTCACATAAGGTTCTTTGTGTCTTGTGAACTGAAAGCTCTGAGTACAATAGGTCTCCTGTGTCTTTCTGTCCAGGTATGGGCTCAGCAACTTCCCACAGGTCAGGAATGCAGGGCTTTGGATACAGTCCGGGGAAGCAGGGGACAGGTGAGCGATAGACCACACACACCACACACAGACTGCACACAGACACAAATCCAGTCCAGCTTATCTTTTGTGTAAATGTCTGTACCTTTTTATGTCTCTACCTGTGTGCCTCCCAGCAGGCAACGACTCACTACTGGATAAGATCCAGAAAGCTGCAGAGGTAGTGGCCAGCGCCGTCCTACCCCCAACTGAACACCAGGGTATCCGTCTCCATGACAACCATTACCGGGCTGTAGTTGCGCCATCCGCGCCCATAGAGGTGGCCGTGCCTGCGTGCGCCTATAACCAGCCTGCTCGCACGCCAAAAGGTGAGATGCTGTAGGCGTGGTGGAAATGAGAGATTAGGAGTCTAAACAGAAAGCATCACTGATCTGAATCTTATTCGAGTTTGATTCTTCACCACAGCATCGACCCAGCGGTGTCCAGGGCAGGTAGGAGGCGGCTGGGAAGAGACCGACAGTGGCAACAGCTCCTCTCATAACTCTTCTCAGGACATCGCAGCTAACAGCAGGGCCTCTGTGGGCAGCAAGTCAGCTGGTACCGGAAGCCAATCGGGGGCCAGTAGAGAAAGCAGTGGGGACTTATCGGAACGGTGAGTGGCCCGTTAAACCAGCGATTTCCTGCCAAAATCACACTGTAGTTACATTTAAGAGCTGCTAGATGAGTCTTTGAGTGTCCAGTGTTAGCATAAGATAACACACAGTCATATTCATTTGTCATTTCTGCCTCACACACTGCCTGGTTTTCAGGGTGGAAGCCTTGCAGTTAGGGGACTGTGGCCAGGAGATGGCGCTAATCAGCAGACTGACTGAGGGAACCAGAGTTTTCCTTTCCAGAGAAGAGAGCCAACACTTCATCAAAGAGTCAGTGCATATAAAATCAGGCTGAAAATACGGCTGGTTCTCCCTTTTATGAACTGTATTATTTATCTATTTTTTGTAAACGCCCTGAGTTCTATCTAATCTGTCAGGTGCTCCATTCTCAACTGCGAGGTCGTGGTGGAATTGCTCGCTAGCAAGCTTCAAGATCCTTCAAACACTGTTAAGATGGTAATAAATGGTTCACTGAAGGGCTTGGTTTTCTTAATTATAACGTGTAGTCCTAATATATGTCTCTTCCTTCAATCCTGCAGCGGGCACTGTGTGCTCAGTCATGCCTCATGACCTCTGACCTCCTCTCTCTGGAGCAAATGTTTGGAGCTACACAACGGAGGCTCCGCCAGCTGAGTGAAGGGGCTCCAGGACCTGTGGCCAACAAAGCCACCAAGGTATTAGAGACATGAAGAGAAAGCTACACATGGTGAAGACTGATAGAGCAGAATACTAGAAAATTAGGCTTTTTTTTGTTCTTATCTCCTCTGACCAGATCCTGCGACAGTTTGAAGCTCTGATGGGTGGATCTGCACACGCTCTGAGGCGGGATGCAGCGAACAGTGGCCATCAGGCAACAGCTAATCAGCTTCCCACATCTACATACTCAGAGCCTTTGCTACCAACCCTCTCTGCCAACAACCTCAACAGTTATCAGCCTGACATCTCACCCACAGGTGTCACCCAACCACAGTCTCCCCCCTCCAGTCCGGCCTTGGCTCAGAGAGACTCCTCAGGGGAGCTAATGAATAACGGCAACGAGGAGAAACTTTCTCCCGTTCTGCACGACTTAGTGCAAAACCAGGTGGAGCCAGTCAGGACTGCTGAGGCTAAACCGGTTGCTGAAGAATCAGATGGGAGCCCTTCACCCCCAGCTGAGCCCCAGAGTGAGCAGCCCCATCTTAGCAGACTGTCCCTGTTCAGCGGCATGGAGTTGGTGATTAAAGGGAGGCCCTTGTGTAAAAGAGAGACGCCCCAGACAGAGACAGCGAACGACACCTTAAGGGGGAACCTAACTGCGCATAAGAGTGTTGGCATCAGTAAAACCAGTTACAACGACGCTCCTGTAATTTGCAGTTCAGTAGCATCTGATAGCAGCCAACCAGTATCGGCCTTCTCGTTTCTCAACTTTTGACCAACATTTTACTGCTGGAACTGTCACGGTTAAAACCAATGATGTCATCGTCTTAGAAATCTATTTAATTTTATAAACCAAGATCTGATCTGTTAGCTTGTAACTATATACTGTATATAGAAAGCAGATTCACGTTATGTTTGGTTTTTATCTGTATGGTGCCTCCTTTGAAATTGTATTTAAGCAGCAGATTGGGCTATGAGACAGATTTAGGACACATAACCACAGTTATGGTGTGAGAAACCCCTCAACTGTCATACGTGAGGACTAGTCTGTAAGCTATGTTGTTGGCTGAGGTCTAATTTCTCTATAAAGTATTAAAAAAGAAGGCTTGTCTTGAATTCCAGGTTATTATTGACAGTTGCTTTATCTCAGGATTCCTTTTAGCGAACTGAAACAACTGTGACGCCTCTGCAGCACGTCCTAAACCTCAGAGGGAGGATCCCTCTATTTGTAATTTGCACTACAGTTGCTTTTCTTATGGACTCATAAACCTACAAATGTCTTCCATATCTTTTGGTACTAAACTACTCAGTCAGTGTAAATGTTATGAGTGTTAGTTTACAAATTATTTATTATGTCTACCCCTGTATTGATTATAACATACCTGTGAGAGTGGTTGTAGAGTGCATGATTAGTTTGGAGAGCTATGGGAGGAATTCATTACTGAAATATTCTGTGTGGAAATGTGCCATCAGCATAATGCAAAATATCAGCAATTTCATGAACGGTTGCTTGTGTAACCAAATAAAAGGCAGATTACCGTCACATTAGCACCGCTGTTGTTCCAGTTACATACTGTACTGTGGTGTTGTGGACTGAGGAATGTGGTACACACACTACATGCCAAAATGGTAATCCAACCTACCGATATGTACAATGAACGCTACTGATGTATTTAGTTTCAGCGAACACAAGCTACTGCTGTTGCACATGCTGAGGAACAATAAAACCTGCTGTTTTTTGTTACAGCACTGACTACTACACAAATGAGTCTTGTTATACTGTATTTAAATGGTATCAGTGACATGCTGCAGACCGCTTTCAGCAACGCTTTATTTCAATGTCAAATGATTTGGAAAATTACATAAAGTATGAATCACTTTCACACCTCCACCATCATTTTATTTGCAACACAGTGTACTGGTCATATTAAACCATACAACAATAAGTATGGCTGACAGCCGTATGACACACACACACACACACACACACACACACACACACACATACACACATGCATGATGTGTATAATGTTAAAGTAAACACATGGTTCCAAACTGATTTGGAGAGCTTTTTCTTGAGGCTGTTTTTGTTAGACGGACTGTGCTGACCGTTACTCTGCCTGAGCCGCAGACTCCAGTGGCTGCTCTCACAGCTCTATAATTAGCCAGGGTCTAATCTGAGGTTGGATTTTGGTGCTGTGGCTCATGAAGAATAATGTTCCATTACTTTGAACCCACTGACCTGCCACGCCAAAACGTTACAGATTCATTTAGATAGTGAAAGTAACTGCAAAAAAATGTCACTTTGGTTAGAGAAAACAAAGAAGACACAAAATGTTATTTTTCTGGTTTTAATAATGCTCCTTGGGAGTGAATCCACTGGCCTCCGTGAACTTCCTTTGTGAACAGCAACTCCCACTTTACAGATACAAACGTGTCTGACTTCCCCCAGTCGAGAGTAAACAGAACGAGGAGTTATTGAGTAAAGTGCTTAGCTTTATTTCATTTTGTGAGCACTTTGGATCATCACACGTTTCTTGTGATTAGCACCAATGAAAATGTCCACTCATCAACGCACGCATGTTAAGAGAATGATACCTCTTTATAAAGTGCACAGGGTGCGTACACACACACGCACAAACACACATACACATCAATACTGCACAGGAAACCACAGTGGCTGGGCCATGGAAAAGGCGGATGTGCTTATGGTCTTGACAAATGATACATGGTGAGGTGGGGATGAGCCTTTGTGCCCAAAATCTGTAAACCTCCCCACATGTCATTCCCTCTCCCCCTTGACCCGAGTGTGTCGCTTGAGGCTGTTGAGGAGGAGCCGCCGGTGCTGGTAGCATCAGCGCTGATAGGTGAGGGACAAAAAGGTCAGGAGAGGGATCAGAGGTCACGGTCATGTTGAGCCTGGACGCCCTCTGGTCTGCAGACTGCTGAAGTGCGCCTCCCTCAGGACTCTGTTGATGTAGTCATAAGAGGCACTGCTGCCGTCGCCATGGAAACCATGCTGCAAGGAGCTACCAGAGTCTTCAGGCTTTGGGCTGAGGGAGTACTGGGTGATGCGGTTGTTCTGGCTGTGTATGCATGGCCTGGTGGTGGCCACTATTGCTGTCTCCGGACTACTGATCCCGTTACTGCTGTCGCTGCTGGAAGACTGCAAAAACCAGAACAGACACGGGTTCTGAATTGAAGCTTCATGGATGTATGCAGATGCTGTAAATAAAACATTATGTGCTTTTTCCTGACAAGTGGTGCATTGCATATGCGATGCAGAGTCACATGTATTTGTACACATGATTCCAGGCTGCTTTCTCCATCTACAAATGTCAGTGGGCTTTACATTTGATAGCTAATACATGACCTTGGCAGATTTAACCTCCCATCACAAAATCAGCTGAAATCTGGGTAAACCTATGTTTGAGTGATGGTCAAAAGATGAAGATCAGTTCAGTCTCACCTCTGAATCCAAATCTGACACAAGCAGGCTGGGACCCCCTCCTGACCTCTTGGCCTGAGAACTCAGCTGTTGGTCCTCCTCACTGTCACAGCTATGGTGTCGTTTCCTGTGCAAAACAGAGATGGGAAGAACAGAGTGGTGTGTGAGTGCAGAGGACAGTAGAGTGAACATAAAAGAGTGTGTGACGGAGACGATGCAGGCAGGCAGGGGGAGAGACTGGGCAGGGAAAGAAGAGTATCAGAAAGAGAGAGAACATAAAAGAGGAACCAAAAATAGAAACTCACACTCAGGCACTTACATGATCAGACATGTGGCGCTCCCATTATGAGAACACATTGATTAACATACCATCATCATAAAGGAATATCTTTCTTTCTTTCATCACTGGGGTCTATGCAGAGATTATTAAACATACAGTGTGGGTGTTACATGGATTTTACATTATAAGACTTAACTGTCTTGATTTTGTTTTATTAGTGTAATGAGTGATTTATTTGCAATAGTGCATTACAATAGTGATACGATTATTAAATGTAATATTGTACATAGTGATGAGCCTGAATTAAAGACGAATATATATAAAAATGGTTGTTGTTACCTGCTGTCAGTCAGCATTTCTGCAGTCTTGACGGATGTGTTTTTGGCAAAGAGAAAGGCTGACACTCCTTGTGAGCCGGATTTCTTATTTTAAAGCTTGTGGCTTAAAGCTCCACGACCATTTCGTAGAAACTCAGTATGGCAAGCTCCCTCTCATCTCATCTAGGATGTGTGAGTGAGTAATCTCCAGACGGCTGAAGCACAGGTCGCCGTAGGGAAAGCACAAACCTCAGCAGTGGGTTAATTCAGACCTGTCACTGTTCCAAGTCCGGTCCGCCCTGCCTACGCCTCGGTGGGGGAACAAACTGCTGCTGGGTGTCTGAAAGCGAACCAGATAACTACTAGGTGTTCTCGTTTACGCGGTGAAATCTCGAGAAACTCCAGGCATGACAGCAAAGGGGAGCAAGCTAGCCCGCTAGCTGCTACCGTGTCAGCTAACTACTTTAGCTCACTACCCTTAGTGCTGCACTAACGTTAAGCTAACTGAAAGTTCTTCCGCTTTCGTATTCCGTCCAGTTGCCGTTAGTCGCTGTTAACTGTTGCCTGTACTTGACAGCACTCCGGCGCAAGATACTAAATACGTAGACTTAAAAAGATGAATTCAATATTAATGTTGTCTGAAGTAGGATAAGCGATACTCCGAGGTCGTTAGGTGTGCCATAGCAACTAGCTTGTCGTCTCCTTCGCAAGTCGTCAATGTTTCCCGAAGTGATTGGCTCCGCCCCTCTGTTTACCTGACGTCATCATGATGAGTCAGGAAACCACTTCCGGTATCAACATGGTGAGCAGCTTGTCCAGCTTGCAGCATTGTTATCCTTTTTTCCCCACGAATAAATTAACCAATTCGCCACAAAAGAGGGATTTTTACAGTGTCGTGGACAGACGTTTGTGTTGTCGAACAGTAGTGCAGCCTAAATCATTTTTATATTCAGTTTGTGGATTTATAGGTTTTAACTTTAACATTAACGTTTCCTTGTACATTTTGTAGATATAGTTTGTAACTACTTTTACTATTTTACATACCCTCCTTGTGCTGTGTCGTATACACCTTTATACATTTCTATTCAATATTTAGTGTATATGTTGTCTTATTTTCTGTAACATACATTTCGCTGTGTTGGCAGGCTATTTGGCTGCTACAAAGGTGCCCATGACTGAGCATAGATCAAATTTTCATTATCACGCCATTTTTGGCATAAACATCCATAGGGGGTCAGAACAATTATTTCACCTTGACTTCATCTGTAACATTTTAAACCTGCTATAGACAGAATGTTTTTGGCATCTCTGGGCAAACAATCGATAATAACCTTTCAGCATATTGTAATTCAAGTGTTCTGAGAGGGAAATAGACTTCTGCTCCTTCTCATGGCCGTTTTCAGGCTTCAATAATCTGCCAGACAATTCCCATACGTTGCTGCCTGAGTCACACACAAGTTGACATTGGACACAGGAAAACAAAGTAAGTTACCTTTTTCAGTCTGTCTGTTGGGTTAGTTAGTGACTTACAAGACAAATTCACATATGAAATGAAAATTATCTTCTCTGTTATTCTGCCGTATCCACTCTACTGACCTCTTATGTTTGTTTTTTGGCACACTCTTTGCCATTCTTACAACATAGTTTCTTTGCATTACACTTTTAGTTATACAGTACATGATGTGATGTGGTGTAATACCACAGTGTAGAAGTACTCTGCTACAAGTAAAAGGCGTTCAAAAAATACTGAAAGCTTCAATAGACAGAAAGATTTCGGCATCATTGGGCAAAAAATCCATAATAACATTTCAGCATATTGTAATCCAAGTGTTCTGAGAGAAAACTAGATTTCTGCACCTCCTCATGGCTGTTTTCAGGCTTTAAAACAATCTAGCCGGTGGTGGGAGACTTTGGCCAATCACTGTTCATTCAGTGGAGGCAGTGTTACTGTAATTTCTATTTGTCACCACAAGTGTTTTTAGAAACATCTTGTAGTTACTGTTGAGCCCTAAAATGAGAAAGTTTGTTCCGACTGGTGGGCAGGGCTTAGTATTTCCTCAACTGATATCAACATGGTTGCTGGGTCACAAACTTTCTCATCATTTGATCAGAGTTTGTGAGTGATTGACAGCTGATCAGAGACAGCAGGCTCCAAATCAGCTATGATTGGTTGTTTTACTTCGGTCTGTGAAATCTTGCACATGGCATTAGGAGCACTGGGGGACACAGAGGAACATGATTTTTTTTCCAGATTACCTGTCTCATGCACTACTGTAAGGACATAGTAACTGTTTTATAAAAATAACTTTTTATAATCATATTTGCTCCATTTCTACCCACTGCTGCCTTAAAGCTGTATATCTCTCCTACAGATGAAGGTGATCCAGCATTCTGCAGAGACACTGCAAACAGCTTTGGTCTCCAATCGTCAGGACTTGGTTAAACTTTACAGCAAGTACACAGAAGAAGAAAGGCATCTTTTGGAGGAAGGATTCCACCCAGGGCAGCCGGGTTCCCTTTTCCAAACCATCACACTGCACTCTGAATCAGACTGGATCTCCGCTCACCCTGAGGAGCCTCAAGACTTTGAGAGCTTCTACAGAGACACTTCCCGCAAGACCCCCAATGCAAGCCAAAATACTATTTATATTCAAACCATAGGTGAGTATATTTGTGTCGAATGGGGTGTGCTAGTGAAAACAATGGGTGTTTTTAAGGAAAGAACATGTAAGCATGTGCATTTTTACTGTTTTTCAATGTCAGTACAATGTCACCATGTCACTGAATGACCTACAAATGACAAGACATGCAAGAAACTACATTCAAACTCCATTGTGGGCTATACAGATGAATGAGGCATCTACAGTAAGCAATGTTTCCTGTAGGTTCCTTTGGAGAGGCGGGGGCCCAGACAGAGCAGTTTGTGGAGTGGCTCAGAGATTACTGCCAGGCCTTCTTCTATGGGCTTTCTGTCAAGTTGCTGCCGCCAGTTACTGTGGCTGAAACAGGATGCTCTTTCAGGGTTAACAGTAACTCGCACAACCTTCAGATCCTCACTGGTGAGTTAGAGCGTCCATCACTCTTATCTAAGACTTAACTGTATAATATCTGTTGAGGGTTTTTGGCCATGCTCCATGTAGAAATTCAAAAGGTTGTGGGGGTAAAATGCAGTGATCTCTAACCGGGCTGTGCTTTATTATTATTGTTTTCTTGTGAAATTTAGGTGACCTGCTGCGATTCCTGTCAAATAGGAAAGCTAAAGATGCTTTTTGTATCGTTGGAATCACAATGATTGACCTCTACCCCAAAGAGTCCTGGAACTTTGTCTTTGGACAGGCTTCTCTCAGTATGGGTGAGACATTACCATAAAGCCTCTACTAACAAATTCAGTTCAGAGCTTACCTGGTGGAGAGGAGGTTGCGTTGCTCAGTCTCTATCTGTTTGGCGTCGCCTGCAAGCTGCTTGACCTCCTCCTGGATCCATCTCCTCATAATACAATATGTCCACATTATATCAATTTTTGTCATAGGGATTGTATATATGTTGTATTTTCATTATATTGTTACTCTGTACACACGGCATCTATTGCAGGTTCCTTATCCAATGAGAGCGTCGGACTATAAAGGACAGACAGTGTCGTATCCTGTACAGATTGTAAAGCCCCCTGAGGCAAATTTGTGATGCTAGGATATACAATTAAAATTGACTTGACTTGAGAAAGTGTAACTTTCTCTGTTATTAATGATGTTGGCTACCATACTTAATGATAATACTCACCAACATACTGTAAATCTATTTAAATACCCTGATATGTTCAGGACAATATGAAAGAAGAGAGAAACATTGCATCGTAGTTGAGGAATATTTTGTCTCTGTGAATTATGCACATATTCATTTTCATCAGTAAAGATGTAATGTGGCTGAGCTACCACTAGATGCTGTTAAAGGGAAATACATACAATCCAGGAGGTTGCCTGAATCCTCACTGTTTCTCAACTATGCTTGCAGGAATGGGTGTTTTCAGCTTTGCCAGGTACGATGACAACTTCTACTGCCGAAGCTATGCTGGGAGGCTGAAGAAAAGGCTTCAGCCAAAGCCAGGAGACTACTTTGTATTTGACGGATATTACACTCCCCCCATCACCAGCACCCTGCTGCTTCGATCCTGCAAGGTTTCAAACAAACACCACTCACTCAATTTTGGTACTATGAACCTTTGAGTGGTCTTGCCAAAGGTCCTCCAACCCTTTACTTTTATCAATACTGCTGATAAAAACACTCAATACTCCTGGTTGTGAGTTCTTGTGAGAAAACCATAATGTAAAATATTTCTTTACAGACAATGACCCATGAGATTGGCCATATGTTTGGAATCAAGCATTGCCAGTGGTTGAGCTGTGTCATGCAGGGCTCCAACCACCTGGAGGAGTCGGATCGTAGGCCGCTGGATTTCTGTCCAATCTGCCTTCGGAAGTTACAGGTCGCTATTGGCTTCAAAATAGCTGAAAGATACAAGGTAAAAAAAAAAACAACAACACATTTCATCAACACATAGAAAACAGTGATGATACACCCAAATCCATCATTTGAATTTCTTTTTACAGTAACATGCAGTATAGCGCTGCTTTGGTTTTAAAATGAGAACAGCATCAGTACATCCGAGTGAAGACAGAAGCACCATCATGACATTCGTTCACAGCGACAGGCTGAATTTTAACCATAATTACGTAGATTTAAGTTCCAGTAAGTTTTTCTTGGAATTTATTTGGTTTTGCACATTATTGGCACTTATTACTATGATAGCTTCATTATACTGAAGTAATTTGTTGCAATGTATGCTGTAGTTTACCAAGTAGCTTCTGTTTTTTTCTGAATTACAAGATGTTAGTCAGAATCATCTACACTTAAAGATCTACCTTTACCTTTATTAGTCCCACAGTGGGGAAATTCAATTTACACTCTGTTTAACTTATACATGGTACATGCACACAAACACACACACACATGCAGTAATGGAGAGATGTAGAGTGATGGGGCTGCTCCAGACAAGCGCCCCGAGCAGTTGGGGGTTTGGTGTCTTGCTCAGGGGCACCTCGGCAGTGCCCAAGAGGTAAACTGGCACCTCTCCAGCTACCAGTTCACACTCAGTTTTTGGTCCATGTCGGGACTTGAACCGGTGACCCTCCGGTTCCCAAGCCAACTCCCTACAGACTGAGCTACTGCCGCCCCAGAAAAGGTTAAAGGTAGATTACACCATATAGAAGGAGCTGCTTTTGAATATAACAAAGAAATACTTGAGAATCTGAGCAATTTTAAGATATTTTTCCCCCATGCTTCCTTATCAAAAGTTTCCATTACAGATTAATGCACACAGTTACACAAGCAAATGCATATATGATCTTTTTTTGCACTTCCTTTTAAGTGAATGTGTAATTTTGGTCAACAGGCCTTACTGCACTGGATGGAGGGGGATCAGAGTCACACATCCAGACCAGAGGAGGCCTCTGCCTTTCAGTCTGTGCTTCACGTTCCCAAACCCACTGAAGCCTTTCAGACATCCAGACTGTGGCTCAGCAGGTGCCTCGACATACTGGAGAAAAAAACTTAACTATGGTGCTCGTCCATAAATCTGGATAAGGTCACAGATCATTTGAAATATATGTGCTTAGCATTTCTGCTGCTGTTTAATTGCAAACATTGATAACATTCATCTGCTAGATGTTGCATTCTCCCTCCCCCGCTTCACTGCATTTACTTCACAACAAGTCCTTGCCAGGCACTAACCATCAATTTCAGCCATTTATCCGCAGAGATACCACGTGATACCAGCGTTGTTTTACTATTGGCTCACAAGCTTTGTTAGAAGTGGGAATCAGACGTCACATATCTTCCACAGAGATGAACAAAACATTGATTTTTTTTACCCACCAACCTTTTTTAAATGATTCATTCACAATCCTAATTTTTTTCAGGAAAAGCCGTACTGTTATTCAGCACCTTTCTAAAAGCTTGGTGAATGTATTTTCTTTTTTAAAATATTTGTCTTCATAAAAATGTTATCAGTAAGTCAATGTTAATTTTGTTTATGACTACGTATAAATCTAAATTAAAGATGCGATATGTACATAAAATATGTATATTTTAATATAAAATAATATTTTAGTGCAAACGTGTATCAAAACCTTTGTCATAATTTGCAGTGAGTTATGTGACAAATACAAGAGCAGTTGAATAAGTTGCTTATAACGTTGAAGCTTATAAAAACAAAACCTTTAAACATAATTCCTCTGTTGCTTTATTGTGAACACATTTTCATTACAAAAATAGATTTGAGTCTGACATCTCATATCACGTAACAGTTCATTGTCAGTTTGGTGAGATTAAAAAGACTATTTCTCCTGAGCTTTATGTATTTTTTATAATATGTGTTAAAGAGTCTGTGCAATGTATTCTTAAAGTCGCAGGTTTTCTGGCTATCATGGTACTGATCACCAGCAGGTAGTTAGTTGAGTAAGTATTAGTGTTACTTCCTGCTTCTGGAATATCTAAAACTGAGGGAGCTCCATTAGCATCACTCCTGGTCATTGCTTTGAGCACAGCGTCCATACTTCACAGCCTTTTTGTATCAAAAACTTTACTCATTTGAAGATACCCTTTTTCATTTTAAGAGCATCCGACTCCAGAAAAACAGTTTGATATGTAAAATGCACAATTGCTACAGTACATACATGTTGAAAAGGCTCTAAAGATTGCTCTCAGAGGTAGATCATTAGCACCTTTGGTCTTTCTCTTCATTGTATTCATGTCACTTCAGCACTTGTAGTCTTTAGGCAGCATTTCACCCTCATATGGCTTGACTCTTTATTACCCTTAGCTTATCCTATAAAGTATAACCTCCTGGACATCTCTTGTGGCCTCTGCCCTGCCGTCTGCTTCAGAGCAATCCTGAGGACTGTCACTTCCTTTGTCCGGTTTATGTGCTGCACTCTATTCCTCACAGTCCCCTTCCTTTTCATGTGCATCTTCGTGGGGTTTTGAGGTCCTTCTCATACAGAGTAATCCTTTCTTAGCACGTTTTACCAAACCCAGGAACAGGGCACTCAGTCCCATGCCGACTGCACAGGAATAGAAGGCTGATCCGTAGTTCTGAGTCACATCCACCAGCACTCCTGGGGGAGAATTAAAAGGAAGCATTAAAAGCACGACTCAAACCAATTACTGTTCACGAGGAGCACAACTCAGCCTGTGGAAACTGTTGTATAGTGTCTTCTGTGGCTCTGTAGGGGCCTGAGAAAGAAAACCAAAGGGGGGAAAAGGGAGTTAATAAGGGTATTTTCGCTTTGGGGTTGGGGAAAAAAATTTTAAAAAAAAAAAGCCGCCATAAAAAAGGAAGGGGGGGGGGTTTAAGGGAGGTAAAAAAAAAAGAAGGGGGAAAAGAAAAAATAAA
Organism: Pterois miles; assembly: GCA_947000775.1. Lineage (NCBI taxonomy): Eukaryota > Metazoa > Chordata > Actinopteri > Perciformes > Scorpaenidae > Pterois > Pterois miles. The sequence goes on from CAMQGK010000299.1 coordinate 2,715,969, forward strand.
AAAAGGGGGGGGATTAGGGAGGAAGGGAAGAGGGGGGAGGAGAAACTTTTTCAAACAAACAAGTTGGGGGAGAAAAGGTAAATTAAAATAAAAAAAAAAGAGTATAATGTGTTTTTTCGCCAAAAAAAGGGGAAAAAAGAGGGGGTCAATCGGGCGGGGGGGAGGGGGGGGGGGGGGGGGCGGGGGGCGCCCGGTGGCCGGGGGACGGGCGGGAAAAAAAAAAAACCCCAACCAGGCCCCAAATCCAGGGTATTTTGGCTTCACGTTTGTACAGTAGGAGAAAGTGGAGACGCATCGTCTATCTACAGTTATACGCATACAGTTTATGATCTAAAGAAAGGAGGCATCGTTGCATTATAGGAAATGTAGGATCCAATGTGGATATTTCAGCATCTGCTGTACCACTTTTGACAATAAGTCTTTCACAAGTCCCTTAACTTTATAGAGGTGAAGTACTAAAACGATGGAGTACAACAGCTATTCCAATAAGAAAAGCTTATAAAAAAAGATGATAAATCTGACATCACTGATTATGATTTAAATTGATGCTATATATGTAAGTTTTTGTTTATCATAGGAATAGCATCAGATGTAATCCGATCTGTATTACAATGATCAGATTTCCTGTTGCTGCACTTTAAGTCATTAAATCAACTGATCACTGTAAAATAACTCTTACCTCCAAGTGGGGGTCCAGCCAGCCCAGCGAAGCTATGGATGAACACATAGACACCAGCAGCTGAAGACATCCTCTCTATGCCCACCACATCATCCTCAGCCAGGATGGAGATGTGGGTGCACGCTAGGGTTCCCATAAATAACCCATACAAAGCACAGCACACAGCCAGGCCGTAGAACTCCCTAACCAAAGTAAATCCAATCAGATCCGCAGTCATTGCAATCACATATGCCAGAAGCACAAGCAACTTCCTCCTCTTGAACTGCTCCCGCGTCAGGATCCACCCGATGGAGGATCGGCCAAGGATTTCAGCCACAGCCATGATGGAAAGCATGTAGGTGGCGCGGTCCCGCTCCACGCCTCGACTCACACTGAGCTCGATGATGTAGAGTGGAGGGGCGAAGAAGCCGAGCGTGGCGAACAGTCCAAACAGAGAGTAGAGAATGAAGCTGCACTCTCTGAGCATGGAGAAGTCTAGGAGTTTGGAAGTCTTTGCACATGGCATCATGTCCTCATCTTTCATCACTTGTTTCTCTGCATCTTTGCTCTTTTTCTCCTCCATTTCATACTCTCTAGTATCTGCTATACCATTTTCCATAGATTCCCTCGCTTCTTCGTGCAGTAACATCTCCTCTTCTTGGCTGCTGTCATCTGTGTCCTTTAGAGACTGGACACCAGAGTCTCCGGTGCTCACAGATACTTTGCTTAGCTCATTGTCCAGACTGTGGGAGGTATTTTGAGCATGTGAGGTATTGTTTAGTATAGAGTCCTCTGTGTTCTCTGGTGTACTGAGAGCTTCCAGTACCTTTGGGGACAATCCATTAGTCTCATGGGTCGATCTGGGTTTGATAATGATCGGCCGAAGCAGAGCACCACAGATGATGATGGTGCTCTGCAAAGATCCTATCACTGCCATGGTACGTCGCCAGCCAATATGGTCTCTCAAGGCAGAAAAGGCTGAGGGGCAAGAGGAGGAATTTAGTGATTGTTCATCAGTACAACTGCATAATAAGTATGGGTTGTTCAAAATCAGGCTGTATAGACTGCTGTGGACATGGACGCAAAAGAAACATGACCTTCATGCTGTCGGTGATGCATATAGCTGTGCTTCTCTACATTTAAAGGATAAGTCCAGCATGTTGGTCTGTCTCTCAATACTTGTATGTGGCTCTTAGCCCAAGCTTTATGGTTACCACTACAGGCATGAATCTTTAAAAGCAGGTTAAAAAAATGTAAATTTTGATTTTAAAAATAGGCAAAATAATTTTCTAGAACAGCTGGGCACTGTGGTGTTTATCAAAGATTACACAAACAATAGTGTATTTGTTGGGGACTATTTTCAGGATTGACTCAAAATAAACTACAGTGCCCATGTTCATGTTGAGGAAGAAACATGTCAGTGCAAGTGTGATTATTGATGTGTTTGTTTTGCTTGGACAACTACACCGGGAATATTCTTTAGTAGGGTCAACCGATCGTTGGTTTTTGTCTTTTCTTGGTAATTTTTGACAATAAGCAAAAATATAGAAATCACTCGACTTACCCTATTAACCATCAGTAGACATACATTTTTGGCATCGTTGGGCAAAACTTCCATTATAACCTTTCAGCATGTTGTAATACAAGTGTTCTGAGAGAAAACTAGACTTCTGCACCTCCTCATGGCTCTGTTTTCTGTTTTCAGGCCTGTGATGGGAGACTTTGGCCAATCACAGGTCATTTCAGAAAAAGCATTCCTATTGGCTCTGCTCCAGCTAGTGGGCGGTGCTTGGTATTTCCTCAGCTGCTCTCAAAATGCCTGCAGGGTCCCAAACTTTCTCATTTTACAGCTATACAGTATGTAGAATGTCTGAAAACATTTGAGGAGAGAAACAGGCATCACAGGAACAGAACAGTGATTCATATTGATCAACGTTGCTTAATTTGACCGTTTCATTGGAGTTTGCGAGTGATCAACTCGTGGCTCTCATAAATGGATCTGGATGACAGACTCATCTCGGCTCTGATTGGTTGTTTTCCTCCAGTCTGTGAAATCTTGCATATGTACTACTGTCAGGATATAATAAACATTTTATAAAAATAACTTTTTTTTTTAAATCATATTTGCTCCAGTCTTGCCTACTTCAGCTTAAAGATTTAATGAATTTGACATATTATTTAGCACTCATACTCAGAGTGTTCCTGTCACTAAATATATAATACAAGTCACCCTGCCTTGAAGAGTTTCAAACTCCAGAATAAATATTCATAACATTGTTTTCTTAACCCCCTAAATGCTTGAATTCTCCGAATGTACATAAAACATCAGTGGGAGCTCTTGCACTCACCTGGTGCTAGGGCAAACATGGACAGGGCCTCTCCGGTGGAAGCCAAAGCTATGACCAGAGGCCGTCGATGGGTAAAGTATTGGGAAAGAATGGTCACAGTGGGCAGGAAGGTCAGACAGTAGCCCAGACCTGCACAGTTGAAAAAATGCACATTTTTATACTGTAATTCAGCTTAATAAGCTGCTAGAAACTAGTCCAAATAATAACAGCACTGTGTGATGTTCAAACAGGGAGACACTGGAGGAAGAAAGCAATTCAGTACCTGCAACTACTCCGTAGGTGATGTACATTTGATTAATGGAAGTGGTAAAGCTGGTTGCAATGGTACCGGAGGCAATAAGGAATCCTCCCGTCATTACGACAGGTTGGAAACCAAACCGGTTAGTCATCACAGAGGAGAGAGGACCTGAGGTGAATAAAATATTGTTTACTATAGGCTCCAGCTGAGTGATTCCCATGGCTTCAAAGACATTTCAATCTATAGTCTGTACTTCACTTGGTTTGGTACTCACCACTGAAGGTCATGACAAACACACAGATGGAAACAATCCAGGAGACCCGACTGTTGGTCTCTCCAAACTCCTCCATCAGGTCCTGGAGGAAGATGCCAAAGATCTTGATGGTACCGTAGGTGAAAACCTCCACCAGGAAGAAGACCGCAGCCACCACCCACCCCCAGCCTCCATCGGGGGCTTTTGGGTACACGTTGGGCCCCAAGAAATGTCTACCCTTGAGGTCACACAGTGCCATACCCTGAAAAAAGACAGTTTTAGTGAGTGGCATAGTGGGTCAGCATTAAAAATAGGGCTGTAAAGGTAACACGCTAACAACAAATTCATTTTAACAGCGCTAAAATACTGGCATCATATGAAACTAGAAAACCTAATCCACTGGTACAGAACATGTCATACTAACTGTCACGAAGGAGGCTAATTAATGCTCCAAACTTGCCATGGCCATTTTTAAAGGGGTCTCTTGACCTCTAACCTCAAGATATGTGAATGAAAATGGGTTCTATGGGTACCCTCGAGTCTCCCCTTTACAGTCATGCCCACTTTATGATAATCACATGCAGTTTGGGGCAAGTTATAGTCAATTCAGCACACTGACACACTGACAGCTGCTGTTGCCTGTTGGGCTTCAAGTCATGATTGGAGCACATTTTTATGCTAAACGCAGTACCTGTGACGGTAATATTTATCATTACTTTGTGTCAATTGTTTTCCAATAATACATATGTCCATACATTTGCATAAAGCAGCATATTTGTCCATTCCCATGTTGATAAGAGTATTAAATACTTGACAAATCTCCCTTTAAGGTGCATTTTGAAGGATAAAAAGAAGGTGCGACTGATTTAAAATTAGTTGCTAATTATGTTAATTACTGACAGTCCCAAAAAAGCAAGTAAAGCAGCTGTGAGTGTGTTAGGTCATGCGGTGCTTGTTGGACACTGAGAGGGGTGGTCGATAAATCGTGAACGCGCACGTACTGCACCCGGATCAGCGTAATGCGTCACAACACTGGGACTCGCAGTGAGTAGCTAATCGACATGAATAGTTTTGTTTACTTAAGAGAAACAACAAACACATTTTACGCATACATATGGGGATATTACAGCCTTAAACTGAGAGTTCAGCCGCCTTACTGACACGTTTAGGCAGAAGAAGTGTCGAGTAGTTGATAACAGTTAAAGTGAATTTAGCAAACAATAAACACGCTGTGCGCGCCTCCGTCCTGCGCTGATAGCATCAGGTTTTTAGAGACTCACTTTGCGCCTAAAGGTGTTGAGCTGCTCCTCTTTTCAGCAAAGGGAGGTTAGTTTGGGTAAACCCGCTCCTTGTCTTCTGATGAGCTGATATTAAAACTAGTCTGACCAGGGCAGGATAGTAATCACAGTGCTGAATCTCACCCCCAATCTTGCATCAGCCTTTGTGCTGCAGTTTAAAGTGGTTTTGTACCAGACTACTGTTTGAAGTATCTATACAGTCAGTGCAGAAAGCAAAGGTGGCATGCAAAGGGTTGCAGTATAGTCGTTCAGCCCCTCTTTGCACAAGCCTGGGCCTCATCAATGATTAATGCAAAAGCACATTGTGTAAAATCAGTCATACAGTTTTTGAAATTACAACCCATTAAAATGACATTTTATCCCTGATTCTGAGTGCAGCATTACGGTTTGGACACGTCGAGCCTTATGGGACTGAAATGATGTACAACTTTATTTACAATGTGTCTCTATCAGCCCTTTTGCTATAGTCTGTTCAATAAGCAGGGTAACTAAGATAAGATAAGAAAAGATAAGATAAGAAAAGAGAGTACTTTATTGATCCCCAGTGGGAAATTCGGGTGTTACACCAGCACTGATATAAACAGTAGCAAGTAGTACAGTAAAAAAAGTAAGTATAGATAGAAAATAATATAAGAATAAGATAAGAATAAAGTAAATACAAGGTATATACAGCTATTATACAAGTCAAGTTAAAGTGACAGCTGGATATGGTGTATATCTATATAAAGTGCAGTGCAAATAATACGCAGTACATAGAACAGTGTAAGATGGTATAATAGTGTAATATGATATAATATATAATAATACAACAATGTTATATGGTATAGTATTCTATAGCAGTTATATTAATGTAATACAGTAGAGTATATAATTATATTGATATAATATAGTAGTTAAAGATAGTGAAACATAATGAATATGCTGGGAGTCCTGTGTGAGTTCAGCCTAATGACAGTCTGTGGTTCCCATGCTGTTGTAAAGTCTGATGGCAGTGGGGACAAAGGAGCATCTGAAGCGCTCAGTTCTGCACCTCGGTGGGCTGATGCGCTCACTGAAAGAGCTGCACATCGAGCTCATCGTGGAGAGGGTGAGAGGAGTTGTCCGAGATGGCTTTCATTTTATCCTTCATCCTCCTCTCAGCCACTGACTCCAGAGTGTCCAGCTCAAGCCCAGCCACAGAGCAGGCCTTCCTCACCAGCTTATTGAGTTTAGCCTCCCCAGCCTTGATGCCACCCCATCAGCACACCGCAGCAAATAACAGTGCGCTGGCCACCACAGACTGGTAGAAGGCCTTCAGGAGCTTGCTGCAGACACTGAATGACCTGAGTCTCCTTAGAAAGAACAGCCTGCTCTGTCCCTTCCTGGAGAGGGCGTCAGTATTGTGGGACCAGTCCAGTTTATTGTTGATTTGGATCCCGAGGTACTTGTAGAGTTGGCCCGGAAGTCCGAGGTGTATAATATGAAAAGGAATAGTGCCAGGACAGTTCCCTGGGGCACACCGGTGTTGTGGCTGGCTGTGGTCAGCCAGTGTGGTAGTCCATGATCCAGGCTGTGGTGTCGGGGAGCAGTTGCATCGCCAGCAGCTTGTCCCTTAGGAGGCAGGGCTAGATGGTGTTAAAAGCACCGGAGAAGTCAAAGAACATGACTCTCACAGTGCTTCCCTGCTTCTCCAGATGTGAAAGGGACTTGTGGGTCATGAAGATAATGTCATCCTCCACCCCAATGTGTGGCTGGTACGCAAACTGCAGTGGGTCCAGGAAACCAAAAGCAGTGTCCTCAGGTGCTGAGGAACCAGCCTCTCAAATGTCTTCATAACATGTGACGTAAGCACCACAGGTCTGCAGTCATTGAGAGTGGTGGGACGTCCTTTCTTTGGCACCAGTACAATGCAAGAGGTCTTCCACAGACTGGGCACTATCATCAATTTCAAGGAGTGCTAATGTGCTTTAGTATTTGAAGTACCTCTACTGGAGGTAGAATAAAGCCCAACCGTATTTTTCATTTTCTCTTAGATCTCCTACATATGAAAAATGTTTTGCCGCAAAAGTGGTTAAATTGACAGATATTTTGACATACCCCATAAATAAATAAAAAATTCAAAATAAAGCCAGGCCAAATGGGAGATTGTACACCAAAACTCATGTTATTTAGTAATGCAAGGTGATTGATGCCAAATTTGGTGTGGTAGTGGACCAGGGGCTCTTCTACAAGTGTTAGAGGAAAAAGAAAGTGAATATATTGATGCACTGAGGAAATGCAGTACTACAAATACAAGAGTACAATAAGCGGGAATATCAGATATGAAGGTCCACGATGAATGCTTTTACTTTCAGGCATCGTTTGCTGGGATTGTTTCAGTATCACCAATCAAGGTTTGCTGGAATGTTACGGCTGTGCTGAACACAACAATATATGATATGTATCTGTATCAGGTTGCTCAGTTGTCTGCATTAAGAAATGTATGAATGGTATGTCTGCAGTCAATCTAAATACTTAAAAATACACTTCAATCGAGGAGAAATTGTTAACCCACCACTTATTGAAAGTTTCTTTTTTTTTAATCAATTTTAGTTTAAGTAATAAATAAATGCTCTTCCATTTCATATGTAGGAGACTTAAGAGAATATGAAATGCATTGTTGTGCTTTGCTCGATCTCCGGTAGAGGTATCGTTCCTTAAACTGTCTATCCCTTTTGTGACTCCACTTTTACTTATTAAGCACAACTGATGTTTACTATACTAATGTTTTAATCTAATCTAATCTGATGTAATAGGAATGGACAAAAGTATGACACACATCCACTTAAATCGACGTGCAGATGAGAGTAGCTTTAAAAGCATGAAACCAGATGACAAAATCACATTGTCTATGATATAAAGGAATATCTTATCTTATAGTTTGCACTCTTGCATGTGAAATACTGTTCCGGGTTATTAATCATCATTTCCAAACTTAAATACACAGTAGCCTACATGTTTGGATCACTAGGCACATATACAGGAGCAAGAAGTTTATTATTTTCAAATTAACATAACAAAAAGCTAAATGTGACCAGTCAACATTTAGAGTTGTTCCAGGGTCAAGAATGAACATACATGCACACTTAATATGTTAATGTAGACATAATAATAACAGGCCATCCAGTTTTACTAACTACAAATGTTCTGCTGCTGTAATAGGACAGTTGACTTCCCTTGTAAAAACCTTTGAGTTAGGAGGTTGCTTCACTTTCTCAAGCTACTCAGATGTGATCAAGTTCAATGTGTCAACAAAGAGGAACAATGGTCACAATCTTAAACTTCGCAACAGGTATAGCAAGCTATTTTAACATTCAATAGCTAGACTGTGACACAGTGACATTCCTCATGTCCACAATTATCCTTTCAGATATCCACGTCTTTCTTCTTGGGAAAAATTGCGTCACTTTAAGCATACATGTGTTTGGACTTTCAGTGTCAGATATGTTTTTTGTTACCCAGAATGAATTCTTACTAGGAAAAACTCCCATTTTAGATATGAACAATCCCGGTATTACAAGTCCTAATTTTCCTTTCAAATATTTAAAAATGAAAAACCATTCCAGGTATTCGTAATGTCATTTTGAATATCCTAAATACTTAATGACTAGTAAAAATGTCATTACTGATCTACAGTTGGCATTGTGACTAATAAAAATACAATTACAGATTTATACAACTAGAATTATGACTAGAAACAATGAAATTACAGATTTCTGCAAATGTGTTGTGGATATGCCAAAATGACTCACTTCTGTTATGAGTAGTAACAATTAGATAGTAAGTATCTGGACATGGGAGTTTTTCCTCATAAGACTTGTATTGCGGCTATCAACAATGCAATTAATGAATATCTGAAAAGGATATACTGTATATATCAAGTCTAGCTATTGAATGTTAAAATTTAAAAGATACCATAACTTAGTTTTGACTAGTACAATCAAAGTTTTAGATATTTTGAAATGCAGTTTCTACTAGTAAGAATGCCATTCTGGACATCTTTAATTTAATTTCTATTATCTGTGCTATTATGGATATCTAAAATATAATTACAGATTTGGGTTGTCATACAACAGGTATATTATGGACATTCACGTTTAAGTAGTATATAGTTTAAAGTGTGAATGCATACTGCTGATTGAAGACCAGTACTTTGATTTAATTTAAAATTCCTATTCCTTAAAATGTTTCTAATTTTTCTAGTTTTTTGTATATCCAAAAACTTTTTAAAGTATTTCCACTAAGACCAAAGTATTATTAAATTCTACTGTATACTATCCATTCCCTAAAGCTAAACTGCTGGGGAAAAAAAAACATATTATAACCTCCCCGCCTTTTTGTTTTGACGGTAGCCGTTTAGTTCAGGACCCACCCCCATATAGTACACTTCCTTTTTTAAGATTATTATTAAATTATTTAACACACACACACAAGTCATGTTTTGTTTGATTGTGTTGCCTTGCCCTGATAAACAAATTGCAAAATAAATCAGTTTAAACAGGACAATTTATTATGTTTATTTATTTATTTTTTAATTAAAAAGGGTGGGCCATTTAGTCCCTACTGTTGTAGTTGACTCAATGCTCTCAGCCCAGCGGTGGCAATGTGGCTTTAGAAGCTGCTAAAACACTTTGTAAGTACTTGTATGTCATCTTTGTTAGATATTTATTTAATTCAAGACTTGCTGAATCCATACCATTTTTTTTTTACTAAATCAAACCTAGTCGTGTCTCATGAAATAACTCATGTTGAAGTAGTCAGTCTCACCTGTGTGTAGCTAATTTCAGACGGAAGTTCAGTAACGTTATTCCGTCCGTCTCTTCACTATTCCTGCTGTAATCCAACTCGTGTCGCTCGCAGCCCTCAGTGAACTTTCCTGTACATTCTCACGTGCATAAACCACAGACCATATGGTGCGCACACGTGGGTCAGTGCACATAACATTGAAACACACATACAAATGTGCTCTGTCAGACAAGTTTGCATACATGAACACTCCCTCCCTGACTAACAGGCTCCAGGGGTAAGAAGGGTTAAAGAGGTCTGGTTACAGCCAGTTCTCCCCCAGCTGTTGAGAGAGGTCTGAGTTCATGGCTGGTATGTGTGAGAGACGCTATCAGCCACTATTCACTGTCTTCATCACCCACACCACAACCTCCCCACATCTAGATATCCCACCACTGTCTGACTGGTGCAATTACAGTAAACCTCAATCTTTGTTTCAACTGTATTTAAGCTAAACCTGTGATCAGGGTGTTCCCTGCTTGTATCTGTTGTGTTCTGCATACAGAGGGGCTGATGTACAAGTTTAGCTTGATATACCAGTATGATGTTGAGATAAAGCACATACAGGCGCAGCTCAATTCATCTGCAACTCAGTTATTTAAGAAAATGATATGATATATGATATATAATGATTTAATATATTCTAGACTAGGGGTGGGATGTACATTTGGTGGTACGTTTATGGTACAGCAAGGAGGACAATTTCCAACTTGAATTTAAACATGCTTTTCATTTTTTATATTTTTTATTTATTTTTTTTATTTTTTATCTTGTCTTCACAAAAGTTGACTAACATCAGGAACAAAACACTTCTTCGTTGTCACATCTTATGGCTTCTTATCTAAAAGAAAAGTGCTGCTGTGTTATTTAAAAAGAATTAATAAATAAAAACAAATCATCAACAAAAAGTGCAGCATCAGGTCAGCCAGCACTAGAGGCTTTTTAAACAACGTAAGATCTACTAGGCCAGCACCATATGAGGAAAATCTGCTATGTGCAATAACACTGGTCAATATTACAATGATGATATAACTTGTGATAAATGAACAAATATTGAAGTGTGCATATTAGCTATACGTATGTCAGCCTGGTTGTTTTAAAGTCAGAACCAGATTAGAATTGAATATTCAAATACAACTAGGACACATTTTTCTAGAGCAGCGACAGTAATGTTTACAACAGCAAAGTTACCATAGAAACTCATTAATATCTCACTGGAAACATTTGATTCCAGAGAATTTGATTAATGAAGTAATTTGAGAACCAATTCTTATTTACAATGACGACCTTGCCAGGAGGCAGCGACAGGAGGCAAGTCGAAGATATTAAACCATAGATACAGTATATTTTGTTGGGACATATATACATACTAAGTGCCATATATACATTTATCATATAACATTACTTTCATTATACTGACTTATGCCTTGTATCCTGCATGTCTTCTACCATCATGTTCACAGGCTGTTGATATGCTAATGCTGCTCATGGTTTGAATAACAGTACATGCCAGTGTAATGAAACCTACGTAATCCATTGCAGATTTGGACCCAAAATGGTGGAGGTTTTCACCCCATTCCTCCTGTCTGGGATGCTGATGTGTGGTCTGCTGCTCCACATGGTGTTTCTACATGGTGCCAGTGTTGACACGCCCAGTAAGAAGCCAAATTTCATCATTATACTGGCAGATGATATAGGCTGGGGTGACCTGGATGCTAACCAGCCTGGAGAGAAGGCACACAACAACACGCCTTACCTCAACCTGATGGCTGAGCAAGGACAAAGGTAGATAACATATTCAGTACCTTTATACCTGATCTGTTGGGTAGCACTAAATTCCAAGTTGTATTATCAAGGTCTGGTGTAAATCTTATTTCCTAACCTCTTTCATATCATAGTCTCCTGGGCTTATACTGAACAGGAAAGGTTATATGTGGTCTCCTGAGTATGAATGAATGTCAACAAAGTGAAATGTCCGTCCTTCTTCCAGACTGACAGACTTCCACTCTCCTGCTTCAACCTGCTCTCCATCCCGTGCTGCCATCCTGACAGGCCGCTATGGCCTGAGAAACGGGGTGACTCATAACTTCGCTGTGGGCTCTGTGGCTGGTCTGCCTCTGTCTGAGGTCACTTTGGCCCAGCTCCTACAGAAGGCAGGATACTACACCGCCATGATCGGGAAATGGCACCTCGGTCACAATGGACCGTACGGCCCAACTAACAGAGGTAAGTGGGAGCTTGACGCCTATACCCTAAAACCCCTGGGAGCCCAACTACACACAACGGCCATGGATCAGGTGGGAATTTCATGAAATTTGGTTAAACTTATCCCTTATGTTTTCAACCTAAATCATAAAGTTTTCTCTCAAAAAACTTCACAAATCTCCTAAATTGAGAATCAGTAGAGATTAGTTTTTGGGTGTTAACATCTCTTTGTCTACAGGAGTGGTGAAATGAAAATTTAAAAGCAAATAAACCATATTACCATCAACAGTTAGCTATGTCTTGTTTGCCTCGCCTCTTTGGTATCCTTTGGTAAACATACAGTACAGCAAAAAACATCAGAAACCACAGTGAACTATATGAGGAAAGTCACCTGCCACAGCCACAAGCTGTAATAGGATAATTCATAGAAGAGCAAGATGTAAGACGGAACCGAAGTTATGATAAGACAAAATATAAAACTACTATAAGATTGCTGTCAAGCCTTGATGATGTGCAACATGGCAGCAGTACAGTAGCGTTGCTGAGACGCAAATACAGTGGAACATACAAGCATTTATTCAATAGCTGGAGGATTTCAAACATTATAAAAATGCACATAAAACAATGAGATATGTTAGTTTTTCTAGACCATTCCAGCCATAGTCATTATATTTGTAAGGCTGTGCAACAGGTGATCCACACTTCTTGACCACGTCTACATGCCTAAATGCAATGAGTTGCAGCCATGTGATTGGCTGATTAGCTATTTGTGTCAACAAGCAATTGAAGAGGTGTACCTAATTATGTGGCCAGTGAGTGTAGTTCTTCCCGTCAGATGCTGCTTTGCAATAACACAGCTTCAGGGTGTAATGTTAATAGTGATATACAGATAATTTGTGTCTTGATAAAGGGACCTGTCATGTCTTATGATAACACAAGAACATAAAACCTGTTTAATAAGCTTTAGAAACTGGTGTCAGTCAGATCACATTGCAGTTAGGAGACACAGAGGTATTTTAAGGTAAGACCATTTTGAACCAGACCAAATGCGACACCAAATTAAAGCTGTATTTCTGAGATGAGCTTATTAGTAAGTGTACCTTTAAGATTAGTTTGTCAAACTACTGTATAAAAGGTCAAAAGGAGCTTTCACACTCTATATCTTACTGATATTAATAAAACACAATGGATTATTGATTGAGAAATATTTCTCCTTGGTAACAATGTCTATATGTGTGTTTGTATAGGAGTGTGTGTTTGTTTATGGCACAAATATAATATGGTTTTCTCTGTAGGGCAGATGTTCTTATGGCAACAACAAGTAATTACAGCTGTATGTTTGCTTGGACAGGTTTTGAGTACTACCTAGGCATTCCTTACAGTAATGACATGGGCTGTACCGACATACCTGGATATGATTTGCCACAGTGCCCTCCCTGTGACTCATCTGGAGCTCAAGTGATCAGGTTAGGCTCCTACTTAAACAGATACTGTATATCACCATATAGAAGCCATAATGAAAGTTGTGCTGCTGGCTGTGTTGTTTTTTCAGATATATAAACACCACCCAACCTATATAGCAAGCCCTAGAACTGTATATATTGTCAGTACTATAGTGCCAATTGCTTCCTTTTGGATCAGGCCACACCCTGCGTCCCTACCAAAACCTGTAACCACTTAACAGCCTCAAACATAAACACACACATACCATGACAATGACACATATCATGCATTGTGCTCCATTGTTCACATGATCTAGATTGAAGAGGAGTGTACATGGAGGCTGTTATTCCAGAGTGGGCCTTCCTCTGATTGAAAACAGCAGCATTGTGGAGCAGCCGCTCAACTTGTGGACGCTAACGGAGCAATACAAATCCGCTGCGACCAGGATTATACATAATGCAAGGTACAATACAGCTGCACAATACAATACTATGTTTATAACCCCTCTGTATTACAAGTCACTCTCTCAATCATATTTCCTCCCCTACAGTCTATGAAGTAACAGGGATGTCTGTGTTCATAAAATGACTAGAGGTCTAGAGGTTAAAAGGTTATTTTCCAATGTCTACATCATCATGTATCTGACAAAATACAGCATCACAGGCCCTACACACCTATGCATATAATGATATTGTAAATCACAAGATTGCACTGATTCAGTCTCTTCATATGATATTAAAAAACAGCATATTAGACGTAGCTGTTAATCATACTAACAGAACTGTGTGACCTATAAACCTGAGTTTCCTGTAGGGGCAATTTTGTCAATGTTTGGTTTTGATGTCATTAGTCAAAATCCTCTTGAACTATTTGGATAAAATTTGTATGCAGGTAACTTGTGTTTGTGTTCTACTTGTTGACAACCATCACATGTTTTACAAGCAATGCTAGAGTTACAATATTGATTGAAAAATTATAAGTCCAGTGTTACCTCTGCCCCCACGTACAGGGGCGGTTGTAACAACACACATACAGTAATATCTTCATATAAATACCAAGAACCACAATAAACTACCAAGATTATAGATACAGTTAAAACAATTAAATATCCATACAACAATTGATTACTTTCATACCTCCAAAAAAGTATGAGTTTGTCCTTTGGCAGGCATAGAGGGATCATCACAGACCACGTGTATAATGAGTTTTATGGTTTTGTCTCGTTTCTAATTGGTGTAATTTGAGATGTTACAACTGCCCCTGGTCTCCCCTACTTAGGGACTTATGCTGTGAATGAAGGGGGACGTGATCTTCCCTTTTATTGAACCTAATTATGTGTGTTTGAGCCAAACAGGTGCTCCTTCCAGAGAGTTTCTACTTCTGTGTCAGTATGCCGTTCACTGACTCAGCAGCCGATCTGTCAGGTGTGAGGGGGAAACTCAAATGTGGTCGAGAAGATACCGTGGAAGTAAAATGTGTTTGTCAAAAGGGGGATGAAACAGCCACACAAGCACACATATTTTGATGGTTATAATGCAAATAAAAGTCAAGGTCGTGGTTCAAACTCTATTGCCATTAGTGTTTATTTCTAAATTACTTTTTCCAGTATGCAGTTCGGCAGATTTAAGCAATGTGAGATGATTACCTGAGGACATACTATGGTTTATCTGGGGGGAACATGAAGAGGGAAGATCAGGTAGATCAGCAGCAGTCGCTGACATGTGTACCCACCTGTAGTTCATTACTTTCCAAAGGCATACAGTACACGTTACCACCACAGGATGAAAAATGACTCTACAAAGCTTTGACCACCAATCCATCTGTCTTCCATGTTCATATTAATGAAGTAAAACCTGTATGTCACCCAAGTGCAAGGCATAGCTCCTTTATGGGCTTTTCAAAGATATTGGCATTTTATTTCTATTTGTTGAAACCAAAAAGACAACATGATTCCAGTAAGGCATGAAGCTTGGGAAAGTGTTGTGTGGGTCATGTTGGTCAAGGTCATGTGAACTAGCACAGCAGTTAGCAGTCATGTGCTGTCATGACCCTACAATGTACAGGCTCTTCAAGTTTTCAGCTGTTTAAAGCACAGTCATGCACCTTGAATCCAAATGCACAGAATATTTTCCAACATGATTATACCCAAAATACTGTATAATTGTAGTGTATAACTTGAAATCCATCAAAAATACTGCTAAATTACATGTATATGTGTAAATACATGAGATATACTGTAGTTATTGCATTATGTTGTACAAATCATTGATATATTGTCTGTGCAGGGAACGAGGACAGCCCTATCTCCTCTACATAGCGTTGGCTCACATGCACGTTCCCCTGGCACCTCCGCTCCCCCCAGACGCCTCTGCCGACGCCCGTTTCCCTGATGACAGCAAAGAGTTCGCTGCCAGCCTGCGGGAGATGGACAGCCTGGTGGGGGCGGTAAAGAGTGCCTCTGATGACACAGACAAAAACAATACTCTGATCTGGTTCACCGGTTAGTCATCTGAATGTCTGCTTTTCTGCGCTATCAGCGTATTTTCTTGAAAAGCCTTGATCACTGTCTTCTGTGTGTGCGTTGTGTTTAGGTGACAACGGTCCTTGGGAACAGAAGTGCCAGTACGCAGGAAGTGTAGGACCTTTCCTGGGAAAGTGGCAGACCAGCAGAGGTATAGAAAATAAATCCTTCCATGCACGCTTAAAGGTGCCATTGATAACATTAATAACATGCAGCCACTACACATTCTCCCTCCCCCGTTCCACTGCATTCACTTCACAACAAGTCGTTGCCAGGCACTTACCATCAATCAGTCATTTATCTGTTTTTTCCACACTAACTGCTGACCAAGAGATACCACGTGATACCAGCGTTGTTATACTTTATCTTACAAGCCTTGTTAGAAGTGGGAACCAAACGTCAGATATCTTTCACAAAACATTTATTTTGGACCCGCCAAAATTTTTAAAGTGATTAATTCAGAATCACAATATTTTTTCAGGAAAAGCCATACTTATATTTCTAAAAGCTCTGTGGATGTTTTATTTTTTTAAATGATTTGTCTACATAAGAATGTTATCAATAAGACCTTTAATGGTACTGTGCATTTTATTGCTGTGAACCATCATATTCTTAAGGCGTCTTTTGCCTGTGTGTTAGGCGGAAGCTCAGCTAAGCGCACCACCTGGGAGGGAGGTCACAGGGTACCGACAGTGACTTATTGGCCCGGGAGGATCCCTGCGAACACCACCAGCCCCGCTCTACTCAGGTACTCCCATTTTATCCTATATATTATACACCCTAGGGACTCAGTGCTTAACTAGATATGATAGATACAATCCTGTTTACCATGGCATAGCACTTGTTCATTTGGGAGGGAGATACATTCAGAGACATTTTTAGGCACGCTAGCGGGGTGGTGATGTTGATCGGCTGGTCGGTCGATCATTTTTTGGCAAATATCTTTACAACTGCTTGATAGACTGCTATGACATTTGGTAAAAAAAAAAAAATCTCCATAATGCCCAGAGGATGAATCCTAATGACTTTGGTGATTCTGTAACTTTTCATGTAGTGCCACCAGCAGGTCTAAGATTTCCCCCTCTTCGGCTCTTTCTGCCCTCTTGCAGTGGTATGGACATCTTCCCAACCCTCTTGTCCCTTGCAGGGGTAACGCCCCCCTCAGACCGACGTTACGACGGCATTGACGCCACAAATATCCTCCTGCATGGTGAACAGACTGGCCACGAGGTACTAACTAATATTTTAATTTTGTCAATCTTATGTTGATTTGAATAAATGTGTTGTCAGTGGTGGTTGTGCATCAAGGTCTTGTTCTTCTCTTGTAGTTTCTCTTCCACCCTAACAGTGGTGCTGCGGGGAAGTTTGGTGACCTGCAGGCAGTTCGATCAGAGAAATACAAAGCTTTTTACATCACAGGTACGGATCACATACAGGTCATATATGCCGACAGTGCAAAATCAGTCACACTTCAGTAGTCAGTGCTGCTTGTTATGTTCTGCCATCGCGGTGGACGGTATTAACGACATTGTGTCAACATGGTGGTTGTGGTACCGGAGCATAACTTCATTCTCATTGTCTGTTTGTCATTCACTCCACATATTACCTAAAGCTACATCATTTAGTACACAGAGAATAACGGCTCACAAAAAAGGAAATATATATATTATAATATTACGTGTTTTGAGTTGTATTTAATTTTGTCAAGAAAAATAAACCATCTAAACCTGCAGTAGGCCACTTTGCCTTGCCGGCGTTTTAGCTTTCTATTTCTTCCTTCTGAAGTCACCAGAGTGGACCTGTCGCCTGTTGGGGCAAGGCAGCAGATACCTGTTTTCTTATGTCAGAGAGAGTATGTGAGAGGTTAGAACAGTAGGTTAACATGTCATTTTTGCAGAGAGTTGTTGATGGGAGTCTTGTTCTTAGGACCTCCGTGCCTATTTGAGGAGGGACAGCAAATCAAATCTCAAATGGACTTAAATTGATTCTGGTTATTGCCCTCATCCTAATGTATATTAGAACAGTTGGCAGAGCTTTTGTCCATGGCTAACCTGTGTCAGCACAGCATTTAGTCAATCTGTTTGTTTGTGTTTTCAGGTTTTATGCCTGAATACAAGCTTGTGCAAGCTTACAGTGATGGCTGAGTTAACAAAATGAGCTCCATTGCACTTAAGATCGTGGAATAATTTTAGTAAGGAGGGCTTTTGCTACTATAGAGACAGTTTGCTCTGAAGATGGAAAAACTGCAACTCATTTCAACCACATATCAACCATGACAAGGCAATGTGATTTTCCTTCTGAGCGTGAAAGTTCAACAAAATCCATCAGTTGTTTGTCCACATTGTGTGTAGCACGTAACACAAGCTTGGCAGTGTTTTTGAGCATAACCTGAAAAGCCTTTTGTAAACCAATTTTTGTCAGTCATGCTTAACATCCCCCCTTTTAACACATGGTCCAACCCATGGGTCAGCTGAGCATAGTGAAGGAAGAAATGTTTAGGCAGGCATGGATAACCATTTGGTCCTACCATCATCCTCAGTGGCTCCAGAAGATTTCCAGAGTTTCTTTTCATCAGGAGGAAACTTTGAACTGCTGAGAGAGGAGATGGAGCAGAAGTTAGTGTGTGATTGTTGTTTTAGGCTGAAGAGGAAGCTGGGCAGCGTCTTTTGCAGCTACATCCACGTGTGCATTTCCTCTCGAAACTGGGTCAGTGTTAGGAGTGTGTGCAGCACATTTGCAGACTGCAACATGGCATCTAACAGATCTGCTATCAATTTATGACGCAAAACAGATCTGTCATCAGAAGATGTGAAGGTGTATCTGGAGTCAGTGTAGATGGTAACTGATTTACCTTCTGTGAGCTTACAAGCTTCAGTTTAGGGCAATAAGCTGGGTTGAATAATGACATGGGAGAGGTGCAGAACACAGAGACTCAACGTCATAGACAAGAGCAAAACCAACATGGTTAGTGCCTGTAGAAGGGTCTCTGGAAGCAGAGCTATCAATGTAGAGAACAAGGTCAGAGTTTGTTAGTGGAGTGTCAGACAAATCAGGACGTGGAGAACATGAGTGTGAAAATTCAGCCATGCAGTCATGTGGCTCTCCATCCTGAGGGAGAGGAAAGAGTTGCAGGGTTAAGAAGAAGGTTAAGAAGATCTACCTTTATTAGTCCCACAATGGGGAAATTCAATTTACACTCTGTTTTAACTTATTAGGTACATGCACACAATCACACACACAATACACGTTGGATCTGTCAGTAGAAAGGTGTGCAACAACCCCCAGTCCCCCCCCAAAAAACTGACATCTTCTGTTCCAGACAAAATCAGTTTGAAACAGCATGTCGGGACTTGAACCGGTGACCCTCTGGTTCCCAAGCCAGCTCCCTACAGACTGAGCTACTGCCGCCCCCTGTGAACTGTGCATCTTTTTATTGTAACATTAGGCATATCCAACAAACACGTGTCTATCAGTAGAAAGGTGTGACATCTTCTGTTCAGACAAAATCATTGAAACAGCATGTAGAACGAGCAGGGCGAGGTCAACAGAGTCGTCGGAGGCGCAGAGCGCTTTCTCAGCAGCAGCAACTACAGCAATGGAGTCATTGCAGCATGCCTGTACGCTACAGGATCGAGATTAGCTGAAAAATAAGCTACGGGTCTTAGCCGGTCACCGTGTGGTTGGAACGCTGAACTGCCATGTATCCTGCATGCTGATCAACTGTTTGTGTGAAATGTTATTAGGGTCTGGCAGTCCCAGCGTGGGGGGAAATTTCAGAGCCATTTTCATGCGGGAAAATCATCTTCAGCCTCTGTGGTCAATATATAAATAGGGGAATGTGAAGTGAGACCAGGCCTATGAGTTTGAGCAGGCAGAGGGAACTCTAATGCAGCATAGTCTGGAATAAAACCTGCGGCAATAGGAACACATTCCTAGGTAAGACATCACCTGTTGACTGTGAGTGGTTTTTGAATGCTGGTAATGGCAGCCATGTGTTTTGGAGAGTGTTTTACCCTGACCTGGTACCAGGTGGCCAAGGAAAGAAACCTCCTCTTTTACAGACTGTCATTTTGAATGACTGACTTTATGGCCTTGTGTTGCTGTGTGTTTAAGCAGTTTAATTGTGTCTTAATAATCACTCCATTTCACATTCTCCCTGTCGAATTAAGAGACATTTTTTCTGTTTATCACATTCATTCATCAGCATCTTAGTTTCAACTTTTTTTTCATTATTTCATCACGTTTCTTTTTTTTTTTTTTTTAAGCGCTTGTATTTCCCTAGGACTTAAAAATCAATTCTTTGGAAATCCTTATTTGTTTGTCCAGTAATGTAAATATGTTACTAATTCAGATCCATATTTCTCCACCATTAACTGCACTCTAGGCCCCCCCCGAGGGTTTTCTTTTCCAGTACTATTCCACATTGTGAATAGTTTTGGTTATAGGTCCGGTCGTCACCGTCCCTCTGACTTTTATTTGCCTATTTGCTTCAATTCTACCTACTGCAGCTTTAAATGTGGGCAAAGCAGAAAAGGTATTAAGAAATAGACATATCCTGGTTTCTTTATAGGTGCAGCTGTGGCGTGCGGTGGTGCAACAGGAAGGCAGCAGCTCCATGACCCACCGCTGATATTTGATCTGGAGCGCGACATGGCCGAGGAAACACCCCTGGAGGTCGAGACGCCTGAGTACCGGACAGTGGCGGAGAGGATCGCCCGCAGGAAGGAGAAGCTGTTATGGGACATTGCCACCGACAAGTCCGTGTCCACAGCAGACTACAGGACAGACCCGTCAGCGGCACCCTGCTGTGACAGCAGACAGCCTGTTTGCCGCTGCCACATGCTGGACTGAAGGGTGGGGAAACCACTAACACACACATACAACAGTCACACAACAGTATGAAAGAGGAGCACACAGATGTACTAAAACAGATGTGGAGACAGATATCTCCTTTAGATGTGCTCAGCTGTTTTGTTTGTAGGTGTTTTTTGTCCTGATGCAGTAGGAGACAAGCAAGGACAGCTGAACTTTGGCCAGTTGGTATTGTGAGGTCAATACTTTAGGAAAGATAAGCTCTATCACACAGTAAAGACAAAGCTGCAATGCGGTGTCATTTCTTACTCAGTGTTTTTTTAATGTCCAAAACTTAGCATTGTTATTATTTTGTTGGCTATTTGATGAGATTTGATGCAGTATTCAATCATTAGCAACATACATTATGCTATTTTAAAAAAAAAACAAAATCATAATTACACCATGTAGAGGTTGAATCACTTCTCAGGTTTAATGAGTTTCTGGTGTCCAGTCTTAAACAGTTCAATGCAGCGTACGGATGTCCTAACAGCGCCACCTTTTGGCAAATCAAATGGCATTACCATGTTACTTATTACAACAGTGCTATATATAAATGTTATATATACACATTTTACACACAGTAAAAATCCTTAATATATATTTACGCAAGTCTATGCGTCGATGTGTAATACTTAAAACATTTTGCAAAAAGAATATTTCATACATCAAAGTAAAAATGACTTAACATACTGTATTCAGCATCATGTAGTAAATAAAAAGGTCGTCAGAATATTACTGAAATTCAAGGACATGTAACTTTTGTCGTGTACAGCTTCAAGCTCTTCACAGTTAGCTGTTGACCACTCCTCCTCCTCCTCCTCCTCCACATATTATTATCAGGTTACATTTGTGACTCCGCAGGTGTTTAGTCTCATCTATCGCTACCATAATTAGTACGACAGCTGCATCTGCAAGTCATATAATACTTACCGCATGTATCATGATGTAAATAGTGTATCACACTAACAACATCTTTTCCTTCTTGATTGAGCTCCTGCTCCTCTTTACTGAGGTGTGATGACGCATTTAATGCCCACTGATAAGCTCCCAGATTCCTGATTAATAAAAATGCCCTTATGATAGATTTTCAGATGCTGATTTCTAAGATTTTTTTAAACAAGACATGATCTTGAGAGAGCTGAATAATTTTATATTTATATTATCATCTGATTGCACTTGAGTTGTTTAGAAGCTACTAAAATGACCTCTCTTAAGGGCATTTTTGTGAATCTGGCTCCTGGTTGCTCTACATCGGCTGCAGGCCAGGCCAGCCTGTTGTATATTCAGTCTGCTCACTGATCTGATTGCTACCATGATAATATTGTGCAACAATAACATCACTGTGTTGTCAGGGTTTCATTATTTTATAAAAAAAGTTTAACACTGTTAATGTTAATGGCGTAATGTGGGAGTTAACAGTAGTTTTTTTAATCTTTACTCCTTACAAAAAGTGAGAGGGACGCAGAATACAGAAACACCAGGAAGTAACGCTCTGGCGAGATTTGACCCTAGGCCAGCAGGGGTGCATATGGAAGGGTGGGTGGAGGTGGAGGGGTGACACAATCTCTCAACACTGGAATATTTTTGTCCTCCTTCCCTGCTTGAAACAGTCTGATTGTTATGTTTCACGAGAGAGGGTCTGGTCAGTTACTCTGGTTGCCAAACGGTGGGAACTCATTCTCGTCGTCCAGGCAGACGGGACCCTCGGCGAACTCGTGCTCCGGGATGACCTCACCCTTCTGGGCTCCACCATCCTCAGAGTAACCTGGGAAGAGAAGGGAGGAGGAGAAGGTTTTTGTAGCCCCTAATCAGTGTCATTTTTTGTTTGTTTTTTACATATGTATCTGGCATCTCAGACACTAGATTCACATAACCGACTTCATAGGTGCTTTAGATACTTCAGAGTTTTAAGAGTTAATAATCTTCTACATAGCGTGACTCCTTCCAACCCTTACATTTATAATCCATAGTCATTAGACAATTGGTTATGGCTGTTACTTTCAGACATATAGGAATTAGACTGTAAAGCACTAAAGGTACTAGAAGCTATTTTTGATTAAACCATTTCTCAGATAAAAATGAATTTTAAGGAAATATTTCTTTGTCAAAAATTACTTAAAAAGGATAGTTTGGTTGATTTGAAGTGAGGTTGTATAAGGTACTTTTCCATAGTCGGTATATTACCTCCAGTAGATGACAGTCTGCATGTCTCCAGACAGGAGTTACCACACAGAAGCAAAGCAATGTACTGCTGTGGACGGGGCCGGCAGCTAAACAAATTTTAGCCATCTCAAAGAAAAGCCCACCTAAAACAATCAATATCAGTTTAAGTGTATGCTATATTTATAACATGTTCACTGTTTTATCTTGCCGACAGACAGCTCTTTCCAACAGGGAACTGAACTGAAAGTTATCTATGCTCTCCTCAAAGCCACCAGGCTCCACTGACAAAAACAGATAAGATAGATATTAGATAAGATAGATAATAGATAGATTAGATAAGTTGCACCTTCAGTTCACTTCCCAGTTAGAAAGAGCTGTCTGATGGCAACATAAAGCAGTGAAAATATTCTTAATATAATGTACACTTAAACTGATTTTCTTTATGTTAGTCTTTCTTTTAGGTGGCTAAAATATGTTTTGCTGCTGCTCCATCCACAGCAGTACATTGCTTTGCTCCCATGCGGTAACTCCTGTCTGTTTCTCCAAACTGGGGGCATGCTGACCATCATCTAAACTTAAAAACTTACATAATTTGACCTCTGCATTTAACCCATCCTTAGGAGCAGTGGGCTGCTGTAAAGCATCCGGGGAGCAACTTCGGGTTCAGTGTATCGCTCAAGGTGCTTCATCATGCAGACAGTTGGAACCAGGGATTGAACCGCTCACCTTGTGGTAATAGGTAGGTAATACACTGACTATGGATGAGTACCTCATACAACCCCACTTCAAAACACAGATATCACTTTAAGAGCACTTTTGTTTCAGATTTTAATTTGAAATATTTCTGATATTCGCATATGATGCATTTTGTCTTTTAGCAAAACTGTTTAAAACAGTCAAAGCCACAGTTAAAACCTCACACACATAGTTTAAGAGCGAGAATAATATAGTGCACAGTAGGGTTTAAGGAGTAACCGTTAAGTAGCCAGCGAAGAAAGGTTTTCATCAGTTTTTGATTAGGAATACTGTACCCATGAGAGTGGTGGAGGAGGGCGGAGTAGAAGGGAGAGCCACAGTGGCAGCGTACGATTGGCTGGCTGGTTGGGGAGAGGCGTCGTCTGGATTCTCCTCTTCCTTCTGTTCCACCTGCTCCTCGCTGGAGTCAAACAGCCTGAACGAACAGAGCAGACAAAGACTTAACATCGTAACACCAAACTCACTGTGATAAAACAAGCAGAAATCAATGTTATATTTTAGAGCTGCAATCTGAAAGATTTTTATGTTAAAAAAAAGTTCCACCATATTGTTTACATGATGCAGCCCACTGACTCATGCACACCTGTGTTTCTGGACCAGGACGCACTCGCCTCCATCCTGTGGATCCACGTTATAAATGTAGAGACATCCGTCTGAGGACGCCACCAGCAAGCGAGGGAGCTTCTGAATCCTGACAAACAAAACACACACAGAAGATGTGAATACGCATAAATACACCTGTTAAAAAACACATCCCACTGTCCCGCTCTGCCTTACGTAGCCAAGGCGCAGATGTTCTTCAGGCCAAACATGTTGAGTCGCACCGTGGCGAAGGCTCTGTCCTGATGCATCATGTCGGACACCTGGGCGGGCAAGTAGGTGCTGGCTGCCGTGAACATTTTGCCCACATACGCTGACCATGTAGGAGACTCCTCATCTTGGCTGGTAAGAAACAACATGGGTTGTTAAAGGTGCAAACATGAAGCATTTTAAAGAGGACCTATTATGCTTTTGTGCTTTTTCCTTTTCTTTTAGTGTTTTGTATAAGTCCATACAAAGACCAGTTACCCTCCCCCAGAGACACACTGCTCCTGAACTGCCTGAAAAAGCTTTCTTGAAGTACTTAAAGTCTTTTCTTCAATAACACAATGTCACCAAGTACCATATTAAACAAAGATAGTTAGAGCGGAGCTGGAGTGGAGTCTGAAGAGTTTGAATTGGTTGACCAATCACAACACAAGTGGGTCAGCTGACCAATTAGAGCAGACTGGCAGGAGCTCAAACCGAGTGTTTCAGGCAGGATTATAATATATATATTTTTTTAACTTTATTTTAGTTTTAACTTCTCGATTTCATTGTAGTTCAGCTTTAGTTTTTGCAGTTTTTGGAGATCTGGGTAGGAATGACCATAATATTTAATGTTAAGTCTTCACACTACTTTAGTGTCCGTTGTGAAGTAGTAGCATCATAGCGTAGTCTGCTGGACCTGGACAATTTCTGAAATTCATGCTGTCTCCATTTTTCAGCAGTGATATTTTATAGCAAAAAAATTAAAACTGAAATGTATGCATTGCAATGTATGCATTTTTTATGATTTCTTTTTTATTAGTTTTTAATCAGGATTTTTTTACTCAAAGGGCTTACTTTTTATTTAGTTTTGGTTTACGAAAAATATTTTTTCACTGCTTATTTGTTGTTTTAATTTTAGTTTACTGTAATAACCCTGGTTTCACACAGAGGGTGAAAAGAGGTGAAAAACAAAGTGTTTTTGAACAATAAAGCATCTAAACATGTTCTAGTGAAAACCCCAAATATGAATATGCACCTGAAAATTAGTATAACAAGTCCTCTTTAACATTAATAAATCATAACTGGAGACCTTCAAATTTCTTTCTGTAAAACTGGATTGCTTTACATCAGATATACAGCAGAGGGTGCTGGTTATTCACGTGGCCATTGTCCTTTTCTGAACCTTGAATGGACATGGGAAGCAGACCTCCAATACAGAGAAATCACTTGTTATTGTAAATCGCTTTGGATAAAAGCATATGCAAAATGAATATAACAGGAAAACATCTTACCAGAGATAAAAAGTCAACAATGGGGGATTTATTTTTGATTGATGAAAGCAATACTACATCAGCTTTATCAGCACATTGTGTTGAAGCAGCTTAGTCAAGTGAGTAATTAACATATCAGTGAATAATTAAACAAGTAGAAACAAACTGACTGTGCATGTTTACCTGGGGCTGTGCTGCTCCAGTTTAAAGATATGGACTGTCTCAGTGTTGCTGGAGGCGCACAGGAACTGGGCGTCTGCGCTGAAGGACAATGAACTGATGCTCACATATCTGACACACAGAGATAAAAACAAATTATTACATTACATTTTTATGTACAAGGGTGCATTACTCAAACACATACGCATGATTGGTTTGTTTGTGCAAATTTAAGACCATGACAGTGTCTTCCACCATTCAACTCCTCACATTTCTGTAGTCTTAATCACTGATAATCGGATATTGATACTGGAAGTGCATCCACAACCACTGGCTACTGAGCTGCAGGAGTTGTCTAACTGGTGAGTAACAGGGACGGTCATTTAAACTGCAGACCTTCCTGTCACACGCCCTTTGTTTAATCTCACGCACCCGTCATGAATCATCTCGTCCAGCTTGTTCATAATCTCTGATTGAACTACATGAAAACGTGAGCGCCAACCTTTTCATCCCTCGGCGGAATTCAAACAGCCTCTGTCCTTCAGGTATGCTGAAGACTCTGATAACGGTGCCCTGTAGAGGAGGAAGCGGTCAGAGGACTGGTGGGCGATTAAACAGAAGGAGAGGATGAAAAGGGGAATCCTCACCTTCTCTGAAGCGCTGGCCAGTTTGGTGCCGGATGCGTTGAAGGTGAGGGCCGCCAGGGGGCTGTCGTGGGCTTGGATCAACGTCAGTGTGCTCTACGGGGGACATCATTGTCAACACTGACTTGCTTGTCTACTTATTTTTTTTTTCTGTGTTGCTATGTTAGAGTTTAATGTATAGCCTCACCAGGTTGTTGGCATCGTAGACAGTGATTTCTCCGATGGTGGCGCTGCCAGGGTATGCCAGGTAGGAGTTACTGTGGTTGACAGAGAGAGCGCAAAGACCTACAAGGGAGTACAGAGGACATTTAGGCAGTTTTCATTTTCTCCCTTGCGATTCTTTTCTCACTGGACCAATATTTGCCAGTTGCTTTACAACAAAGCTACATATCTGTCTGGGTCTAGCATTTGTCTAGTATAGTCCTGAAGACTTCCAAATGAAACACAACACTGAGTGGATCATCAAAATATTTTTCCAAATGCATAGTTTGAGTACTTTTTTGGAGTATTTTTAATACAAGACTATATTGGTACTGGCATGTAGCTTTAAAGGGGACATATCATGCTCATTTTATGGTTCATACTTGTATTTTGGGTTTTTACTAGAGCATGTTTACTTGCTTTAATGTTCAATAAACACATTATTTTTCTCATAGTCTGAATAAACCTGAATTCACCCTCTGAAATGCTTGGTTTTAGCGACTGTCTCAGACTGTCTCTTAAGACCCCCTCCTGAAAACGCAAAGTCTGCTCTGATTGGCTTGCAAGAAAAATATGGTGCACCTTTACAAAGGTAGTTCTCAAGCTGTGGGCAATATATTCTGATAAGGCTGCATGTGGCATAGGAAAGGGAGCCAAATCTGAATCAAATATTTTCTGATGTAGACAGCACACAAAACACTGACTGGGTTTTCTTATTTCATGGTTGGAAGGAACTCCAGATACCCAAATGTATAAGCACAAGCAATAAAGAATTAGATTTTTCATGTTATGTCCCCTTTAAAGCAAAGATGTGTTTGCTCTTAAAGAGGAAATAACACATTCTTCACATTTCAAATGGGAAGTTGAGCTCATAAGCAATAAAACACACTCTTACCATACAGTTCAAATAGTGGTTTTGCTTCTACAGCCTCACTTAGTCTGGTATGACCAGCAGCTTCAGCTGGCTACCAAACTTTTTCTACGTCTCACATTACTGAGTTTGCTGGCTTTGTGACTCCTCTCTGTTGTGCTACTGTTGCACAACATGTGGTTCACATTTACCATTATCCTGTAAATGTCACTTGTGTCCATAGTGGCCTCTTTAAAGTGAAGTAATTAACAAGATTTTGGTCAGAGTCTGTTTTATTAATAGGGTTAGGACAATACACCTATACCCCGATTTGATAGAATCACAATATTTGGGTGCTGATTCAATTATTGTATTGCATTTTTTAAGCATTGCCATTCAAGTAGTGTGAATGGATATTACGATTTATTGCAATTTTTTCATTTTTTAAACAGAAAACCCAGGGAAAATGTTGAATCACATACTTCTAGAGACTTTTACTTTGGGAAATCTCTGAATTTATACAGTAAAAAAAAGATTTTCAGCATATTTCATGAAGCTATTTCAAGGTACAAATATGGGACTTTTACTTTGGAAAATTTTTTTTACTGTAAAAATTTGATCCAGTAAAAAGGTTTTATTTTCAGCATGTATGTAGTCACAGATCAAATGAAATTAAATATATCAGCCATTATTAGTTAATTCAAAACAAAAATCAAAGAATAAATACATTTCCCTCACAAATTAGTGGTTAATTTATGAGGGAAATGCAACATGTTTCCAATGTGCACACTTTTTATACTGTATAGATGTGTGTATAATAACTTGAGTGTACCTGTGGGGTTGGTGGGTGTGTTCAGCAGGGTTTTGAGTAGTTTCATATCTTTGATATTGTGGATGTAGACCGACTCCTCCAGGCACACCACCAGCCGCTGAATAAAAAATAATACGTATGATAGAACAAACCAGAAGCAACAACTATGAGACTTACAGGTGTAGAAAGATCTATTTTCTGCCCTTACCTGTCTGTTGAGCCTGACGGACAGGATGTTGTTGGAGTAGCTGTAGTTACAAATCTCTGTGCCTTTCTTGAAGTGGTAGACGTTCATTCGCCGCGGCATGGACAGGCTGACCACCACCACAAGGCTGCTGGAGAACAACCGCTCCACTATGTACACGTCTGGACACTCTACTGGGAGAAAATGACCTTGGATTGCATAACTTTACTCAGAAAAGCAATTTAAGCTCACATCGCTGGTGCACTGGTAAAGACAAATACAGTATCCTCTTATTCTTATACAATTTCCTGCATTTTGATTACAAACGATAATGGCTTTGCTGCTATCATGCTCAGCAAATGTTAGTTGCACATTAATTGAAACTGTCAGTCCCCAGACAAATTGAGCTCAAAACTTCCTCAAACTGACTCTGAACTTTCTCTTTCGCTGTTGCTATTGAGGATTAGAAAACTGAGTGTTCCTGTGTTTATGCTCCATCACAGAAAAGCAAACATGTCTGAGCGGTTGTATGACCAACGTCAACCTCACCACAGCTCAAATAACACCGTGCAAACTCCTGTCATCTTAGGGAGGGGATGCTGCCGTGTTACGGTGTACATAGTGTATGACTGGATTTGTAGATGTGGCGGTGCGGGGAGCTGTCATGTCACATTATATATTTCCTGTTGTGTTAACTCTTTAAGTCTGTTGCAGAGAGTGAAGCACAGAGTCCATCTTACCTCCCTCATGGATACAGTCCAGTTTGTCCACAGCAGTGACGGAGAAGAGCCGGTAGCCGGTCTTGGTGCCCACCGACAGAGAACTACAACAAAAACACAGACCATCTCACCGACCACGCCCACCATTGTTACAAGGTGATAAATACCTTAATAACACTGTAATTGCAATTACAGTGATTTAAAAAATGATCCTGAAACTGTTCCACACGAAAGCTGACATATTATATTTGCAGTCACACACAATAACGTAATGTCTACAATTTCTGCAGCTAAATAATCCCAGAAAACATTGTTTTTTTTATTTGTTTGGTATTACTAGAACAGATTAGTGAATGGATTTAGTTAAAATGAATAGCTTGCAATTGAAAAGAAAAGGATTATCAATGCACACACATGTACAATCACAGTCACAGTCAGATCTATGTATTGCGTGCTGTTGGTTCCAATCATAGTGTTCTTCCTTGATATGTGGGCTACAACATTTTGAAGGTGAAAATATACAAGTAATAGTATTATTTTCATTATTATTGTTGTCATGGTTATTGTTAATATTATCACTGTTTTTCATGTATGTATTTTTGATATTTGCATATCATATAATATGTAATCAGGTTGTATTATTCCAGATCTGTTCACATTCCTTTTTCAGATATATGTATTTATTTTCTTATTTTTTAAGAGTGCTCTTCTTGTGTCTTTTGAAATTGTTTATATGGAAAAGAAGCATGACAATACTATATTTTTCTATCTTAGAAATGTTATCTTATGTGATATACTCATATGAACTGAGATAACTTCTTTAAAGTACTACTGAACTGAACCATGCTGCACAACTAACATGAGGCCAATGTACAGTATGTCCATAACTGACAGGAGGAGGCCACCAGGTCAGATCCTCACCCGAGGGTGGTAGCCATGATTTCTTCCAGACTATCTTATCTTGTTTAGACAGAAACAGCCAGCTTCTATTGAAATCTGTTAATCTCCCCTGAGGAAGCTTGCTTTATCTTATCAAGTTGAAAAGAACATGATGACAAAGAGATAAGGCAGGGTTTGGCCACCTGGTTAGTTTTACAATCAGAGTCACAGGAGGTGTTTATGTAAGGGGGACACACCTGTGTTTTCTGCTGGATTTGTCTGTTATAGTTAATAATCCCCATACATGGACCAGTGGACAGGTGTGGGTGGTCGAAATAACACAGTCACAGGAGCTTTTTATTGTAAAGCTGCTTTCAATAATGGTGCTATAACCTCATAAAATACCACATTTGCTAAAACAGTGATTATTAGCATATAACACGTTAACCATGGTGTCATGAATTAAGGAGGAGATATGCTGGGAACATGCATGAAACTTCCAATCAATGAGTGTTATTACACAACAGCCAGAAGTTTGGTTTGTCTAGTTTAATGTGCAACCAGCCTTGAAGATTAACACAGTGGCCTACTTCACTTTCAGCTGCTAAGGACTAATCTAGAAGTTTAAATGAGGCATGCAGGAGCTTGTAGTTTCATTATGGACGCGCACACACACAGCTGCTTGATTGTTGGCGCTATTAAAGAGTGACAGAAAATAAACCCGAGTATGTAAATGCCACTGTAAATAATTATACAACGGTCAGGTGAGGCAAGGAGATTGAGTTCATGCTGGGCCCGGCCCGCAGGTCGCTTACGTGGTGTCCTGGTTAAACGAGGCACAGATGAAGGCTCGGTGCACATCGGGGCCGTCCGGTGCGTCCTGGGACTCCTGAGACTCCATCGGAGCCGCCAGATTCCCGCTCCTCTCGCTGGCCGAGGTCGGAGGCCTCGGGCTCGGGTCGATCCCCGCCGGAACCCGCTTCCCCTCCTCTGCCCCCCGACTCCAAGCGCCACGCTCGCACTCTTCAGGGAGAGGAATGTCCGGGCAGGCTGGCTCAGAGGGCACACATCGCACACCGAGGGAACTGACCCAGACCTGAATAAAAGATACACGATTACACCTCCTTAATAAGCCGATTCACTCGACTCAGTCGACACTGTTGTAATTATGTTATTAACTTCCAGTATTCAGACAGCAAAACAAAAACAGCTGATGGGTGGATGCGTCACGCTTAGGTGCATCCTGATTGGCTGGTGGCGACACGTCGCGCTCTCCTTTCCGGCGTTTCCATTGGCCGAGCTTTGTATTGCCTCTGAATGATTTGATACCACAGCTGACAATCAAATAAGATCCGCCTATTTAGGGGAAAAGCGGTTGATTGGCCAATTATACTTTCAGTCTTGTCACGAGGATTTGTTTTGATGATTTCATTGGTTGAAAGACGTAGCAAGCCTTTTACTGCTAGTCTGCAGAGCGACACATTAACGGCGGTGCAACTGCTAAACGAAGCTAGTTTTGGTCTTATTTGACATTTTTTTCAATTTAATAATATGTGTTTGTTTGTTTGTTTTAACTTATCTTCACGTAAATTATTTATTTGTTTATTTTAAGTCTGTGTTTACATATAATTAAATTATTAAACCTGCAGTAGGCAGAATGTTTTTGGCACCATTGGGCAAAACTTTTATAATAACCTTTCAGCATAATGTAATTCAAGTGTTCTGGGAGAAAACTAGACTTCTGCACTTCCTCATGGCTCTGTTTTCAGGCTTTAAAAATCTAGCAGGTGAAGGGAGACTTTGGCCAATCACAGGTCATTTCAGAGAGAGAGCAGCCTTATTGGCTGCACTCCGGCTGGTGGGCGTTGCTTGATATTTCCTCAGCTGATCTCAACATGGCTCAGTCAGATTGTTTGTGACCGCTGGGTCGTTTTACAGCTAAACAGCACACCACAAGATGTTTCTGAAAACATTGAGACAAGAAATAAGCATTAGAGTAACAGCATACTGATTCATATCTGTATCAATATTCATATCTACTCAGTTTGTTTGATTGGAGTTCACGAGTGACTGACAGCTGCTCAGAGACGTCAGGCTCCAGCTTGGCTCTGATTGGTTGTTTTCCTCTGGTCTGTGAAATCTTGCAGATCTTTTTCTTCAGTAAAAGTACCAAGATTAGATTGTGACTAGATTGATAACCTGAATCTGCAAAGTAACTAGTTCCTAATACTGTCAACAAATGTAGTGGAGTAAAAAGTACAATATTTGCCTACAATGTTATGTTAAATGTTACATTGCCATTGGTCAGTGGTGGATGGAAAGTAATAAGCAAGCTACATGTACAGTTAATTTTAGGTGTTTCCATTTTCCAGTTACTTTACACTTGTGCTCCACTATGTTTCATAGATATATATGTATATATATTTTTACGTCATTATATTTATCTGACAGTTTTGGTTACTTTTTAATCTGCAGATATAGATTTTATATAAAAACAAATGATTATCTCATGAAATATGATGCGTTAATGTATATGAAACTACCTAAAATTGTATAAATTGATTAAATTAGCTGCATTTCAACTTGCTTAATCATTAAAATACTGCTTTGACATTGATACATTAGTAATATAATTCTGACTGGGGCCATATTTCTGGTACTTTTACTTTTGATAGTACATTTTTACGTCATGTTGGAAATCAAAAGAAGTCCACGCACACTGCAGTGCTAAATAAAGACAAAAAAGACAGATTCCTGTTATCGGACACATTTTTAATCAGATATCAATCGATTTTTTTTCACATTTCTACACTATTTCCTTGACGTCACGGTTTCCGTGCGGGCTCCTTTAAGGTTGCCAGGGGTTACGGGCTCACATGTCAGAACAAGGAGAATTGACGTCAGTGACGGCTGTTGATTGGTTCTCAGCCGTATCCGGTGGGGCAGCGGTCCAGGGCTCGGGAAAAAAAAATCGAAGCGAGGAGGATCTGGTAACGGTACGCTTTGAGAAATATCATCCACCCCGAGTCGCTATCGAAGGGCTCGGCAGGAATTTACAGTTTCTTGTGAGTATCTGCGTCTTCTCACTTCACGGTTCATATGACCTCTGGATAGGTGAAATATGTTTCCTCCGTCTCTCGTTTGTTTATGATAGAACTCAAGATGGCGTCATTGGAGGAGAGCTTTGCCTTTGCACTGAGCTAGCCAGCTAGGCATCAAACTAGACACACTCTCCAGCACAACGCAGGCCGAGGATAGTCAAGCAGACGTATAAAACGTGAATTATTCACACACTTGGTGTTTACTGGTTGTTATAATTTAAGGTAGGTAGCTTTTCAGCGTCAGTCTGCTTGCTGTAAGTTACTTGGCTGCAGCCGTCAGCCTCCTCATGAAGCCTTCCTGACCTAGACGGTGTTACAGACAGGGCATTTGCTTCACACTGTCTTTAAATGCGACAACATCTAATCAATTTGTAAAGCGATTAGATGCGTTATTATCATCCATTCCACTGCATAACCCATTGTCACTTGTTCAGCAAGGTCATCTGTGCATCGCAGTGTTTTGTCTAATTTAATTGACAGCTCGCCTGTTGGTAGACAGCAGAGGTGATGCTGCAGCTCGGTAACTGAATTAGACAATTAACGTGTTAATTATATGCTTTCACTACCTCAAATGTCTTAAACTAAATAAGAATGACTATTGTTATTATAAGGCAGAAGAGCACTGTTGTTGGGATAGGTCTTAATTTAACCCACTTGCTCTGATAACAGTATCATTTGTCACTTAGTTTTTCCTGTGGTAGGTTTAGATTAAAGCAAGCCTGCCAAGTTTCCACCATGAGTGTAGTTAATTGCATAAAAGCTTGTGCCAGCCTCATCTTTGATAACATGGCTAGTAATCTCCCCTGGGCCTAGTCAGATTAGAAATTATCCAAATCCTATTATACTGATGCACATGCATGATACACTTGCAGGGGACAGGGTGGAATCAGTGTCTTTGTTCACTCACTTACTCATCTAAAAAATGCACGTTGGTTGTACGAGGCCTTCCTGTTTTTAGACCACTAGATCAAGCTCATCCGAAGAAGCTTAGATCACAGAGGCCGATCATATGATCTGGGATCTGTCAGGCTATTTTGCTCAGCAGCAGTATTGTGAGCCTGAAATTTTGAAACCCCAAGCGAATGCAATTGCTTTTTATGGTTTGTTCTGTTTCACAGTGGATTGGTTCACCATTTATCTAAAATTAGGCCTTGTGTGTTACAGTGCATCTCTGATAGAGAGCTTCTTTCAGGCTGGTGAGAAAGTTAAATTGTTTTGAGTAAATAAACCCAGGACAGACAATGTGCCTGTCTTAGTTTGTCTGTGGTCATATATGTGTGATCACATCATATGACCAGTTTTCACTCCTGACACTAAGAAGCACTCAAGCTCAGTGCCAAAACAACACCCCATCTCACCGGCTGGTGGCTGTTAGTTTAAGAAGCCCACCCCATCTCAGTGTCTTCTCACTCTGGCTCTATTTTTCTCACATTCTCACGTTTTTTTCTGTCTGTCCGTTTCTCATCACGACACAGTATCACACACCCTGCTCTGTGGTGCTTTCTGGTTATCCAGCGAATCCATGTTGTACAGTACAGCGATGATCTGAAGTCCTTTTTCCCCCCCGTTACTGTCCACCCTCTCTCCAGTACAAAGGTTAGAGGTCACAGAGCAGGGTTGTCGTCATGGCATCTGGAAGTACGAGCAGCGAGGAGGAGCGGAGCCTGAGGGAGTGTGAGCAGTACGTGCAGAAACACAACATTCAACAGCTGCTGAAGGACTGCATTGTCCAGCTGTGCACCTCCAGGCCGGACCGGCCCATGGCCTTCCTCAGGGAGTACTTTGAGAGGCTGGAGAAGGTTTGTGTGTGCACTTTGTGGTTGTTCTTATTGGTCAGTGGATCATAGTGAACGATGAGTATTACATACTCCTACAATACACCAGGCAGTTACTGTCTTATAAGCCAAATAATATTTGCCATCACCATCAATTGTATTTATTCACAACTGGTCAGACTATATTTCCTTTTTACTTCTCAGGCAAAAAAAAAAAACAACAACACATGACAGTTGAAGTTTCTCAGTCATTTAGCCTGAAGCACTTTATTTGACTGTGATGCCATCAATGACATTTCTTAAGCATATTTTGAATTAAAGCTTCTATAACTTTTATTTTTTCATTATCGTGTCCGAGAGCAGCAGAAATGCGTAGCAATAACAAAAAAAAAAATGTAACGCTAAGGGCAAGTTAATTCACTTTATAACTAGCATGAAATGTTTCCACACATTTATGTGCATAACATTTTATTATTTTCTCTTTTGAGTTGTTTCTATGTTTTGCTCACTTTGCAGCTGTGTGTGCTGAACAGAACATTACAGCATTTTTCTATCATATACAAATGCTTTGGACAAGATTTTAGACCTCTCAAGTGTACATATGCGCTTGGATCAGGCTTGCAGAAGCCATGTTTAAAACTGGATGCTACACATATTAAAATAATTGTCAAAAAATTGAATTAAAAGACACAACTGCACATACAGTCATTGAAATGCCACATTACCACTACCATGAATTGTTCAGAAGTGTTCCTGAAACTACTACTTGCATGCAGTCTACAGCTAGAAAGATGCACTCATGACTAGCTACTAGCTAACTAGCTTTTGAATTAAGATTTATTTTAGACTCCTATTCTAGACCTCTTGTAATATATCTGATTTTTTATCTGATCACCAGACAGTAACCTTTAAATCGTCTTTTAGTGCTTTTATCTGAAGCCTTGGTTGATTGTAGTTGTCACCAAAAACGTACCTATAGGTTTATTGTTTTTTGTGTCTGTGTATATTACTTTGTGTAGCAATTTATTGCACAAAAAGTGCTTTTATAAGTAACCGGTGACTTAACTTGGATGTACTGCAGCAGCTTATAACCCATGTTGTCTGACTTTATCCCCTCTGTTCTTCCAGGAGGAGGCCAAGCAGATCCAGAACCAGCAGAAGGCCAGCAGTTCCCGTTCAGACTCCCGCGATGAGGAGGTTTCTCCACCTATGAACCCCGTAGTGAAGGGTCGCCGGCGGAGAGGAGCCTTCAGCGCAGAGGTCTACACAGAGGAGGATGCAGCTTCATATGTCAGAAAGGTAGACATGCACACATGCAATCAGCCACCAGAGTGTTGCAACACTTTAATCTACATAAAGGATCTGATACTATCAGTGTTTTGAGAAGTTGCGTGACGTCTCTGTGTTGCTCTTTAAGGTCATTCCAAAAGACTACAAGACGATGGCAGCCTTGGCCAAAGCTATTGAAAAGAATGTGCTCTTCTCACACCTGGACGACAATGAGAGGAGGTACCTGTCTTAACAATGTTTCCCTTAAAGGTTTTTATAGATAAAGTTTTGAACAGCTGATCAATTCACAAATCTGCTCCTTTCCAGTGACATATTTGATGCAATGTTTCCAGTCACCTACATCGCCGGAGAAACAGTTATTCTGCAGGGTAGGATGATATCTTTTCTGTTTTCAGTGTTTAGTTGAACAAATGTTTATCTAAATCATTTTGGAGTCACAGGAGTGGCATTAAAAAAAGAGATATTAATAAATAAAAGAATAAATAAGTAAATAAATGTGGAAATATGAAGACAAATTAAAGAATAAACAAATAAATAAATGTGGA
Source organism: Pterois miles (assembly GCA_947000775.1). NCBI lineage: Eukaryota > Metazoa > Chordata > Actinopteri > Perciformes > Scorpaenidae > Pterois > Pterois miles. The sequence continues at coordinate 2,752,727 of CAMQGK010000299.1, forward strand.
AATAAAAGGACAAAATAAAAGAATAAATAAGAAATGAATAAATGCGGAAATATAAAGACAAAAAACTAAAACATTTTAAAAAATTACAAACATTTAGTTGTTCATTTATTTCTGTATATATTTAAAATATATTTATATTTCATTTATAGAAATTACTTTATTTGTTCTGTATATTTACAAAATAATTATATTTATCTCTTTACTTTTTTCTCATTCTTTCTCTATTTCTTTTGCTGTTCCAAGCTTTTCATATTTCATTAATTCTCTTCATATTTTCATATTTCCACATTCATTTTCTTATTCTTTTAAAGATTTCTTGTTTTTTAAGACACTCCCATGACTCCGTAAATCCTAGCATGTCATGGTGTGATGCTAACAGTCTTGTTTTATGCACCCAGGTGACGAAGGTGACAATTTCTATGTTATCGACCAAGGGGAGATGGATGTGAGTATGGGATCCTCGTCGTAATGTACAGATTTTTTTTTTTAATCACTGTTGCATTTTAATAACTTGGCTTCTACCCCACTAATCTTCCAGGTCTATGTGAACAACGAATGGGTGACCAGCATCGGGGAGGGAGGCAGCTTCGGCGAGCTGGCCCTGATATACGGCACCCCGAGGGCAGCCACAGTTAGAGCCAAGACCAATGTCAAGCTGTGGGGCATCGACAGAGACAGCTACAGGAGAATACTTATGGTAAGGAGGCGTTTTACTAGTACATGCAAAGACGGTAGTGCAAAGACAAAACTATTTTAAGTTTTCTGCACTTCCACTAACATATATCTGTATCTTCAGGGAAGCACTTTAAGAAAGAGGAAGATGTACGAGGAATTCCTCAGGAAAGTGTCCATTTTAGGTGGGTTCATTTTCCTAATCGGCCTCATCCTGAAACTTAAAAATAGAAGAAGAAGAAGCACATTACTTGTGTTCTGTGCTGAGATTAAAATAACCTGAAAGAGCATATAAAAATATCTCGCCTGAAAACCAAACCAATAACAGGTCCAACCTTTCAAATGAGTGCTTTTTTTCAGGGTTGTCTTGTCATTTCAGCTGACTCCTTTCTTCTGTGTCCTCCTCTCCTCAGAGTCTCTCGACAAATGGGAGCGTCTGACAGTTGCCGACGCCTTGGAGCCCGTCCAGTTTGAGGACGGACAGAAGATTGTTGTGCAGGGAGAGCCTGGAGACGAGTTCTTCATCATCTTAGAGGTATAAACTTGATCACTAACTGTCTCACACACACACCTTCAAACATGCTACGTCTGTCACAATACCTGAATTTAACTTTTGAACTCAGAAGTTTAATCAGTTCAATAATTGACCGTTAACTTTGTTACGCCACTTTAGAAATGCTGGTACATATTTTCAGCTCTTCAAACTAAACCAACCTATTTGTTAAACAACTTGAAGATGTCACTTTTGACAGAAATTACAATGATTAATTTTTTTGATTTTGATTAATTTTTTGACATATTGTGGACACGGTAATCAATTAATCCAGAAAATATTTGGCTGATTAATCACTAGAAAAAAATCATAAAAAACTAAATATTAAATGTTTTCTCACAGAATGTTATTAAACACATTAAATGTAAAGTTTTGTGTCACTTGAGTCTACATTTATGAGAAAATTTCACTAATGATTTAAAATGTCTGTATTTCAGATTTTTATGTGTTACGCTGTTGAATTAATTGAAAACTCAAAGTCTCAATATGCCATTTAAATGTGATTAAAAAAAACATGCGTCAGTAATGTGTAACCAACTCATGATTCATGATGATTTAATGAATGGATGCGGGATGTATCATGGATTTCTGATATGAAAGAGTTTGTGAGATTCGTTATTTTTTTATTGGATGATTAAATTACTTTAAACTAGGGCTGCACAATCAATCACAATTTTGGCTTCCCACAATTAAATGAGCGTGATCAACTAATATTGATGTTTATAATAGGTGCACCACTCATAGAAAACTGCTGCATATCAAATCAAGCGCTTCTTAAACTAACAGCCACCAGCCGGTGATCGAGATGTACTGGCTTCACTTTTTGGTTATAGATATTTTTTATACAACCAATGTGTTTATGATTAAACTGAGGGTACACAATTGATTATCTAGATCTTATTGTTGCTAATTTTGCTCTTGAAGTGCACTGGAGTGAAGCATTTAACTTTGAAATGTTGCTAACAAAGGGACAGGGTGAATACTCATGTATTTTTACCTTTGGGCGAGGGAGGTTATGTTTTCACCGATGTTGGTTTGTTGGTTTGTTTGTCAGTCTGTTAGCAGGATTACTCCAAAAGTCTGTGATGGATATGAATGAATTTTTTTGAAGGGGTGGGGTTTCATAATACAATTCTGTGTATATAGCAGAAAAAAATATTGCACTGTCAGTTTTGTGTCACATTGTGCTGCCCTAATTTGTACATCAGCAGGAATGCAGCACAGCATGGCAGTGAAAGCAGTGCTGTGTTTATTTAATGTGCAACAAAAATATCCACCCATCTGCAACCACTTATCCTGTTAAGCATGTCTTTGCATTGTAGGAGGAGAAAATCTACACTAACACAGGAAACATGCAAACTCCACACAGAAGGGCACAGAAGCCGCATTTTAACCTGCAACAGTGCTAACCACTGCACCACAGTGCAGCCCGCAATATGATCATAAATATGTTGGCGCTAAAATTAATGAAAAATCATGATCTCAGTATTAATCAAAATAATTTGGGCCATAAAAACTTGCATAAACTTTATTTATTTATCATAAAGTGTTACCAGTTATTTCAAAAACTATTTAAAAATGCACCTTTTATGGAAATGATTTTTCTTGTGATTACAATGCTCTTGTAACTAAAGATGAAGCTTGCTGTGTGTGTGTGTTTCTCAGGGTTCTGCTGCCGTGTTGCAGCGTCGCTCAGAGAACGAGGAGTTTGTGGAAGTGGGGAGGTTAGGACCCTCTGACTACTTTGGTAAGAACTAAAGCATCATTGCACCTTATTGCACGTAATTAATTGATATTATTTTGTGGTACTAAAAATAAAAAAACTAAGGCACTAACATGATAAAATGGCATTCTGTTTCTGTCTTATTTAAGGTTATTTATTGTGTTATTTTATGTTTGAGATTTTAAGCTGTTTCTGTGTTTCCTCAGGTGAGATCGCTCTGCTGATGAACCGTCCCCGAGCCGCCACCGTGGTCGCCCGCGGCCCCCTGAAGTGCGTCAAGCTCGACCGGCCTCGCTTCGAACGCGTCCTGGGTCCCTGTTCGGACATTCTCAAACGTAACATCCAACAGTACAACAGCTTTGTCTCGCTGTCTGTCTGAAGGGGCGTCTGTGTCTCTCTCTCCCCACCTCCTCCCTCCCTCCACCCTTTACCCTCTTCCCCTCTTTTATCCCAGGGTCCACCAATGCAATTTGCTTTTTTTTTTTTTTGGTCACTTTCTTCTTTCTGTTTCGCTTTTCTCTCTCTCTTTTTTTTTTCCTGTTTCACACACATTTTGTTGTTACCACCCATCACGCCGAGGTGACTTTTCAGCCATTCACCAGCGCTTGTACCAGCTGCTGTATGCTACCTTGTAGGCACAGTTACATCACTTGTTACCTATGTTATATATGTATTTACTGGTTACGCTTTCTTTTTAGACTTAAACACACAAAGCAGGATTGTTAGGAAAGACATAAGGGTCTCAGACTGATGAGACAGGACAATCAAACTTTACATGGCGCTTTTGGTGAATTTGTTACAGATTTGTGTTGTAGATTGAAGTGAAGAGAGGACTCCTTCCCCGTTAAAGAGTTCCCTTTTTGACATCAGTTAGTCTGATTAGATGTACAGCGTAGAGCAGAACCTAGGTTCTCCATTTGTTGTTCTTGGTTACCTTTTGATCGGCATGACGAGACGACGGCGAGTCTGTTTTGCTTAGTTGGAGAGAGCTTGTACAACTTAAGGTTTTAATTTTATTGTGCAGCTACCAGGCTAGTGCCAAATGTTGATTACATTCACAACGCAAAGATGCATAGCCGTGGAAATGCAGCGCGCGTTCTGTTTCCCTGACTATCTGGAGCTCCGAACAGGAAGTAGTTATTATTACCCTTATTGTCCTCTTTAATCGGTAGAACGACCGTACAAGAACTGCCTTGACTACTCTGAGGAAAAAAGTAAATAAAAACAGAAAGGAAAAAAAAAGGTATTAAATGTATTTCAGTATTCAATTTTTTTAGTATATACCAAATAACTTGGTCACTCTTCTGCTATGGTTTGTAATCAAAATGTTATCATAGTATAGTTAAAACGATCATAGTTATATTCTTATCATTGACTAAATGATAAACTTATGGTTTGGAGTGATGGTGATCTTAAAAAAAGTTATGTTTAACTGTCTTTTGTAAACACTTATTTTTCCATAAATTCTATTTTAGGTGTCCAGTGCCACAAAGTAAATAAATGCTTCTTCTTGTCAAACCGACAAAAACAGTATGTAATCGTATTGTGTAAAACGTTATGGGTTTTTAAAAATAGATCGAATGGGTAATTCCAGGTTTATTGAAGTGAAGTCTTGGAAAAAAAACAAACAAACAAACCAAGGAGATGGTTTATAGATTTCAGGACATCTGAAGTATTTATGTATTAAAAAGCGTCGCGGGTGAGCTGACGGGCAGAGTGAGCGGATATTTATTTAAAACTAGTGTCATTGCTTATTGCCTGTTGAAAAGGTGGCTGTCTTTTCATCAGAGTAGCTTGTGATCTGTTCTCTATGCTTACTTGGCATGATGTTTTAGGCATCCAGTGATCCGGTATGAATGGAAGCGTGTATTATTGAAAAAAAGAAAATCCTGCAGCTGCGTGCAGAAGCGGGAACTTTGTCAAATATTTGGTTTGTTACTCCCTAGCTTAACTGCTTCATGACTATTTAGATGGTATAAAAATGTTTTTTTTTTTTTTTTAATGTTCTTTACCAAATCACACACTTCTGGATTATAGGCTTAACTCTTCATTCCTGCCTCACTTGTCTGTTACCAGAAATGGCTTAGAACAGTCATGTGTTTCTGTTTCGCCTCATTCAGAGCAAATGCGCTCAGAATTGACATTGTTTGTCCAAAAAGATTTGATTTTGGTGCCGATTGCAGGGTAGTCAGGTTAGTGAGAGGAGTGTTTTATCAATGGACAGGAGTAATGTGTATGTTACTTTACAGTTAAATTGATCATCTTCATCTGATCCACAGGAAATGACTCCGTTAGGGGACGTGGGCTCGACTCACCTTTTATCAAAATATACTTTTTGTGTAAATAGCAGCAGCATCGGTTTTAGTCCAAAAAAATGTTTTTAGCCACACTGCAATCGTCCCGGTTTGCCTTAGCTTACCTAACCTGGGCTTACGGTAGTAGTCAGTCACTCCTGCTAGCCCAACCCTTCAGTGAGTTTGTTAGGCCCGCAGCGCCGAGAGCTGCAGGCGATCAGAGGACCATTCTTTTTCTATTCTACCCTGTATTCAGTTTGACCTCCTGTATGTGCAAAGATGTTTATCCTTTTGGTATAGATTGTTCCAGATGGCAGTTTAAGCAATAAAAAAGTAAAAATGATTCAGCTTTGTCTCAGGTTTCGTCCTTTAGGGTGGCAGCTTTGACTGTTTTACTGTGCTTGTAATAGTGGCTCCAGTTCAGATGTCATTACCGCCTATGACTTTAACTTTAGTTCATTAGTTTAAATGACGTGGAATTAGTTTTAAAGACATCCTGACTAATATTTGGTATAGAGGGTGTTAAAAGGGAACACTGTCTAAATTAAGAATTGCAGTGTATTTCCATGGTCTAAGAGAGTTGAATCAATATTTGTGCTCCTCTCTCTAAAGCCAGAAAATGGAGAAATAAGGGCATTTTCATATTGGGTATGATTGATCGGTGCCATGCCCTAATACAATTTCCCTCTCCTCTCCACTCCCCCACCACTCCGCTTTCACATTAATAATGTTGGTCCGTACCCAAGTAAACTTGCGTCATCATCCTCGGGGATTTGTTTACGTTGAGATCAGCTGTTCTAGTGGCGGAGCATCGTAAAACACTTCATTTAAACTTCACAGAAACAAAATAAAACTCACAAAAACCACCATTAGTCTTTCCAACAATCACAAGCTACGGTTTGGTCAGAATAAACCCTTATTTCACTCAGTTTGACGTGAAAATATGCTGCCCCCCCCCCCCCCCCCCTTGTTCTTCGGATGCACACTATTAAACTAGCTAAATGAAATAACAAACATCACTCAACCCTAATGCCTTCTATTGTTTATCGTTGGCCACTCTTGGCTGTGCAGTTCAGAGGATGCGGTTGGTGCATGCTGCATGCAGATACAGATTTGGGAGGAGACCGGCAGCTTGGAAAAAGCGTGCCCTTTCAAAACTACTCACTACGCTACTCACGTTAATTAGCAGTCCATTTCTGTGTTTTAGTACAGCTGACGTTCACACCTGATGTGAAACGTACCCGAGTACACTAATCAAACGAACTGGACTTTGGAGTCAAGTGTTTTCAGATCCAGTCCCGGGATCCCTGCCATGAAAGCACACAAACTTGTGATGCCATAGTGTATAAAATCTGGGAATAGACCATGAATGGGAGACTGATTTTATGGACCTACAGGATGTTTGTTGTCTTTTTTATACCTACATGAGTTTTTGTCTACTGCCGCGTTGTCAGCAGTGAAACAGAAAATGTTCCAATATACTTGGATCATTCCCCTGGGTGCTCTCAGTGTCATCTATAACATCTCTCCCCATTCATTGTCTATGGAGCAGCTCCACACTTTGTACCCTGTGACATCAGATTTAACACTCTAGTTTTTGGATTTGACAGAGAGTTGTTCATGTTTGCTGATATTTTTTGGGCTGTCTGAGACCATAAGAATAACATGAATTTTGAAAATGGCTGTAGTTCCCCTTTAAACTGGCTCTAAAAACAGATGTACCATGACATCTGTCCACTAGGGGGCGACATGTTGCTGCTCTATATAAAAGCCTTCCAATAACTGGTATTCATTCCTGCACCAAAACTTATGCATAGTCTAGTATATTTTAATCTATACCCACATTTTAAATGTTAACCTCTCCTCCATTCCTCTTCTGTAAACTCTTGTTATGTTTAAACATGCTTTATTTGGTTGACAATACTCAGTTTTTCCTCTAAGAGGATTTTTATGACTTTGGACAACTTAGGTCATTTTTCCATGCTGGGATATTTTCAAATAATGAGCAAAAGTTTTAAACTTAATTATTAACAATTGCACTTGGCTCAGAGGGAACGACCAACATTTGCTGATTTAAATTGTTGCTATTAGTTATTTGAAGTTGGAAAAGTTCAGCGTGTTCCTTCATTTCCTAGTTTGTCATCTCTGATTTTCGACAAGTGTTTTAAAACTTAATCCCTGTTGCTAAGTTTTAGTGGAGATAAACTGTGGTATGAAGGTATTTACCTGTGGTAGGGAGCACATTTTTATTATCCCGCCGCTTATCAGCCTCCCTGCCTGCTTTATCAGCCTGATATCTGACTTTATTTGGCATCCCAAAAATCGCTTAAAAATAGTTGTGGTTATTCGTCTTACTTTATATCACACAGAGAGCTGGAACACATCAGAACGAATAAAATAACGAAAGTCAAATCTCAAAGAGGCTGAAAGGAAAACACATTCACAGATTTACAACAGGAGAACGTTGGCTTACTTCAGAACTATTAGTGGTGTAACACGTAGGTTAGCCATTAGTCCGTCTCAGCCTGTTTTAGTTGACAGCAAGGTGGTGAAGCTGGTTAAACAGATTGCAAGTCTGGAAAACAGGGTGGAGGAAACTAAATGATTGTTTAGCACTTTTATCTCACACATACATACATCTCACACACACACACATACACTTTTGTTACTTGCAGGTGATAATTTCTCTTCAAAATAACTTTATTTTATAATTATAACATCTCATGGACACATAAATCTTTAATATTCACCAGCATAAATTTGATAAACAACTGATCCAGTGCATCACAGCTCTCTCTTATGACTATTAATGCTGATTTTGATGTGTGTGACAGCGAGAGAGCCTCTATAGCTTCATATGTCAAAGAAAATATTCCTTGATTACTTTAACTGCTTTCTGGTGTTTAATTGTTCCTTAAAAAGGTCTTAATTTAAATGCATCAACTCTGAACCTACTTGATGGTGTAGGTGGACATGAAAAGTGAGAGTCCTGTCATAAAATGCACCCTTGGGGGAATTTATGACCATGAGAGGAACAAAAGGAAATAAAAGGTACAGCTCCCTCTGAGATAGGAATCTGAAGCCGGCAGCGATTCAACCTCCACAATGAGATTCCTCACATTTCACAGCGTCTTCTTCCATTTATGGCTTGATGTTCCTTAAAACCATCTGAGCCTTGTTTGCTCACCGCGCTTCAGCGTGAAGTCTTCATGTGGTGCAAATGAGCAGCTATGCGAAGAGGAGCGATGACCTTTCCATCCTGTGTCACCCGATCTGACTGTTGTCAGGCTACTGAATAGGCATTATCAACACGCATCTGTCCCATTTTTGTGGGCTAGTAGGGGCCTACTAAACTAATAGTAGGTTCACAAGGCTGTTATCTAGTGAAAATGAAATTTCAAAGCTTCATATTGTAACATGTTGAACTGAATTAAACTTCATGTTTTCAACACAAACAAAAAGGCTTCTTTAGGTTAAGGCAATAAAATTACAAATTCTTTAGGTTTAGGCAATACAACTACAACTTCTTTAAGTTTAGGCAATAAAACTACAACTTTATGTTTAGGTAATAAAACTACAACTTCTTTATGTTTAGGCAACAAAACTACAACTTCTTTAGGTTTAAGCAATAAAACTGTAATTTCCTTAGGTTTAGGGAAAAATTCATGCAACCCATGTTTTGGATTAAAGTAACTATGAACACAAATACACATTGCTGGTTTCACAGTGGTGAAAGTCCTCCATTTGTTTGACCCTCAACCACCGCTCCCTGCTGCCCTCAGTGGACTTTCTCAATCTTTATACTACACGTTGCAAAAAGATGATACTACCTACTGGTGGGTGTAGTAGGCCCATGTTGACCCACATCTATGGGTCTTTTCGCAACTGATGACGCCTATTTATTAGCCTGACAACAGTCTAATCGGCTGCCTGTGTTACCTGGCCTTCTTCGTCTCTGTGGCGGTCTGAGGTCTTGCTGTGGATTTGACAAAGTCCTTGGTGATCACCTCTTCCTCGCCCAGCCTCCAAACGCAACGCTGGACCACACGGAGAACCTTTTGTAGCCTGCGGTCCAGTGCCAAGAGGTGGGGCTCGGTCAGGATCGGCTGTAAAGGGTCTCCCTCCAGGGACTCCCTCATCACATCGCTGAGCCTGAACTCTGGTCGGGCCAGGAGCTGAAGCCGCGACAGTGTCGAGCGCTTTATCCTGAGGAGAAAGAGAAGAGAAATTCATGAAGGAGACCTCCCTTATTACCTCTGCCAAGGAGGTTATGTTTTTGCTGGCGTTTATCTGTCTGTTTGTTTGTTTGTTTGTTTGTTTGTTTGTCTGTGTTCAAGATAACTCAAAAACTTATGAACGGATTTTGTTGAAATTTTCAGGGTGTGTCGAAAATGTGAAAAGGAAGAACTGATTTAATTTTGGGAGTGATCCGGATGAAATCCTGGATTCTGGATCACTTTGAAATTTTCGTTAACATTGGGGTAAATGGGACCCAAAAAATTGTTTCTCAATATCTCTGGTAATTGTTGCCCAATTGCTCATGAAATTTGACTCAGGGATTTACAATGTGTACTTCTATCAAATCCCAAAGGCTGATCCAGATGGCGGATTTTATAGTAATTTATATAAAAATGGGGTACTCTTACATTTTGGCCTACTGTGCATTTAATATTAGAGGTAGAGATTTCTAACAAGCAGCATCGTGTAGCTGAGACAATTCAGCATCTGAAGTATGTGAACGAATTTGATCTAGCTTTAATACTTGAGGAGATAGATCCAGAAGAAACCGCCATTACCGAAAAGAGATTTTCATTAATAACTTCTGAACTAATAATGATATAAACTTAAATCCACTATGTAAGGGTATGTTTTTGGAGTGAATTACAATATGGGGGGGGGGGGGGGGGGACTATGGTGCTTGGCGGAGGTCTGCGCTCTCTGAGTGCTTTTCTAGTTTACTTTGGATATGAACATTTTATGGATGAAATGCCGTTTCCACTGAACATTACACTCACATGCAGCACTGAGTTAGTGGAGCCAGGATGGACAGCTCATCTTGAGAGTGCTTCCCAAACCTGAGCACAAGACGTGATAAAGGAAATCAAACCACGACGGATAATTTCACAATAATTTATAGCTCTGTTACATTTTCGTCTCACCCTCTAGCATTGTCCAAGTGGAGTAGGAACCCTTCGTCCCCAAATTTAGTAAAAATCTCGTAGTGGTGTCTGTCCATGTTACCTATGACACAGGGACAAAAATGTTATAGAAAGATAAGTTGTGACTGCAAAAGTTGCTTATGTGAATAAGTAGCTGATGAAGTGGTGTAACATACTTGTGAGGAAGTCGAAGATGGACATGTCTATGATGTTGAGGAGCCTGTTGCCTGAGTTATAGGGATACAGCTGCTTTACGGTGTCACAGTAGAACGGATTCACCTCCCACCTTTAACAAAACATAAATGACATCATTCAAAAGTTCAAAACTGTTTACTGCATCTGGATGTTTTGACCAGATGTTTAAAACAATTTGAGAAACCAGTGTCTAAAATTACCCCTCAGGTCACATTTTGAGACACTATTATAATGGTGAAACCCACTCAGTAGATTTACAGAACAAAACAGGAAGCTGTTTGTCAAAGAGAGAAAGGGTAAAATTAAACAAAGCACTCTTCCACCTCTTGTATCCCTTATCCCTAATTAGAAAAGCCTGACCAAAGAGATAAACATCCGACATGATTCAGACAGAATCAACACGATTTACAGGAAAGCGGGTCTTTTATTTTATGTTTGAAAATACTAGAATTTACAATCTGACTGGAGGCCACCAACTGTCTCAACCACAGCTGGATTATAGTCAGTAAAAGACAAAGTCCATTGGCATGAACATATTGTCAACAATATCCTTGCTACATATGATAGAATAAAATAAAATGTTACTCCTCCTGAGTGTGCAGAGGTTGTGCTGCTGCCTATCTTGGCCAGGACACTCTTGAAAAGGAGATTTTTAATCTCAATGAGCCTTTACTCCTTTTTAAATAAAATAAAGTTTAAATAAAATAAAATAAAAAACGGTTGGGGTCTTACTCTTCTCGTCCAGTGAAGGTGTAGGAGCGTATCCAGGGGTTGGGGATGGAGATGCGGGGAGCGATGCTGAGGCCGGGCAGGTAGGCAGACAGGGAGCCCTCCAGCAGGTGGGGGCCCCCGCACACAGCGTACTCTGTCTTGCACACGTACAGGCACTTGGCAAAGAAACAAGTGTTGTTTGCTGTTGGGAAACAAAGCAAAATGAGCAATAGACACTGAGTTTCATGCTATTTGATCAGCTCTGAAAAACAGCAAACCAGAGACAAAATGACTCCCAGATCGGCTTCGGTTACACTGATGCTGATATAATGTGTTTTTTGCAAAGATATTGGAACATAGTTTATATACTATAAGTGTTGCTAAAAATCAGATATTGGCATGATATAGAATAAAATGCAAAAATGGTCTTAATATGGTTTCACCCTTGTAACAACACCTTACATTAGTAATTGTTTGGCATACAAATATGAAGTCAAACATGGAGGGGGGGAATTGGAAATCTATTAAACTATTCACTAAAAACAGCTTTGTTATACAAATATAGAAACTTTTCAAAGAGTCCCCCAAAAATCTGTAAACCCAAACTAAAAAAACAAGCTACAGGACACATGAAGCAAATACTTTGACATGCTGGGAACAATTTGCTTTCTCGCCAAGAATTAAAGGTGTTCTATATGATATCAGAGCATTAATATAGCAACGACTATTTGCTATGTAAAGATGTAGAGGAGTAATGTCTACCTGAGCAGAGAATGAAGTCACTGTCCCTCTGTTTTTTGTGTTGTGAGCCGAGCTTTTCCGTGCTTTGTTGCCATAGCCGGGCCGGCTGCGTGTGCCTTTTAGTGCATGTTCGTGGAAGTGAGCGTGCCCCACTGGCTAGCTCACAACCTCCGCTCCGCACTGTGCTCATACGGCGGTTATAGCTGATAACACTGTCCGGACCGAATGTAGGACCCACCCTCCAGTTCCCCCTAGGTTAAGGTTGTTAGCTCTGTCAGTAGTGTTACCTTTGTTTTCACTGTTAGCACTGCTAGCACTATTAGCTACAGTTGTCGCCATGTTGAGAGCCGTGCAGAGGCAATAGAAATGCTCCCAATCTTGCATTTAGCACCTTTAAATGAAAATATTGATGCCACCACTTTCATGTCTGTCTGTTAAATATGACTTGCAGTTACATCCATGAGACGGTTAGCTTATTTTAGCAGCAAAACAAGAAACAGGAAGGATAAAAACTGCCCTCTAACCTCTAAAGATCCCTAATTAACATATTGTGTTTCGTTTAACCATGCAAAAAAAATGAAATGTCAAAATGGTAAGGTTTTAACCCCCTGTAAGACCACAATTTCTCAAGTTTCCCCTTGCTCCCAGTCTTTATGCTAAGCTAAGTACAAGCTAACTGTCTCTAGCTGTTAGCTTCATACTTAGTAGTGTACAAACATGAGAGTGGTGAAAAAATGTCAAACTATTCCTTTAAAAGAGACCTGCTGGTTCTTTACCTGGTGAGGTGAAGAAGACAGCTCGTAGGTCTTCGTTGTGGGTGACTTGGAGGATTTCTCCTGTGACATTCACCAGCCTTCCAGCTACTGGTGGGACTCTCCGGAAGTCCAGGATCCTAAAAAATAATTTGATGAGATTCACAAGAAAACTCCAATTGTTACTTGTGTCAGGAAAAGTTTACAGTTCACACAGTTCATTGCTTACATAAATTTAATGTAAATGTAATGTGAACCCTGTCAAGATAATGGTATCCTTATCTCTGTCTCCTCGCCTGATTTCACAGGAGCCCGCGGTTCATTTTCACTGATTCTTATCAATGAATGTAGCCTACCGAGAGTCTCCATGCTGTATAATTTAGCTGGCTGTGTTCATACACACTATCAAGAGCTTATACCTCCCGAGGGCCATATTTCAGTCATGTCTCGCAAGCAGTAATCAAACAACAATCAGGGTGTGAAGCTGAATGGCTGTTTCTCAGATCGTCTGCGTTCCCCCACTGCTGATTGCTCGCGATGATGATAAGGGTTGGCAGCCAACGCAGACACAACAGAGAGAGACAACACGCTGCCTCGGAATAAAAACACACACCGCCATAAATAAAAAACAGGGGCGAGCAGAGAAATCATCTGTTTGTGTTTGATGACAGAAACTGCTCATGATTCTTACACTTTAAAGACTATTCAAAATATGAGCAGATATACTGTCAAATAATAATTATAGTCATTGTTTGAGGTGTTGATGTGGCACTCCTCTTGTTTTCTGTTTGATGTTGTGAAGCGATGACTTATTATTGTGTGCGGCTTCTTAATGATACTGTCTAGCGCAGATGACTATGTTTCAGAGTGATTCACCTCACCTCAGCTAATGTGCAATTACACTAAGATGTGTGAGTGTGTGGGTGGTGTGTACAGCTATCTTTGTGGGGACCTCTTTGAGTTTTAGACCTTCATAGTGGCCTACAAGGGCCTGTTTGAGGGTTCAGACTTGGTTTTAAGGTATAGGCTAGAATTATGTTTAGATTAGGGTTAAGGTAAAGGTTGGGGTCAGACATATAGTTCTTATGGTTAAGGTAAGGGTAAGGGGCTAGGCAATGCATTACACCACTGAGAGTCCTCACAAAGATTGACATACCAGGTTTTGTGTGTGTGTGTTCTGGTGTTTACCCATAGCCTGTGGTATATACTCATCAGCTAGTTTGGTAATCCTGGGCTGAGCAAAGATGTTGCAATCTTTGCGTAGGGTGGGTGGTTTACTGTGTCACCAGAAGTCGTAGTTTTAATTTATAACTATTCGTTGGAAACCGTTTAGGATTTTTTTTTGAATGACTGCATTCTGTTTCTGTTCATCAGCAGTATGCTACAACAGGAATGTTGACAATCTGCTTTCATCACTGCTCCTCTAAGGCACAGCCATGCTAACATCAGCATGCTACTGTAACATGATCACAAAGCAGATATGATATTTAACATATTCACCATCTTAGTTTAGGGTATTAGCATGCTAGCAATTGCTGATTAGCCTGTGCTGGACCTTAATTCAACAGTTGCATGAGCATTGCATGTGTGTCTTGGATATATTTATATATATATAGCTTGGTAATCTACTTCAAATTTTTGTATGCATTCCCTTGTAGTAAAGTACAATAGGCCTACATATGACATAAATGTATTTCCACAGTTTGTACATAAATGTATGTTTGGTTAATAAACACTTTTATGTAGCTATCGATACAAATCAACTTCTACACAAATATTGCATTTATTCTACAATTACAAACCAACTTAAATTATGATACAGTATCTGTTGGCCTACAGATGAAACTGGGTAATAGAGGGAATACCAAAGATGTTTTCTCAGCAGTAAGATAGCTATACTGTATGTGTACACAGAGACACAGTTACGCAGGTTTTTAGGGGTAAGAAAGTAAGTAAGAAGTAAGGGCACTCATGGACAAAAATCAGAAGTGCCGGTACTCACCAGTACTCAGTACAGGTGAGTACCGCCCATTTCAGGCACTGCACTTAGCATTAAACACAAAGAACAGCTGAGAGTGACGGGAATATCAATAGATTTGTAGCGATTTTAACCTCATGGTGACGCTAGAGGAAAAGTCAGGGGATCACCAAAGTCAGTAGGATTCACCCTGTGAGGACAATGAATGTCATGGCAAATAGTTGTTCAGCTATTTCAGTCTGAAGTGGTGGACTGACTTACATTGCTATGCCCACAGCCATGCTACTGGCGTGAAATGTAAAGTTTGATGTCTAAATGATGACAAAGCTTTTATGTGCTTCTGAATTGGTCATAATTTAAAATATAGGCATGTTACACTGCTGTTCACAATTATTGAACAGCACTGGGAGCCAGTAATTACTCATTTTTACTTGCTTCTTTACTTCTTGTTTTTAGTTTTACATTTGCGTCACGTATTGTCCCTTTAAAATAAAGAGCCCAAAGAGAAACATTTGGTACACTTCAGTATGCAGCAGAGCCATAACTAGGGCCAATAAAATGACACATGTGCAACAAAAAGTAAAGTTACCCCAAAGCACCACTGCGGCATAAAGAGACCTCTTAAATACGCAGAGTGTAACAGAGATGGTAGTAAAACAGGAAGAATATGGAAGTGATAATGAGTAGGAGGAGGAAGGCTGCACCTGTCCAGGTGAAAGGCAGCGATCTCTGCATTGTGTCTCTGGAAATCAACGAAGTAGAAGAAGTCCTCCGGAGTCTCCTCGTCCCTCTGCTGCCTGACGCACACAGTCAAGCTGCCAGTTAGTATATAATCAACACGACAAATACTTTCATCTTCACAAATACTAGATGATTGAGTCTGACGTAAATTAACATAGGACATGACGTGAGATGATGCACTGTAATATGCAGACTGAAGAACCACGGAGCTACACTTCACCTTCACTGACATGAAATCCATTGATGGTGTTTGATATAGACCAGTCAAATGTGGATTCAGTCCTCACCTCATTGGTTTGAACATGGCTTTGGCGAAGTTTTGCATCTTCAGAGCCAGTTTCAGGTGATGTCCACTGGGCTTCACAACTAGAGCGGCGAGACAGGAAGAGAAAGAAACATTTCATTTACAATATGTGTAATCTTGAATGTTAGCTTGAAGAAAGTAGACGCTGAGTATTACATAACTGAGTCAGTATTTGTCTTTCAGCTTAAAAGAGCATTTTATTGCCTCTGCACAGCTCTCAACATGGTGATGGCTAGCAGCTAACGGTGCTAACAGAGCTAACAGTGTTATCCTGAGGTGAAATTGAAGGGTGGGTGCTAGCTTCCTCAACGGCACCGTCGGTCAGGGCGTCGTTCTCAGCTTTAACCGCCATATGAAGCTTTGGTCGTGCTTTCTGCATAGACGGCCACACGGACATAAGCTGACGTGGAACCGTGACGAGGAAACGTTTGGATCTTTTATAAAATGTGCAGGTTTCTCTTCATGGCAAACAGACAATATCAACAATTCTCAACAATTTCTATTTTCTCCACCCGTCTGCGTCTGTGTGGTTAGAAAAATTCAGATGCATGCAGACAGGTGAAAACCTGCTGCATGGAAGCCCTGCAAAAGGTCATGTCTGATGGTGTGAAGTTACTTTGGCCGTGTTCATGACCTTTGCGGATATGGCAATCATAACTCATGAGTGAGAATATCAAATGAATGCGTGTCAGATCGGGCTGCAGTATGCCAACAAAGCATAGAGAAGGTCGGGTTAAAACACACAGAGTGAGAGTGACTTCATTCTCTGCTCAGGTAGACATTACTCCTCTATATCTTTACATAGCAAATAGTTGTTTGATACTATATTAATGCTCTGGATATCATATAGAGCCCCTTTAACGCCCCAGAGGCCAGTTCAAACTGGAACATTTTCTAGATCAACTAGTTCGCGGTGAAGTAATTGGGGGGTTGGTCACACAGCTTACGTTCCTCTCTCTCCGTCTGGCTGTATATTATGTCATAACAGTAGGCCAGACTAACCACAAACACATCTTCCCCCTGCTGCGCTCTGTCTAACTCCAGGGTATTAATAGTTAACAATCATATAAGACTGACAATCACTACTTTTTGTCTGGAAATGAATCAAACAGGACCAAAGTGGCATAAACAGTCTCCCTGGCCGATGAACTCTGTCGCTCTTTGGTTCCTGGAATAATGAGAAAGTCTTTTGAGGTTAAATTTAAACACACGGGATGGTTTGTTTTGTTGCATTTCTTCTTGGCAGTGAATGATGTTTGTGTGGTCGACCACTTCTCTTTGCTGGTGAGGCATGGACCGGACAAAAAGCAGTATATACAAAAATATATGTAAGCCTGAAAGTACTGACACTGTTTTTGCCTTCCAAATTTCCTATACTGTTCCTATTACATGAAAAAGTATCCAAACAGCTAGCTGCATCACTGCTCCATCCAGCATACATGCTAATTTTTGTTACAACAACATCCATTAAAAGTTGCTTTATCCATTAATTATCCCTCCATACATTTGCAGCTTTGGCTTGTGTGCAGCTCAGTGGTTCAGTAGGAGATGACAGTGTAGGTGGCGGCTGGTATGTAGGTTGAAGCCTGGAAACGCTGGCTTCCCTAACAGCACGCAGACATCAAACAATTACTGTAATTAAGAGCTCTGCCTTTGAACGCAAATGCATGCCTGCTTCTTTTTGCCCCAGAGCAAGTGTCTTACGCAGACAGACAAATCTGGATTTTGATGCCAAATGAAAACAGAATCCTTGCTATCACAAAGGCAGCAGTGTGTTTGCCTCTGACGGTACTGCCGAGCACGGAGAGGAACAAGAGAGAAACAACGGGTCTAGTCAGAGATCGAACACAAAGAAATCAAAACCCAAACAGATATAGAAGCCTCGTTGACCATACCTTGGGTACAATCACACGCTCCTTTAAGGGCCTTCTCGTCTTGAGTGTAATCTATAAGAGATAAAGTTTTGTTAGCTCATAATTCAGCATTAAAATCGTTACATGTAGCATCAGTAATTCATCACTTTAAGGATTTGGACACATAATCAGAATATTTGCATCTCTAACAGCCTCTATAATCCAACGTCCAAAGCCAAAAACTGCTCTTTTAATTTATGGCACAAAACAGGATGTCAAACCAAATGGTGGCTACCAATAGAGTGGTGCAGGAATAAGCCTTAAAACCCAGAAATGAGTTAGTAATATAGCACTTCCAGTTCCCTTGTCTGGAAGTCAGTGGGTTTTTTGAATGGGTTTTTGGTTAGATGACTGAAGCAGACGTTAACGTTTTGCTCTACGATATAAAATATGCCCGTAAGTATCCTACTCGTGAATTTTGAAGCTTTTATATGTCTTAGACAGGCAGTTGGATTATTTTACGGAACAAAACGTGAAAGATCAGTAAACGTTTGTTTGCCAGAGAGCTTATTTTCTGCAATGATCCAAAACCCAATGGAAAAACCCCTTTGGCTGTTTATTGAGGGAACCTGAGTGATTCTAACTTCTAGGTTGTCCTCCAAAAATACATCATCCCTGCACCACTGTTTTAAATCGAGCATACACGTTTAATTTTACACTGACATAGAAATATTTTAAATGCCATCCATTCAACCATCCATCACCTGCGCTAACGACGGCCATGCTCTGCATGTCCTTGAGGAGTTGTGGGATAGCGGGGTCATCACGGGAGTACAGAGCATAGCGGCTTATTCCCAGGTGGAACTTCAGCCAGCTGGCATCGGGGTCAAAGATCACCTCATGTTGAGTCACAGTGATGTTGGATATAGCCGCTGCCTCGCTGTAGAGCTTCATATGTCTGAGAAGTATGAAACAGCGCAGAGGTTAACTGTAGAAATTATGTGATAAGGAATATGTGTTTTCATATATGTTCTTGCTGCAAAGTGCAGAGCGGTTGTGAATACCATGTTGCATAAACAACAATGACGTAGCTGACTAAAGGAGGGCTCTTGTTGTGCTCTTGGTAAATGTGGATTGCCAAGCTTGAAAACAAATCCACGGCTTGGGAAACACTTCTTACAACATTTTGTAATGGCAGTATTTTATTTTGGTGGGACCACAGATATGACGTAATGCTGTCTGCCAGAAATCCATGCACAGGTTTTCTTAGTAGCAGCACCTCTAACAAGTGTGTTTGAAATGAAAGAGGATATGAGGAACTACATGGGCATATAGACATTTAATGAATTCATTATTATACACACTGTTTTGTAGCTTGTTTTATTTGCCCATTCCCCCTGTAGCCCGATTTTGCACTCATATATAGAATTTTATTAGTTGTCTTTTATCCTCTTTATTGTTTTTAACTGTCGTAACAACATTTTGATTTTCCACAGCCTCCTGTCCATTCAAATCGTGAGCAACAATAATCTGAGACCAAAACAAATAAGTCTGTGGTGAGAGAGCAGCACCACATCGGCAGAGCTGACCGCGCTGAGTGGGACGGCAGTCATCTCCCAACCCAAACAAACTCCATCACAGGCTGCATGAAGTGCGGAGATAATGGAGCGAAGGGCTAAAAATATGAGCCATCAGTCAGCCAGCAAGCAATAACTGACAGATGAAGGTAATGAGGACAATGGGCAAGTACAGACCACAGACTGTAGTCACGAGCAAGACAGTAAACTGTTTCAATGGTAATTTCTTAACTGTTGACCAGGAAATTTATTTTAAACCTGTTTCCTTTTTCAACATGAAACCTGTTTTTCCTGTTCATGTCAGCAGTCAAAAGGGTGTGTGTTTTGCAGTGCTGAGATGCTGTTGCAAGATTTTGCAACTGTCAAAACAAGCCTTTGGGCTATCCATTGTTTTTGTGCACATTCATGAAAGGCAGCAGAGAGAGAGAGGAGATCCATTGCTCATATTTCTTCTTATTTTCCACCGTGGGAGCCCAAAATCTGTATCTCTCGGAGGGAGTACACTGTGTCGGGATAGACAGACAACCTCACAAGCCAAGACGGCTCCCGCAGATTAAAATGGGCTTTGGCGGTTTTAAATCCTTGTTTACCTTAAAAGAGAGCGTGCCAGACGTGAGCTTTCAGCGTGACATGTTTGTGAGGGTTTTCTGCCACCAGCCCGCTTGACATTGGACTTTTATGACGCACATGACTTGTCTACACATCTTGATGTCTGTCTGTGGGTGGACATCTGTTATCATGAGCGAATGAACAAGTGTGTTTATGTGCATGGATCTGTGTTTGCGCAGTGGGTTTGGCCGTGATGTCGGTGACCCTGCCTGCCCTGTGACCACAGTCAAGCCCAAGCACGTCCTTTCACAGTGAGATCTGTCAGCCAACATGCTCCTCTTTCACAACCAAGTTGAGTAACAGAAGCCATGTTTAGATCATTGTTAACCATTGCAAAATCATTTAAACTGTGGACAAAATAATTAATGTCTAAATGTGAAAATCAAGACAATGACACCAAAATCTGACCTTTGCCAGCGTGACACCTTCCTCCTGTAGTACTCCATCAGCTGCTCCGCCTGCAGCAGCCTCTCCTCCAGCCCCAGCGCCGGAGTCTGGATGTTGTACAGAGGGTGAGCAAACAGCCTCCTCAGCTTTGAGCCCTCATCAGCAGGTCCAGATGTGGTACCATCCACAGGTTGCACAGAGGTCCAGTTTGAAAGCTGCGGGGTGGCGAGACCCCCCTGTCTGGGAAGTGTGAGGTTGCTGACACCACATGGGCAAAAGTGTCCCGATCCTTGCCCCACGCGCCGCAGCTTTGGTAGGAGGATGAAATAGAGGTCGGCGGAGAAGATGGCTGTGAGGGTTGCGGCTAAGAAGAGTCGGTCTCTCCTCATCATTGAAACAAGAGAGGAAGGAGAAAGCTAAAGAAAGTCCTGACTATGTGCTGCTCCAGAGAGTGTGAGGCATCACTTGTAGGCTGCTGCCTCCAGTCTCCCACACAGCCAGCCAGGCAGAGGTTGGTCCAAGTCTGTCTCTTTCTCTTCTCTATCTTTCTGCTTCAGTCTGTTCCTTCCAGCCTCTTCTTCTTCTCCTCCTCCTCCTCCTCCTCCCTTGGCAGCGACTGAAGAAAGAGCCGAGCCGAGAGCGAGCATGTGTTTGCAACAGTCACTGACAGTTTGGCTGCTTCCAGGGACCTGCTGCTCTGAGGACGAGAAAGCGAGAGAGTGTGTGTGCAGGTATGTACACAAACATTAAGTGACAAGTTAGTAGATTGAGAGTGCAGTGAGGGTGTAGAAAACACACACACTGAAAAAGCAGAAGTCCTTGGGAGCAGGAAGGGGTGGAGACAGCACACTTCTTGTCACAGCAGATCTGAATGAAACCACGTCCAACTATCCACTCTGATGCAATGCATGTGTGTGTGTGTGTGTGTGTATACAGCTGCAGGTCCAAGTCCAGTTTTCATTAACGCTTGTGTGTGTGTGTGTAAGTTGGCTGCCTTCCTCCACAATTTTCTGGCAGGGAGAATTGTGAGTGTGTAGATTTACAGGTGTAAAAGTGTGTGTGACTTGCCTCGACATCCTGAGAAGGTGTGAGAGACGAGATTCCCTTCCCCCTGTCATCCTCCAGTCTCCTCCTCATCAAGTAAAGTCCACTTTCACTCCTCCTTCATCTCCTCAAATCTTCTCTCCTCCTTCCATGCTTCAAACTTTCATCCTCTTTGCTCCCTCTGCCATCTTTTCTACCTCTCTCCTTCCTACCTCTCTTTTCCCTCTCTCGCCTTTTTCGCCACAGACCTCCAGTCTGTTTTGCTCCAGGCAAAAAATTCCCAGCTGCACTTTCCTTCCTGCTGCAGTTTTCCCACACATGAATCCCTCGCTTTACTCCCTGTCACGCTGATCTACGGAGAGAGACGCAAGTTCAGAAAAGGCAGTGCTGGGGAAAAAAAATACAACTTCTTGCACAACTTCAAATGAGGAAACACGGAAGGAAAAAAAATCTCCCCTCGTTCACAGGCCACCTTTTCTTTACTCTCTCGCTCTCTGATTCCTGTGAAAACACACAGTGTATAAATTACGAATGCTGCTTGTTGCCCGTCTAAAAGCCATTTATACTGAAGCAATGAAGATCTCACAGGGCATTTCCCAGCCTGCATCTGTGATGTTGTTACTGTGGTATTTTAGAACATCTGTCGTGTGTGTGTGTGTGTGTGTGTGTGTGTGTGTGTGTGTGTGTGTGTACAAGTCTGGCAAAATTACGCATGAGTGTCTGAGAGTTGTTCTCCAGGGTGTTTTACTCTCTAAAGAGAGCTAACAGGCTGAGTGGACTCTTTGCTGATGTTGGAAATTAGTGAAAGGAATCTTTGACCTGCCATTTAGCCAGGTTGTAAAAGAGCTCCTGTTTTGCTTCCACATACACACACACACACACACACACACACACACACACACACACACACACACACACACACACACAAGCTAAGTGGGTGACTGCCTCCTATAAGGTTTTTCTAAGAACACAGCTACAAAAACAAAGAGACGCTCTTGTTGTTGTCTTGACCCAAATGCATGATGTAAAAAATATCTACTTTTAGACCAGCACAAGCCACATATTTCACAACTGAATGAGCTTTCCATTTTCTGTCGGTTGTACATCTCTTGAAACTGACTTCTAAGGCAAAAAAATCCCACAACTAAAGGTCCCGCTGTCTCATGGACGACAAACTGAGAAATGTATGAATATGTCACTTAGTTTTTATTCCGCTGTATGAAAACAGGTAATATAATTTCGGCTGAAAATGTAAACACTTAATGTCAAACCATCTGTGTTCATCAGCAGGCAGAAGATGTCTCTGACAATGCAACACATTTTAGTAATGCTATGTTGTGTTATAGATGCCTGAGGGGGCAAAAGTGCAGTGGAGATGACTTGCCCTGTTTGTCCCGGCTCTGTCTGTTTGTATTCATCCCAGAGATACAAACTGCAGAGAGGGTTCTGCACTCGCTTCCTCCCCCGCTAAACCATCCAGACCGGTGCTTAAAATAACCCGGTTTTTAGGGATGAGCGAGCACATGCAAAGAAGTTGCAAAATCGAATATGGGAAAAAAGCAAGTGAAAATAGGGCACTGAGTCCCGCATCACCAATTTGTGCAATTCTGCAGACCCTTATGTACTAATGTTCAGGGTTGGGTTGTGAGATGGCTCAGATGTCTGTCTGGATGTCTGTCTGGATGACTCAGAAATCTCAAATACATTTCACACTGCTGATAGAAGATACAACAAGAGGGACATGCACAGCTAAACATTTTAAAGCAATGTTTCACCATTCTGGGAAACACCCTTAGCTTAGCTCAGCATAAAGACTGGAGGCAGGGAAACAGCAAGCTTTGCTCTGTCAGAAGGTAACAAAACCTTATGTACTAGACTATTTCTTGGATGGGGGCAGTAACTTCCTGGGGTCATCAGTAGTTGCCTGGCAACAAGACTCCAGGAAGTGACTGTACCGTTGATCCCAATGTTCGTAGTGGCCAAACAGTGGTACTACATCTTCCGTATCCGTCGCAAAACATCATTGTGCTGAAAAAGACTTTTTTCCATAGACTTACATTGAGAAAGAGACATCAGCAAATCTTTTTTTTTTTTTTTTTATAGATAAACCAACTCCCCAGTACAAACACTCTAATAGTCCTTATTTAAATTATTAGGTCCTAAAAGTTGTAAAATGCCCTAATAGCTGAATCCAGAGTTATTTCCGTCCTTTGTTTATGTCTATGGAGACCCAGACTATGACAACAGTGCAAGCCGTGACGTTGTGACCGAGCAGACACTACCGCGCATACTGGACATGTGCAGTAGGGCTCAATAAGACCCACAACACCGAAGATGATCTGGGTACTTTTCCAGATGGAAGTTGAGCCATTTTAGCTTCATGCGCCACTGAATAACTTTCATAGGAATGAACGGGTCCCGCCTGCCTCGCTGTATCCAATTCTCTTTATACAGCCATGCAAGAAATAGCACAGGGCACTAAGCATGAACAAAGAACGTACAGCACATAGCTCCATGTCATTTTTACACCTCTGTAGATGTTAATTAACTGGTTTTAGAGGTACTGGAAGGCAGATTTTTACCCTGGGATAGAGCCCTGATAATAATTTCCGGTCCTTACGCAAAGCTAAGCTACTGCTAGCGGTATGTCATGCATGAGAGTGATTTAACTCATCCAACTGTCAGTGTATAATGTCCTAACTATTCCTTTAGATAAGAAGAGAAGAGTTAGAGATGGACCAAACATTAGGAAATGTGAATAAAGTTTGGAATGAATGAAAAAGAATAATAGATAAGCTAAAAGCAATGTGGTTCAGTGTGTATCGCAGGCTGTTTTGAAGGGGAAAAACTGCCAGCACAGTGTTCATTTGACATATTTAAGCAGACATATTCAATATGTGGTTTCAAGACGACTTCATGAAAAACAGGAAGGCTGCAAACCAGCTTTCATGTCTACATCTTCGTTTATATCAGACTGGACAGGTGGGGAGCTCACTTTTCCTTCCAGATTCTGTGAGCTGAGCCTTTTGCTAGTCAAACTCTGATACCACGCCCAGGGGATTGTGGGTAAATCCTCAGTGGAGGCATCTCCTGGAAAAAGAGTAAAAAAGGGGAAAATGAAGAACAGACTTTTCAGCTTCAGGTTCAGGAAACTATTTTCATGAAGATGGAGAAGAGTTCACAGAGTAGCAGCATTGGCATTTCTGACATTCTTCCTTCAACAAACATCTAAAGCAGTCAGATGAATTGATCGTCTCTGTAACTTCCTTTGTGACCGCTCAGCGGTCAGGCTACATAAATTGGCAGCTACAGGAAAATCAAGGCCACAAATGCACAGTGTGGCAGCACAAAACACAATAAAAAGGGACAAGGTCACAGTGAGGAGAAGAAAACTGAGAGGATGAAGAAGCTCAACAGAGGGAGAGATTAGGAGAAAGACTTAGAGAAAAGGAGGTGGTGGGGAAAACATGCATGCACTCAAATGAAAGAAATTTTCCCATCAGATGTATCTAAAATAGAATGGCAATGCTCCTCTATTTCTTCTTTTATCCCTCTTTCATTATCCCTTCCCATCAATTTCATTTTTCTGGACAACTTCAGCCTGAGCGTGGAGCGCTACAGCCACAGCTGAGACGAAAGGAAGTGGAACTGCGCCCTCGCATTCCTCCAGAATTGATCGAGCCTTTTATAGTTGCACATGCTGACCAGTATTTTTATGCTGGCCGCTACTGGATGTCCACAAACCTAGACAATAAACACTCCCACTATAGAGTATTTACATTGAAAACTAAAATGGCACTGTCATAACAGCAGCACAGACCAGAGCATTTTGAAAGTTAAAGAGAGACTATGAAACTTTTGCTGAACAGCAGTCATCCCCTTCCAGTGGACAACCATGGGACCTTATTTTGGAAAAAATATGTACAGTCAGTGGTGAGAGACAGCTATTTTTTTTGATCCCATTTGAATTGTGCCATGAATCAAGCATATGGTATTTGTCAAGTCAAGAAAGTTGCAGTTTGTTGTAAAACTGTTGAAGTATCAGACTGTGAAAACTCGTAATTAGAAAAACTACACACCCAAAAGACTCAAAAGCGACATCTTGCTTGCTGAAGCTACGATTATTGCGTGTTTCCTACTGGGATGGACTCACATGAGCAACAGGTCTCGCTCGTTCTTTCACTTCCCAGCTGATAAAAACATAAGGAGTTGCTGGATAAAACACATCAAGTAACATATGGTGCCTTCAAATGGGGTCGTGTTTACCGTGTTTATGAGTTGAGCCCATATGAACGCCTCCCTCGTGTCATATTCATGACCTCGTAAGTGAAAGTTTATGACTTGTGACACGTTTGTTGGCATTGTGAGAAATGATGGAGCCCATGGAAGTTCATTTCTCTGTGCATTATAAGTTAATATTGTATAGTATATTGTAATTTCATATGAGCCCAACTCATAAACACCATAAACACGACCCCATTTGAAGGCACCACAAGTCAGACTGTAGCAGAAAAAACAATCCTGAGTATAGTGAATGGAGCAAGAGTGTTTTTTTTTTTTTTTTTTATTCTTTAAGGGTTTAAATTATCATTTGCAGGCTAGGAATGCATCACTTCCCTTTTGCATTGCTGTTTGAGTACCACCACGTATAAAATTTTATTTTAAATAGTTCCACAGTTTTTGCATTCTTTCTGAGTGTTACTTACTTCTTGTGTTTGCTTCCTGTTTTTCTTTCTCTATGGGCCCAGTTCCAAACCACCCACTACACCCTCATCCTACCCACTTCAACTATGTCTGCGCGTTTGTGTGGAGCGTCTGCCATATTAAGTGCCATCCCAAACCAATTAGCAAAGAGTCGAAATGGGTTATAAAACCTTCTATTAGCGAGTCTGCGTCAGTGCCGACTTCACCAGCTGCTCTTAGTGTGTGTTCATCATGAAACACGCTCCATTGTCACCTCTGTGCGACTACTGGCACATTTACTGTTAACTGCTTAAACTATGACAGACATTTAATTTATTCTACTTCAGTGTCATACAGACATTATCAACGTAAAGTAAATAGATCAAATATACCCTTGTCTAGTCTAAAAAACGGTAGACTGTTCATTTGGTTGAAAAGTGTTGTATACTGTGTTTATAGATATACTGTCCATAGAACATATAATTATTGTTTTTTTACTCCTATCACTTACTCCATAATTTATTATATCTTCAACTGTGCAATACTGACTTAACAGTACATATATACAGTACAGTACAGTGATATATATATATATATATATATATATATATATATATATATACCCTCCACTTAAAGAAGCTTGCTGGCTGTGAGTGTGCTACTGGTGCTTAAATGGGGTCATGTTGACCATGTTTCCTAGTTGAGTCCATATGAACGCCCCCTTCATGTCGTATTCACGACCTCATAAGCGGAAAGCTCCAAGTTCACGACTTGTGACGTGTTTGTTGGCGCTGTGAGAAATGGTGGAGCCCATGGAAGTTCATATAATGGTGCATAATAAGTTAATATTGTACAGAATATTGTAATTTTAGTCTTATATTGTTTTTCTCTGTAATTTTATAATATGTCTGGGGAAAATGTTAATATTCTCAACAACCTCATCTTTCTCCTCTGTCATTACATCTTTGCATTTCCTGTTTTATGTTCCCACTTGCTAGCTTGTTAAATTGTTAGCCTCTGTGGCTTCTAGACTCGACAGTAATGTTAATATTGTCGTTGCTTAACATCTGTGTAGTTCACGACTTAACCACTTGAACGCCATGCATATCATGTAAACATGACCCTATTTGAAGGCAGCATACAACCGGAGTGGGAGGGTGTAGATTCCCTTGTGTTCTCTCCAGGGCCCAACTACATGATTAGTTTCCACCTGTGCACTCTGCCATGCTGCCTCTTTGTTCCCTCAGACGTGGAGCTGGCCAATCAACATCAGGGGCTTTCAGTAAAGGGGCCCGTCATCAGAGTTCACTCTGTTTTGTTTGTCAGAGAGCTCTCTTTTGTTTATTCCTTGCCCTAAGCCTGTTTGAGTTGTGCTGCCTTGTTTGAGAACTTGTTAAAGGTATTAGAAAAAGGTCTGTCATAGGAGGTGGCGTACAACAGGTAAGCTGGCGTACCCTTTACACTTTTCACTCATGTAGTTCTACGCTGGGTCATTGGTTGGTGCCTATTCACTTTGAAAGTCTCTTTTTAGATAAGTTTAGTTAGGTCTTCTTTTTGTGGTCATCCTCTCCCACACTTTTGGGAATTGTTGTGATTATTTGAAGTGTAATACTGAGCAGAAAATCAACCACTCTTTTCTTTTCCACTTAAACTTTGACTCCTTCACCTTCTTGTTGTCTCTTCACTGGTGTTTACACAAACTCAACACTGAGCAACTGTTTAAATAGTTAAATAAATACTAGTTAGCTTAGCTTAACATAAAGACTTGGCTTAGCTAGTCTAGCTCTGTCCAACAAATCCTACTAAACAGCACCTTGGGTGTCTTCGCTGTTTCCCTAGAAATTTCAGTGATGAGAAGACAATAAATGCAGTAGTCTAGCACACAACCCCCTCCGTAAAACTGCAAAAATTAGATTTTTTTTTTTTTTTTTTTTTACACATTTTTTGTACAAATTAAACAAGTAGGGGATAAAGTACAGTGAGCCCTCTGGGTTTATTTCACAACAATGACCTGCTAGCTGTATATTATCCTGCTTATTAAATGGCTAATTACTTTGGAAATTAATTTGACATTTAAAAAAAACCCTTTTTGCTATGTAGTATGTAAATGGTCTGCCAGAGTCCGACGTCAGAGCTGCATCCATTGCAATGGTCTGTTATACATAGCAACTGTCTTGAGTATTCAACAGAGCCATGTAATAATTCAGATAAACTGTCATGTGTTCGAGAGGTTCAAGATGGAGGATTGTTAGCTCTGGCAGAGTCAAGCTAGCTGTTTCGCTCCATTTTCTGTCTCTATGCTAAGCTAAGCTAATTGGCTGCAGGCTGTAGCTTCATATTTACCATAAATGTCAAACTATTTAAGTCTGATTAGTTCAATTGCACAATTTTTTCGAATCAGAAGTACCATGAAAAAGTGAGAAATAGATGAATATATTAAATATTTAAGATGAGGTATTTATCAAGCAAGCAGGAGGAGGAGAGATGGGAAAGGAGCCAGTAATCAGTATGAAAATCACCTGCAGGACCAGAGTCTGATGGTGTGAAAACAGCCAATCAACAGTGATTGCTGTGGCGGATGTCTTTCAACAGATGCCTCCTGTCGTGACACGAGTCCTCACACAGATACTGACACACACAGATGATGGTTGGATGGATGTGCACGCATGTAGAAAAGGAAAGAAGACAACTGAGAGGAGAATGACAAATGTTGACGCTCATCGGCAGCCGATTGTGTGTTTGCAGGTTACCATGGGTTGCTGAGGTTGCTCGTGGTCGTTCTCGGCTGGGCTGGTGGGTGAAGCTAAAATGGATGACGGGAGAGGACATTAGTTAATGTGTGCGTATGTACTTAACTGGGTCTGCCTGGGTGTGGCTGCAGAGAAAGCACAGCTAATCGCTTATTTTGGCCAGTTCTGAGTAACGGGAGGACAGTGAAAGGAAAGTGTAGGAAAGACACACACACACAAACCTTGAGCATTTGTGCACTTTAATTTTTTTTTTTTTTTTTTACAATCTGGCTTGTGTCTCTGGAGCAGAACATTGCCCAAATGTTCCCGAGCTGAGCTCCAGACTTCAGAGCAGGAGAATGTGAGGAATGCTCTGACTCTTCTCTTCATAATGTGGTGAAATTGGATATGATTTAATCAGAGTATCAGGTTTAATTAGCTTGGAAGGCCGTCCTGGCCTGTATCTTTAAATCCTTTTCTGCAGCAGCTACACACACCCGGACACGTGTAGAGGGATTCTAACGAAAGCGGTAATTACTGGAAGGGACATTCCCAGCGCACTGCCAAATGTGCCTGGAGATGGCCTGGGTCAGGGAGAGGGCATGTGTGTGTGTTTACAGCACCTTAAACACCTGTTTGCACCGAATGATTACCTTCAGAACAGCATTCCTCCTGTGAAGTTTGACCCCTGTTGGCAGGGCCAGGTACAGGACTTTTAACCTTGCTGAGCCCCTTGTCATCACCTTCAATCTTCTCCTCCGTTGTGTCTTCTTTTGATTTCCTTTGTGTCTTCCTGCAGTATGGATGTCAGAACCAGCAGATATCACTCTTTGCTGAGGGGAATTGAATTGAGCAAGCACACTGCTGTTTACTTTTAGATTAGAAAGGTTTGCAAATTCTGTTCGTGTCACTGAACTAGACAGGTTCAGTGATCTGTCTGCTGGATGATATTTTGTCACATCTGTGTGAGTGTTTGTTAGATTTGATTTAAACCAGAACTGTTAGAACTGTCTCCATTTCTGTGGTGTAGTTGGCCTGCACTGGAGTACTCTGTGTGCTCCTTCTGTGTTTGCCTTTTAGGACCGCTTTCTTGGGTAAATTAAAACTTTTTACTGAAAATTAAAATTTGATTAGCTGCTTAAAAGATATCTGAACGGTTTCAAAACTTTTGTGGCAAAATGAAGAGTTTAAGAGGGAATGCTTGGCTGCATCTCCCTTGAAGACAACATCTTGTGCAATTATGCATATGTGAAATTTTTTGATGCAAATTTGGGATGTTAACGCTAATGCATGATTAAAACATGGTAGTATAGGGTGATTACTGCTTGGCTAAAAAGACAAAAGAAGACAATGCATAGCCAAAACAAGGCAAAACAGTCATGCTTGAGGCTCTGTGAGACTGTACTTAGGCACAGTGCTTTGAGATTAATGCTAATGTCAGGACGCTAACATGCACCCAATGACAATGCTAACCTGATTATGTTAAGAAGGTATAATATTTACCATGTTCACCATCTTGGTTTACGTCATGGTTTCAGCGTCCCTTACCAAAAACAAGTTTATTCAAGTATGCTATTAGTATACTTCTTTTAAATTTAATATAAGAATGTATACTTTCAGTTTACTTTTTATGTATTTATCAGCGAGATGCTGAACAAAAGTATATAAGTATACTTGGCTCATACTGACAAGTATACAGAAAAGTCTAAGTACACTTGCCTCATACTGACAAGTATACAGAAAAGTCTTAAGTATACTTGGCTTATAGGCCTACTTTTATTTAATCTTTTGATCAAGATATACTGGTACTTAGGAAAAGTATAATTAAGTATTCTTACCTTATAGGCCTACAGAAAGGTATAGTTGGCATGTAGCTGTGCTTACTTTTTGATAGAGAAGCTTATTAAAGTGTGTGAGTGTACATGCAGCCTATTGCAGTTACTCCTACTTGTTTTCTCCCAATTTCCCCCAGCCCCCAGATCAATGATGTATTTCTGATTCTGCTAACATTTTCTGCATTAACGCTAAAAACAAAGTATAACGGGAGCTGATGGGCACTACTAGTTATTAGTTTTGTAGTATTTGGTCGATACTGCCATCCAGAGAGCCACGGCACTGGCGTGGCTAACAAAAATCTGAGTTATACAGCACTTATGCAAAGCAGCACAGCAGAGATATTGAAAAGTTGTCTAGCGCTCTGTGGATGGTTGACCAATCAGAGGCCACAGAGGGAGTGGCAGGTTAGAGAAGTCAATGCAAATAACATGACTGACTTGAAGACCACAAACTTTTTGTCTTTCATTCACACATGTATCTAAGCATAAGCTGATTCTGTCATTTCACTGCACTCTTTCGTCTCCCTTAAATTAAATTATTCAACAGAGTTCTCTTCTTTAAGGTCCAGAAATACAGTCAAGCACACAGTAAAGGCCCGGGCCAAGCCAGAGTTTATGACCTTTAACCAAACCAAAGTTTCTATTAAAGACTCAAATGTTTGTGGAAACAAGTTTCTTTTGCACTCAAGCATGACATATTCCAAATCTATATTAGATTTGGCACAAACCATTCAGTGTTATGTGTTATGTGTGTGGACATCTCCTGTACACACTTTGTGTTGGCAGAATTTAATGACAAAATCCCCAAAAAAGGCTGCCATGTTTACACACACACGTCATCCTCAAAATTTGGACTGTATGATCCAACATGGATGTGTGCAGTCATTTTTAGTGTTTATGGCCTCAGCCATGGAAGAGTTGCGAGTTGTATCTAAATATACTTTAGGCATGAAGTGTAACAGACAAGCTCATGAGCCTCACCTCTGGTACGTAGCCGGCTCACTGATATTCCACATCACTTCCTGCCCGAATGAACCCACATGATCTCCGTCGTTTGTCCACAGTCCAGCAGAGCCGTCGGCCGACGCTGTGAGGACAAACAACCTGTCAGCCACCTCGAGGACATCCACACTTACTAATGCTCTCTCATGAGCCCTCCAGCACTGCAGCAGAGGAGGCCGCTCACAGCACTGTATGGAAAAAGAATACCTCAGGTATATAGCGATACAGAGTACACTTCATCATTTATTTATTTACACCAGCTCACCCACTCAAAGACACCCACTCACCTCGTGCTGGATGTCCAGGGCATAGTGACAGATGTCCCAGATCTGAAGCCGGCCAGTTGTGTCTCCGGAGACCAGGATGTTGTTTTGAGGTTGATCTGAGTTCAGGCTCAGCACTCGCTCACCTGGCTGCTCTGGAGCATAAAACTGGCCTGGAAGGAGGAGAATAAAAACATAAAAAACCAAGTGAAATCTTGTTTTTCATGCAGTGGTCAGTTTAAAGATTTGGGGCTATTTTTCTTCTATAACATGTCTTCTTTCAGAATGGAAAGAAAAAACTTATCTAGGTGGCTTTTACTACACTTTGTTTGTAGATTTCTCATAAATTCACCAAAAGTTTGCATTAGATGATTCATCATATCACTTACATATTTAAACATATATTTTCAGAAAACTTGTAAGACAAAAAATAATTGTCTTAATGTAAGAAATTAAGTGATTCGTAGTGATGTACTGTATATTTTTTTTGCAAAATGTGTAGAATTTTACAATCCATATCTTTAAAGGTTGTTTTTTTTCTCAGCCTCTGGGCCAGAAATCTCCTGTACATTTGATTCATTCACATCTATATTCTGCAGATTTCTACAGAAGGGTTTGTCCATATATCTTTCATAGCCTGATTTATGTAACATATTATTGCTAAAAACGTGGTGAAAATGTATTTTTTTTATGGCTGTTAACAGTATTTTCTGATTTATGGAATGATACAGAGATATCCCAAATTCCCTCTGTAAACGTTAATGTAATATTCAGATTTCTGTTTGAGAATGTATGGAAATAAGCATATATTTTATCAGATAATGCCTCATTTTCATATTTAAATATACATTTTCAGAAAACTTGTAATACAAAAAAATACAAGTAATAACTAATCAGCTGGGGAAGTCATGGCGTTGTCTATTAGTTTGTCTTTACCCTCTTTTTCTGGGGTGTCTCCCCTTAAATTTTTGCAAGTCTCCTGTTGGTTTGGGATACTGAAGGGAGAAAGTTGCATGCCAGTGAAATCTAGGTAGTATGATTTTGTACCACTTTCAAGAATACTGTCTTGACTTAAATGACAAATGTACTTCTGAGACAAATTGCTACCCTTAAATGTTATGTCACATATCTCCCTATTATGTCACACTCTCAGATTCCTCTTCCTATGCAGACCTACGCACTCAAATGCACACTGGCTCACTCATACACGCATGCATGCTCGTACACATATGCAGCGGTCACAGTGCGTGAATGCCACACCACTAAACACAGATGGGATCTGGAAACAGACATACTTGTGGGCTGCCAGGAATGGTACAGGCGGGAGGCCAAGTCGACAGTTCAGCCTGACTGTCACTGCTCTGGCTGTTTGTAAATCCATCTTACCGGAGGATCATTGAAACGGACAGCTGTTTGTCAGTTGCTTGTGCAGTTTGGTACTTGCACTGTTGGGAGTTTTCATCTAAATGAATATCTTTTTACTTCTGCATCCATTTCTTCTGAATGCATCCGTCCTCTGTCTTCCCCACTCACCATAAGTGTGCATCTGTCCAGTGATGCTCCAAAAGCAGAGACAGCCAGCCTGCGATGAGACCAGGACGCCTCTGTTTCTCAGCTTTCTGTTGCCCGCCCGGTGCTGCAGGAACAAGAGGCCGTCCACGGGGGGCAGCGTTCTAGATGCACACAAACACGCCACAACAAGGGATGCCACCCAGTAAGGATGCAGAAATTTTGACAAAAAAAAAGTGGTTTACCACCAGGCTAGAGCCAGTGTTTGTGATTGCGGGGTTGTGAAATAATTAATGGGAATTGTCTTTTCTCTAAGCTTTGCTTCTTTTATGGGCAGTAACTGGATAATATTACCTCCTGTATGTGTCAAACAGCCCCAACTAAACACTGCTTTTTAAACCCATTTTTGCCTGCAACTGAAATGTTTAATTCCTTTGGGGGAAACTGGAAAAAGAAATCAAAATCTGCCAAACTGTTGCAGCAGCTGAAAAATGAGGTTATCATCATCACACAACATCTAGTCTTGTGGCACATGGGACTACTGTTTTTGCACTAGACTCCAAGCAAAAAACAGTAGTTACATGTGTCCAAATATAGTATGAGAAGAAAATTGCTGTATCTTGGAAACTAGAAGGAGCAAAATCAAGTATTTGGTATCTATGAATTCATAACAAGTTTAATACTAAAGATATGGACACATTTGCAGTCAAAAATATTTCAAATATAATTTTTTTAATAAACTAAAGGTTTGCATTTTGTATAAATTTTTAAAAAATCCTGATATTTGACTATTAATAAATGTGTGATTTTTTTCATGTGATCGAAAAATTTCAAAGTTAGATACTTGACCAAATGTATGTCCGTACCAAATTTCAAGACTTTGGACCAATCAGAACAAATGTGCCATTTTCCTTCTTTGGGCACAAATGGGCCAGTAAAGAGTCTTATATATATCACAAAGTTTGGAAACAACTGGGTTACTCTTTAACAAAACTTTTAACAAAAACTGAAAAACTGAATTTGCCCACTGTGGGACTAATAAAGGAATATCTTTCTTATCTTTCTTTCTTTCTTTCTTTCTTTCTTAATAAAGCATTGTATTTCATAAGAGCATTATATGTTTTTAAAATCTTTTCACAGAGGTTTTGCAGGATATAGCAAAAACAACAGAGTGTACAATAATAGCAGCTGGCTCCAATGCCAACAAATAGAGAAGTCAAAACAAAAGATGTCCAGTATATAATCTACAGTATATATATATCAGCAATAAAACAATCCCTCCCCAGTCACTGCCAGCAAGCCATACTGAGAGCTAACTGTCACGCCAAGGACTTGCAATGTATGAGTGAATAGTGTGTGATTTGTCAAGCTGCATGTAGTAATCAAGTATTTTCAGTGTATGGAATCTATCTAAAATAGGGCCCCATGCTTTCAGGAGTTTCCCATATGAATATTGGCATTATACGTTTTTTTTTAACGCAGTACAGTATTTTCCTCTGGTTTAATGGAGAAGAAGTATAAGGTAATTAAAATGGAAATACTCAAGAAAGAATCACAAATATGTAGTTGTGCAGCACTTGTAAATGTAATCAGTTTCCAACACTGCCTGGACTCACGGCTGTGCTCTCTCACCCGCTCTGTGTCGGTCTCTGAAGGTGAAGCACCGGTCCCTGCGTCTCCAGCCTCCAAATGACGACCTCTCCATCATGGCTCGCCGTGGCGACGACCCCCAGAGCAGAGCACTGACACACAGCCAAGATGTCTGATTTGTGGACGCCACTGGACTTCCACGACATGTCCGCTCTTAGGTACAAATCCTATGTGTGTAGCATATACACAAGTGTACATATTAAACAACAGAAAAGCTTTTTATTGTGGTATTGATTACAAAATTAAGGAAACGTTTATAGTATTCAGGTTGAAAATCAGCAGTTTTTGCACACAGTACCATGTTGTCTTCAGGCTCCACTATGTGTGAGCTTGTTCACTGAAGCTGTCACTTTCCCACTGTGTGACAGCTTACAAATGGTCTGAAATAACATGTAATTGTTTGTGTTGCCTTGTGGAAAGCAATGCTATTTGGTTCTCTGGCTTACAGATTTTGTTTACACCTCTGGGCTACAGTGTTGGGATCAACTCTTTAAAATGGATCTGGAGGCTCAGCATGGTGGACGTCAGAGGAATACTGGTGCAGATGTCTTTGATCTCACCAGTGTTTGTGTAGATGTTATGTACGTCATTCGCTGATATCATTTACTCGAGAGAAAAAAAAAACAAAAAAAAACAGTCCTGCCTTAAAATATTTTCTCAAGAACTTGGCAGTGCTGACATGGGGGGCTTTACTATGGGAACCATTATGATGAGCTGGGGGAAAAACAGGACTGAGACTTTGCTGGAGAAGCATGAAGACTGAATGTTACTACTGTAGTCGAGGGGGGAATCTAACCGCAGAGCAGATGGTAGTAAAAGGTTGAGAGGTAAAATGTAACACAAGAATTTGAGGTGTGAAAAAGCGCACGCCCAGACTTTTGTCTCACTTTGCAGTTCATTCTGGTGTTTATACGCTGGCAATGCTTCATCTTTATTCCTGGAGACCAGAGCGTTAGTGCATATAAATGTGTAGGAGGATATAGTGACTCTTTTTATATGCTCTACTCATTTTTTTTTTACAGGCAATAAAAAGACATACAGTAAGAGGTCTGATTTAAAGACATATTTAACGACATATTTATTGGATTTAATCAAATATATTTGGTGCTACTATGGCAGGAAATATTTTCTGAGGCTGAGCTAAACGACTTAAGCTCAAACTGTTGTCAGCACTCTTAAGAAAAACACAGAGTTTTAAGTCTGTACCAGATTAGTCGCTATGGTGACAGCTGTTTGTGTGGGACTCATCATCCAGCACTCAGCATCTGGGGAAGAACTTGTGGACGCGCACAAGTGTGAAGGCTAAGACATGTCAACATCTTGATATATTTTAGGATTTTCTATTTGTCCATTCAGTAGTAGTAGTAGTAGTACACATTTAGTCCTCTATTTTTCCAAACACTGATGCAGTATGCAGAGCGTTCTCCCCTGAAAAAAAAACACCTGACATGTACAAAAATATTTAAGAAAGTCTCGCATTTTTGTTTTATTTTGTTTGTGTTTTCTTTGTCCAACTCACACTGAATGTTCTCCACTCTACTTCAAGTTTGATATTTGAGGTACGCTGCAGCAATGCACCAAAAAAAACAACAACAAGGAAGAAGACTGCTTTCTTCCAAAAAAAGGGCTTTGCCAATGTTTATTATCTGTGAACATTTATAAATGACAGCTGTAAAACCTACAATATTTAGTTAATTTGGCTTAGAATTAATGTCATTCTTTTATTATTTTTTGTTTTATTTGATTTGTTTTATTAATTCTCTGATTTTTATTATTCTTGATGGTCCGTTTTTAATTTCCACTTATTTTAGCATCTACTGTCCTCTTATTGTGTAATTCTACTGCCTATCTGCCCTTGTTTGAATGTGTTGCATTTTCTTTTGTAAAGCATTTTACCTGTATCTCTTGTATGAAAAGTGCTCTATAACTAAGGTTTTATTTATTATTATTAGTTTTATGTGTTAAGGGTGTACATAATGTATTCTGGTGTGAAACAGTGATGGTGAACAATTTTGTTTACAAAAAAATTCACAGGGTTTCTGTCTCTTGTCTTTCAACTAAAAATGATTGAAAAAGGAATAACTGGAACATATTAAATTAATAAGTTAAAGAGAAACTTAATACCCCTGGAAAATCTCATTTTTGCGGCTCTCCGGGGGATTTATTTCTCACTTTGTTGCAGTGATACACAGCTGTACTCCAAGACTTTGTGACGTCACGGTTAAACATAGTTACAGGTACAACAGTTGGGAAACTGCTGTGGATGATCAATTTAAAGTGCCTTTAATATTACCTTGGCGGCTGCGATGTCGTACTGAGCGATCCGCTGGCTCCACCCAACGGACAACAGCTGGTTGTCATGGAGACAGGTCAAACTGGTGACCTCAGAGTTGGTGACGGGCTCCAGCTTGTGCAAGTTAAGGCCGTTTAGTAAGTTCCACACCTGCTCGGGGGAGTGGTTTTCTCATTAACAACTTAACTTTAAATTCTTACAGCAATTTCGGGTGCAACTGTTGTGTCAAATTCACTGTGTTTTTGATAATGAGGAGATGTGGTGTTAAACCTTTATGGTGCCGTTGGAAGCCCCAGTGATCAGTCTTCTGTGGGAGGAGTCTAGCGCCATGCAGGTGAGCTCTTCTTCTCCGTGAGCATTTAAGATCTGAAGCCGTCTCTTCCCCGTCTCCACGTCCCACAGAGACACAGATGAGTCGGCATGTCCGGTTGCCATCTGTCTCAGGGCCGAGCTGTACAGAGCGCAGCAGAGGGCAGGACCACTGTGAATGTTTGGTTCTTTGTCTGTAAGCCATCCACCCCCTCCTCTTCTCGTTTCAGCCAGGTTGAGCAGTGCCAGGTAATCTTTACATCCCACCACTAGATGAGGCTGCATCTGCTCAGGAAGAGGATTGCTCAGCAACAGGAAGGGGAAGTTGCCGTGCTCTGGGATTCGACCTGGCTGCTGGCAGGGAAATTGCAGGCCAACGGTTTTCAGACAGTGATGGCTGGAAATGTCCCAAACCCTCAGCTCCTAACAAAGGAACAAATCATTAAACATGACCTATTATGCTTATTTTCAGGTGCGTACTTGTATTTTGGGTTTCTATTTGAACATGTTTATATGCTTTAATGTTCAAAAAAATGCCCTTTTCACCCTTTGTTTGAAACGTTTGAGGGCAGCCATACTAGCTGTTATGCCAATGTGTTACTCAGTGACATCACCATGTTACAGAAGAAAAGGCAGGACTTCAAGTGTGTTTCAAGCTCTGTTGTGATATGTCATGCTTCACAAGAAATCAGATTTTATATGATAATAAGCAACATACATCAATTTACATGTTAATTTAAGCTCCGTCTAATGACTCACAGCATCTCTGGAGTAGCTGAAAATCTGCCCAACTGGTTGGTATATTGCGACATCCAACACAGTGGCGCGGTGACCCAGCAGCGTAGCTACAGGACGTGTAGTCACAAACCGAGTCCACAGTCTGACTGTCCGGTCACAACCTCCTGTGACCATCAGCTGCAGAGACGCATTGTAGTCAAAACATTTAGCTCCCTGAAATGAGACAGAAAGACCAAAATGGAAAAATAAAGCAACGTCACTTCTAATAATACAAACCAAGTCAGCTCATCTTATTATTTTGAAATGGGGAGTTTTTAAGTGTGGCTTCATTGTTAAAATGTCCAGACTGTTAATTGGAGTATAAAATGAGTGTGCTTGTTCAAAAAACGCCATTGTGAATAACAGGAAGCATCACCGCCCAGTTTAATAATGCTCTGTACAGCAGCATTACTTTTTATAGTCAGTTGTGCTGTCTGTTCCTGCTGGGCAGGAGTCAACTTTACAGATAACGAGACTAACATCTCATATTTGTTCTTCTAGATATAACTGGCTGGGGATAATTCACTGAGTGAGTTAAGTACTATTTGCATTTGCCACGTAAGGACACGTGAAAGTTGATTTTCACCCAGTTAGGTCAGGGTCACCCAGACTAGAGTACTGTGACCTCCACCTGACGTCCATCCACAGCAAAAGTGGATAACGACAAAAATCATTCTGGAAATATGCTACTGATGCATAAAAACGCACTTGATATATGAGCACTAACCACAATAATATGTAGAGTTGTTTCGAAAAGTTCTTAAAATTTCAACAATTGAACCTGTTGTTATACTAATTTAACCAAAAGAATACAGTATGACAAGTTATAACACATAATAACCTCCTATTAAACATCATATCAGGCTACACCACACTGTGAAGTCTGTTACCTGCTTAAATTTCCAAATGTAAGGCTCCTGCTTCAGTGTCACACTCATAAAGACCACAGAGGTGGTGTCACTTTCTGATGATGTCATGACCACGTTGCCGCAGGGCTCAAACATCACTCTATTGATTGGTTCCTGGTGGATGTTGGGAATGTGACGATAGGAGACCGTTTTGCAGTGTTCAGCAAGGTCCTGTTGTCAGAATGGATAACAATAAATGTAAAAGTTGAGTGTAGTCAACGCTCACGACTACACTGCCTGTTGCTACTGATGCCAAGCTTACTGGGAAAAATATCCGCTGTGGGCCGTTCTCTGCCTTGGAGGGATTCTTGAAAAGGCCTTTAGATGGATTCAGGAACCACATGAGGTGGACTCCTCCTTTTTCATCCCCCAGAAGCAGCAGAGAGGGTCGCTCTGGACACTTGGAGGGAAAAAAAACACATATTGAAGTGATGAGTTTATTGCTTTCAGAGCGAATTTGTCTCAAAGGAGTGGTCCTACCTGAACATCATACCAGTAACAAAGAGCAGTCGGGACACTTCGAAACCCTGGAAGCAATGTTGAGACAAAGAGTTAACAATTCTACAGTTCAGTGTAGCACAATTCAGTACATGTTAGCTATCAAGTGTACCAAACAGGTGGACGTCCTCAAATACACTGCCCGAGACATTCACAAAGTGCAAGTCCCTGCAGTCGGTTGCTACGGCAACCTTGTGGACGTTGCCCATAGAGACAGCATCAGTGGTCCACCCTCTGAATCTCCTGGTGTTGGCCACTTCCTCTGTTGGGTCTCCAGCAAGCTGGATTAAATATAAGAAGTGTGAGTGAGTCGTACTTCCCTGTGGATGTAAAAGTAGTAGCATGGTGTCACTCACCCCTAGAGTTTTGAGGATGAGTAGGCTGCTGTTCCAGACAGTGATCTGACCTCCCTTACTGACACTAATATAGCGGAGTGGAGGAGGATGGGAGACAGCAACCACACGCACTGTTGGCTCCCGCTGTAGTGGAATGAGTATGAGTATAATACACAAAAAAGGTTATTGGGAGTAATAAAAATAGCGCTTTTAGAAATAAATATGCCGGAGCGTATAGAAAAGTTGGGAAACTGAAAACTTGTCAACCCACACAGATGCTGCAGGCAACTTTTGGAGCAATAAGAAATAAGTTTTTATATATATATATATAAATTCCATACTTATATATCAATATTATTCACATTTGTTAAGTCCCAGGTGAAAAATCTAACCTGGGGACAATGAATAGAGTTATCTTGTTTTGTCTACAAAGGGGCAGAAGACCTCCATTAGCTGACAGACTGTAGACTCTTTGTAAAAGACACACAGCTGCAAAGCAACATGTTAGCAGACTAGCTAGCTTACCTGCACATACAGCAGCAGACACAAAGCAATACTTTTCCCATTAGACTGTTTCTGCCCTGACAAGTGTTAATCCAATATTCACTTTATTTTTAGCTTTATTTTGAACTGAAATATTACTTTTAGAAATAAATATGCAAGTGAGGAGAATAGAAAAGCAGGAAAACTTACAGTATATGCAATATGAATAATGCAGTTAGTAAACTACATAGATGCTGCAGGCAATTTTTGAAACAATAACAAAAAACTTATATGTGTTATAAGTTTCATACTTAGAAATCAATATTGTACATATTTGTTAAATATCTAATGTAATGAAGCAAGAAAACAGTGGCTGCAAAAGGACCTCCATTCATTGGCAGACCATAGACACACACCTGACTAGCATGTTAGCAAACTGACTAGCCAGCTAGCTCACTCGCATAATGAGCAGCAAGCACAAAGCAACATTATCCTGTTTCTGCCCGCCTGACATGTGTTAATCTGATATTCACTTTATTTTTAGCCTGCTTTTTAACTCCTGGGGACAATATCTATTTTTTTTTTTTTTAAGCATGCTAACGTTGGACTTTCTTCACTAGCTATCATTATTGCTACCTTCGCCAGCTAGCATAATTGCTAACGTCACCAGCTAGCATAACTGCTATCCTCACCTGTCTGCTTGGTCCTGTCAGGAGCTTTTCTTGCCGAAAACTGCTGTCTGGTAAGTTAGTGAGAGTGATCGGACTGACCATTAGCATACTGTTACTGTGGTTTATCAGTATTAGTAACATGTTTCGTATTAAATGAAACTGTTAGTCATTTATCGTTTTTCAGTTGCTGAAACCTGCTACCGGATGGCCCCCCCTTGATAGGTTGGTTCTGGTTCAGGTTGTGGAAAACATATCGACGGGAACAGTAATTGACACCTGGATCAAGCAATAAAACTATCTGAGTTCATACAAATCGAGTGTGTCTCCACCACAGACGGTATATAAGAAGACGTTGGGATCTGTTTGTCTTTCCAAAAATCATCATAACCTCTAATTTTGTCGCCCCCATTTGGCCTCTCAGTGTAACTCTTTAAACATTGAAACGTCCTACAAAGATGTACCTGTCCATCTCATTTTACCAGGTCCTACCTTGTTGTGAGAGCAGTGTCTGATCTGCGGCTGGGAGTCCAGGAGAGCTGCTCTGGGGATGGAGGCTCTCTCTCTCTCAGTGTACTCCAGGAGCAGGTAGGAACAAAGCTGCTGCCACTTCACCTGACCTGTACAGCTGATATCTACCTGGATATGAAACAGTTAGATGGACTCTCAGTGGGCCTGCATCATGATTGGGAAGTCAGCCTACATTTTTATTCAGTATATTCCCTTCATGCGTAAGGGATGTGCTGTGTTATTATACAATGTCCTGTAATGTGGGTAGCCTATGTGCTTTTCTTATTAGTATACAACAACTCTGTATTTCTCCTTACCTCACTGAAGAACCTCTCAACCCATGTGTCTTCAACATCTGGACCAACCACAGACCTCAAAACCTCCCGAAACTCTTCAAACTTCATTCCACGCTCTTCATTTCCTCCTCTTTTCCTCCCGCTCCTTCCTCTCGGCCTGTTTTCGTGCATCTGTTCTCCAGCTTTCGGATGGTTGAACGCATTTCTCAGGAGCTGCAGGTGCTCGGGGGTCAGTTTCTCTGCAGGACTGACTCCACAGGCTGGATCACTGCAGCAATGATCATTTAAAGGAAAATTTTAATTTGTTTTTGAACTTACTTACTTCATTTTTGTGTGTGCAGGTGTACAGATGGTTTAAAACATACAAGACATAAGTAAAGACACTATGCTAGAAAGGACTGAAGCTGATGGAATCCAAAGATTGATCAATCAGGACAATCTGGTGTCTTAGCATCATTTATTTTAGTTTTTGTTAGTAAGTTTGACTGCTTGTTTCCTCAATCCGTCACTGATATCTGCCCTGGCTCTCTGCAGAATGAATGCAGCACTCCCAAGTGGCAGCACTGGCACAACACACTGCTGATCCCGGTTAAATATATGCACCTTATAGTGGTAAATGTTGAAAACGGGGAATAAGAGCTGGGGGAATAAGTGGTGGGTTGTATTTAACACATCAGAGTGTTCTTCACCACCAGCAGCTCCTGTGTGGCCCTGTTGCTCAGGGAGACTACAAGCTGGAACAATAAGTCACATGTCTTCCAGCATTGTGAGCTCTTTTCCAGGTCCATCAAGGCATGCATGAGTGGTCCTTTTACATCATACACATTTGTCACCAATGCTAATGGAACCGTAAAATAATTAAGTAATAAAAGTGTGTTAGTTTGCTGAAAAGGGAGTCTAAGAAAGGACTGTTGCATGTGAAAGAGTTGGTCAAGCTGTGTGGGAAGAGTGGAGGTGGAAGAAATCCTTGTCACTATCTGAGTGGAGAAAATATGTGAATCTGAACCAAAAGTACAACTTGATAGAGGACTTTTTTTTTATTTGACAGGAAGCAATTTGAGATGATAAAATATGTGAATATATTTACTGGTGTTTTCTTCAGAAGAGACAGCCATTGT
Source organism: Pterois miles (assembly GCA_947000775.1). NCBI lineage: Eukaryota > Metazoa > Chordata > Actinopteri > Perciformes > Scorpaenidae > Pterois > Pterois miles. The sequence continues at coordinate 2,795,886 of CAMQGK010000299.1, forward strand.
ATGATGAATATGATGAAGGAATATTATGAGGTACAGCCTACATATCACTGCTAAATTGACAAACAGGCTTTTGTATGTGGTAACATGTCATACACAGTTAATTAACATGAGCAGTTATATATATCAAGATCAGATAAATAAGAACAAGTCAAAGAAAACTCACCAAAACCTGCTGTGTGGCACCTCGGTCTCATAAAGCACCCATGGATTTTTGTTGTTTTTTAAAGTATCCATATTGATAACCTGAGCCTCACTGTCTCCCAAACACCAGATACTTCTCCATCTTTTCCTGTTGAATTTTAAATCCAGATTTAATCTAGATTCAGATCTTGGTGACGAACAGAGATGCAGCACCCACAAACTCTTGAGGCCAGTCTGAGATCCTCACCGTCCTCTGAGTTTAAACACGCAGCAGGGTCTTTGTTTCCATCCCTCCCTCTGTCTTCTCTGATTTGCTCAAACAAAGCTTCTTGTCTCCAGACAGGGCGAAGGAATGTCCACATCCATGGATCAATAAGCCATCCGTCGCAAGAGTTTGACCACTCTGAGAGGGGAAAGTCAACACATCAGTGGTGAGAAGAAGACCGTGGAGAGTTGGGAGTTTCCAAAATAACTGGGAGTCTGCTGGGGGTAAGTGAGCCACAAACCCTACAGACTAGCCCTCAGTGGGTTAATCATTTAACAAGGCAAAGTTAGTCAGGACCCAGGAGAGTTCATATTGGCTAGTTTTTCACAAAGACAGTTCAGCTGTTCAAAGATATTAAAGTCTATGCATAAATCCTTACATTTTAAATTAGCCTTTGTACTGTAAAAATATATTATTATAGCCTCAGATGCCTGTAAAAAATGCAGTTTAATTATTGCCAGGCAACCCACAGCACTCTTTGCTTACTACCTCAATAAGCATGAGCTATCCAGAGTGGCCTCCCACTATGTTTAATGAAGCCACCCAAGTCCCAGTGGAGTCCTGCACCTTAGTCCTCCACCTTAAGTCTAATATTAGACCTGCACACACCAGTAGCCTGTACTGTGATTGGCTCAAATGCAAATTTCTTAAATGTAAAATTGTAAATGCACTGTGGGACAAATAAAGGAATATCTTATCTTATAGCAAGAAAAGCACAGGTAGAAATAGTAACTTAAAAAAGGCTTCCTGTTTCACCATGTAGACCTTTTACAACAGCGTAGTGTCATCAGTGGGTCTTTGAATGTGACCACAGGCATCTCTCATATCTCTTTTCACCAATGACCAGGGTTATCTAGCCCATGTTCAACTCTCCTTTTGTTAGTTCAGCCAGTCATCATTCTGTACCAAACAATAATGTTCGTCATATTAACAAATCTCAGGCTGTTCCCATATTATCTGGTCACACTGTCCCATCCGGAGGTGTTTGACCATGATGGTTATGACACTTTGCAGTTTTTCATTCTTAATTGTGAATCTGTGCTTACAGGGCAGTCTTTTCTAGGGGTGGGGAAAAAATGATTCACCTCATTTTTTATGATTTTGAAGTCCATTTTTCAATGCTAAAATCTATATATTTACTTCCTTTGAGTCTACGCGGAGGTACAAGGAAGTTGCTGCTTTTATTGTTGTAGTCTGTGTAAGGTGTCGTCATATCTGTTTATATCATATATATCTATCTATATATATATATACATATATCATATCCAAGCTGAAATGACAGAATTAGGGGGAGGGTCTGCATGGATCTGCACCCTCTCATTTTAAAGCCAGTGTTAAACACTACACATACAATAAAGTATGGAAACACTTTGGGTTTCACACATTGCCAGGAAAAGCAGAGCATGATATCATGCTCATGGACAGGAAACATTATCATATTGTGTTAACATGCAGTGACGCCAGCCGTCACTCGCATCTCTGTGGTCAAATTGGCCAAAGCTACAACTGTAGAGCAGCCATATACTGACATTTATGTTAAATGCATTCAGATGGCCCTGATGGAGCTGATCATGGATGTATAAAAAGGATGGAGCCGATGGTAAGAGCTAGCGACGGACTTGGCAGAAATATACATGTGTGACTACGTCGGTTTTCAAAATAAGGTGTTAACAAAGGGAACTGTACATTCAAAATACATATATGGAAATAAGATTGATTGGATTATATTCACCACAAGTATCAAACATTACATGTCCCTTATAATTTAAAAAGAAAATACTACTAATTTGAGCGGTAAATGTCTTCATTCTTTGATTTTTGGGTTACTTGGAAAAAATATATATTAAACTAGAAAAGCACTCGGAGAGCGCAGACCTCCGCCAAGCACCATAGTTTCCCCCCATATTGTAATTCACTCCAAAATAAAAATCCTAAATTTTTTAAAAAGAATTTTATATCAGTGGCAAACATAGAACATATATACAAGACACAACATAAAACTCACATTAGGCCAAAATGTAAGAGTACCCCCATTTTTTATATAAATTGCTATAAAATCCGCCATCTGGATCAGATTTTTTTGGGATTTGATAGAAGTACACATTGTAAATCCCTGAGTCAAATTTCATGAGCTTTGGGCAACAATTACCAGAGATATTGAGAAACAATTTTTTGGTTCCCATTTACCCCAATGTTAACAAAAATTTCAAAGTGATCCAGAATCCAGGATTTCTTCCGGATCACCCCCAAAATTAAATCACACACCCTGAATTTCATCAAAATCCGTCCATAAGTTTTTGAGTTATCTTGAACACAGACAAACAAACAAACAGACAGATAAACGGTGGCAAAAACACAAACTCCTTGGCGGAGGTAATAATTCTTGACAGTGACTGATATATTTGATATCAGGCAAGTCAAGTCAATTTTATTTGTATAGCCCAGGGGGGTTTACAGTCTGTACAGGATACGACACCCTCTGTCCTTTAGGAGAGCAACAGAGGAGGAATGCCCCTTCCAGGATGGACAGATTGGCAAAAGATGTTGTGTGTACAGAATAACAACAATGAAAATACAACATGGGCAATCCATGTGACAAACATTAATACATATACTGTGAACATAACTGTGTGAGAAAGTGGATCCAGAATAATGTCAGCCAGCTTCCTGACATCACCAAACAAAGCCAGAGCAGCATAACCTCCTCTCCACCTTGGAACCTTGAGAGAGGACCAGAATTTTGTTTTTAAATCACAGTTGCTTAGTAATGTAAATGTATGTTAGCCAGGCCCAAAGCCCTCGGGACTGAAGTTATTTGTTATACAGGCTGTCTCCTGGAGGACGGAGGTTCATGACCGTCATGTGGAATGAGGCGCCGCCAACTGAAAATCAAACATATTTACTGTCTCAATTTAGATATTTTCCAAATTAAAAGTGTATGACTCAACTTTTTCCCCATGGTCTAGTGTTGCAAAAGTTAACAAAAATCACAATAAACCCTAATATCAAATCGCAGTACTTAAAAATAGCAATACAATTGCAATACAGCGCCTGAGTATCAGGTGAATCAAGGGATACCTAGGTGTATCGTCCCAGCCCTGGTCTCTTCCATGTCTCAGCCTATTTTAACATAACAGACTCTCTTTCTTCTTACTGTGCTACTTTTTTCAGCCCCGGCTGCCTCACATTTAACCATATGACCTGCAGTGACACTTTCAGCCAAATCACCTCACCATGAGTGCATTTATTTTTAGCATATGTTGTTCGAATGGGAATCAAACTCCAGGACCGCCCAGATGTCACAGATAACTTTAATCACAGCTCCAGCAGCTGGGATGCTTCATTAAAGAGGCCAGAAAGCACATCAGCATGGAAATGCCCTCTGCCTCTTCATTGTTTTTTAATATCTATTGAACATCCCGTTGTCAAAGAAGCGTTTTAACTCACCGCTCCTATTACCAAATTGCTGCTTCATCATAACAAGCAGAAGGTGAGAGGTCACTGTCTCGGCAATGAAATGCTTCAGAAGAAATGCAACAAGAAAGCATTTAACTCCAGGCATTCAATCTCCTTCGCTTTTCATTGCCTTCCTTTGACAAGTGCCTCTCATTCATCCTCCGTCGTTATCAGATAAGACCTGGGGATCAGGGGTTCACGTGTTGTGAAGGCGGTAACAAGGGCGATTACATCATGAAGTGGCCGGGATTATTTTGTCCTGAGTGATGAGAAACCTAAACATCATCGCAAGATCAGAAATGACTATAATTAATAATCTCTTTGCTTCACAAATAATGTCCTCCGGTGGTGAGGGCAGAAATAATGGAGGAGCTGGGATTACATTTCATTGGAATTGTGCCTTACAGCATATAATTACATGGGACTAAAGTTGATTGATTTTAGATGTATTAAAAATGAATGAAAGGACATAAACTTACCAGAAAATCTATTCCATATTATATGAAATGTTCTCTATACAATATCCAGAGCATTAATATACCAGCAAACAACTATTTGCTGTGTAAATATATAGAGGAGTAATGTCTACCTGAGCAGAGAATGAAGTCACTCTCCTCTGTGTTATAATCTGAGCTTCTAGCTTTGTTGACTTGGCCACGCTTGCCTTTAAGAAGGTTTGTGCATTTGTGCCGCCCTGACTAGCTCACAGCCGCCGCTCTGCACTGCTCCCATACAATGGTCACAGCTGATAATGTCGTCCCACCCTCCGGTTCCCCCTCAGGGAAACACTGTTAGCTTTGTCAGCACTTTTGCCTGTTGTTTCCACTGTTAGCCCTGTTAGCACCGTTAGCTGCGAGCTGTCAACTCGAGGCAATAGAACTGCTCCCAATCTTGCATTTAAAAAAAATTGTGATGTTTTCAGTCAACTGTTTGCTAAGTTTGTCCTCTGAACAGGGATTGTCCAGTCATATCTTAGCAGCTGTAACCAGGCACAGTGGGTCTGTCAAGCTGTGGATATCTCCACATAGTAAGAACAACACTCGTCATTTCTCACAACACTCGTCAGAAACTGCAATCATTGGCATGCCCTGCTAACTAGCTTACTACCTACAGTAGTAACCTGGCATTATTTCCAAGACCAACTACTAACCTTTGTGGGGTTAGGGGATAAAAGAAGCCCCTTTCACAAGTTGTACACCCACATTATAGTATTTCTCCACTGTGTAGAAGCCGTTCCTAGTAAGAGGGTAATATGTCTGTTCAGAACACGGTGGCTTATATTGTCATTTTTGTGCTGGTTTATAACTGTGTTACATTTCCAGCTGTATTTATCCGATGCACGCAAGTAGGCAGGGACAGAGAAAGTCAAAATAATCGCCAGTCCTGCTTTGATTTCCATGGTCGAAATCAGAAGGTAATTTTGATGAATTTCCGATTTTTAATTGTAATTGTGACGCATAGTAAAAAACTTGTGATGGCGAGATGAAGCGCTGAAGCTCTCCAGCAAATTGGTTTGCAAAAGGGTTCATTTGTCGAGGCCGCAGAGGACAGTGAATGCTGTTGTGTAACTATAGGAAAATGATAGAGGGGAGACTTTATTCCATTTTATTCAGAAACAATAATTTCTCAAGTGTGTTTTGGCTTCAGGCGTCTTCAGTAACATCAGTGGTTTATAACGATACAAGCCTTGATACGCACTTCACAGAAAACTTCCTGTATTACTTGACACGCTCCGAAGCCTCAGCACGGCATGTAACCTCGCTAGTAAAAATGCATTCATCCACTGTGGAGATGGCGTAGATGTCAAGGAGTAAAGCATTAGTAGGCTATAAGCTGTAGGGGGCAGCTGTGGCTCAGGACGTAGATCATCGTCCACTAATCAGAAGGTCACTCCTGATGAGTAGGTAGCAGCACAATACTGCAACCAGTGTATGAATGTGTCTTTGAATGGGTGAATGATAGCTTGTGTTGTAAAGTGCTTGGTGTGGTCGCTAAGACTAGAAAAACGCTGTATAAACGCAGTCCATTTTCCATCGGTGGGTGATTTCAACCCAGGGAATCCTACATTGAACATTTAACCTATGGAAAATTTCTAATAATAGTGAGCGGGAAATCTGCCTTCATTATCACTATAAACTACACATGCACTGTGCGAGAATAAAAAAGCTTGAAAGGCTTAGTAACTAAAGGGAGGTGAATACTTAATTAGATATATTTCCATTTTGCTACTCTCTATTGGCAGTTACTGCAGAATAAATGAGTTTCAGCTTATTTGGTGCATGAAATCTTCTTTATCTGACTGATGTTTTCCCAAAAAAAAGTCCTCTGGCAAAAGGTAAATGATGCATTTAAGTGTCCAGATGCAGCATCGGTGGTTTGTTTGAATAGTAAACTTGGTAATAAACTTGGCCAGAGGTTTGTTTAAAGTCCATGGCTCTTTTCTTCTCATTCCTTCCTGCTGTATCCTCTCATCCAGAGACACCCCCCAGGCCAACGACGGCAGAGCCAAGACGCCCGGACCAAAACCTCATCCACTTTCCCAGACTGGGCCGCAGCTGCATCCAGGAGACCAGACCTGAACCCCGGAGTATATATATATATATATATATATATATATTGTGTGTGTGTGTGTGTGTGTGTGTGTGTGTGTGTGTGGTAGCTATTTCCAAATGATAGACACAGCCAGGCCAAGTATTGCTATATTAATCATAATGATGATGACTTAAACAACAGTATGTATATATAGTTATATATAGTAAGTATATATAATTAACATACAATACAGGTGACTCTTACACATATGACATCTTGTATATAATCAGCCTCTCCTTAGCTAGTCATTCAATAGTGTTTTCAAGTAGGGGCCCCATATTTCCAAATTAATGGTTCATAATTGTCTATTTTGATCATTTCTCCCAGCCAGGCCTATTTTGATTTTTTTATTAAATTATTGAGATGTGCCCCTGCCTGTACAATGTTATTCAGATATATTTTCTTCACAAAGAGCCTTGCTGTAGTGGTACACAGAAGTACATGTTAGGCTGGGATGGCCCCAGCATGTTATTACCCGACACAGCCACTAGATGGAGCCACAGCCCAAATATTACAGCAGTGTTCAAGCTCTCAGCGACAAATTGTCACCCAAAGAGTGGCAGCAATTAATATGCAGCAACAGCCTCACATCTGACGACGTTAAACCCACTAAACAAAGTAATCCCTTTACTGTAATGTGTTTTTCTGTGGATTGATGAGGAAGCTCGGAGCTCTCCTGCTGTCAGTGATGTGGTCAGTAGCTGTGGTTGGAGCTCCTCTCAGCTGGATGCTCACACGGTGGCAGCAGCAGCTCACTGGCCTCCACTCGGTAATTACTCCTCCGTGATCCGCCCTGATTTCCCCTCGTCCTCACCAACCGGGACCAAACCTCCTCAGCCCTGCCCTGTTTGCTCCGCTGGAGATGGGGCACTGAGGATGCCGAAGCACGACAATCCTCTCTAGACTGTTTGTTGTTGTTTTACTTCATTTCATCCCTCAGCTTCACTGATTTGGTCTGTTTTTAACCTGTTTGTCGCCATGCTGCGGGTTGTGGTAGAATCGGCTAAAGGTCTGCCTAAAAAGAAAGTTGGAAGCCCTGATCCAATTACCTCTGTGATTTTTAAAGGTAAGCCTCCTTTTTAAACTATTATGAAGTTTTAATTGTTTTCTATCAGCGGGGAACAGCCTATAATATTAAATCGTATAGAAGGATGTGAAGTGTGTCTTTGGGACAAAATGGTCTTTTACCTGGTATAATAATAATAATCGTTTTGCTGGAGTTTTCTATGGTAGCCCATGCAATAAGTCCACCATAAAGTGCTGTTATTCTTTAGTTTTCTTGTATTTGCACAGTAACTGGAAGCCACTTACAGTTTAACAAGTGTCACTGTAGTTCTTCTAAATGTAATATGTTTAATAACCAGTTGTATTGCATCACTTTCCCAACATGTCTCAGCGTTTTTATCTGCAAAGACAGCTTTGTAGTGATCATGACTGGACCTGTTATGATCTCAGACAGAGCAAAGAAAGGAGACCAAAGACAGGTTAGAAAGTGTTGGGCACTTAGCCTTCAGCTACTGGTTTAGATTTAAATGGTATCAGGTATCACCTCCCTGATGAGGAAATAATCCTGGCAATCAGCCCTAGTTGCTGTCAGCTGTTTTTCTTTGTATCCATGTCTTCATCATCATCATCATCACCTACACAGGTGTGGCAGCTTCCCTCTTTTTACCTTTTTCCCTGTAAAGGCAGAAAGTGCACTGACACACTTTTACCATACAGCATGCAAAACTGTGCCAGTTTAGACACAGTAATACCTTGAGGTGCCAGCAGAACAAGTGGGTGTGTTTTGTACTTGGTTTGGTTGACCTGTGTGTGTCCTAATCTTGAGAAATCCTGTACCCACGCAGTGCTTTATTTGTTAAGGATAAGCTGATGTTTTAGTGTCAAATTTTCAATTCACAAAAACTGATTTCACTTTCAGATGAGAAGAAGAAAACAAAATCAATAGACAGTGAGCTGAATCCTGTCTGGAACGAGGTAAATCTACATTTCACACACAAACACGTTCAAACATGCAGATATCTAAGCCTCCCTCTTTTACTTTGATTTTTTTTTAATCACAGTTTTGCTGCTAATGAAAGCAGGAATAATCAATATATTCCAACATATCCCCAGTTAAAATGCAGCCCTACACATCATATAAACAACTGTGACAATCATATGACTCTCGCAGTATATATGGACCATGTGAGCAGATGATGTGGTCGACGTAGATGAGTCTAGGTTACGTCAATTAAAGGTCCTGCTCTCAGATACCGTTTTGCTACCTCAGGACATAACTGCACCGTATCTGATGGACCGTGTGTCCCTCATCTTGTGTTGCAGGTGCTTGAGTTTGATCTGAAGGGCACCGCGCTGGACTCTAGCTCCTACATAGACGTGATTGTGAAAGACTATGAAACTCTTGGGAAAGATAAGTAAGTGCAATACAAACCCCCCTGAGAGTTTTGTGCAACAGATGGATCACTGTGATGAAAAGATGTGCGCCTCGCCTCTTATTGAATCACTTTGCAAACTTCCTGTCTGAATGAAGCTGATCTAGGAAAATAAGTCTGTCTAGTCAGGACGGTAGCTTGTTCTGTTGTATGGATGTTGGTTATTTTGATCACAGTTATTCGGATACAACGCAGGCACGCCAACATTAGCATTAAATATCTGTGAAGTACCAAGGCTACGAAATAATTGTTTGTTGGCCGCATGCCAAAGTTCCACCACCCACCTGTTAGGAGGAACATCATTATCAACCCTGACTCAGTAACACACAAGCAAAGTAAGTCAGATATTATCATAGTAACCCTGTGTTTGAGTTATGTAGCTGGCTGTCTCTGCCCCCTCACACCCTGCCAGTCATGCTGAGGCTTGTTGGGCTGTGTGGGACGGCTGATCCCGATTGGGCAACTCTGGACGGATGAATTGCTGTTTGTCCTCTCCTTCTTTCCCTCTTGGGTTTGTGTGGTAGCTGCTCTGTCGCTAAAGACGGGGATAAATTTGAAGGATACTTTAATGTGGCATTTACTTGCAAAAGTATGTTGTAGTGGTGTAACTGCAGTACATTCTGTATGTATGAGCTGCTTTAATACTGTGTGAGGAAAGGTGCTGTCGTGCAGAAATGCGTCTAAGTTGCTTCAAACATCCTCAAGGTCGCTGCTTCCATATAAAGCCGAGCTCACATATGGGACCAATCTGGACCGACCACGAAGAATGTTTCCTCGACATCACCAATTACTGCGATCAAAGTATTGGCTGTTGTAAGAAAACAAAGCACATAAAAGTCTCGTAATTTATGTCTTATCAGACCATATATGGTATATATGCTTTTATCTAGTCAAAGCTCGCTCCAGAGCATGGGGCAGTCATAACTGAGGGGAGGAGTTTTTTAAAGTCTCCAGCACACGAGTCCATGTTAAATTGAGTAAAGTTTTCCACTGGGCTGGCCCGTCTGACACACTCCCTAAAGATCTACACAGTGGGAGCAGAGAGGGACTTCTCTCTTTCTCAAATAGTTTTCCAGCTGCTGTTGTGCGTAATCTGTCGTTATGGCAACAAAAGGGGAACCCAAAAAATCCTTGTCTCCTTATCTAATTAGATTTTAGAGAAGATTCAGAGGTCGGACAAAGTCCCCCTCTGTGTGTTTATAGTCACAGATAGTCAAATTCCTTACATTTATTCTTTGGATGTTAAATGACATGATTGAGGTTTGAGTTCCATGTGCTTTAGTTTAAACCTCCCAGTAAAACAAAGCCATTTTATAGTCAGCACATGTTCTGTTAAAGTATTTTAGACAGGTCAAAACAAGTCTACAGCCACACTAGCAGCTCTGTGAGGATGAATTCAAGCACAGCCATGCTTGGAGCTAAATGTTAACTGCATCAGCATGCTAACAATGACAAAGCTGATGTCTTTTCCTCTCCCCGTTAAGAGTACTATCTCAAAGATTTTCTATGATGGATACTATGAAAATTAGGACTAGATACTTATCATTCCCTCTGCTACTTAAAATGAAAGAAGTTCATTTAAAAACAGTTGATATTTACTCTTGTAGAGATTTTTTTGAGTTATATTTAATTTGGATAATAACGCATGTACATTGTGCCAAGAAGATATTGAATCTCAAGAACATCCTTTTTACAACTGTACTATTGTCAGAACTTGAATGGCTACTGCATGACTGAATGCATGAATGGATAATAACAAATAATGCAATAAATGTACAAATGTAGATTCTTAAAAGTTGCTCCGACTTTTGTGGCTTATCAAAATGACCTCTGGATTTTCTTTCGCTCTTTAAAAACACTGAAAAGTCAGAGGAACAACTAAATTACCATTACAATTCATCCTCTGCGGACCATGAATATATGTACTCATCGTCATGGCAATCCATCCATTACTTGAGATATTTCAAATCTAGTTGATGCTGAAGTGAAAACTTTGACTTGCTGGTGGAGCCTCTCGGGACCATTGACATCTATAGGACATTTCACAGCAGTCCATCCAATAGTTGTGGAGATTTTTCACTATGAACCACAAATGTCAACCTCAGGATCATCAGGGTGTCGTCCTCTGGGGACCATGAATGTCAGTACCAGAGTTCATGGTAATCCATCTCATAGTTGTTGAGATATTCCAGTTTAAGTCTAAAGTAGTGGACCAGTCAACAGACATTGCCATCCCACTTGCATGGTTAAACATTTATACAGTCACAAGTGTCTAGACAATTTTTAACCATGAACTGGTTTTGCTAAATTAACTTGTCATCACCTGCTTTGTATCTTCTTTGCATGATACAATTGCACTGAGCTTTTTATCCTACTTTTTCACATTAACGTTAAGATTCATTAACCACGCTGTAGCGTCCTACAGCAGGGCTGCAGACTTTTTGAAATCATTGCATGGTCAGTTTTCTGATAATGCTAACATGACAGGGAAATGGCCGCTTAAATATTATCATTACCATTAAATATTAACTTGCTCTGCACCAGTATACATTTAATGATATAATGTGGGGATTCTTAAAAAAAAAGCAGGGTCAAAATCTGATATGGCTGGAAAATTTTCCCATCTGAACATCAGAGTATTGTTTCATTTCCCATCTTATAAATTAGAGTTGGACAGTTTCTGTCTAAGTATTTCACATACTTTCACCTACCTTGTTTATGAAAAATATTTCTGCTGCTACAGTAATCATCGGGGAACTATGCCTGCTCATTGTCACACCGTAGTCCCAGATCTGAGATGAGCTGTATCGTCACACTCATCCATCCTAACAGATCTGTGAAAGAAAGTTAATTATGTCAGGGGGGAGGGCGTTAACTTTTTGAACTGAAACCCAGCCAAGGACACTCATGTGTTGAGAGTAACTCCTTTCCCTTCATGGGGGAGTGATCACAGTTGGTTTGGATAAGGAAAATTCAAGGCCAAATGTTTGAAGTAATGTGCGTATGACTAAAAGTCTGGTGGCAAGAAGCACTTCTGACTGTTATTCCACTGGCTGCAGAAAACTGTAGCTGCATCCCATAATAACTCCATACACATAATTTCTGTTGTGGGTGATTTACCATTGTTTGGACATGGGAACGTATTCAGCTGTGGTGGGATGTTCCCCTGTGACTCACCATGCAGGGCTAAAGTCTGTCATTCCACTGTGTGTTTGTATGGAAACAATGAAGGTCAAAGCACGTCTTCCTTAATCTGTTAACATACAGTGCTGGGTGCCGGTAATAACTCCATAACTTTTGGAAGATGTTCAAGGTGTTTAATACCCTACAGTCATACCATATGAGTTAATTTCATTCATATTTGAATGCTCTTATCAGGATGCAGTCGAGCTGAAAACAGGAGTTGCAAAATGAAAAATCTACAGGTAGGGGCGGTCACAATATGTCAGATGAAGGTCAAACCCTGTCAACATTATTGCTGAAAAGCCATTGTAAAGCTCCACATAAGCCTTGTTGGTCACCCAGTGAGATTGGAGGCTACATACCAGGTTTGTAGAGTCACAGACTCCCCGGAGAATCCCCATGTCAGCCTCCTTCCTCAAGTAGCGCTGCCAAAACAATAACACTCCATCCTCTCTCCTCCCCACCAAAACACTGTCCAACTATGCAGCTGTATATGGTACATTTCATTATTTATTTTCCTTTCAGTGCTGCTCAAATCTTATGATATGCTAATGTGTCAATGTATTCTTCCCTGATAGAAGTTGAAATGACTTAATGTACAGTAAGTTCTTTAGGCATCTCGCAGCCTGGTGGTGGTATTTTATAGCAGTTTTCTTTGTCCCATGACATTTTCCATCCTGGCCGAGTAAAAGTTGTTAGCATCGGAGAAAAATACCATTTGGATCTAATTGAAGGATTTGAGTTCTGGCTGGTTTTGGATGTGTCTGATTCTGAGCCTCCAGTGTTGTCATTGGATCTAGCGTCCGTGGTGAGTAACTGAGTTTCTTTCCTGGGTGAATTCCTCCCATCAGGAATGCTGCCAGAATAATGTTACGCAATTCACCCTAAGAATGATACTGATAATACACCATGTACTGCATTATATTATGTTACTTTGGAGACAATACAAGAAACTTGATTTTATCCAGCCAAACATACACTGAGATGCCACTTTATTAACTAAAATAAATTCAGTTACAGCTCCTACCTTCAGAAAGTTTTGGATGCAGTTTAGAGCTGCAATGAGTAGTCGACTCATAGATCGACAGAAATATAATTAACAACTAATTTGATGATCAGTTCATTGTTAAAGGAATTTTTCATGCAAAAGTGGCAGAAAATGCTATTTTCAGCTTCTCAGATATGGAGATTTTCTGCTTTTCTCTGTTTTATACCATATTTAACTGAATATCTTTATGCTTTGGACTGATAAAACGACATTTTAAGACATCACTTTGGACTTTGAGAAACTGAGACGGACATTTTTCACTATTTTCTGACGTTTTATACCAAATGATTCATCTAGAAAATAATCTGCAGATTGATGGAAAATGCAAATAATCAATAATTGCAGCCCTAATGCTAGTGCTAATGTTATTGCATTATACAAATATGCATTTTCTGAAAAATAAATGGGGTGGACAAAATAATAGAATCATCTGTGTTTCAAATATCTGGGCTTCTATTGGCTCATTGGCAACAGCTGAGATTTGTTTAAGAAAAAACTTCTCAGAGTTAATCATATGTTGTCGTTTTCATATTGTTCAGACACTTAGTTGTAAACTAAGTGTCTGAACATAAACACGCCGCACATTTAGCTGTGTAATTTTTGGCTGCACACCAAGACAGAAAACCACAAGCAATAACGAATTGCCTCAGACTGAGCCATTTTTCAACTGACACTACATGGAAAGGCGTCATTACCATACTTGTATAACAAGAATCCAGTATTAATAAGCCCGATCTAACACAGACACGCTTTAGTTTCATTTAATTTTGTTTTTGTGATGGTTACATTTTAAGCCTAAAGCCACACAGCTCATGTAGCATCTGAAGCTCAACTTTATGTGCATCGGTTTGATTCATTAGCTTGTGCTTTTCTACTTAATCATTAAAATGTTACTGATTACTTAATTTTTCAGGAAATTTTGCAATTAACAATTCATAAGGAAAATGTTCTTTGACTTCTACTCAGATGATTCGCAGACAGCAGGGATGATGCTTTTGTTATCAGGAAGTTCCTGTAATTTTTAGCCAACGTTTCAGGTTTAGCATATTGTTATTTGACCACTGGTAAATAATAGTTGGTCTGGTCTGAATCACCTTGGATAAGTGGCACTCAAATTACCTTCAAAGGGAAGATGTAGTTAATTTCAGTTCTCTAGTTAGGGATGATCTGAACACATCGTGAATCACTGGCAGGTAGCTTCTGTGTGCGGTGTTGACAGTGCACTTGCTCATGAGGTGCGTTTGTTTGTCTGAGCAGGCAGGGTTTGTTAGCTCTGGGTGGTGACCTGCTATAAGCCCCTTTTGTGAACGTAACATCACTGAGTGTACATACAGCATTTAATTTCTGTGTGGTCTGGAGCCTTATTACTGATAGGTTGCCTGAAAGCAATGGCAGCCAGAGTTTTGCCCTATTAAATCAGGAAATCAGTGCAGCTTCTCCTAAGTCACTTTTTACCTACATTATCTGACTGGACATGAAAATATTTCTGTGTTTAATGTTTTCCTGTTGTGAACAGATTCCTTGGGTCAACCAAAATCTCTCTGAGAGACCTCGCCTCAGGTCAAATGAGATCACTACCATCCAAAAATGTTCCTTTGGTTAACGAAAGTGGGCAGAATATTGGAGTAAGTTTCTTTCTTCATGAGTTAAATAATATAAGCAACAGGAAGAATACCTTCCTTTTTAAAGAAATAAATGATATAATAGACCAGCCAATCATTTCCCTCCAGGCTACAATCGACCTTGTGATTGGCTACGATCCTCCAGCCAATGCTGCACCAAACCTCAATGACCCTCAAGCAGGAGACGCCTCAGTGGATGCTGGTGTGTAATTCTTAGTGATGCATTGCAATGTTGTAATTGTTGACTGGTAAATTTGATTGGAGGCATGCCACGTATTTAATCATATTGTTTTCTGCTGATTAGGTGGTGGTGGTGAAGGGGGGGATGAGACTCTACCAGATGGGGGCCAAAGTGGCTCCGCAGGGGTCCCCTCATCCCCTGGTCAGCCTGTTAACCTTCGCCAGCGGCTGGCTAGGGCACAAAATCGCCACCGACTGGTTAATAAACCTCAGGACTTCCAGGTCAGTTTCACTGTGTTTGTGATCATCAACAAAGCCCAACAACTACTGCTCTGTTCTAAGTGTTTAATACGCAGATCAAGAACAGGATCGTGTAGACGTAAGAACAGTCAGCAAAAGATGAAATAAGATTTATTTATTTACTGGCATTAATTACAGGAAAATACTATTTCCTGCCTTTTTTGTCTTAAATTTAAATTTTAAGTAACTTTTAGGTGGCCACAACAGTTATTCCAAGCCAGGTTAGGTTTGCTCAGGTTATGTAGTCTACAGACGAGATGTTGTTAAAAAAAAACTCCTTTTCAGTGCTTGTGCACATACATTTGGGTATATGGAGTGTCTACCAACCCACAAACTGTGGAATAAGACAACCAAGTCAGTTTTTTGTGGGCTGCCTAGATCAGAAAACATGTGATTCAACAAGCCATTCAGATTTGGCTTCTCTTCCTATGTCACATGCTGGCTCATTAGAACATATTTCTGCAGAGGGTCTAAAAGAGGCAGACGCTTAAACGCAGCGTTTCAGACAGACGATGAATACTGGTATATTCAGACGGACAGTATGAGAAAAACAATGTTTTTTGAACATTAAAACATGTAAACATGTTCTAGTAGAAACCCAAAATACAAGTATGAACCTGCAAATGAGCATGATATGTCTTCTTTAAATATTTTGAAGTGCTCCTGGTTAGATACTGTGATACTATGCGTCCTGCAGATTCGTGTCCGAATCATCGAGGCCCGTCAGTTGTCTGGCAACAACATCAAACCAGTGGTGAAGGTTAACGTGTGCGGACAGACCCACAGGACGAGGATCAAGAGGGGAAACAACCCCTTCTTCGATGAGGTACTCTCACTTTTTTTTAATTAAACACAAATTTAAACAAGCATTACCAAAAACAATTGCATATAGGGGCTCACAAGGGAGCAAAGTTCTTTCCTTTTTACAATATAAGTTTGTCTCCAAAGCTACACAGGCTGTTAGTTCATTCATCCACATTCCAGTAAAATGGACATCCATGTTCGTACACAATACTGCATTATTTATCCTTCAGGCTTGTAAAAGTCCAGATTCAGTGAGCAGTGACTACTATAGAGTTGCATTAAAGTCGTCAGGATACATTAGCAGGACACAGAGTTTGACTCATAGAGGAGTTTCCTCTCCAAGTATGAGGCTTATACGTTCAATCACACACTTCCAGAATCGTTGTAGTTGTGTACACTCCCATAAACAATGAATTAATGTACCTTTTTCCTCTCTGCAGCTTACACAAAAATGTTTTGCTTTTGTCTTTATTATTTAAACTTCGTATGATTTTCGCAGATATTCTTCTACAACGTCCACATGCTACCATCGGATCTGTTTGATAAACACCTCAGCTTCCGGGTCAGTGCACACATGTTGATTTTGAGGTCCTACACTGTCAGTATGTAGAAACACTGCATATAAACGATGATTTCTCCTCTCTGCAGGTGTATAATTCCTATTCACTGAGGGCTGACAGCCTCATGGGAGAATTCAAGGTATCGTTTTGTCATCACATAATTGTTGATAAGTAAAATAATGTGTTTAATGTCTGGCTAATGTCATTTTGTTCTCGCACACACAGCTGGACGTTGGTTATGTTTACGATGAACCAGGTAAGCTTGTCACAAACCACAGATTGGTGTGTCATTTACACTTGCCCAGAGGATTCTGTTGTTTGGCTTGTGGAGGTCAGAATATGAGAGGGTCAGTATTGTCTTATTTTTAGTTGGTTTGTATGTTGATGATGTTCAGAATAGGTGTTTTTTATTAAAGCAGTTTTGGAGCAGAATTGGAGGAAATATGATTAAAACAGTCACTATATCCTGACAGTGGTGTATGAGACAGGTAATTTGGAAAAAAAAAAATCATGTGTCTCTATGTCCAGTGTCTTCTGGTGCTCCCAATGGCATCTACAAGATTTCACAGACCAGAGGAAAACAACCAGTCAGAGCTGATCTGGAGTCTGCCGTCTCTGAGCAGCAAATCAAACTAGACAGCGCTGCTCAAATATGAATCAATATTCTGTTACTGTAATGCCTATTTATCGCCTCAAATGTTTTCGTCTTGTAGTAAGATCTTGTTGAGGACTGTTGATGAAATACCAAGCACCGCCCACCAGCCGGCGCAAACTTTCACATTTTACAGCTATACAGTAACTACAAAATGTTTCTTAAAGCATTTGAGGTGATAAATACACATTACAGTACCAAATATTGATTCATATTTGATCAGTGCTGTCTAGTTTGATCGTTTGATCAAATATCATGAGTGATTGACAGCTGCCTCTGTTGAATGAATAGCCAATAGGAACCCTCTCTGTGAAATGATCTGTGATTGGCCAGTGTCCCATCACAGGCTGGATTATTTAAAGCCTGAAAACCGCCAGGAGGAGGTGCAGAAGTCTAGCTTTCTCTCAGAACACTTGAATTACAATTTGCTGAAAGGTGATGGATTTTTTTGCCCGATGATGCCAAAAATATTCTGCCTACGAAGCCTACAGGAGTTCACATGAGTACTTGTATGTGAATGATGTTGGTTATAGTGATGAACCCACAGAGAATTAGATCATTATCTCTGCATTTTCCCTCAACCCTATGGAGTTTTTTTAGCGTCTTGGTTTTCCACCGTGAACATGTGATTTTAAGTCGGTGGTTTAAAAGAGAGTTAATATAGGATTTACATTCGCCTGGCTCCAAATGAACGATAATGCTTCTCTTTATCTGCTGGATGTGTACATAAGCAGCCATTAGTCAACAAGTTCTCTTTATAAACTTAAAAAGTTTTGATAAGTCTAAAAATTAGCTTAGCAATATTACAATAAAATTAAAAAGTAAACATCTTTTAGCCATGCGTTTTTACATTTAAAGTACTTTTTTTCAGTTTCAACATTGAGTTTTTTTTTTTTTTTTTTTTTTTTAATTTAATTAGAATTTTACCTTTATAGTACCTTAAAGTGTAACACCAAGGTGTTTTTCATTTATCTGTACAGTCTGCCTGGTTGTGCTGTCTTTATATTAATGTGTGTTGTATATTTAGTGTATTTATACAGTATATGTATGTGTGTGTGTCCTGTTGCAGCCCACTGTGTCTTGAGGAAGTGGCTCCTGCTGAATGACCCTGATGACTCCAGCTCCGGGGCTAAAGGCTACCTCAAAGTCAGCCTCTTTGTAGTGGGAGCTGGAGACGAGCCTCCGGTACGTCTGACTACAGTCTATAGCTCTCAGTTGTGTTTTCACTGGCGCTGATTGCTTCCTCTTTCCTCATGTAAATATGGTGACTATGCCCCCTCACTCTCTTTCATGGACTCTCTTCTGTTTCTTTTCCACCTTGCATACTGCAGGTAGAGAAGAGAGAGTCAAATGATGATCAGGATGACATAGAGAGTAACCTGCTGCTGCCAGCTGGTGTGACTCTGCGATGGGCCACCCTGTCACTGAAGGTGTTCAGAGCCGAGGACGTTCCCCAGAGTAAGACGAGATGTAGTCTAACAAATTAAACTGTCATTTTAGACCGCACAACACGCACAAAATACTGGTTCACACACAAAAAAAATGAAAGTTTAGCTTGTTGAAATTATTTCCATCATTTCCTGCCAAAACTGAGCAACAACAGTATGCCACTCATTCTCAATTACCCTTAACTGCTTATCTCGGGTCAGTTCGCGGGGGCAACAGCTCCAGCAGGGGACCCCAAATTTCCCTTTCCTGGGCCACATTAATCAGCTCTGACTGGGGGATCCTGAGGTGTTCCCAGACCAGTGTGGAGATATAATCTCCACCTAGTCCTGGGTCTTATCCGGGGCCTCCTCCCAGCTGGTTGTGCCTGGAACACCTCCCTAGGGAGGCACCCAGGGGACATCCTTACCAGGTGCCAGAACCAACTCAACTGGCTCCTTTCAATGCAAAGGAGCAGCGGCTCTACTCCGAGTCCCTCATGGATGGCTGAGCTTCTCACCTATCTCTATCTCTATCTCTAAGGGAGACGCCAGCCACCCTCCTAAGAAAATTTTTTGGCCGCTTGTACCTGCGATCTAGTTATTTCAGTCATAACCCAGCCCTCATGACCATAAGTGAGAGTGGGAACGAAGATTGACCGGTAAATCGAGAGCTTTGCCTTCCGACTCGGCTCTCTTTATCACACTGTTAAAGAAATTATTAATTCTTCCAATGTTTCCTCATTTCAGTGGATGATGCGTTTGTTCAGACCATGAAAGAAATCTTTGGAGGAGATGACAACAAGAAGAACCTGGTGGATCCCTTCTTAGAGGCTCGCTTCGCTGGCAAAAAGGTTCCTGATCGTTTTATCTCTTCTTAGCTGCAGTGTCGAATGCAAGCATGCTGGATATGACATTAACAGAAGAAAAGCTGATGGGTTGTTTTTCCCATCTCTCCAGCTGTGCACTCAGATCATTGAGAAGAATGCAAACCCAGAGTGGAACCAGGTGCTGAACCTCCAAGTAAAGGTGAGACAATGACCCAGCAGCACAAAAGTAATAGATCATGACTTTTTCAGTCTTTCAGTCTTTTTTTAAGCTGCTGCTTCTTGTGTTTTCTGTAGTTCCCTTCTATGTGTGAGCGCGTCAAACTGACCGTCTTTGATTGGTAAGTTAAAGAAGAAAATTATATTTAAGTGACTGTCGCCTGTGTTGTTTAGTGTTTACGAAGAGGCAGTGTTATTTTCTTTTCAGAGTTATTTGGGGTTGAGAAAGCCTCCCACAGTATTTCTACAGTGTGGTCAGCTGTGCTGTGTGCCCATCAGAAGAGAATAATATAGCAGCTTATGACTCAGGCTTTGCCGGCCACTCCCTTCCCCTGCTGGCACCGTCGCTCAGCTAATTTTCATTATTGTGTGTTTCTGAGCGAATGAACGGTCCGATAACTCACGTCCAGGAAGGCTGAAGGGAAATAAGTGCAAGAGGAAAAGGTTAGAAAAACTATGTGTGCCTCAGATGGTGTTGAAAACACAACTGGGATCCCAGAGCCAATTAATGCATTGTTGAAAACCTGTAGACATGAACAACAACAAAGAGATTTTTGTACTTCCCTCATAGAGGTAGTGAAAAAGCAGAGCATAACAATGCCCCAACATTGGGAAATTTGCATGTTATTTAACAGTTTATTTAGAGTACGGTGTTACAGTGTGTGTGTGTTTGTGTGTTCGTGCAGTGTGAGTCTAAAGATGTCGTGTGTGATTACAGGGATCGTTTGACAGGAAATGATGCGATTGGCACCACATACCTGAACCTGGCCAAGATAGCCTCCTCTGGTGGAGAGATAGAAGGTATTTTGTTTTGAGTAAAATATTATTTAAAAACAAATGTTTTAGCTGGAAATAATGGGCCTAATGATTCTGGATTTTGCACAGGAAAACATATTTTATGGTTGTTGCTCTCATGTGCTTTGTCTTTGTGTACTGAATTGTAACATCTAAACGGTACTTGAATTGTCCTTTTTCTCCTGGAATAGAGGAACATGCGGGAAATGGGGAAATACCGTCATACGAAGGTTCAACTGTGCTCTTTTTTTGCTCTGTGTTGCATGAGATGTAACGCGTTAAGCATGTCATGCACGCCAATTTGTTCAATAAGTCTCATTCTGTGCGTGCACATTGCTAATAAAGCTGTGCTCTATTTTGATGTTAGTGTTAGTATTTATGTGTTTAAGCGTTCTGTTGTTATCGTGCCTGCTACCTGCTTACCCAGCATTCACTGTTTCCATCCCAGTCTGTCCATCACCACCGCCTGAAATACCGCAGCACCGACATACTAACATTAAAGCTTTGCTTGGCTTAGCTTGAGTCTAATCGTAAAGAGGTTAAGTCTACTTCTGTCTCTCACAGCTAACACGGGGCAGTCTGAAGTGGGTTTCCTGCCCGTCTTTGGGCCCTGCTATGTCAACCTCTATGGCAGCCCCAGAGAGTTCACCGGCCTGCCAGACCCCTATGAGGATCTCAATTATGGCAAGGTAGGGAAGACTTGATTTTTCAGAAACTTCTCTACAATTTTAATCTTTCTCTTCACATCTAGTCCCGTCCAACATCACCTCTGTTGGTTTCTCAGCAGTTCATATCAATGTGTTTGCAGGGAGAAGGAGTGGCGTACAGAGGCAGGGTCCTGGTCGAGCTGACCACTAAGCTTGAGGGGAAAGCAGACAGAACAGTAGACAGCATCAACAATGATGACATCCTGGTGGTGCAGGTGTGGTTCAGTGCGGTTTCACGTGTCCGTCCCTGATGGTAAATTTTAGTCGGTTCAAATATTTTCTACTTCTCGTTCCCTTTTTCTGTGTTTCTTCTCTACATTAGAAGTACCAGAGGAGGAGGAAGTACAGCCTGTGTGCAGTCTTCCACAGCGCCTCCATGATACAGGAACCAGGGGAGCCAATCCAGTTTGAGGTCAGCATCGGTAACTATGGCAACAAATTGGACACCACCTGCAAACCGCTGGCCTCCACCACTCAGTATAGCTGCGCTGTATTCGATGGTGAGTGAGGAAGCTACAATGTGATACTTAATAGTAAAGACGCATTTAAAAACCTGCTTTCTTGTCAGGAGGATTTTTAATTGGTGTGTAATTTTTCCAGGTAACCACTACTATTACCTGCCCTGGGTGGACACTAAACCAGTGGTTGTGGTTCTGTCATTCTGGGAGGACATCAGCCACCGAATGGACTCTGTCAACATCATCCTCTACATTACTCACCGCCTGGTAATACTGCATTATCCCCCGAGTTTATCATTTATTGATAGCTTTGCAGCAATGAAAGTATACTGTATTGTGCTAATGGTTGATACGTGTGCATACATGTGTCAGTGTGCGAGTCTTCTTCATCTTCATCTTCATCTTCAACCGCTTATCCGGGGGGGGGGGGGAGTGTGCGAGTCATAGAGGTTTAACATGGCAGTGTAGTCCTCACCTTTATTGTGTGTTGTGTTGTTGCAGCAATCCAACCTGGAGTTATTTAAAACTGCCATCTTGGCTAAAGTGTCCGACAACCAACTTGTAGAGGTGTGGCTGAAGTTGCTCACTCAGCTGATTGAAGACATAGAAAGGTAAATAGAGGTTGTGGTGTTGCTGAAAATACAGCAAGATCACTTCTGTTGTCTGTGAACCTTTTTTTAATGTAATAAAAAGTCAGATAAACCGAAGAGAGTTGGACAAAATGGAATGAATATGTGTCCAGTCTCATCAAAAAATAAAACAAGAGCAGTAAAAAGAGTTTACAAACCACACACAAACACTGAGATAATACGCAACGTATTATCTCAGTGTTTGTGTGTGGTTTCTTTCGACTAAAACAATAAATTCCCATTTCTGTCTCTGTTCTCCTTCAGTTTCCCAACCCCAGAGCTGGAGGGCCGCTCCAACCTGACATCTCTGGACATCCAGATCAAGAAGCTGCGAGACAACGCTTTGGCCACCATCAAGGACGGAGCGAGACGCATGAGAGAGGAGGCCAGCGAGATCCGTGACACTCTGCCCGACTTAGAGTCCTGGGCGGACAAACTTCAACAGCTGGCTGAGGAGGTACAGCGAGCCTGGACACTAGGGGACCTAAAATAATGTTTCCAAGCATTATGTTGTTTGTTTTGCCCATCCATAAATCTGTTCACATGTTTTTGTTCAGCCCCAGAACAGCATGCCTGATGTGATTATCTGGATGTTACGGGGTGAGAAGAGGGTGGCCTACAGTCGCATTCCTGCTCACCAAGTCCTCTTCTCCACATACAGCGAGCAGGCCTGTGGTCAGCACTGTGGCAAAACACAGACTGTCTTTTTACAGGTACGCATCTGCATTCTGTTACATTTTGTCTGAACAGCTTTTAGTGTCGGTCAGCTAAATAAATAATTTTAAACTCCAGGGTAGTAGTTTGGTTCTTTGCTCTCAAGCTGCCTTCACATAAGAGATTTGCTCTTGACTCAACGCAAGGTAGGGCACAGAGGCAGCAGGTAAAATATCTCCCCAAACAGAGCGCAAGGAACCCCATTCACTGTTTCCAACAACAACAGTTGCAGCTGCTCTCATTGGTTGCACTTTATAAGGTCAACGGCAGCTGAGGTCAAAGTCAAAATAGTCTGAACTTTACTTTCTCTGAAATCCTAATGCTCACGTGATTTTGTTCCCCTCAGTACCCGATGGACAAGAACAAGGGCCTGAAGGTGCCAGTTCAGATTAGAGTCAACATGTGGCTGGGTCTGTCTGCACATGAGAAGAAGTTCAACTCCTTTTCTGAGGGAACCTTCAGCGTTTTTGCTGAGATGGTATATCTTTTCAAAATATAATCATCATAGCGTATGTTCCACAATAGAAGTGTACTTTTATGTGCATTCACAAAATCAAAAAATGATCTTGTGAATGTTATTCAGAGCCAGCAGTCAAGTCAGCATCTGACACTAACACATGTCCTCCTTTGCATTCCAGTACGAGAACCAGGCCCAGGTGTTTGGGAAGTGGGGGACGACGGGACTGGTGGGGCGCCACAAATTCTCAGACGTAACAGGCAAACTGAAACTGAAACAGGAGTACTTCCTGCCTCCAAGAGGATGGGAATGGGAAAGTGACTGGTTCATTGACCCAGAGAAAGCGTGAGTATAATTGGCATCTGCCCTCCTCTAAAATTCAAAACTTCTGACCAAGAGGAAGACCTTGTGATCATCAGACCTTGTGTTCATTCTCTCAGGATTCAGGCTAATTACATTAATAAGGGAAAAAAACACAAGTTTGTCTTAACATAATGGAAGTTGTGCTGCTGGTTATAGTCGTTAAATGTGCTTTCTTTCCACTGAAACACACATTCTGTAGACCTAATTTGAGGACATGAGCTACGTCTGTTTACATTCCTCTCCTTGCCTTAAAGCGTTATTTAATGAGTGTACAGTGTAATAGCAGACTGCCAGTGAGCTGCAAGTTATTTACACTTACTTTTTTAATATACTTCCAGCCCTATCTGCACTTCAATATACTCAAATATACATGTATAATTGTTTGATTTTCCATGCCATCATCAGTACATTTCTGTTAGCAAGTACCCCTCAAGCACTAACTGCTATATTTCTGCTGTGTAGAAGAAGAAGAAGATAGTCCTTTATTAGTCCCACTAGGGGAAATTCAATTTTTTCACTCTGTTGTTAACTTATACACGGTACATGCAGACCCCAACACACACATGCACAAACATGCAACAATGGAGAGATGTCAGAGTGATGGGGCTGCTCCTGACAAGCGCCCCGAGCAGTTGGGGGTTTGGTGCCTTGCTCAGGGGCACCTCGGCAGTGCCCAAGAGGTAAACTGGCACCTCTCCAGCCACCAGTTCACACTCAGTTCTTGGTCCATCTCGGGACTTGAACCGGTGACCCTCCGGTTCCCAAGCCAACTCCCTACAGACTGAGCTACTGCCGCCCCAAGACAAATGTACAGTGTACAGACCAAATATAGGAAAGGGCTGAATAAAGTGGAGAAAATGCCAGGTGTGAGAGGACAATATCTTTCAATTTTTATCTTAAATTTGCTCTACATCTGAATATCATGAGTGAACCATCACAGGATATGAAAAGCAACAAGAGGAACACAAACTGACAGCTCTGACAGATTTTTTTATGATTATTACGGTCGCTGTCAAAACATACAAACCATTTCTCAGAGCTTACGCTTATGGTGTAAAATTAGTCTCAAAATGGTCACAAACATGTATTTCATGATCTACAAATGAAAAATAAGATTTATAAGTATATACAATGACATGTGTAATTTTGGGTCCTCACAAACCATATGTATTTACATTTATAGGCTACTTTATTGAGTATATAGTTGGCAGACATACAGTATGTGTTCTGATCAAGGGCTGACAAGCTATTCTGTCTATTTAGGAAAACCTCTTTCCCACTTTGGAATTAAACACAATTTCACCAAAGTCCAGATGTCATGGATTTGTGGATCTGTTTGATCCGGAGATGTGAAATTAGTCTCAAAACTCCACACGCAAATGTGACCTGATCCGTACATGTCAAGTGATCGGTACGTACACAAGAAGTGTTTCCAAAACAAAAATGATCATATTTCTGAAGGTGAAGTTAAAAATCTGTACAAAAAATATTGTTTATTAGGTTGTGTTGTGTGCATTTCTAAAACTGTTTTATAAGTGTTCAAATTGACTGGGATTTACATTTGTGAGGACCCAAAATTACGCATAAATCGTTGTACACATTAATAAATCAAATTTTGCATTTGTAGATGTAATACACCTTTGTGACCATTTTGAGACTCATTTCTCTACATACACGCTGCACTTCATTTTTAAAAGTTGTGGCATGCATTGGTGTCTTTTTGGGTGCTACCACTGGAGGGTGCCAGAGTTCCCACAATGTGGCTTCAAAGTAGCCTCATGTGAAATGTGTTTTTCTTGTTTCACACACAGCCGGTACACGTTTGACTTTGTGTTTCAGTCTCTTAACGGAGGCAGACGCAGGACACACCGAGTTCATGGATGAGGTGTTCCAAAATGAGACACGCTTCCCCGGCGGAGAGTGGAAGGCTGCCGCCGAACCCTTCACCGATGTGGTGAGAACAGCACGCGGACATGCAAATGATGTGCACGGTGGCTTTGAATACCACACAAGTACAGTTAATATTTTCCTTGTGACACACAACACAAAACACACTCTTACTCTTAGTTACTCAGTGACTTCGATGGCATTTCCACTCAGGTTTCCTCTAGATGATGGAAGAGTAATCTTTAACCTTTTCGTATTTAATAATCCCAATCCCCCCCTTCCCTACATTCTTCTCTTTTTTGTGTGCTTTATTTTGTTTAGTTTTTGGGTGTGCTAGAATTTTGTGTCTTTTATTGATTTAACTTGCATAAACAAGTATAAAAATTTGAAGTAAACAACTGTCTGGAAGATGATGAAAGAAACAACGCAATAAAGTAATTAAAAACTATTGTAATATGAGTAGGTCTAAGCACATGAAGAAAATAAACTGGCAAAATGAACTTGCAGCTAACTGAGTGTTTGTTGCACAGAATGGAGAGAAGAGCCGTAACCCTGGAGAGTTTGATTGTCCTCCAGGTTGGATGTGGGAGGATGAGTGGACTGTGGATGACAACAGAGCTGTGGATGATCAAGGTGCAGATACTAGCTAAGAAACAGAGTAGTGTTCCTCAAGCTGTTTGTGGGCATAAGTAGTTATTCAGAAGGAAATGACTAAATTGTGCTGAATGTTTATTTACAGTTCTATTGTTTCCCAGGGCTCTGACTCACTCTTGTCTCCTGGCTAGGGCATAATAACAACAATAATAAATAAACTCTCATGGTGAAATTCAAACCATATGGTCTTGTATTCAAACAATAATTAAATGATGTAAAATTATTTGTGGACATGTGTCTGTGTGTGAACTTCTCAGGCTGGGAGTATGGGGTCACTATTCCCCCAGATGACAAGCCGCGGTCCTGGGTCCCGGCAGAGAAGGTGTACCACATCCACCGCCGGAGAAGGCTGGTTCGACCTCGGAAGAGAGCTGCACTCCCTGCAGGAGCTGCTGCAGAGGTCAGTATAGGATGATAGAGCAGTGCTACTGTATATTTGAAAATATAGGAAGCTCATTTTTCAAATTGTGCTTATGTGATAAAGATTGAAACTGATATCCAAGAGTCTTTTTATTTATTGGTACTCTTTTTAATAAAAAAAAAAAAAAAAATCTTTGCTAATCTTGAAATCTTTGCTCACAGAGGCGGGACCAAGGTGACCCTGAGGGCTGGGAATTCTCTTCTCTGATTGGCTGGAAGTTCCACAGGAAGGAGCGTTCATCGGATACGTTTCGTCGTAGGCGCTGGAGGCGGAAGATGGCGCCGGAGGACCGGCTCGGAGCGTCCGCCATCTTCCAACTGGAGGGGGCGTTGGTGAGTAAAGAGAAGAAAGTATTCTAATTTAAATCGCTAAAGATTTAAGATTCAGTAATTTATTGCCATATGTACTACAGTTGGTGTCTGGTTTAATAAAGATAGTTTGGCTTAAATAGTCAGAACGCAGCACTCAAGTAATTGTCCACATAAGAGTTGGAAAGGAAAGTCCAGCTTAAAAGCATGTACCGGATCCGAGATCACTGAGTCACCACTGTTTCCAAATATTGACTTAGGTCTTAAACGCAGTGCCATGGTGGTGTTTTTTATTTGGAAGTGTGTGACACATGAACAGGTAAAAGCTCTGCTGTGGTTTACCCTGCAGGGTGTCGATACTGAGGAGAAAGAGAGAGGCTCCAAGGCTGATGCCACCAAGATGTTTGGTGCCAACACGCCCACCGTGTCCTGCTCCTTTGACAGTGAGTGATGCAAATAGTGACACATGAATGGTCATGCTCATACAAATGTACATGCATATGTTACTGAATAATGTTATTTTTCTCCACAGGGTCACATGTGTACCATCTCCGTGTCTACATCTATCAGGCCCAGAACTTGGCATCTATGGACAAAGACAGTTTTTCTGGTAAGATTTAACTTTATTAGTTTCTGATACTGTATCAATATTAAGACTGTTGACGGATTTCAAGTATTACCTTTAAAATGAAACGAGTCTCAAAAATAGCTGTTAATGATGGATGTGAAAAGATGATCATTAAACCATATGTTTTTATTCCTTCCTAGATCCGTACGCACACGTCTCCTTCCTGCATCTTAGCAAGACAACAGAGAAGCTGCGGGCAACCCTGAACCCGACCTGGGACCAAACTCTGATCTTCAGTGATGTGGAGATTTATGGAGACCCCCGCAATGTTGCTCAGCGCCCCCCTGATGTTGTTGTGGAGTTCTACGACAACGACCAAGTGGTAGGTTGTGGCAGATATACCATAACTGTATATAAGAAGGACACAGTTACCGTGACGTCACCCATTGGTTTGTGGACTACGGTTTTGAAGCCTCAAGTTTAGCATTCTGGCCGTCACAGTCATAAAAATGCGGACAACTCCTAGACTGGACAACGCTGTCATAGTGACTCTGCCCTAAAGCATACCCTGTTTTAGGTCTATATGACTCTAAAAGAGACCATAATTTACTAAATGTACATCATGCTGTATTGAAGATTTGAAACTAGTAACTGATACATAAACTCATGTTTATAATGTTTACTGAGGTAATAAATCAAGTAGGACGTAGTCTCATTTTCTCATAGACTTCTATACAATCAGACTTCTTTCTGCAACCAGAGGAGTCGCCCCATGCTGGCTAATAGAAAGAATGGAGGTTTAAGTCACTTTCACACAGGAATCACTTGTCAGACCTCGAGGTTGCCCACTTACTTTGCTCAGGCTAAATTATAATGGTTGGCCCAACTGGCTTGATAGACAGCTTCATCTGAATAACATACCCTGCTCAGTTGTAGACAGAGTACAAATTTAAGGCACTTCCACACTGGCTTCACTTGTCTGACCTGGCGGTTGCTGCTTAGAGAAGCTATTTGTATGACTGTGTGATTTCAGTGATGTACCCTATGTTACATCTAATTGTGGATTATTAAGGATAATTGCTATAGGGGAAACTAAAGTGAAACATATTTCACTTTGAAACTTTGAGAACCATAAATTAGCAGAAAAAACACTTGAGTGAAAATCTTTCAAGCAGAAAATGTCCCCTAGACCTCTAAAAAAAACCTCAACCCTTTAAGAGCAAAAAACACAAAATCTAACTGACATGTTTGTCTACTGCCCAGGGGAAGGATGAGCTGCTGGGCCGCAGCATTTGCGCACCAATGGTGAAGTTGAATCCAGGTATGGATCAGACACCCAAACTGCTGTGGTACCCCGTCATCCAGAAAGGTCAAAAGGCAGGGGAGGCACTTCTGGCTGCTGAACTCATCCTTAAAGACAAGGTTTGTCCTGAAAGTAATGGAGAAAATGCTACTTTACAATATTTAAAACAGTTACGTTCTCTAGGCTTGTAGTTGTCTGAATTCATGTAAAGTTACTGATAAAAACATAAAGGTAAGCATAATCTGAACCCCCCCGTCTCTGTCTTTGTAGTCGGGCGAGGCAGATCTTCCCCTGGTTCCCTCAAAGAGAGCAGAGAACATCTACATGGTTCCTCAGGGTATCCGGCCTGTGGTGCAGCTCACTGCTGTGGAGGTAACACGCAGCCTTTAGACACCATGCCTCTGAACTGATATACATAATATATAATGTTTCTACCATCACGTCTGTGTCTCTGAGTTCAGATTCTGGCTTGGGGCCTCAGGAACATGAAGCCGTACCAGCTGGCCTCGGTGTCTTCACCCAGCCTGGTGGTGGAGTGTGGGGGGCAGAGGGTGGAGTCAGCTGTCATCAAGAACATGAAGAAGAGCCCCAACTTCCCCAGCTCCGTCCTCTTCATCAAAGTGGTAATGACAGGGTTGCACAAGCTGGGGTGGGTGCGTGTGGAACTAAAACAGGGAGAAAAATAGTTCAAAAAAGCCATTAAAAGATGGGAAATAATATCCAATATTTAGATCAAAAGTGGTATTATGAAAAATATTTAAGTCTGTGCTAGAAACCTGAAAAAAATACTTCACAATACTGTAAATTCACAATATTTTTTTCCTAACACTGTCTCAACACCCTCCACCCAGCTACTTCCAAAGGAGGAGATGTACACACCTCCCATAGTGCTGAAGGTGATTGACCACCGTCCATTTGGCAGGAAGCCTGTGGTGGGTCAGTGCACCATCACTACTCTGGAGCAGTTCAGATGTGACCCGTACGTCATCACCGCAGAGGGAGCCATGTCTTCCAAAAGTAAGGAGGCATCCAAAACAATACAAATGACAAAGTATTCAGAGAGACAGTAAGCCTTGGTTTAAATGTTGTCCTCCCACCATTCCCAGTGGCTCTGATGATGGCTTCTCCTTCCAAACACCTCTCTATTAACATGGAGGAGACGAGACCACTGCTGGAAACTCAGGTAAACTCTTCCATCCCACCAAAACGTATTCTTTGTGTTGTTCGTAACTGGTTTACGTTCTTCTTTCCTATTGTCACTAAGAAGTGCAGAATTTGACTCTCCAGTCAAATTTGACAAATTTGACTACTCTGGCTTACAGTTCATGTACAGCATGTCAGCTGCTGTCAACAAAATGGCTTCCCCTACCTCCTACATTGTATGTATGGTAACTTATTATAGCTTTCTAATTCACAAGGCTGGGCACCAATGACACTGGAAGGCTGAGATCACTTAATCCACAGCGCCACGGAGGGCTCGACAAAGGCCTCACAATAACGTCACAATGCCATTAATCTACGTGGGCATTGCCACAATAACTGTGATTGTACTTAATTTGTCACTAATGAGCACATTTATTGATTTTCTCTTTCCACAGCAAGGGCGTAACATGTTGTAAATTAAGTCCCCAGGCATCTACTCTCATGGAAGTAGATTTAGCTTTTGAACCATCACTGCCATGACATGGCTTGAAGTACCATATTCTACTTAAAGCAAAAGTTAGATATTTTGGGAAATGTGACTTAATTTCCTGCCAACAGTTAAACAAGAAGATTGATACCACTCTCTAAAGTCCGGAAATAAAGGGAAGCAGCTAGTTTGTCTTTGTCCAAAGGTAACAAAATCCACCTACAAGCTCACTAATTCAGTTGTTCACTCGCTAATCTTTTGTTTAATGGAGCAATATGTAGCACTGCTCTCGACTACTCTAACATTATCTCTGTTGATCCAGTTAAATTTGCTTGCTTCCATGGTTGCAGAAGGCTGTTTGCGTGCCAGTTCGTCACATATGTGGCTACAGGATGTTGAATCATTTCAGAGGGGAACATACCGGCTGTAGCGTTGTTGTCAGAAGCCAGTATTTTAATTTAGTTTCCTTCATTTCTGATGACATCATGGTCACTTATGGTTATTGTAGTAAATGTAATATATATTGTTTTTTTAAAGTTGTGTAAAAATAACACAGGGCTGCACGGTGGTGCAGTGGTTAGCACTCTCGCCTCACAGCAAGAGGGTCGCATGTTCGATTCCGGCTTGGGGCTCCTCTGTGTGGAGTTTGTATGTTTTCCCCGTGTAAGTGTGGGTTTTCTCCGGGTACTCCGGCTTCCTCCCACGGTCCAAAGACATGCAGTTTAGGTTAATTGATGACTCTAAATTGCCCGTAGGTGTGGATGTGAGCGTGAATGGTTGTCTGTCTCTATGTGCCCTGCGATGGACTGGCGACCTGTCCAGGGTGTACACCACCTTCGCCCAATGCCAGCTGGGATCGGCTCCAGCCCCCCCGCGACCCCTAACGGGGACGATGGATGGATGGAAAAATAACACATCAGGCTAAGTCACTTCCTGAAGTCTCCGGTAGTTGCCTAGCAACGCTGATGATGAGGCTCCAGGAAGTTACCGCGTCTGGCTAAGAAATAGTCCAGCACATAACCCCCGTAACTGGTTTTTACATTTGGGTTTTTGTACAATTTAAACAAATAAGAGGCAATGGGTTAATTAGCAAGTTTTAGAGAAAGAAAGAAAGAAAAGAAAGATATTCCTTTATTAGTCCCACAGTGGGGAAATTAGTTTTACACTCTGTTTTTCACACACAGTACATATACATGCGTCAATGGAGAGATGTCAGAGTGATGGGGCTGCTCCTGACAAGCGCTGCTGATAGGCAGATTTTGTTACCTTTGGACAGAGACAAGCTCGTGGTTTCCTCCTGTTTCCAGTCTTTATGCTAATCTAAGCTAACCAGCTGCTGGCAGTAGCTTCATATTTAGCATACAGACATGCAAGTGATGTCAATCTTCACATCAAACTCCTGGCAAGAAGGCAAATAACCATATTATTATTATTATTATTGTTATTACGTGCATAACTCAAAGCCAGGTCACACTCATGGCAGGCGTGGATATTACTAAACCTCTGGTGCCATGTTGCAAGTCAGGGAACAGGTGGTGTTAGTGGGGCCTTAATGCAGTTCAACATCCTGCACCGCCCCTTTGTTACGCCCTTGTTTTCCGGTTTGCTGTCAATCATGAAATTGCAACACGATCTCCTCATCAACCTTTCCTTGACCTTTTCACTTTCCTGTCAATATCTGTAGCCTGTTGTACGTACCGTTTGTTACTGCTGCGTGTATGTACTTGTGACTTCTCTTCTGTTTTGTGTCCTACCACATCTTCTTTCTCCAAAGCATGTAGAGAAGGTGAGAGTAAACCAGAGTATGTGACTGAGATTTCAGATTCTTATACCAAATGCAGAGAGCAATATGTATGAAGATTAACACTTGTGTAATTCAATCTTTAGGAAAAAGAGACAGTCGACTGGTGGAGTAAATTTTACGCTTCAACTGGAGACCAGCAGAAATGCGGCCCTTACCTAAAAAAAGGATACGACACCCTCAAAGTAAGCTTTTTTCCATCCCATGTGACGCACTTTATAGTGTTAACTTGTGTGTTGTATGTCCTTGCTGTGTAAATCCATTATCTTCAGCTTATACGGGTCGCGGGGGCAGCAGGCCACTGTAAGCAAGGTATTTCAGTCATCCCTCTCCGCAGTAGTGTTTTCCAGCTCTTCCTGGGGGACACCAAAGAGTTCCCATGCCAGATATCTAATCTCTCCAGCGTGTTCTGGGTCTACCCCGGGGCCTCTTATCAGTTGGGACCTGATGGAAAACCTCTGATCAGATGCCAGAACCACCTGTGTAAATAATGATCATCAGTAAGTGCTGTAGGTGACTTTAACGCAACTGTATATCCTCAGGTGTACGAGTGCAACCTGGAGGATGTCCCAGAGTTCAAAGGGCTGACTGATTTCTGCAACACCTTCAAACTGCAGCGAGGCAAGAATGAAAACGGGGATGATGACCCCACTGTGGTCGGAGAGCTGAAGGTAGTTTGATGCCCTTCAGAACGCTTGATCTGAATCTATGACAAGTTGTAAAATGAACTGAATCTCCTCAGCTCAGGACCAAACCCAGTTCAGGAGATTTACAAAACAGAAAAATTCAATCTGATTTGTGCTCTTGTACCTGCAGGGTTCATTTAAGGTGTACCCTCTGCCGGACGACCCCGGTGTTGCCCCCCCTCCCCGTCAGTTCAGAGAGCTGCCAGAGAGCGGACCTCAGGAGTGCCTGGTCAGGGTTTACGTGGTCCGGGCCATAGACCTGCAGCCCAAAGACAATAATGGCAGAGTGAGAATGAATCTGTATTACCAGGAGTAAAAGCTTCATATTTCATCTCACGTAGTTTGACCTTATGTTCTCTCTCCTGCTCAGTGTGATCCATACATAAAGATGTCACTGGGGAAGAACACCATTGATGACAGAGACCATTACTCACCCAACACCACCAGTCCTGTATTTGGAAGGTGCAGTGGAATATAGTAATATCATAGACCGAATTCTCCTTAAAGGGTAAATCCAGTGCACCTTCTCAAACACTCCTTCTGTTTTGTTTAGGATGTTTGAGATGACATGTTTCCTGCCTCAGGACAAGGACCTGAAAATCTCTGTCTATGACTTTGATCTGTTGAGCCGCGACGAGAAGGTCGGTGAGACTGTGATCGACCTGGAGAACCGCTTCCTGTCCCGATATAACTCCTACTGTGGCCTGCCACAATCCTACTGCATGTAAGGAAATACCTTAAAGGAGGGGGGGACATTAGGGTGTATTCCTAAAATACCTGCTCTCTGGATCTTTACTTTGATTTCTGCTTGTGTCTCAGGTCTGGTATCAACAAGTGGAGGGACCAGCTGAAGCCGTCTCAGATCCTGGAGAACCTGGCTCGTCTAAAAGGCCTGTCCAAACCTAGGACAGAAGACAACGGCACATCACTCACCTTCAATGGCAAAGAATACACGCTGGCAGAGTTTGGTAATGTCAATGATTTAAAATATAAAATGACAGCGATTTGACCCAAAACCACATTGACAACAATGATTTCATTTACAACCATCCTCACAGATATATTTTACTTTTAAAGAGGCATTAAGTAATGTTGTTTTGACCTCTACTGGTGATTAAAGAACTTGCAGGTATCAAATCTCAGTGAAACATGCTGAAATTTGATTGAGCATTCCTATGGAAGCCCAGTATTTGTTTATGTTTTATGTTCACCATTTGTTTATGTTTTATGTTCACCATTCTCTGGCCCAGCCCTCACGTACCTTTTAAGCTACGCTGTGAATCCTACACTCGTTCAAGCAAAGAGCAGATTCTCTGCAGAATAACCCCGACCTACACTTTCTGCTTATACTGTATATAAGTAGTCGACAATCACCGTGACGTCACCCACTGGTTTGTGGACTGCCATTTTGAAGCCTGGAGTTTGGCATTTTGGCCGTCACCATTTTGGTTTTTGCAACCAGAAGTGACACAAGGGTGAGACAACCAAACCTGAATAAGATATTCTTAAGCAACCAAAATGGTTTTAATGAACGTGGATGAATAGTAAACACAGGGTTGTTAAAAAAGAAAAAAAAAAAGTTGTAAAATGATAACGTGACAAATCCCAGACCGGACAACACCCTGGTAGCAACCACCAATCACAAGGTAGCCCCACCCTAAAGCATACCCTGCTTTATGATCTACCGTATTTTACTCTAAATGGGACAATAATTTACTACATGAACATTTTGTCAGTTTACAATGTTTACTGAGGTAATAAATCAAGTGAGAAGTAGGCTCCTCTTCTCATAGACTTCTATACAATCAGACTTCTTTTAGCAACCAGAGGAGTCGCCCTCTGCCGACTGTTCAGGCACTTCAGCATTGGCTTCACTTTTCACACAGGGATGTTTCCCACTGTATCTGCTCAGTCTAAGCTATTGTGGTTTGACTTACTGGCTTGATAGGCAGTTTCATCTGAAATCTATACCTCAGTTGTCCAGTATTAATACAAATACATTTTACAGTATGACATAAGCAAGTTTTAAAGTAGCATAGTACATGTCAGCATGCTAACATGATGATATATTAGCAGGTATCATGTTTACCGTCGTAATTTAGCATGCTGCTATTTGCTAGTAGTAGCACTAAACACAAAGTACAACTGAGGCTGATGGGAATATCATTAGTTTGGCAGGCATTTGGTCATAAACCAAAATATTGATTACCTCTACACACTATGGTCATCATTTGCTACAGGACATTAAAAACATGCTATTGCACATCTTAATGTAATAATAGAAGGCTGTTGTTTGACTGAATCTTTTTCCTGCATCTAATTTGACTAATTATAATATAACATAAGTCTAAGTAAGCTGTAACATGTTTTCACATCTAGAGAACAACAAGGAAATCCATGAGCACTTGGGTCTGGCCCGAGAACGCCTCTGCCTGCACGTGCTCCGAAAACAGGGACTTGTCCCTGAACATGTGGAGACCAGGACCCTTTACAGCACCTTCCAGCCCAATCTCTCTCAGGTTAGATGTCGCACAGC
This sequence comes from Pterois miles, assembly GCA_947000775.1. NCBI lineage: Eukaryota > Metazoa > Chordata > Actinopteri > Perciformes > Scorpaenidae > Pterois > Pterois miles. The sequence goes on from CAMQGK010000299.1 coordinate 2,831,514, forward strand.
TCACTCATAATGTATCTGTCCACATCGCAGCTATTTCGTAAGTCTTTTATATTGTGTTAATTTAGGGAAGGCTTCAGATGTGGGTGGACGTTTTCCCCAAAAGCATCGGCCTCCCCGGACCTCCCTTTGACATCACACCGCGCAAGCCTAAGAAGTGAGTCGTGTAGCTCTTCAGTGCTTCCTATCTAGTGATCTCATTAGATGTCACTGGTTAATGTTCGCTATGTTTGAATGTTCAGGTACTTTCTTCGTGCGGTCATCTGGAACACGACAGATGTGACTTTAGACGAGACCAGCATCACAGGCGAACACATGAGTGACATCTATGTCAAAGGGTATGGCTGATGAAGCATGAGTTTTATAGGAATGGTGTGTGTTGAAGTTTTGATTTGACACTAACTAGTTAAACCAATGCTGCATTCATGCTTTTATTTTGCTGTTCTAATTTTTGTAGTCGTGCCTTTAGATGCTTTCTCATCCGCACCTATATCTAAAATCCTCTTTCAGCTGATATACACTGATTTTATTTATACAGATTTTTAAGTCTTTAAAAGCAGACTTGTGTGGTAAAAGGTTGCTGTGGAACCTGTTGGGACAGGACAAAGAGCGCTCACACCTGTTGTTCCCTCTGCCAGCTGGATGCCAGGCATGGAGGAGGACAAGCAGAAGACCGACGTCCACTACAGGTCTCTTGACGGAGATGGCAACTTTAACTGGAGGTTCGTCTTTGATTTTGAGTACTTGCCAGCTGAACAGCTCTGCCTCGTGTCCAAGAAGGTGAGACCATTTTGATACCATCCAGATTGGAAAAATAAAGCCTGCGTTGTCTAAATAGAGAATCTAAAACATGTTTTCACATGTTCGTTGTTCAACAGGAGCACTTTTGGAGTCTTGACAAATCAGAGTTCAGGATTCCCCCCAAGCTGATTGTTCAGATATGGGACAACGACAAATTCTCATTGGACGATTACCTCGGTGAGACACTTAATTTAAAGTAAAACCAAGAAAAACTTCACTTGTTTTTTGAGTGTTCGCTTCACCTACAGACCACCAGTGGTGGAAGAAGTATTCAGATCTTTTACCGAAGCAAAAGTACTAATACCACACTGTGAAAATACTCCACAACACGTAAAAATCTTGCATTCAGACTCCTGCTTAAGTATTATCGGCAAAATGTGCTTAAAGTATGAAAAGTAGAAGTACTCGCTGTGCAGTAAAATGTTCCCTGTCAGTGTTTTATTGTGACTACTATCAATTATCTATCCCGAATTTCCCTCCGGGGATTAATAAAGGCTACCTCTTATCTTATCTTAATTAAAAAGCCAATAAGAGGCTGAAACTGTGTGACTCATTCCAAAAAGTCCAAATGTATTTTACTGTTTATTAGATTAAAGGAACTGCCAACAATAAGTCTGGAATAACTAAACATTAAGTGACGGATAACAGAAAATGTCCAAGCCTATCTCACCGACTTTTTCTAACTTGCGCGGTCAAAGTGAAGAGATAAAAACAGGTGAAACCACACTCCTGTCCCAATTACTGAAGGTGATGTTAAACAAAACATGTGTACAGCCTAAACTAATAATAATAATGATAATGATGATGGTAATAATGATAACAATGATGAAAAATGACAGGGTAAATATACACTTTGGCTCCTCCAACTATTATATCTGTTTCTGGGTTAATAGTACTGCTGCATTAATGTGTATGTTGCATTTTACTGCTGTAGATGCTTTAAACTCCTGTATATACTGTTTGGTAGTTTAATCTACAGCAATGCATCATATTCTATATGATGATCATCATACTGTATATTTGTAGCATCGTTCTCCTGTGAGAACACTATCTCTAAAAAGTCCAGTCAGACAGCCCTGTTTTCAGCTTTGTGACAATGTATTTTCCAGCTGATCCAAGAGGCTTTTTAAAGAGTATATTTAGCTTATGAAGTAAGAATTTCCTCAACTCTTCATCCTTCAGTTTATCACAAACATTCACACACAGGAAAGAGATGAAAAACTATAATCTGAAAAAACTAACCAAAGCTGTCAGATGAATGTAGTGGAGTAAAAAGAACTGTATTTACCTCTGGGATGTAGTGGAGTACAAGTAGACAGTTACATAAAATGGAAATACTCAAGTAAAGTACAAGTACTGAATGTACTGTAATTAGATTCCACCCCTGCAGACAACCATTACAAAACCTGACCATTGCAGCATAATACTCTGTGATCTCAGGCACTCTGGAGCTGGATCTGCGTAACCTGGTTGCTCCTGCGAAGACTCCAGAGAAGTGCTCTCTGAAGATGATGGATGATCTGGAAATGGGAGCTCCACAGAAGACAGAGAACGCCAAGTCTCTGTTTGCTCAGCAGTCGGTCAGAGGCTGGTGGCCCTGTTCCATTGAACAGGACGGAAAGAAAGTCCTGGGCGTAAGTATGAGTAGGAAGTGGACTTAACTTGTTCAGACTTGTACTATTGAGCATATGAATGAACAACACTGGGCTTGGGTGGGTAAGAGGAATTTCAGAATGATATTAAGGACACTGTTGACTGAAAACCTGCTTGAGTTTTAGCACCAAATGCTGCATTTCATGTTCATACTCCTAAATGAACAGTCTATAAGTTGCCTGCAGAAGTCTGATTAATATTTTCTGCTCTATTCGTATATTCAGAAAGTGTCCGATCCTCATTGTAATTACGTTGTTGTAACAATATGTTGCTCATTGACTGCTCGTGTTACTTCCAGGGAAAGGTGGAGATGACACTGGAGATTGTAGGTGAAGCACAAGCAGATGAGAGGCCTGCAGGAAAAGGAAGGGACGACCCCAACATGAACCCAAAACTGGACCCTCCCAAGTAAGAACCAGCCCTGTGAAACGTCCTATTTCACATTATGCAGACTGAATCTCTTAAAAACATATCCTATCCATTTTCTTAACTGCTAGTTAAAATAAGGAAGTCTAGTTTTGCAGGTAGCACAAATACTCTTTCATTTTCCATAACAGACGCCCAGAAACATCCTTCTTTTGGTTCACCAACCCATGTAAGACCATGAAGTTCATTGTGTGGAGAAGGTTCAGGTGCCTCTTCATCGGTCTCCTCATCCTCATCATAGTGCTTCTCTTCCTCGGCATCCTGTTGTACTCTTTACCGGTAAGTACAGACGAGAGGGATCTGAGAATATCAGCCATGTACTCTGACATGATTTGGTCCAGCTGGTACAAACTAAAATGCATGTAATGGTTCCAATGGGCCGTGTGATGGTGTAAAATTGTGACGCGATGTGCACATTTGATTCTCTTTTGCCTTTTCCAGAACTACATCTCAATGAAGATAGTGAAACCACTGCAATAACCCGACAAAGGACGAATCAAAACGTCTACAGGATGATCACACTAAGTGCAAAACCATCACAATATCTTTTTTTTTTTTTTTTTTGTTTACTGCCTATAGTATTTTATAAAGGTCTAAATGGGAAGGGGTGCTTGCACAGTTGCACTAGATTACCATGCTATCATGAAAGCGTTGTCTACACACCTAAACTGTGACAGACTTGTGAGTAATATGTTTGTGATGTTTCCAAACCGCTGCTTTCACACACTGAGGGATGAGAAACTAGAACCTCCTGTACAGTTTAATGCAAAGCCAATACAACCGTCCTGTAATCAAATCATGTTTATTTGTTGGTGATGGTGTGTGTGAGAGATTTTTGAGTGTTGTATTGGAATGCACGTCATCGTAAGGTGTAAATGAGGTGATTAACAACAATTAATAAATAAATATAAAATTACTATGATGAAAGTCTCATCGCGGTAGCATTTATCACAGGACTGTTGTATTCAGTTGCATTACAGTGTAGGGTTTCTATATTTCTGGTCACTCAAGTAATCATGCCAAAAACAGGTTCAGCTAAGTGTGTCTGTCTTTTGTATATTACATTTTCACAGATCTTTTAAATTAAATGTATGAAAACATTATTCAACCTGTGTTGGTGTTCATTATCAGTAGGGAAAAAAACGCCTATTTACTTTGTCCAAAACAGCAGAAAACAGTATGAGCAGAAGGACCCTAATTAAGGTGATTTTCTTCATTAATAATTTTTAATAGTCTGTGTTGAGGTGCCCTTGAGCCAGATACTTAAAGCAGCCCATAGGTATAAATAATAATGAATAAATAAATAAAAACGGCATGTTACTGGAAGAAAAGAGACTGGAGTAGTAATCGGATCACACAGTAATGTTTAACAGATGAGGTTTTAAATGAATAAAAACTGTACATGACATTAACATTCAGATATGTACAGCACATGAAGTCCCAGTTATATACATTTTAACAGAAATGATCAGTTTATGTGTGCCGTTAACATATTTAGTCTGAAATATGAATAGCCCAGACAACCAGGTAAGCTATCCCGACTGGCTTCTAAACGTATTATTTCTCTTCATCAAGAGAAGGGTTTATTCTTCCTCTGAGGAGTGATGTTTGCAGTGCTGCTGCAGGAAAGCCTCCACCTCCCCTCTCCGTGCCAGACTGTTGGCTTTTCCTTGGAAACGTCCGTTTTTTCCTGCCCCCTTCCCTTGGAGCATCTCTAACACCCTGGAGAACACAGATTTATAAAGCACCAACGTGTTAACATTTTAAAATCAGAGGCTACATAAATATGTGGCGGCGTCTCTTACCGCGGTCCCATCTCAGCCACTCGTTCACTGGGTCCAGCCAGTAGAAACAAACCGGGTCCCTTCTCCTCTCCAACAGTGAGGAAAACCAGCGTTTCCTAAGAGCAGACAAATTGAGGCTTAACAAAAACAGCTGAGGCCAAGAAGTAAGCAGTCAGGTTCTAAACTTACCTCAGTGTTCATTTCATTGGCAATGATATTCATGAACTCATTGTCACCGTCTTTCCTGTAAAAAAAAAAAAAAAAAAAAAAAAAAAAAAGAGACATTATCTTTCTGAAACGCTTGCAGTGTGTTGATGCTTGTACGTTTAAACTCGACCAGGTCTCTTACTTATGCAAGCTGAAGAAGTCGCCTCTCTGGGGGTCGTTCTTAAAGTTCTGAGCGATGAGGATCGCCATGTCTCGTAGCAGGCTCAGGTTAGTCTGACCAAAACATTTTGTTATGATGGTTAGGGATTCTGCTGTATGTGAAATGTGTTATGTTGCAGAAAACAAATGTGACACAGAACTTGTCAAAATGGTAAGATTCTCATCTAAATCTCTCTCTGTTAAAGTCAGTGAACATCTAAAAAAATCACTGATGCATTTTTCTTACTTTCTGTAGTAGCTTAACAGATTTCTGCAACTTGTCAACGGCCCCAACATGCTCATCAGGTCCAGTCCTGTTGAACAACAACGATAAGGATTTTTTCACTTTTGTGAATGAGGTTAACGGTGCTTTCACACCCAACCTGGTTGGTTTGTTTGCCTGGTTAGTATGGATCATTTTGGCTAGTGTGAAAGCCGTCAATGGAACCCTGGTGTGGACCAAACAACTGAACACTTCCTATCAGACTCTGGTGCTTTTTGTTTGGGGTGTGAAAGCAAACGAATCAATTGCAGGATTTTAGCATGATTTCAAAAGCTAAACTATTAATAAATCTATCTGCTGATTGTGAAATCTGTTCTGGAAGCAATCTGTATTTAAGGCCATATATGTAAACATGTCCCTGATTGATGATTCAAAAGCTGCTACAACTGCTGTGCTTGTATCTGACTGTGTACTTTGTTACTTCATTAACTCTATTAAAAAGTGTGTGACAGCGATACCACAGGTGCCACAGATCATGCGCATGTCCATGCTATGTACCAGTCATCTGGGAGCATTCAAATGTTGCAAAAACTTCTGTCACTCAACAGAATTTGATTTCCCCATGTGGGTCCTGATGATGCCAATCAACAAGTTACCTGTCCGTCTGTATAACTTTGTGTTTGCTCCTCTGGCTCGTTTGTAAAAAGTCAGTAATAACACGAAAAACATGTATAACTCGGACACAAATGAACTGAACTACAGGTGTGAAAGCACCCCACACCCATTGGTGATATTTTGATGATTCAGACTTACTTGAGGAGAGTCACCAGTGATCGCTCAGTGTTGTAGCTTTTCTCAGCATACTTCAACACCCTGTTTCCTGCCAGGAAGATCAGGTTGGTTTTGTTTTTCTTTCCTTTCTCAGTTCCCAGAAGCTTTATAGCCTAAAATACAGATAAAGAGAAATGTTATACACATGAATGTGTTAAGTAACGTATACGTCAGATGAGGCGCATTGAAGTGCTTGTGTTGAAAATATATTTGAAGAGCGTGGCCTTCTATATGTGTGTGCATGTGTGAAATTGAACCTGTAAGTGGCTGAGGTTGGACACATGGGTTCCACAGCACATGTTGGCATCAATGCCCTCGATATCGATGATCCGAATGGGCCCCGCATGGTCGTCTGGCAGCCCTCGACTCCTCACCTGGTTCACACACACACAACTCATGTAACATACTGTACATGTAACTCTTTTTTTTTGCATTTCACAGAAGATGTGTCGACTCTAAAACATGAATTCATCGCACAGTAATAGGACTGTATTTTTGCACCAGTAATAGTCGTACATGCACCTTTTCCACGGCAGGATCATCTATTGAGAGCAGCTGAACCGTGACAGGGACATGGACTCTGATCCTTTCGTTTATGGCTTCCTCCAGGGCTTGAAGCTGGGCAGGCTTCACAGAAGGAGTGTCAAGTTCAATGGTGCTTCTCTGACGTCCCAGTTCCCTGTAAAACAAAAAACAAAAACACAGAAGAGAGGTAAGCCCACAAGTTTTTAAGGTTACAGTGAAGGAATCTGTGCGGTAGTGATTTACCAGGATGTGGTCTTGTATCCAAACATGTTATCTGCCAAAGCTGTGATCAAATGTTGACCTAAGAAACAGAAAATTGCAGCTTAGAACAAGTGTGTAATAGCAATGTGATGCAACAGTCCCTGACCTTTTTCGTGTAGCGTTACTCACCTGAGTGTTGCTGCATGTGGTCAAACCTCCTCTCCCAGTCCACCTTCACATGCACCTCCTGACCCACCTCCAGAGGTGAACGCACAAAGTGTATGGCTTCAGGCCCCTGCCTTGTCACCCTCAAGACTGGGACATCCCCAATCAGCCCGTGGTCATCTGGCTGAAGGAGAGCAACACAAAATCATCAGAGTAATACCATGTAGTGTGACTTTTTGTTGATTTTGGCAAATTACTGCTGATACAAATGATTCCCACGTGAGCAACATGAACATGAATGTACACATTTGCAGTGAGCACAAATTTTGAAAAAAAACTGGCTTGATGCAGAAATTGATGCAGTGTGATATTGAAAGAAACAGCTTACTTGGCCGCCTCCTTCAGGAAACAAGATGGTGTCTTGGAGCTTGACATTGAAGCCCTTCAGAGTCTCTTTCTTTCCATTGACTTCATGTTTGAGCTCAGCTGAGCAGCAGGATACTACAGAGGTAACAAACTGTAAGGGAAACCATGAGAAAATGTGGTGCACGCAAGTGTTAAAGTGGTGTGAGAGTTCACTCTTATATATAACTTTACTTTAGGTCTGAGATTGCACAAACACAAGAAGCGTACCCAGCTACTGTGTAAAAATGCTAAATTTTGTCAATGGGTTTTGGTTGACAACACAAATGTGAAAGGCTAGCTAGGAATAGTAGTGTTATAACAACATTATATAACCTGACAAATAACACAGTATGCACTGCCCTAAAATAAAGTTAATAGTTGTTAGTTAAGGTGTAACTAGCTCCTGCTCCCATTGTAGTTAGCAACCGTGCTAACTACAGCTTAGCAGTGAATGAATGATACATCTGGTGTTTTCTCACGCTGTTAAACAGTTCAGCGATAATAACTGGTCTTGAAACTGTTTCATACCTCTTTCATATAGCAGTCTCGTTGACACTGGAAAGCCATGCTGGAGTGTTTTTGAGGAAAAACTACCTGAAACTCGAGTTAATGCTAGTCAATCTGACTCGCGTCACAGCTGTCAGCTAGTACGGCTAGCAACATAGTCCAAACTTCATTACACTGACTTTAGCTGGCTTCGACTTTTTTGGGTTTTTTTTATTTTTTTCATGACATAGGTTTTAAAACGTGATATAAAGCATATTTAAATACTTCATAAATTTAAAAAAGACTTATTTAAATTCTTCCCGATTAGATGCTGTTTTGCAGTCGAAGCAGTTTAAAGTGTTATAGGTGTTGTGTTAAACTCTGTTCCCCCATCATATAGTGTCTCCCTCCTGATAATAGCGCCCCTTCCGGTAGTTAGGGTTTTAGATTATTTAACCGGCCGTGTGTGAACATAAATATATGATGAAACATATGATATTGGTTTGTAAAACGATTTTGAGCCTGTACATCATTATCTGTCACCAGCGGTTATATATATATATATATATATATATATATATATATATATATATATATATATATATATATATATATATATATATATATATATATATATATATATATAAAACATTTTGATGTAATGAAACAAAACATTTTTATTCGTTTTTTTTTGCACAAGGCACTTAACGCTTTTATTGTTGTGTGTTTGTACCAAGAATGAAGACATAATTAATGAAGTTGGCATCTTTATTATCTCTGCATTACTGCCATCTTCTGGAGTTACTGCAAAAAACAGCCATGCTCTATCAATTATATTCCAGTTATTGGTAAAAACATATTACCATACAGTTTATTACCCCACGCATCATAATGACTTTCAAACCATACACATTTTTTTTTTCATTTTTATTACAAATGACAATGATATGTCAGTGTACAGTGGACAATAATATGCCAATAAATAATACCATAAAAAATATCACACATATAAGAACAGTATTTTGGACAATAACATATCAAATCATCTGTGAATATCACAAAGCTTCAGCAAACATAGCGCTGTCTTCAGCATCATGAGCAATCAAGTTATAGTGGCCTCCAACTCAGGTGAGAAGGTCTCAGTCAGACTGCAAGAAGAAAACGGCCACATTTAAACGACAGTTAAACCATCAAAAGGAAATAATCCATATTATATTTTAACCTCCCAAAAAAACAGTTCTGCACTTACATCACTAAGGTCACCCATATCTGGTGCTTGTCCTTTATTACTGGCAGCCATTTCTTGGATCATCTGGAAAAGGAAAAGCCAAGCGTAACTTTATCACATTTTCATCATTTAAGAGCAGCTTTTATTGCACTGCATCTTGTTTTCTCTACTGGGGGGGTACCTTTGAGGGCATTTTATCACATTTGATCTACCACAGGGGCACCCTAGAGGGCAATTTAATTAGTTTTCTCCACTGGAAGGGCACCCTAAAGGGCACTTCATCACCATTTCCTTCACTGCAAGGTCATCCTGGAGGGCACTTTATCATGTTTTTTCCCACTGGAAGGTCACCCTAAAGGACACTTCATCCCATTTCATAGAACAGAATTTAGTCAATCTTATTACTGTACATATTGCATTTACTCACATCCACGTATCTATCATACTCTTCCTTTCCCTCGTCTTCTTCGTGCTCCCAGTCCCTCCAGTTATCAAAGTCTACAGAAATCCAGCTGGGCTGCAAAGACAAAAAGAGACAACATAAAGGAAAGCTGAGAGAGGATGCAGCAGCCCCCTGCTTCATGTTTATACAGTTGTTAGAGGTTAATTGTGCTGTACTGCCTACAGGCAGTCTAATAGTACTCGCTGAAGTGTCAGTTAAACTTGCAAATATCAGGAGGCTTTTCTGAGGCAGCCACAGCGTGTCAAGAGTTTTTCAAACGACGGGTCGTGACTTCTCATGTGGTATCACTTGATTTGCAGGTGGTTAGGTTAGAAATACAATAAATCACTCTGAAATAAATCACCATTTTAGTAGAATCCATATGTACAAACTTGGCAGAGAGTGTTGTTTAGACCTGAATGTTGCGGCCAATGTTGAGAATTGATGACACAGAAAACCTTGTGTGGCCGATCAATTTAACCACACACACACACACACACACACACACACACACACACACACACACACACACACACACACACACACACACACACACACACACACACACTTACCTTTGCTGGATCCCTCTGGAGATGTGGCCATGCATAATCAGGCTTCACCTTCCTTAGCAAGACATTGATGGTGCGGTCATACACTCTTTCTCTGGAGTCCTTTGAAAGTGTTGAAAGTTATAACATCACATTACTATATATAATATATAATATATCACACTGACTGTATATCTCAGCATTCAACATATCAAATCAGTTAGATTCCTTTGGCCTTGTCATCACAACTAAAAATCTAAGATGCTTACATGGATTTGAACTTTCTCGTAGAAGTACAGCTCATTGTAGAAGACGTCATCCGTGTCGTTTTTGCAGCTGTCGTAGAGACAAGGGAACAATTTACAAAATATACACAATTTGCAGCATTTTTTTGTATAAACAAGAAGACACATTATTATTTCACTTCCTGATTTTAAGATTTTAAAGTCGCACTAATGTGTTACACAAGACAGTGAGCAAGACAGAGATTTCACTAACAAAATGTCACCTATGTCTAAACTCACCACAGAATCATTTTATCTGGCTGGATATCAACCTGGACATCTTTAGGTCTCTGAACCATGAAGTTGATGGTGACATATTTCTTTCTGTCAAACCACAGCGCATGTGCTGGCTGGCTGTTAAGACACAGAGAAACTGTATTAATCAGATACACAATCAGTTATTAGGATTAGTGAAAAAGCACATGTTAATCATAAGAGAGACTGGCAGCACTTACCTCTCCTCCGGTCTGACAATTTTGGGTTTGTTCATTCTAATTCTTGCGTAATACTACCAAAGACACTACGTTCTTATTCCTTTGAGTGCCAGAAAGCAAACAGCATGTGGCTTGTTCGTTCAGGCTGTGTGCTTTCATGCAGCGTCCAGGCCCTTTAGGTTATATATAGAGCAGCTGGTATCAGCTGCTGGGAGATTTGCCTGCCACAGCCCCTTCCCCTGCCCCTAATATAGTCTGCCAGTGGAACTCTCTGGAAAACAGATGCATTTTCTGGGTTCTCCAATACTTCAGCCTCCCCCGACCCTGGGTGCTATGAGGATGAAAGTGGGGGCAGGGAGACACAAACAGAGGAGTATCAAAACAAAATGGGGCATCCGAAAATGTGGAAACAGCATTTGCCATAATCAAAATCAATAAACACTTGATGTGGATGTCTGAAAACCATCAAACTCATCACTGTGGAGGAGGATGGACTACATTTAATTTTAGTTGACTATATTTTCTTCAAGGGAAGTAAGGGAACTTATGGATCACACATTTTAATAGGCTACTCCATCAAAAAGTAAGCACAGCTACAAGCCAAGTATACCTTTCTGTAGGCCTATAAGGCAAGAATACTTAAATATACTGCAGTATATCTTGATCAAAAGATTAAGCACAAGCAGGTCTACAAGCCAATTATACATAGACTTGTCTGTGTACTTGTTAGTATGAGCCAAATATATTTAGATTCTTCTGTATACTTGTCAGTATGAGCCAAGTATACTTTTTTCTGTATGCGCCAAATATACTTATGTGTATAAGTACATACAAAATAAACTGAAATTATATTCTCTTATTTTAACTTAGAAATATGCTAATCGCACACTTGAATAAACTTTTTTTTTTCACCAAATCTGCAGTCTTCCACCCAAACATCTCGTCCCTCTGGCCATCACTCTGACTCTGTGGCAGAAACCCTCATTCATGCCTTTGTAACCTCCTGTTTTTACTACTCCGGGGCTTTGCGGGAACCCCACATAGAGCTCCATTATGTGCCGAACTTGGCTACAAGGGTTTTCACTGGCACCATGCCGCATCACCTACAAATCCATCCCCACACCAACCTGTGAACTTCTGAGGACAAAGTTTTCAGTGTGACAGCTCCCACCCTCTGGAACTCTCTCCCCATTGAGGTTTCCACGATCATCTCTGGACACCTTCAAAAATCTCCCAAAAAAATCATCTCTTCATCAAGACCTATGGCCTCTAGCTACTGTCATGCTCTGTTTGTTGTGTCTATATGCTATGGGTTTCTTGAATGGCGCAATATAAATCCAAGTTATTATTATTATTATTATTATTATTATTATTATTATTATTATTATTATTATTATTATTATTATTATCTATCCATCCATCCATCCACTCATCCATCCATCGTCAACCGCTTATCCCGTTATGGGTCGCGGGGGCTGGAGCCGATCCCAGCTGGCATTGGGCGAAGGCGGGGTTCTCCCTGGACAGGTTGCCAGTCACTTTGTTATTATTATTATTATTATTATTATTATTTAGTAGTAGTAGTAGTAGTAGTAGTATTGGTATGGATTCAGGCTGCACGGTGGCGCAGTGCTTAGCAGCAAGAGGGTCACAGGTTTGAATCCGGTTTGGGGCTCTTCTGTGTGGAGTTTGCATGTTCTCCCTGTGTTTGCGTGGGTTTTCTCCGGGTGCTCCGGTTTCCTCCCACAGTCCAAAGACATGCAGATTAGGTTAACTGATAAATGATTCTCTGTCTCTATGTGTCAGCCCTGTGATGGACTGGTGATCTGTCCAGGGTGTATCCCCCCCAGGCTATGGGTGTCTCAACACCTTTGTAATTAAGGGTGACCTTAGTTTGACCACAAAAAACACTTTAGGTTTATATTAAACCTGAGCATTTAAACTGCATCTGCTGAGGGGGACTATTATTAGTTGAAAGCATCAGAAAAAGATAGTTGTGTGTATTTTTGTCAGATTGGAGAGTGTCTATTGATGGGCTTTTAATTAGGAGAGCATGATGTAGTTTTGAAAGCTTTAATCTGTTGTAAAGGTGCTGTTAAATGTAGTTCACTAGAACCCAGTAGACTCCGAGTCGCCCCCTGCTGGTGTGGCGGCTCACGCGCCGCAGAGTTCTCACCGGAAATGCAATTCTCTGCTCTGTCTGTGTGGCGCGAGAGACTCTGGCAACGCTGTGTACATAAACTTCTGTCTGAAAATAAATCAATAAATAGTTTTTGTTTTCGTCTTTTTATCTTAAGTTTGGGGAAGCTTGCCGTTTGTGATTACACACCCGCAGGAAGTGCCGCTCACCGAGGTGATAATGCCTCGTAGACGACAGGTAAGAACAAATGTAGGTCGCACAAGAGGGTAACGTTAGCTAAGTTAGCGTCACTCTCCGGATCTCCACCATATTCCATTCAATAATTTGACCATTTTAACACGCCAAAGCACGGATTTTGCTATGCAGACGTTCACTTAATTAAGCAGCATTTGTCCATATAATTGGTTTTCAACTGTATCAGCTGTCACTTTTTGCTTCAGTTAACATTAAAGTAAGAGTACACCTTACCTCGGTGGTAAAGCAGCTAAACCAACTGTGAAACTTTACCTTGGGTATTCTTGAAAAGAAAACGGTGTTTTGTGGGTTATATATATGCCGAATGAACCATAAAACCACAATAACTCGCATAATGTCAACAGTATACAAATAGGCGCAGAGAAGAAAACACTAATAAGCATTGCATCTTAAGATGCGAGATTTGTCAATGCAGTTTGGTGCAACGGTCAATTAGCCGTATGAGGACACGGGGGCAGCTTAGCTAACATGAAAAGCGAAGCTAACAGTATGATCCCGGCACCTTGCTGAGGCGCTAACCAGGCTAGACTACTATGGCAAGCAACTGATACTTAATTTGATAGTTTGTCTTTGAAAGTGCTAACGGTGGCACAACATAATAGCCGCAAACGTTATTCACAGCTGTTTAACCCATGACAAGCCCAGCTAACAGCGAGCTATCAGCGAGCTAGCTATCAGCTGTCTGTGGCCTTTCTCTCAATGAATGATTACAGTGTAAGCTGGATACAAACCGCGTGCAGACCCGTAAACAGATCTTGTTACACAATCATCACGTTGTCCTAGATTTTTGGGGATGCTGGTTTTATTATACCAAAATCCACAGGTTTTAGGAAGCTAACCTCATTGATTGTGCTTTATAGGACAGACTCCCATTGCCAGGTCAAATTTACATTATAGACACTTGCCATGGCACATCAGTGACTACATTTTTGTATCATAATTATAGAATTTGCATAGGATGCCTCTCATTTCAGCTTTTTCCCCTGATAGAGACATATGGTTGGGAGTGGTTCAGATGGGACTGAAGACTCTGACTCTTCTGCTGAAAGAGAACAGACCAATAGTTCAGAAAGCGATGGGAACATGCCCAAGAGACAGCGCCTCACCAGAGCCTCTACTCGCCTTAGCCAAAGCTCTCAGGGTTGGACAACATCTTATAAATACAATATCAAGTTTTTACAGTGTACTTAGTCTCAACAGTTTAGTCAGCATGGTGGTTTGACTCCTTTTGCTTTAGATACTCCGGACTTGAAGCGAGGTGCCGACCATGATGAATCTCCACCGTTGACGCCCACGGGAAATGCCCCCTCTTCTGAATCTGAGCTAGACATCTCCAGCCCCAATGCCTCCCACGATGAGAGCCAGGCCAAAGATCAAGCCAACAGAGACTCTGATAAGGACCTCTCCCATCGACCCAAGCGCCGCCGCTGTCATGAGACCTACAACTTCAACATGAAATGCCCTACGCCAGGATGCAATTCTCTTGGTAAAATCTCTGCCCTTTTGAAAATTTTCTGATAATAGCTCATCAGTGGAATCCCTGATTATTTATTAGAATATGCTGAATTTGATGTGACATCCTGTACTATTATAATGTCAATTTATTAGCATAAATTATCTCCTTTTCTGAATTTGCCCAGGTCACCTCACAGGAAAACATGAGCGTCATTTTGCTGTATCAGGTTGCCCTCTTTACCACAATCTCTCTGCTGATGAATGCAAGGTGAGATGATAATGGTACAGTTCAGTTGCTTGTCTACTGTCATTATCTATGATGAGGATAGCCAACACTTATTATCTTGGTGTTTGTGTTTGCCATCTGCTCTTCTTCTTTCAGGATTTATTTATTCTTGCGTAATGTAATCCTTCTAATATTTCCGATATTTGTACAGATAAATGTACTGTTACATAGTACCATGTCTACGCTGAGTTACATCTGTCAGTTTAATTAATGGGTATTAAATATCATTTTACTTTCGGCTATGTGTATTAGTTTAATCTTTATGGTGGCAATGGAAAGCTCAAATTGCTTGTCCTGGCCATAATGCTGACTTACAGATAAACGGTACAAAAGCAGCACCACACAATAAGTTGATGCAAAAGAAATCCCCCCAAATTTTTGACTGTTTGAGGTGCATCTTACTTTTCATTACAGGTGAAAGCCATCAGCCGTGAGAAACAAGAGGAGGAGGTGAAAGGGCAGGAAGAAAATAACTCGCGCCATGCAACTCGTCACCAGGTAGCCTCTTCTACTGCTTTGTCTAGTTAGCTGATAATGTAGACAGAGTTCCTATGCAGTATGGAATTTGATTTTAGTAATTTCAATTGATCTGTCAATTAAATTAACTAATCGATTAGTTGACAAAATTGTGTTAGTTGACTAAGAATTTCTTTGGCTGAAGACAACCCTAGACTGAACGCACACTCCTATGCAGAGCTACCTGTATGCATGTGCGACACAGCCTGCAAAACATTTCTGCCCCAGGTGCAAGATGTTTGACTGTGGAGCATCATCCAGTTTTCCGCGTTGGGCTGTGGACTGAATGGTCACATTAGGTAACTGTGAATCGTCCCAAATATAAAGCCCGGTCGGCTAAGGATTTCAAATGGGGGGAAAGAAAACTAGATGCAAACTTTGTGTAAAATCATTCAACATCTCCAACATGAGGTGGCAATTGTAAGCTATGTGCCAGCACTGTAGTCTTGTCTCTGTAGTCTTGGGGTCCCCCTGCGACCCCAGATAAGTGGTTGACAATGACTGACTGAGTGGGTGAGTGAGCGACTGACAGTCTGCAACGATATGATACGCTTCACTTCAGAGGCCTGTGATCAATATGAGACTATAACATATGCCCATTTAATACAATCTGTTACATTTATATCAACTAGTGCTGTCAGGTGATTAAGAAAATGAATCTAATTAATTACAGGATTTGTGATTAATTAATCTAATTAATCGCATTTTAATCTCATACCTGCTAAAAGCCCCCAAATAAAGAATTTGAATTCTAGGACATTACAAAATTGTAGTGCATGACTAATCAATAGAATACACCAAGAAGAGAAGATTTGAAATCCACATTTTTATTGGTTAAGTGTGCTTTATAAATGAGATTCAAAAGAAAAAAGGTCAAGCACATCAGCAAACCAATTAGGCCAGGTGCATTTCTCAAAAATGCAATACAAATACAGTTAAATAAAATAAATAAAATTCAGAAATAAAATAAGGCTGAGTCTCAAATAGGCACATAAGCAGACTCTCAATCAAAATGAATACTAAAGCTGACTCAATACAGCAATTCAAAATGAATAGTTTAACATGCCTCTAAATAAGGCAACATCAATAGCAAGATGCCAACAGGCATTTCCTTTAAAAGGGTCAGCTAACGTTACAGGAACTGACAACAGACAACTCTATGTGTCCTTGAGCCAGTTGCTCAGACAAACAAGCTTGTTTACATTGTGTGAGTGTGAGGCTGCCCTCTTCTTTTCAATGATGTTACCTGCGAGTGAAAAGAGTCTCTCACATGGCCCAGACGTGGCAGCGGTAGCCAGGTAGGAGGAGAGGACAGCTGTTCATAAGCTCCTGCGTGAGCTGCCCACCACTCCAGTGGACACTCATGCATCCCAATGCACGGCTCAGCTTTGTAGCGGGCTAGAGGCCCCTGCTCCTCCTTGTCCGAGTCAGAGTGAAAAATCCGAGTGGGCTTGCCTCGCTCTCCTGTGTCGCGTCCGTCTCTGTTGTCAGTCACCCTGCTTTTGACTAGTGGCGCAGGTACGAAGTGACGCCACTGCAGCCTACGGGTCACTCAATGGGCCAAATTTAAAATGCTTGCGCATTGACTTGCCACTCATGATTAATTGCGTTACTTTTTATAGCGCGTTAATCTGCAGCGTAATTAATTAATCTAATTAACACGTTAAACTGACAGCCCTAATATCAACTCAAAAAAAGCAACTCCAATATGATCCAGCCATGTTCATACTGGGCTTTGTAGTAAGGAGATGCACTTGAACAGAAGTGGTGACACAGACATGCCCGTGGGAATTTCAATATAAAGGCACATCTTAAAGATGACGATATATATCTGTGTTTTCACTTTGCATTGATGATATTGGATCCTTGATTATTGAATCCATATATCAATCCAGATCGATGGATCGTTACGCCCCTAGTAGGAAACCTGTATATATCAAATTACAAATCTAGTTGTTATCATGCAGGTCTGATATTAGCATTGAAGTTAATGTATTTCTTTCTTCGTTTTCAGACACCGACATCGAAACAGAGCCGATACAAAGAGCAGGTGTCTGAGATGAGGAAGGGGCGAAACTCTGGCCTTCAGAAGGAGCAGAAAGAAAAGCACATGGTATGTTGCTGGCGCTCCAACATGTAGTTGTTCACTTGCTGCTGTGCACTGTGACTCTCACTCCATATGCCACTATAACAACCGTTACTCATTAGCATATTTGTATGTATCGTCTGTCTGTCTGGTCCACAGGAGCATCGACAGACACACAGCAACACCAGAGAGCCTCTACTGGAGAATATCACCAGTGAATACGACCTGGAGCTCTTCAGAAAAGCCCAGGCCCGTGCATCTGAAGACCTGGTAAAGGGCTGTTTCATATCTCCACCAGTGTCAAGATTTTGTATACTAAAAAAAGCTTATATCACACAGGTTGATGACTCTCTTTATTGAATTTCCCCTCGTGGGACTAATAAAGGACTATCTTCTCTAAGGCCAGCAGTAACGCTGTTTACTTCTCCTTTGCAGGAGAAGCTTCGTATCCAGGGTCAGATCACAGAGGGAAGTAACATGATCAAGACCATCCTGTTTGGCCGCTACGAGCTGGACACCTGGTACCACTCGCCCTATCCCGAGGAGTACGCACGCCTTGGTCGCCTCTACGTCTGTGAATTCTGCCTCAAGTACATGAAGAGCCAGACTATTCTCAGGCGACACATGGTGAGAGTCAACAACTGAAGTCTTTCACTCTTTGATACACCATTAATGTTATACCAATACAATTTTTATTAGTATTATATTAGGGGTGGGCACGGTTCGGGTAAAAAAAACAAACCGTTTGGTTTGCTAATCACGGTTCGTGTATGTACCGTTCGGTTCATTTGAAATAGGTTATGAGGCCGATTGTGTATTTTTTTTTTTTTTTGGTTGCGTTTGTTGTTGAACTAGAAATCAAGGCCTATGGAAAGAGGCTGGGACACGGCGGACAGGGGTGTGGGGCATAAGACATACGCAGTGTAAGTGAAGCTGAGGTTGTGCGTTGTGATTGGCTCAATTTTGGTGAGGCCGGACGAGATTTTGTTGCGCATGTCTGTGTTTACACTACCAAAGCTATTAACTCACCACCACACGTTAGCTCACCGGCTGACAGCGAATGGTAAACACGTGTAAGGAAATGACTTTAGTTCCTTCTAGTCAGCAGTGATCACTGGTTGTGTTCGGGGAGTTTATTGTGAAGGTGGAACAGTAGCAGTGGAGCAGTGATGAGTTGTTATTGACAAGGGTTCGAACTACGGAGCCTCTGTGTTATTAATATATTATCCTCATAAAGTTTATTAGCAAGGTATCCTCAGCTACACTAGCTGAAACTAAAGCTGGCAGTAGGCTCTGTAGTCTGACTGTTTAGGTTAGTTTGTCATGTATCTTAGTAGTAAAATCATCAGCTGGCTGAGACAAAGCAGCTCCTCCTCTCTACCAACAGGACCTGTAGTGGTTCACATCAGCAACATCAACTGTTTGTGTTCTTCAGTCTTTATAAACTTCACTCAGGAATATGATTTATTTTATTAACATGTTAGATTGTTTCCAGTGAGATATTAATGAGTTTCTATGGTGACTTTGCTGTTGTAAACATTACTGTCGCTGTTCTAGAAACAATGTGTCCTAGTTGTATTTAAATATTCAATTCTAATCTGGTTCTGACTTTAAAACAACCAGACTGACATACGTATAGCTAATATGCACACTTCAATATTTGTTCATTTATCACAAGTCATATCATCATTGCTATATTGAGCAGTGTTATTGCACATAGCAGATTTTCCTCATATGGTGCTGGCCTAGTAGATGTTACTGTTGTTTAAAAAGCTCTAGTGCTGGCTGACCTGATGCTGCACTTTTTGTTGATGATTTGTTTTTATTTATTAATTCATTTTAGATAACACACTGTCACTTTTCATTTAGATCAGCGGTCCAGCCATAAGATGTGATAATGAAGAAGTGTTTTGTTAGTTATGTTAGTTTGTTAGCTATGTTAGTTTTGTTGTTATGTTAGTCTACTGTTGTGAAGACAAGCAGACTTGACTTATTTTGCCAAATAAATGAAATGCATGTTTAAATTGAAGTTGGAACCAAAAACTGTGACCCCAAACCGTGAATCAAACTGAACCATGAATTTTATGAACCGTCCCACCCCTATTGTATTTATTTATTTATTATCGAATATTTGTTGTCTATTTCTGAGATTTCAACAGTATGAAAAAATCTGGTAGTTGACTTAACTTCGCCAGACATTTGGATATACAGTAGAACTGTATTCATACTACATCCCATGCCTATTTACACAGCATCATGGCTTTCAAATATGTGTTTAACATACTGTATGTGTTTATGCTCCCTGAGTTCATAGGTAATAACGCTAATGAGAGTTTTATCATACATCTTTCAGGCTAAGTGTGTGTGGAAGCATCCTCCAGGAGACGAGGTGTACAGAAAGGGGGGGATTTCTGTGTTTGAAGTTGATGGCAAAAAGAATAAGGTAGGGGGAGACAGATTTTTTTTTTTTATATTTGATGATTTAACATTAACATCTTACTAATAAGTACCACTTTCTTCCCAGATCTACTGCCAGAACCTGTGTTTACTCGCCAAGCTCTTCTTAGACCACAAAACGCTGTACTACGACGTCGAGCCTTTCCTCTTCTACGTCATGACCGAGGCCGACAACACCGGCTGCCATTTAGTGGGATACTTTTCCAAGGTAAAAGGAAAAACAAGTTCACTTTTAAGTGATGTGTAAACACAGAACATAATAATTATATGTTGTATAAATGATATTTTCTGACTGGAATTGTTTTTTCTTTTATCATTTATAGGAGAAAAATTCCTTCCTGAACTACAACGTGTCCTGTATCCTGACAATGCCACAGTACATGAGGCAGGGCTTTGGCAAGATGCTCATCGACTTCAGTATGTTCACTGATTTTTCTCTTATGTCGTCATTTGTTTACTGTATCAACATGATTAAAATGAGCGTTGACTGTCTGAACCGTATGAACGGCGAAAAACTAAAATGTCAAAATAAAAGATTGAGGCATATGAACGAAAAATTGCTTAATTTTAAATCAGTTTTTGCGTAGTTAACAAAATGCAGAACATTTCCAATATAAGTTTCAACTAAGTAATATTTATCCCTGGCTTTTGCATTAGATTGTAGGAAATTGTTCAGTTGTATTAGAGTTCATGTCCACCGCCTGTAGTTAGCATCAGGTACAGCACATTAAGCTAAGTTTGTTTGTTTTCATTTTGTTTTTCTTTTATTTGGTCTTAACCAACTTTTAATTTTTTTTACAATGAAATTACAGAACACAATAAGAGAACATGGTGTGCTTTTCATGTGATAAATAAATAAAAATAATGCTAATAATAATTTAAAAAGTTTACAATTAAATGAAAGATTAAACAAAAGAAGGGCGTTTTGGGGAAATAAACCTTTTCCACTCCTTCCAAAAAGTGATTCTTTCCATTACAAATATTTCATAAATGGCATCATGCCAGTTCTCTAATGATGCGGTATCTGGTTTAATCCGTTTCTTAGCACCGTAAATGCTTTTCTAGTAGCTATACTCCATATTCCAAATAAGTACTTTGTTTTAATATTAGATGTTGAAAGTAGAAGACCAAACAGGAGTTTGTGCCACTCAGAAGCCACGTTTGTCCCAAATTTAGTAACTAATTCTGTATAAATCTTATACCAATACGAATTTAGTTTTGCTTCCTGAGAGCCTCAGTTCCTCCAGCAGCTGGGAGACCCTGAGTGATGAGACCTCTGAGCAGGTGTAATAAAATAGTCTTCCAGCCAAATGGTCTCCATAAGGTTGAGCTTGATATTTTCCATTGAAATTCACAATAATTTAACCAAACTTCCTCTACATTAAGCTGTTTGTGTGTAGATTTCTGAGCCATTGCAAGATTTGGCATCTCAGATTTATTCTTGATTAAATTAGGTTTAATTGGTTGTATTTCTGGGAAGAAGTCAATATTATTTGAATCTTATTATGGCCTATTTGCAGACCCTTAATGTAAAGTGTATGCATCTTAATTCTTTCTGGCTGTGCTTTGTTCAGGCTACCTGCTGTCCAAAGTGGAGGAGAAGGTGGGCTCCCCCGAGAGGCCTCTGTCCGACCTGGGCCTCATCAGCTACCGGAGCTACTGGAAGGAGGTGCTACTCAGATACATGTGCAATTTCCAGGGCAAAGAGATCTCCATCAAAGGTGAGCGAGGACACAGAGTTCAAACCTTTATCTACTGCCGCTGAGATCCAATAACATGGGGCATGGTTGGAAAAGGTTTATTAACACAGGAAAAGATGAACAAAGTGCACACACGCATACACAAAACATATTTACTGCAATATTTGCTTGATGCACAGAGATCAGTCAGGAAACGGCCGTCAATCCGGTGGACATTGTGAGCACCCTGCAGTCTCTTCAGATGCTCAAGTACTGGAAGGGAAAGCACTTAGTGTTGAAACGACAGGTAAGATGTCGGCCCACTGGCATGTTTTTTTATTCTTTAAGTTTATCAACCCTCTAGATAATTTTATTTTAACAAAATGTTCATATAAAGAGATCATGTTGCCATAATTACCACATCTAACTGAACAATTAAATCTTCTTCCAGTGAAACAAATCATTTAACTAGGATAGACTTTTTTTCATGTAGGGCTTTCTACTAATGTATTTTTTTTCATGTTGAAAAATGTCAGTAATGCATATTCACTTAAATGTAATCAATTTCTGTAGGACTGAAACTAATGATTATTTTCATTGTCGATTAATCTGTCAATTATTTTCTTGATTAATCAGTTAGTTATTTGGGCTATAAAATGTCAGGAAATGGTGGAAAAAGGTCAATGTTTCCCAAAGCCCAAGACGTCTTGTTTTGTCCTCAAAGATCAAAATAGTTGGAAATTTAGTTGACAACTAATCAATTAATCGTCGCTGATCTAAATCACCATTTGACAGCCCGGTTTGTTGCTTTCCTCTCCCTCCTAGGACCTGATAGATGAGTGGAAAGCGAAGGAGATCAAGCGAGGCAACAGCAACAAAACCATCGACCCGAGCTCGCTAAAATGGACGCCTCCCAAAGGGACTTAAGCACTACGATCCTCAGGCTACTGAATGAACTCACCTCCAGCCTCACCAGCCACAAGTAGCCTAGACCTATGAACTATCAGTAAAGACTAGTGTTCATTTTTTCAGGATTTTACCCTGCTTTATTTGTGTCAATGAACTTTTTTTTTTTTTACTTTTCTATTTTACTTTTGTTTTAGAGTCCAAGTCTAACGATTCTTGACTTAAACCGTCAAACAATTAACAGTAGAGAATGTCTTTGCCCTGTTTCTTTATACAAGCTGCCTACATCTACTAAGCTTTGAATGTTAAATGATAAATGGTCCAGTGTGGTGGATAACATGAATGTTTTGCTTTGCTCATGCAAAAAAAAAAAAAAGACATATCTACATTTAGCAGCGTTTACAGGCTGTTATTTTTTATTTCATTCAGAAACTGTGCATTTTTAAGATGGTAGTTTTTGTTTGGGCTTAATACAATAACTGTTAGCATGACCTGAAAACGTAAGCAGAGTGTATTTTGAGGAGTTTGATGATGTATGGTAACGTCTTCTTTGGTTGTTGTAAAATTGTATAGATCATAATGTGTACTTTTGTTTTCTAGCTCCATCAATACAGGATTTGGACCCAACTCTCTGACGAACCTGCCAAATAATGGAATAATAAATTATGGATATTTTTAATTTGCTGAGAACAGAAAAAATGACAATACCACTGTAAGAATGCACACAGAAATAAAACCTCAGGTTTTTATACTGATCCAGTCGTACCTTGCTTGTGTGGTTTCTCTGAGGCATCAGTGGTTGTTAAAGACTCTGTAATAAAACAGAAAACATTTTATCTCAACATTTCAATGGGACTGTCTCTGCCTTGTACTTTTAAATCATAGCTGTTAAGTGTGTATTAGCAATTTGATAATTTTAATATCAATAAAGCTGCTTTGATATTTTGAAGTGAATTAGGTTTTGTTTGTTGGTATTTGTGCTCACCGCCACTGGAAATGCTTCTTCCCATCAGACCCACAAACATCTCTCCTTTGTTTCCTAGAAGGTAGCACTTCATGGTTATAGTGTAATGATGCTGTCATGAAATACATAATTTAGACTGAAACGGTTTGAACAGGCAAACATTAGCAGTTAAGAGAGGGTTAAACAACTTTACATTATACTACAGTGTGAAAGCTACTTACGTCTGTTTACTTTAAAAGGTTTCTTTGTACCTGCAAGGGATAAAAAGACACCAGATTTAGCAATTATATATTTATAGTCATGTACCAGGCCATTCATATCCACAGGCATATAATGAGCCCTAGAAAATACATTTTATTTTATTTATTTACATAATAAATAATGTGGAGTTGAGGTTAGAGGCCACCTGAGCGTTTCCCCATGAGTCCATAAAAGCGAAGAGCTTTAGATCTTTTCATCAGACCGACCATCGGGTGGGTCAGACCTGCCTCCAGTGACTCGTCCTGCCAGAAACGTCCACAACACTTTTAATTTCTTATTATGGTAAAATCAAGAAAATGAGGAGTTGAATTTTTTTTTATTCATTTATTTTTTTTGATAAATATTTTCTACATTGTCATTAATTTAATCCCTCAAGCAGAAATTTGCTTAGACCCATCTTTCTGAAAAATTATAATAAAATATATATCAATATAAATATCAATAATTGCATTCCCTATAATTTCTGATCAGAACATGAAATCACTTCTTTCCTAATCTGTACTTCTGTTCTACTCTAACTACAATTAATACTTCAAGCTGAAGTGATTTATTTATTCATTTATTTATTTTTGTATTTGTATTTAATTGATTTTGTTACATTATTACATTACAAATGGAAAAAAATAATAAAAAACAGTAAGTAAGGTCATGAATATGACTGTATAAGTTGGTGAAACTGCAATAAAAAAAACAATTAAAAGCAAAAGAGAACATTAAATCAGGGACGCTCACCTGCCAGTGCGTAGTTAACCCTCTCTCCTCCTCCGTGCTAGAAGAAACCGCTCGGTAGGTTTGTACCAAAGCACAAAAACTCACAACAACAAGCTGAATCTTCCAGTTATCCATTCCTTGTAAATGCTTTGGTTCCGTATCTCTTCAGTCTTCAGTCTCTTAGCTACAAATACATTTAATAATGCTATTGGGCAGTTGTGATTCAGCGTTATTTTCTCTGCCTCTGCAGCTGTATCCAGGGTGCATTTATACCTCTAGACCCCCTGCTAGATAGACCCCTCCCCTCTGAACAGGATTATGCACTTCATGCCTCCATTGCATTTGGAAACTCCCAAATTTGCTATACTACATCTTTTCACCTCAAATATTAAGTATTTTGTGGCCATTACACGTTAAACATCTGATGAATATATTCAGTTGAACAAGCTGTATTCTTTCTGCTGGAGCTGGGATGTCATCCGACGATTTACAAGCAGTGTTAAATTCTAACAAAATCCCCAAATGTTCAGTAACATTACAGCTTAAATATTTACATTTCAGACGGTCACCTTTCATTTCCATTTTTATTAGACATGTGGGTTGCTACTGGTCTAAAAATACCCTTGTGATGTGCTTCTTTGATATCACCGAGGACGGAGGAGGACATGCAGGCGCGTCGGGTCTTTGACCGATGCTTTGCAAACATAACCATCTGCTTTGAAGGCAGTACTTCATTAGATGGCCAGTTGACTTTGGCAGCTAGGATTTATGAAGCAGGACAACACAGACCTCTGACCTTAGATGTGTGATGGTTTGTAAAGACCTAAGACTAAAATGCTGAAGGTTGTTTGCAGGGCCTGACCCGAATGCTTCGATGCTTCAACTGTGTGCTTTTGATGGTGGACATGGGTCAGCATGGGCACCCTGACCGATTTATGGCTATGCAGCCCCATACACAACAAACTGCGATGCACTGTGTGCTCTGACACCTTTCTATCAGAACCAGCATTCATTTTTTAACAATCCGAGTCACAGATGCTGCTCTTTGGATCGGAGCAACCTTTGCTCCCTACATGCGTCAATGACCACCCATGATCCTGTCACTGGTTCACCAGTTTTCCTTCCTTGGACCGCTTTTGGTGGGTCCTGACCACTGCAGACCGGCAACATCCCACAAGAGCTGCAGTTGTGGAGATGCTCTGACTCAGTCCTCTGGCCATCACACCTTGTCGAAGACACTCACATCCTTACGCAGCCCCTTTTTTTCTACTTCAAACACATCAACTTCACTTGCTGCCTAATATATCCCACCTAGTGCCAGGTGCCATTGTACAGAGATAATCAATCTTATTCACTTCACCTGTCAGTAGCCATAATGTTATGGCTGACCTCTGTTTAAGTATTGTAATAATAATGTATAAATCCTAAAATAGCCCATGAAATAAGGACTAATCCTACATTATTCATTATTCATACTCAGCAATGATAATTATTAGTTATTCTCAGACTGATATCACAGTTGATGTGTAGAAGTGCATGTGTACAGTAGTGCGACAGCAGCACTGTCCTACAGCTTCAAATACCTTTGAATATTTAACACCAAAGCGTCGAAGCTCATTATATTCAAAAGCCTGCAAATAGATAGTTGACATTTCAAGTGGAACATGTATGAAATGTGTTGCACGTCACAACCTGGTCAATATTTGTAACTTTTTGATCATGCAACATATCAGTAAGGTCATTTATTTCCCATCTCCTGAGATGATTATACTGTTATTAAACCTTTTCATGATCTTTACTTACTTAGCCATTTAAATGCTCTATTCTAATGAAAGCTGAGCTCTCTTTCCAACACTATAGAAATTTCTGGAGAGGCAATTACTTGACAATCTGTGTGCGCTGTGAGGACACCCACTCGAAACAAAGCTGACACACACATCAAATGCTTTGATCCGCGCACAGGTGCCTCTAAAAGCAAGAAAAGCCCGGGACAATTAGGCCTGAAAGGCAATTACACCTGAACAGCCCCTTGTGTGCACGTAGTCTAACCCCACAGCTAATGTGGAGTGCTGAATCAAAAGAAATCAGAGGCACAACATTTGCATATGAAATGGTTCAGTCACAAAGAGCTCCCGTAATGACAGAACGCTGTGTTTCCATGAGACGCAGGGTAGCGGTCCTGTAGGATCTCCACAGCTCACTTTGGGGTTTGAGTCTGGTTTTAACCTCTGATACATTTCACTGTCAAATATGTCACTATGTTTTTTTTTTTTTTTAATTTATAAATGACATTTCAAGTGGTGCTCGACAAGTTTAGACATGGGGATGGGCCCTGTTCTTTTGAGAGCTTTGGTTGTGATATGACAAGAAATATGTTACCTTGACTGCTGTTCTTACAGTTGCATTGTGGGATATGGTATTCACCAACCTGGTTTCTGTAAGAACTACAACTGTAATCTACTAGAGTACAATCTCATTTCATGTATCTTTGGAGCACACATGGCTGAAGAGATCAACTGTGCTTCGTTTTTATTGGGAGAGACTTGTCCACAGAGACAATCACATGCTACACTATAAGGTATTGTTATTGGTTTTTATTGAGGAAATGAAACAAACAGTCAATATCATATCCCCTGCTGCCATCCAGTTCTTAATTTAGACAATAATAGGCTGTCCTCTGTTTGAGTGGACAATGAGTTTGAACGTTGACGATCACCATCCATCACCTGAAGGGTGGACTCATAAGTACCTTGGTGTATTGGAATCAATAAAGAACTGGACTGGTCCCATAACACAGGAAGGGACAGAGCAGACTGTTCCTCCGGGGGAGATTCAGATCCTTCAGTGTGTAACAGGCTCCTTATGACCTTTTACCAGTCTGTAGTTGCTAGTGCACTGTTGTTCGCTGTGGTGTGCTGGGGTGGTGGCATCATCAGCGCTGGTGAGGTCAGCAGTCAGCAAGCTTGTAAGGAAGGCGAGGTCTGGAGTCAGTGGCTGAGAGGAGGGAGGATGAGAGACAAGATCAAAACCACCAGCCTCTCCATGACCAGCTGTTGCGGAGGAGCAGCTCATCTGCATTGCGTCAGCCCACCCAGGACTGCTTCAGGTGCTCGTTTATACCTGCTGCTATCAGACTGTACAGCAGCAGCGGAAACCACACGACATTTTATTTAATTTAATTTTTTTTTTCAATCTGTAACTTTACAAATCACCTTTACTGGGTAACCACCAATCAGAGAGCCCTTTACATGCCTTGTGGCCAATTTGCATTCATTGTCTCGTTATACAATCTCACCTTAAAGCTAAATGGAGAAGCTAAATGATTTAGAAAATCCAATAAAGCTAATGTCTAGTAAAAGCAGCAGAGACATGCTAATACAAATGGGAACATAAATTGCCTTTTTAAATGCCTATTACTGAATCAAATTATTTACTTCTCTTTTGAAACTGCATTTTAATGAATTTTTAAAATTAATTTCTAAATTATGTACTTATTGGCAGTTTTTTGGTGATTTTGTAAATACGTTTTTAATTTGAACTATTTATTGAATGATAAATATTTAATTTGAAAATTATTTTTGCAATTCTTTTTTATTGCCCGTTAAAATGTCAAATAATGAATTACTTTGTAATTTAATCCATGTATTCATAGATTAATAAATCAATTTGTAAACAAATGTATATTCTTATTGTACTATTAGTTATAATCAGTTAAATGATTTATTGCTATTTACGTGACTTTTGTGGTCCTCTATACATTTAAAGTCGCAGATAAACGGCGTGAAGAGGAGGAGGAGGAGGAGGAGGACCACCAGAAGACAGGAGATGAAGCTGCGGTGTGTCTGCGGCCACAGGAGGGCAGAGCAACGGAGACGACACACCCTGAGGAGCCGGAAGAGACACGATCAGCTGAGTTCAAGGCCCGATATCACGGTCCCTGCCGGCAGGTGTGGAGCAGCAGCCGCACCCTGGCTAGCAGTTAGTGAACGGTACATACAATTAACAATGGCGGTATGGAGTATGGTTAGCATTACCTTACCTAGGCATGTTACTAAAGATTGTACCTACCTTCATTAATGCAATATGGACGCTAAGTGCTAGATGCTAAATGCTATATTAGCGTCAGCATTAGCATTAGCATTAGTGTAGTATATAGTGCCGCGCACTTATACTATTGTGATGAGTGACGAGCAGGCGGAGTGATAAGGTGCATTGTACTGAGTTCGGTCCCCGAGCATGGATGCGTGAGTAATACAAGTTGTGAATACGAGTGAATAAAGTGTGTCGCTCCTGGAGTTAAAGATAAGTCTGAGTCGCTGTCATGTATGCCGGCCAAGCGGTCATGAAGAACTATAACATGGTGTCAGAAGTGAGTCCAGTTCGCCAGTTGCCGCAGTAGAAAGCACCGGAGTTTTGCTAGCTAAAACTTATGCTAGCAGTAGCATCCCCGGAGAGAGGGAGACACACAGACCTCCAGCAACAGGAGAAGGCGCGATGGAGCAGTTCAAACTACCGTCGCCGCTGGTGTTAACGGGCAATCTGGGAGAAAACTGGAGACGATGGGAACAACGCTTTCGGATCTATATGACCGCGAGTGGTGCAGATGGTAAGGATGAAAAGATAAAAGTTGCCATTTTACTGCACGCACTAGGAGAGGATGCTCTCGAAGTGTATAATACACTCAGCCTTCCGGATGAAAAGACTGTGAAAGATGTCCTCGCAGCTTTTGAAGTTTATTGTCTACCCAAGAAAAATACAGTGTTTGAAAGACATCAATTTTGGGCGCATCCTATGACAGCTTCCATCTCCATCGATAAATATGTAACGGAGCTCAGACAAAAAAGTAAGGACTGTGAGTTTGGCGTCTCAGAAAATGACATGATCAGAGACAAGATTGTGTTCAGTATGAATGACCAGCGTCTTAAAGAGAGACTTTTAAGAGAGCCAAGTCTTACATTAGAGAAAGCCATAGACACGTGCCGAGCTGCTGAGACAGCCAGAGCCCAAATACAGGCAATGAACACACCCACTCAGGAGAGATCAGTGCATACAGTGCATAAGAAGAAACAGGACTGTCAACTGCGAAATAAAGGATTAAAGCAACATTTTCCATACGAACACAGCGGAGGAAAAGTGAATGCTTGCAGAAAATGTGGAAGATCACACCAGCCCAAACAATGCCCGGCATATGGAGTCTCCTGCCACAAGTGTGGTAAGCAAAATCACTATGCAAAGATGTGTGAGTCAGGTAAAGCTCATCATAAAAGAACAGTGCATGAGATTGGTCCAGAAATAGACTCTCTATTTATCGGAACAGTGAACACTGACCAGATCCACGACAGCCATAATAAGTCCTGGTACTCTGAAATAGGGATTGAGGAGATGTCCATCAGGTTCAAACTGGATACAGGAGCAGAGGCCAATGTACTGCCACTAAAGACATTTAAATCCATGAAAAGAAAGGCCAGGCGTGAAAGGAGAGCACATCTGCAACTACAGCCCACAAAAACAGTACTAGTGGCTTATGGAGGGATGAGATTGAGACCAGAAGGGGTACTCATACTCAAATGCTCCACACCCAAGGCTCAAGCCAATCTGCCATTCTACATATCACGATTCTCAACCACACCTATCTTAGGAGGAGAGGCTTGCGAAGATTTACATCTAGTAAAAAGACTGGACATTAACGAACTGGATGTGAAACATCCAGCTACAAAGGAGGAGCTGATAGCTCAACACCCAACAGTCTTTGAAGGACTAGGTGAGTTTGCCGGAGAATATCACATCCACACAGACCCCAAGGCCACACCAGTCATACATGGCTGCAGAAAAATACCACTGGCTGTGATGGATAGACTCAGAGACACTCTAGATGACCTGTTACAAGCTGATGTGATTGCACAGGTGACAGAACCAACACCATGGGTAAATAGTCTAGTTGTCACAGAAAAGAAGGATAAGAAAAAAATTGAGGGTTTGCTTGGACCCCACTGATTTAAACAAAGCCATACTAAGACAACACTACTCCATTCCCACAACAGATGAAGTTTTGTACAAACTTGCTGGTAAGAAGATATTCACAGTGTTGGATGAGAAGGACGGCTACTGGCAAGTAAAACTTGACAAGGAGTCATCGCTGCTGTGCACATTCAACACACCATGGGGGAGATACAGGTTCAAACGCCTCCCATTTGGAATCAAGTCAGCAAGCGAAGTCTTCCAACAGCGCAACTGTGAAACATTTGGTGATATACAAGGAGTCCACATTATAGCTGACGATATGATCATCGCTGCAGCTACAGAAGAAGAACATGACGAAATATTACAGAAAGTGATGAACAGAGCAAAAGAGGCAAATGTAAAATTCAACAAAGAAAAAATACAGTACAAGGTGAGCAGGGTGAAATACATGGGCCACATTGTCACTTCAGAAGGCGTGAAAGCAGATGAGTCAAAAATTAAAGCCATAACTGAGATGCCTCCACCCACTGACAAAGCAGGACTACAGCGGATGTTAGGCATGATAAAATACCTGGCGCAGTACATCCCAGGTGAGGCCACCATAACAGCACCGCTGAGACAGCTGTTGAGGAAGGACAATGTGTGGCAGTGGCAACATGAACATGATGAAGCAGTCAAAAAACTAAAAGATGCTCTCACAAACGCCCCTGTTCTCAGATTCTTCGATCCACAGAAACAACTTGTCATACAGGCTGATGCCTCCAAGGACGGCCTAGGGGCATGTCTCTTACAAGATGACCACCCAATAGCATATGCGTCAAGGGCTCTGACAGAGACAGAAAAGAATTATGCACAAATAGAGAAGGAACTCTTAGCCATAGTTTTCTCTGTCAAGAAGTTCCACCAGTATGTGTACGGGGTGAGGGTTACAGTTCAATCAGACCACAAACCACTGGAAAACATCCTGAGAAAACCGCTTGGAACAGCTCCCTCTAGGCTACAGAGGATGCTACTACAGCTACAGAAATATGACTTGAGTGTTACCTACACACCAGGTAAAGAGCTACAGATTGCAGACACACTGTCGCGAGCTGTGGCACAAGAACAACGTATAGTTGCTGATGACACTACAGAGGAGAGAGTTGTCTATGTTCTGGAGCCAACAGACGCCATGAGTACAGAGACTTTAGAACAGCTCAAGAGCGAAACAAAGAAAGACAACACACTGCAGCTACTGCATGAGACACACAGACGTGGTTGGCCCCAACACAGAAAACAAGTTGACTCGAGACTGATACAGTACTGGCCAATCAGACACACAGTGGCTGTCAGAGAAGGAGTAATGTTTACAGGAGACAGGATAATCCTACCAACAACTATGAGACCGGAGATGCTGCAGAGGCTACATGTAGCTCATCAAGGGATTCAACGTACTAAAGCACTGGCCCGGAGACATTGGTACTGGCCAGGTATGACGGGTGACATAGAAAAGATGGTTGAGACGTGTGGATCATGCCAGCAGTTCCAGCCCAGGAACCAGAAGGAACCACTGATTTCACACGACATCCCTGAGCTTCCTTGGCTTAAAGTTGGAGCAGACATCTTTGAAATAAAAGGTCAGTCATTTCTGCTGATGGTAGACTACCTCTCAAAAACCCAGAGATATTGAACATTAAAGACAAAACATACACCTGTGTCAAAAGATGAAATAGTCTTCTACGGTTTGGAATACCAAAAGAGATTGTATGTGACCATGTTCCATTTGCAAGTAGGAAATGAGAAGCTTTGCAGAGTATGGGGCATAAAACTCACTATTAGTAGGCTAGCACAATAAATGGTGGAGAACGAAAGTGAAAAAGTGAAACACATGCTGAAGAAAGCACAACAAACAAACTTGACCCCCTTTGCACTTCTATTGAGGACACATGTGAAGGATGGAATACAGAAGTTTATGGGAGGGTCCTTAGGAGGCTAAGTGCATACACGTTAAAACTTAGGAGGGAGGCTGCGAAGATTAATAGTAAAAAGACTGGAATTAACGAACTGGATGTGAAAATCAGCTAAAAGGAGGAGCTGATAGCTACACAAAGTCTTTGAAGGACTAGGTGAGTTTGCGGAGACAAAGCCAAGGCAAGAAAGGCTGAGAAAAAACATGGTGTGATAAGTAAACTTGAAAGGAGTGTGCTGTGACATTAACAACATGGGGGAGATACAGTTAAACGCATTTGGAATAAGTAGAGGAGTTTCAAAGGAACTGTGAAAATTTGGTGATATAAAGGGTCACATTATAGGACGATATGTGTGAGCTAAGAAGAAGAAATGAGAAATATTAAGAAAGTGATGAAAGAGAAAAGAGGAAATGTAAAATTAAAAAGAAAAAATAAGTAAAGGTGAGAGGGTGAAATAAGGGCAATTGTCTAGAAGGCGTGAAAGAGATGAGTAAAAATTAAAGCATAACTGAGTGCCTACCACTGAAAAGAGGACTAAGCGGATGTTGGATGATAAAAACTGGCGCAGTACATCCAGGTGAGGCACATAAAGAGTGAGAGTGTTGAGGAAGGAAATGTGTGGAGTGGCAACATGAAAGATGAAGAGTCAAAAAATAAAAGTGCTCTCAAAACGCTGTTGTTTTGATCCAAGAAACAACTTGTTAAGGTGTGCTAAGGACGGTAGGGGCTGTTCTTACAAGATGACCCCAATAGATATGGTAAGGGTTGAAGAGAAGAAAAGAATTATGAAAATAGAGAAGGACTGCTGTTTTTGTAAGAAGTTCACAGTATGTGTGGGGTGAGGGTTAAGTTAATAGACAAAACCACTGGAAAAATTGAGAAACGTTGGACGCTCCCTAGGCTAAGAGGTGCTCTAGCTAAGAAATATGATTGAGTGTTACCTACACACAGGTGAGCTAAGATTGCAGACACCTGTGGGTGTGGAAAGAAGTATAGTTGTGTGAATAGAGGAGAGAGTTGCTATGTTCTGGAGCAAAGGCCATGAGTAGAGATTAGGCTAAGAGCGAAAAAAGAAGAAATGGTGATGAGCACAAGAGTGGTTGGCCCAAGAAAAAGTGGAGATGATAAGTTGGCCAATAGAGTGGCTGTAGAGAAGGAGTAATGTTTAGGAGAAGATAACTACCAAATATGAGCGGAGTGTGAGAGGCTAATGTAGCTATAAGGGATTAAGTAAAAGCTGGCGGGATTGGTTGGGGTTGGGGTGAATAGAAAAGATGGTTGAGACGTGGGTCATGCCAGGTTGCCAGGAACCAGAAGGCCGTTCGTCCTGGTTTGGTTAAAGTTGGAGAGACTCTTTGAAATAAAGGTAGTCTTTTGTGATGGTAGACTACCCTAAAATACAGAGATATTGAAATTAAAGAACCTGTGTAAAAGATGAATGTTCGGTTTGGAATAAAAAGAGATTGTTGTGCTGTTTTTGAGTAGGAAATGGGGAGAGTATGGGGCATAAACCACTCATTGTGGCTATGAAATAAATGGTGGAGACGAAAGTGAAAAAGTGAAAAATGCTGAAGAAAGCACAAAAAAAACCTGCTTTGTTTCGGGCCCGGGGATGGTACTCCCGAGTTCTTGGGAGGGTCTTGGAGGCTAGCCTTGTCTCATTCCGTCCCCCCTTCTTGGAGGAGGGCTTGGAGATTTATTAGTAAAAAGATGGAATTGAGGTGTGCTCCGCTAAAAGGAGGAGGTAGCACACCCAGTCTTGAGGTGGTGGTTTGCGGAGAATATCACTCCAAAGCCCAGGCCCCAGCATAATGGTGCAGAAAATACCTGGGGCAAGTAATTGAAAGGGTTCGTGGTGAATTCACAAATGGGGGAGATAAGGTTACGCTCTTTGGAATCAGTCAGAGGAGTCTTCCAAGGATGTGAAATTTGGTGATATAAAGGGTCAATTTGGGATATGTCTGCTGGTAAGAAGAAGAAATGAGAAATATTAAGAAAGGATGAACAGAGAAAAGAGGAAATGTAAAATTCAAAAAGAAAAAATAAGTAAAGGTGAGAGGGTGAAATACATGGGCCACATTGTCACTTAGAAGGCGTGAAAGAGATGAGTAAAAATTAAAGCATAACTGAGTGCCTCCACCCACTGACAAAGCAGGACTACAGCGGATGTTAGGCATGATAAAATACCTGGCGCAGTACATCCCAGGTGAGGCCACCATAACAGCACCGCTGAGACAGCTGTTGAGGAAGGACAATGTGTGGCAGTGGCAACATGAACATGATGAAGCAGTCAAAAAACTAAAAGATGCTCTCACAAACGCCCCTGTTCTCAGATTCTTCGATCCACAGAAACAACTTGTCATACAGGCTGATGCCTCCAAGGACGGCCTAGGGGCATGTCTCTTACAAGATGACCACCCAATAGCATATGCGTCAAGGGCTCTGACAGAGACAGAAAAGAATTATGCACAAATAGAGAAGGAACTCTTAGCCATAGTTTTCTCTGTCAAGAAGTTCCACCAGTATGTGTACGGGGTGAGGGTTACAGTTCAATCAGACCACAAACCACTGGAAAACATCCTGAGAAAACCGCTTGGAACAGCTCCCTCTAGGCTACAGAGGATGCTACTACAGCTACAGAAATATGACTTGAGTGTTACCTACACACCAGGTAAAGAGCTACAGATTGCAGACACACTGTCGCGAGCTGTGGCACAAGAACAACGTATAGTTGCTGATGACACTACAGAGGAGAGAGTTGTCTATGTTCTGGAGCCAACAGACGCCATGAGTACAGAGACTTTAGAACAGCTCAAGAGCGAAACAAAGAAAGACAACACACTGCAGCTACTGCATGAGACACACAGACGTGGTTGGCCCCAACACAGAAAACAAGTTGACTCGAGACTGATACAGTACTGGCCAATCAGACACACAGTGGCTGTCAGAGAAGGAGTAATGTTTACAGGAGACAGGATAATCCTACCAACAACTATGAGACCGGAGATGCTGCAGAGGCTACATGTAGCTCATCAAGGGATTCAACGTACTAAAGCACTGGCCCGGAGACATTGGTACTGGCCAGGTATGACGGGTGACATAGAAAAGATGGTTGAGACGTGTGGATCATGCCAGCAGTTCCAGCCCAGGAACCAGAAGGAACCACTGATTTCACACGACATCCCTGAGCTTCCTTGGCTTAAAGTTGGAGCAGACATCTTTGAAATAAAAGGTCAGTCATTTCTGCTGATGGTAGACTACCTCTCAAAATACCCAGAGATATTGAACATTAAAGACAAAACATCACACACTGTGATCAACAAGATGAAATCAGTCTTCTCACGGTTTGGAATACCAAAAGAGATTGTATGTGACCATGTTCCATTTGCAAGTCAGGAAATGAGAAGCTTTGCAGAGTCATGGGGCATAAAACTCACTCATTCCAGTCCAGGCTATGCACAATCAAATGGACTGGCAGAACGAACAGTGAAAACAGTGAAACACATGCTGAAGAAAGCACAACAAACAAACTCTGACCCCCATCTTGCACTTCTCATCCTGAGGAACACACCTGTGACAGGCATGGAATACTCCCCAGCACAGATTCTCATGGGCAGGGTCCTTAGGAGCACTCTACCGAGTTCCAGCACTATTCTCCAGCCTGCCATACCTAAAGACGTACACTCAACTCTCCAGGATCTACAAACGAAGCAACAGCAGTACTACAACAGAGGAACAAAGCCGCTTCCAGAGCTGCACCCTGGAAGTACTGTTCACATGGAGACACCGCATGGTTGGCATCCAGCTGTGGTCACTGCACAGAGGGACGAGCCACGATCCTACGACATAGTAACATCATCGGGTCAGCACTACAGACGCAACAGGCGCCACCTGAGGAGGACGACGCACAGCGCCCGAATGAACTCTGAAACAGACTCATTAGATGATGAAGAGGTCAGAGCACCAGATGCAGGTGCAGCACAGAGTGCCAACACCGAACTCTCATCCATGTCACATCCAGCTCGCACTAGATGTGGACGGGTGATTAGACCACCTGAGCGATATAAAGACTTTGTCATGGGCCGACAGTAGTGGTCGTGTCCTGACTGACATGAGTGTCTTGTTAAAAAAATAAATAAATAAAGAAATGAATGTTAAAGGAATTGTTAAATTTAAAAAAAAAAGAAAAAAAAAAAGAGGGACAAATGTTAAAGAAATGTTAATGTAAGAAATGTTAATCTCTGTTCTTAGCCAAGAGTATAAAGGCATGCTAATGTTGACAGGGCAAGATACTTTAGATACTAGGTAAAAGCTGCACAGTTCAACTATGTACATAAGTTTGTTACAACAAGAGTGAAGTGTAACTCTTATGTTGAGAAAAGAGGATGTAGTATATAGTGCCGCGCACTTATACTATTGTGATGAGTGACGAGCAGGCGGAGTGATAAGGTGCATTGTACTGAGTTCGGTCCCCGAGCATGGATGCGTGAGTAATACAAGTTGTGAATACGAGTGAATAAAGTGTGTCGCTCCTGGAGTTAAAGATAAGTCTGAGTCGCTGTCATGTATGCCGGCCAAGCGGTCATGAAGAACTATAACAATTAGCTCATGGACCTTCAAGTGATGACTTCTGCTTCGTTGAGGGACTTTTACCTGCAACTTTGAGGAGCGCAGCGGGACAGAGAGGTCTAATGGACTGAATGCCTTTATTATGCTCCATGAGCGAGCAGAGAGGAGGACTTTCCTCGGCTCAAGACTCCCCGACGTTCAGAAAGGTGAGTACAGCAAACTCTCAACAACCAGCTAGCAACATATCACTGTGTCTGTGTGCGTGGGCTATGTGTTGAACTGCATAGTGCTGCCTTCAAATGGAACCCCTGAACTCGTGTTTATGATATGGGAGGTCGTGAACACGACAAAGCATTGCTTTCAAGTGGTTATGTCTTGAAGAACACCGCTGTTAAGCAACAGCAGCATTACTGCCAAGCCACAGAGGCTAACAACTTAGCAAGCAAGCTACTTGGGTAACATAGTGCAGGAAATGCAAGGGCACAATAACAGAAGAGAAAGATGACATCATTTGATATATCAACATTTTTCTTAGACATATTAGAAGAAAAACAAGATATGACTAAAATCACAGTATACTGTACAATATCTAGTTATTATGCACTGATAAATGAGCTTCCATAAGGTCCACCATTTTTCACAACCTCAACAAAGCTTTCAGAAACTTTCCACTGTACAAAGTTATGGGGGGGGGACGTTAATATGGGCCCAACTCATAAACACTGTAAACATGACCTCATTTGAAGGCACCATCTTCCCTGCATTAATATGTGTGTTTATAGGCTGTAGCTGATATTTGTCCTGCTTATGTTTTATTCTGCTGTTCATTCTAGAGGATGTGTTGGGCTAATTGTTTGATAATTGTTATGCTGGTTACACCCTTCATAGCTCTTTTTATTTGTCATCGGTCATTTGTTGGGTTGGTGTCTGTTTTCTGGTTAATCCTAGTAAAGCTACACAGAGAAAGGAGATTAGATGTTTATAATTGTTAACAGTTGTATGCACGGGCTGCAAAGCCTCATCTAGGCCTATATAATTTATTGTTGGTTTGGACATGAGTGCTGCTGTTGCTGAGGTTGTTCCCCTTGTGTCGGCGTTGATATTTAATGCAGTTTATTTTGTAGATGTTTAATTTAATAGTTGTATCATATATCCCCATCCCCCTTTCCCTTTTAAAAATGTTAGGCAGTAACAGAGTTAATTTAATTGACCCACTTTTTTATTTAAACACATTTTACATAAGTACTTTGAGTTGGAGTAAAATTCAGCGATGCACCGATACTGGATCGCATATCGGGCCAATACTGACTCATACAGCTGCATGAGACAATGGGGCCGTTCCATTAAATTCAGTTCTGTGTTTATATACTATGTACATTATACTCTGTCATTTTAATTCCTGTTTAAGTTTTGACCAATATGTTGCTGCTTTGAAACGTTTTACACCTGAATTGTAATTCCTGTTAATCCTGAAAATTTGATTGTTGTTGATGTAAGATTTATTATTTTAATAACAAACAACAATTCACAAAGTTTATTTTATGTTATCTATATATTTATTTGTTACATTTTGTTTTACAAAGTTAAAAAAAAGTCATGTTTAAGTCAAGTCTGATGTTGCTGTACACATAAAAGAATGAGTCCAGTCGCTTCCTTCATAGAGATCATTAATTAAGCACTGGTTTCAGATCGATACCCAAAGCCCAGGTATCGGGACTGGAATAATCAGATCAGTACATCCCTAGTAACAATTTTTTTAAAGTACTTTTACTTGATTACAGTATTCTAGTGCTCTTCCCACCTCTGCTGAAATGCAGCCTGCTGTAGCAGTCGGTGTCATCGAGACCTTGTATTGTCTCATATTTGCATATTACAAAGTGAAATTACAGGTTATGTTAGCTTCTCACTCACGCTATCATCATTTAATCACCACTGAGTGGTTACGTAATTACTTGGGGATTTCTTTTTTTTTCCCAGCAAGTAACTTACTTCAAACCAGTAGTGCTGGTTACACTGATCATCATCAGACTGGGGAATTGTACTAGACGCATTCAGTACACAGTATCTGTGCATAACTTTTATGTGGTGTGAAGTAGTGTAAACCATCATATTTTCTATTCATGCAGTGGCACGAATAACTGCTTTCATATGGTGTTTAGTAAATGCCACCATATTGTCAATTCACAAGACTCGCTGCTTTTCTTATAGAACCTTTATATGAATTAATAGTAGAATTAACTAAATCATTTTATTTGATTCCTCGACTATGAACCAATACATGTTAATGACACAAGATGGCAGTCGAGGACGGCCCATTGTCAGAGCAGATAATCTCCTGTTAATAATCTCCTGTTGACAGATTCGGTGTTATCAGATGAGTCAAGTCCCACAGATGCTGCACTGTGGTGAGTTTAGACTAGAGGCGTGATATCATCGCCTCTTAGCCTGACAGAGCGGCTTTCAGGCCGAGTGTTAGATCTGCTATCTCCACACAATCTAGACCTATCTTTACACGGACAAACGAGTCCGTTCATGGAGATTAAGTGAGCATTACTGCAGCTGGTCAGTCAAGTAAAGAGTGACATAAACATACTTTCAATTATTTGTGTCTGATGTTGTTAAATGTTAAAAGAATTCACAACAATTTCTTCTCCCTTGTTGAAAAATACAAAATCTATGAATAGGTAATTTCACCAGTGCATTTATTCTTTCCCTAGTTTTATATCAGCTATATGAGTTTATCATCTATTAAATGTCTGTGACAAGATCCATGTCATGCAGCAGGTGGCAGCGTTGTCTAACAGATAAAATCAAAGCACCAAAACCTGCAGTGCTGAACCCAAACGCTGCCTCCCCCTCATATTTTAAGAGGACTCACTTAAAGTCCTCATGATGAATTTTGTTGCGTGTGTACTTGGCTGACATATCCAACCAAAAAAAAAAAAAAAAAAAATGAAAGAATGTGCAAGTACAATCTTGGTCAGGGGCAGCATATTATGATTTGTCTTTGATTTGTATTGTTGATTTGTGTTCTGTTTGTGAGTTTTTAAACTTCAAGTGTCAGCATACAGTGTTTGCCACATATTTTGTTGTTGCACACTGAACTGGTGACGTTCTCGCTGTGTTAAATTAATAAAAGATGAAAACCTTGGTGCTGTAAAATGCTAGTTTTGCAGACAGAAAATCTTTTTGGGATGACATTTGCTCAGACCATGATGGAGACAACTGTAAAAATGCTTTTACCATAGGAGAAAAAGTTTTGAAGTTGGCGTCACAACACCATCACTCAAGAAATAATACTCTGCTAATTATCTTACATCCAAATCACCCAATTTCTTTAAATAAAGAATATGTCTTTATGAGATTTAGTACAACCATATGTATATCTTAATACAGATTACTATTTGTCCTTCTCACCTTCAGTGAGAGTTGTTTTTAAAGTATGAAACACCAGAATACATCTGACACTGTACGACAAAGACTCCATCCATACAATGGTAGGCGGTACAACTTAGTGTACATGTAACTATAAATTATCATAGGAGTTTTCAGTGTTGCCTGAATGCCTCCCAATTCTCTTGTTCCCTGAGTTGTTTTTCCCGTTTGGGTGCCCTGTGGCACTTTCGTGTGGTTTCTCTAGAGAGGCACACATTTTGGCTCTTCAAGGCTTTCTGAGAATGAAATATTACTGTCTGCCTTTGCATGCACAGACTAGGGGCTTCGGGCTGGTACTGTGGTGATTGTGTCTCGATGTGTCTGACAGTGTGAGACAGGGAGGCTGGTGTCATGGGATTGGCTGCATCGGTCGTGAACCAAAATGAGCATGGGGCGTGTATTTTTGCGTGTATGCGTTTGCGTCTCAGCACCAAACACACCACCGTATAAAAAATGCCGTGCTTGGCCACGCTCGATGGCACACCGAGCAGGCTCCAGTGTAAAGAGCAGATGTCATCATTCAGTATTATACAATAAAGGCGGCCCTCCCCGCCGCCGGCACACTCGGACATTGGCAGGTTGCATGGATGTCTTATCGCGGTGGTCACGCTTTTTTGGAGATGATGTCAAGCGGTGGGGGTTTACTGGAGCTTCCTCAGATGCAAAGATTTGCCTTGAGAGGCTTGTCTGTGTTAAAAACAGCTGACTCTTGGCTTTGAATTTTTCAAAATGGCTGTGAGGGGTTTGAGTTTCAGTGTTCCCTCACGATTGTGAGAAGATGCTCATAAGAATACAAGTGTTGCTGCTCTGGCATCGTTGTCTTGAAGATTTTTTTCATTGATGAATAGCTTGGAACTGTGTCATGACCCTAATTACTGCCGCATATTTGCATATTGTGGAACATCAAGTTACGTTTCAGGTATTATTAGCTGATCACGCTATGGGTGGTTAGCAATTACTTGAGGAATTATTTTGCTGGCAAGAAGCCTCACTTCAAAGCGTTGCAGTACGTGACCTTTCGGATATTTAGGTCACGTGAAAGGTTTAACCCGTAGTTGACAAATCAGTCATTTTGGTCGTAGTCGACTACTTAAGTCGATCTGACGTTTTTTGGCTTTTTTCTTGCTTATTTCTAAGAAACTTATAAGCACACCTCCAGTAAACGCAATCTTTTGTGTGACTCTTTGTGGAGAAACTTTCACAGGTCTGTCGATTAAATCAACTAATCGATAATCTGACAAAATTGTTAGCATTAGTTGACTAAGTTAGTTATTAGTTTTCACTATTTCCCTGTTTTCTGGAAGTGACTAAACCTCATTTGGCTTAAAGGGATAGTTTGACATTT
This sequence comes from Pterois miles, assembly GCA_947000775.1. Classification (NCBI taxonomy): domain Eukaryota; kingdom Metazoa; phylum Chordata; class Actinopteri; order Perciformes; family Scorpaenidae; genus Pterois; species Pterois miles. The sequence goes on from CAMQGK010000299.1 coordinate 2,873,288, forward strand.
TGGGAACTATGCTTTTTGCTCTCGGGTGGAGAGTCTGATAGAGCCAGGCTAGCTGTTTTCCCCCGTCACCTGTCTTTGTGCTAAGCTAAGTTGCTGGTTGCAGCTTCACAGGAGAGTGGTGTCAGTCTTCTCATCTAAATCTTAACAAAGCGAATAGTAAAGTATTTCCTAAAATGTCAAACTTTTCCTTTAAGATTTAGTTCTTGGTCATCATTATGCTGGATCCCTCTGTCTCAGTATGTTTGTTGGCTTTTCCCAGCCTCATTACAGCACTCACCTGTTGGTTCTTAGGTCAGAGCCCACGGGTCCCCAGAGGCCCACAACCGGCCCAGCTTAGTGATGTTCTTGTTTGCTGGAATCTTGTGGCTTCTTCGACGCTCTCAGCCTATGGCGAGGCCTCGTTCGGTCAGATGTGCTTACTTTGTCGGGGAGCCAATCGCCAATTCATTCCCAAAGCCTCAGAGGTTCAAAAGCCAAGTGCATAATTGCTCCTTAAATCAATCTGCAAATTTCGCGGTATCCGAGCTGCAAACAGTTGGCCTGGAATCGTTTATTCACGAGGAACGGCTGTCCATGGCATGTATTTACAATCACAGAAAATGCTACAGCGTCCTGGAGAAAATTACATTTGAATCAGAGAAGATATGTTCAATTATGGGCTTGTGGTTTGCATACATTTTACATTAGGCTTAGTCCAATTCATCCCATTTGTTCAACCTTTATGGGTATCATTGTGTTTTTGTGGTTCTGTTGGTGGGACAGGCCACACAGCTAGAAACTGAGTCCCGGCTCTGCATCTGAAACTGTTCACCCCCATAGTTAGAGAATATTTTTCTCTCAATCCCTCTCCATAAACTTCAGTCAGCTGCTGCTGTGTGAGAGACAGAGAGACGTTAGAGGCAGACAGTGCGGTTACAGCAGTGTCGCTTTAAAAAAATCGCCATCTCCACCTTAATAACAGCTCCTCTCTGCACACACACACTTTGATGCCAGGGGCTTTACGAGTCCTGTTTAATGCGCACCGTCCTGTTTCTCCCTGTGTCTCTCTTTTGAGTTTTCTGTCTCTACCTCCTCCTTCCTCCTTCCTTCTGTCTTTCTCTCTCTCTCTGTCTCTCTTCTCCTGCTCCTCCTCCTCCTCTCCCTGCTGTATTTGCAGGCAGCTTTAGTGCCAGACACCCTGAGGCAGCGGTAGCGCCAGCGAGTCTTCCCACCTCTGTTTTTGTGGTGGGAGATGACATGTCGAAGCTTTGAAGGGCAGAGGAAGGGAGGGAGAGGGGGAGGGAACGAGAAGGGAGGGAGGGAGCACATCACTCGGCGCGGAGGAAAAGCAAGGGACCAGAGAGGGAATGTCATGTGGCCTGCAGTCCGCCCAGATATTCTCTTTCTCTCGTTCTTTCTCGGGCTGTCTATGTGGGCAGGCAGGAATGGCGACAGGAAGCAACCCCCCCCCTCCCTCCACCACCACCACCACCTCCTTCCTCCCTTCATCCTCTCCCTCCTTCAGCTCTTCACTCACTCAGTCACTCACTCCTCATGTCTCCACACCACCCACTTTTTCCTCTTCCCCATCCCACCTTCCACCCCTCTGCTCACGCTTCTTCTTCTTCTTCTCTCCCCTCTCTGGGCCCAGTTTCTGTTGTGTGAATTTCCCAAACTTCACCCCCCCCCCACCCACAGGCGTGCCCGTGCATCATAACTCACTTGGTGTTGAGGTGTGCTGAGGTGTGTTGAGGTGTAAACTGTGAGTGAGTAGCAGACAAAACATGTTTGATTTCAGATCCTCGGGCATAACTCATCCTCTCACCTGAAAAAGGAACGCAGCAGTACTTTTCCAAAAATGCCTTTCCATAGATATACTTCATATATGTTACAAATAGTATCATATACTAATACTGGGACTATACTCCTGATTCGATAATGTCACAACACTTTGGTATTAAGTATTGCGTTGCTACCTTTTTTAACTTTAGACCATGGGAAAAAGCCGAATCATACACTTCTAGGGACTTTTACTGTGGTAAGTGTCTAAATTAATACAGTAGAAATGTTTGATTTTCAGCATGTATGTAGTCAGAGATGTCCTGAAGTAAAATATATCAGTCTTTTTTTCCCCTTCAACCCAAAAATCAAAGAATAAAGACATTTCCCTCACAAATTAGTGGTATTTTCTATTTCATTGTTAAGAGACATATAATGTTTTATATTTCTGGTGGATATAATCAAATCAATCTTATCGCCATATATGTGTTCTATATATACAGTTCCCTTTGTTATTATCTTATTTTGAAAACCATACTTCTCCTAACTTCTCCAAGGTGGTCGCTAGCTATTACCGTCATCTCTGTTCTTTTTATACATCCATGATCAGCGCCATTGGGGCTGTCTGAATGCATTTAACATAAATGTCAGTGTTTTACTGCTCTACAGTTGTAGTGTCGTCTGATTTGACCACAGAGATGAGAGTGACGGCCGGCCCGACCGCACGTTACCACAATACGATAAGATTTCCTGACCATGACAGAGTTAAGATGCAGCTTTAGTTGTGATGTCTAGCTCTGCTTTTCCTGCAATGTGTGAAAGTGTTTCCATACTTGGGCCCTTTCCATACATGCTGTATGTGTAGTGTTTACCACTTAGGATTTAACACGTGACAGGTCATGTCATGTCCACGCCGACCCTCCGCCTTTTTCTGCTGAGTCGAATCTGCCGGTTTCTGCTCGCTACAGTTGGCCAGCTAATGTTTGTTTTGGTTGACAGATACGGAATGTCACGCCACGTTACACAGACTACAACAATAAAAGCGGTACCTTCCTTCTACCTCTGTGTAGACTCAAGTGAAACAACTTTATTGAGTCTGGCATTAAAAAATGATTTCAAAATTGTAAAGAAAAATTGCAATACATAGGAAAATCTCATTTTACCCACTCCTATATACTGGCCCAATAAATTCCTCTCACAAACACTAAAGAAAAAAAAATTCAGCCTAATAAAAATACCTGGAAACGTGGGCTGGTCTTTCAGGTATTTAACTGTTTATATTTCCGCTGAAGGAATGCTGGGTTTGCATACTAATTTGTGTATCAGAGCAGAGGGATTAGCACTGAGACAGACAGGATGGGGCCCACACAGACGAAATGATCAAACATCCTCCCAGATATGCTCCGTTGAAAGTGCAGGGCATCGTCTTGTCTCTGTTTGGCTCACAGAGAAAACACGGTGATTTCTCCCAGTCAAGCAAATAAAATGATGAAAGGAGAATAGAAGCCTCCACTGGCGAATGAAAAAAGTTTCCACTGGCTTTGATACGGGCCTCTGATGGTACTTCAACCATACCTGCTTGTTCTTATGTGGCTGCCTTCTCACCTGTGTACTTTCAAAGCAATTGCACAAAAGTCACACATTGGAAAGAAAGCACCATCTAAAACACAGACGGGGACTTTTTAGGTGGATATTTTTTCAAAGTACAGACAGAAGATATATTGTTCAGTACCCAAAAGAGAGACCGAACCACTTTAATGTTGTCTTGTGGGTTGGTTGGTCTTATTTGACTTCTTTCAGATCAACAAAGACAAGATCAGTCTCGGGCAAATAGCCTGAAACTAAAAACAAAAGAGTTAAGTTGCCTTTTCTGGCTCAGGTGAGCTCACTGGAAGCTGTGTCTACCTGTGCGCATACATGTGTGCGTTTGTGTTTGTGTCACCCTATGACATACTATTTGTGTCTGTGTATGTTTGTATGGATTGTATCACTGCAGGCCAGTTCGATATTTCAAGTCATTACCAGCGTCAGAAAGGGAATAGATTACAGGGTACTGCAGCAATAACACACACTATTAGCAAGACAAGGTGTTATTATGCCTCTGGTGTCAGGTAAGATGTCAGAGCAGCTAGTCTGTGTCATGCTCACAATTGCTGGATCAGCAGGCTTACACAGTAACAACTGAGTAATACAAATACATGAACCAAGAGGCGACAGTGTAAACATATTCTGAATGTGATTCACTGTTTCATATTTTTATACTCCATGACTTTGCTGGACAAGTTTTGGACTTTAAAAGTAAAATATTCTGCACAAAAATGCGCTGAATTTGATACAACTTGACATTTTCAAACATCTGGTTGTGAGACTTGTCATCACATCGCAACATATAATCCCAGTGTTGTTTGGATAGAGTCACAAACTAACTGTTACGGTGCAGTTTTTTCTTTCACTTTCGGATTTGAATTTGCCTCTGAGAAATCGGCCCTTTACAGTAAGTGTGTTAAAGGCATTAAGGAAAACGCTAGCAGCCGCAAATGTGGACGGGCACATAAATTTCGCCTGCCTGTTTCTTTTTTTCCCCTCTCCGTCTTTCTTGTTGCGTCTAAATTTTCCATGCCTGGCCTCCCTACTGCTGAGAGTGCTGTTCCTCGAAGCCGCAGTGTATTTTGAAGCAAGGTCGGGAGAGAGCCAGAGGCTCCAAAACCAGGCACAAGACTCCCAGTGTTCCACTGTTCGGCTCGCTCTTGGCACCGACTCCTGACCAGAGAGGTCTAGCTAGCCACAGCCACTGTGTGTGTGTGTGTGTGTGTGTGTGTGTGTGTGTGTGTATATGTGTGTGTGAACATATATAGCCCTCCCCCACTCCTAACTTCTAAGCCTATATAGAAATAGCTTTGGTTGACTCATTTATGGGCTCTCCCACATAGAAACGGTACCTAGGTGTGAGTCAGGCTCGAGGACAGTTTCTGTTGCAAGAGTTTTTGCTGTAAACCCCAATCCTTACCCCTCGGGAACACATGGTCTCCCCAGTAGTACATGAAACTGAAGTGGAGGAGGGCCCAGATGTACTGGAGTTTGACAAATCTGAACACACAAGCAATTCAGGGGAGCTCCTCTAAATTGGTTCCATACCTTGGCTGACAGTGGTGAGGTCATCCCCCATAGAAAAATCTGGTGTTTCTGTCAATGCTCAAATTTCATACTTTCCCTGCTGCTGTCATTACAGACCATCATACAAAATGTCAAGTCTTTACAGGAGGATAGTCTTCAACCACAACCTGTTTTGAAAGATAGACCTACAGCATTTTGTTTTAAAGAAAAGAAAGGGTGTTTGGGGGAGGATGGGGCTGGACCACACATCAAAACCTCGCACTCGATTAACACATATGGATCTGACATTAATCCTGAAGGTTCCTTTAAGTATGTCAATGGAAAGCCATCCATCTGTCTTCGTCCTCAGACGGAATATCCACCCGGGGTCTGGAAGTCTAGGACGCAACACGCAAAACCACAGCGAATATAAATAAATGGCTGTATTTCTCTCCCTGCTTTTGTCTGGTCAGGACACTCCGTGGAGAGCCTGCCAAGTTGAGCATCTACATTTGGGTTTGGCTGTTCCCCTCTCCCGACAGCTCAGCCCGGGCCAAACCACAGGAAAAGGAAGCGAAAGGTCCTCTCTGAAGGGCCCATAAAATATTGTCTCGGGTAAAAATGGCCGATGTGAATGGCAACATTCAGTCTCTCCACTACAAACAAAAGCACTTTGAAGGAGAGACACGGGGCAGTCGCTGTTGTTTTTGCTACCTTTGCTGCCCAAACCCTCGTGTTTTACCGTTTCTCATAGTTCTTTTGAGTTTCTAGTAAGAGCTTTGTGTTCTCTGGCAAAGATATAGTGCATGATATTGTGTAATAACCTTTGAGAACGGCACTTTAACTGTTTATTGGCACTGCCGCTGCATAGTTATGGCTTCAAATTACCTGGAACCACCATCTAATGTAGGTTGTAAGGGCTATCACTATACAGTTTGTTTCTATATTCCACACATGTCTTGGAAATTTACACGATAAACTGATAAGTCTGTAAATATGTTTGTATAATTTTCTCAACCAAGGAGTCTAGTTACCTACTATTTGAACTACCACAGTTTAATTTGATATCTGTCAAGTGGGGTTGGAACCTCCCTGGTTCAGATCCATAAAGCAGCTGAGAAAATCTTGGGAAAAAGAAATACACTTACTGCTGCTATGTGCTTTTGAGCAAGACATCCAACTCCTAACTCCTCCAGTAGAGCTGCTCAGCAGTTGAAAGTATAGTTAGTATGTGGTTTTCCTGAGTATTACTGGAAGACATTTATGCCCAAATGAGTTTTCGTAGATAAAGAAAACACAGGCTAAATATCCATCTTCCAAAATGAGGATATTTTCCTTTCTTTAAAGTGTTAGTTTGATATTTTGGGAAATATGGGTATTTGTTTTCTTGCCAAGAATAAGATGAGAAGATCGATACCACTCTGACGCTGAATTTGAAGCTACAGCTAGCGGCTGGTTAGCTTAGCTAAGCATAAAGAGTGGAAACACAGCTAGTCGGGCTCTGTTCAAAGGAAACAAAACCTGCCTGCTAGCACTTCTAAATCTCTCTACAGCGTTTCCCACAGGTTTTTGTGAGATTATGGTGGGTGGATCTCAGAAGCTCTTGTAGGGATCCAGGGTCATGCTCCTCTGTAAGAAAATTTTGTACATTTTAAAGTTAAACGCATCAGTCTGGTGCATTGTGAGAGATCCATGAAGAACTTTATGTTCTTGTAAACAATTTTGTGCTCTAGTACATTTAGGGTACTCAAGTACTATATATACTTAAGTACAATTTTGAGGTACTTACATGGTACTTATTTTTACTTCTCTACATTTAGTCATTAGCTACTTTGCAGATTGTTTCTTAATAAAAAATTATCTCAACTGTGACGTAATATTAAGTTTATCTTGATTATGTATATAATGTAAAAAATCAGCAGCACCTTTACCAGTTACAGCATTAAAGTGGTGAACATATTAATAGATCAATAATTATATTCCAGACATATAATTAAGCAATAGCACACGACAGACCATGGAATGTTGTGATTATATCACTGCTAGCCAAGCGAAGTGATACTGAGAGATCAAAGGTTAGATGTGCAGTGGTATGTGGGTATTACATCATGGCTATGAACCAATCAGATTGCTTGATTTAAGCTCCCTGTTTTATATTATAGGCTGTATTATTCTGAAATGGGCCATTATGCATAATGAATATGTTCACTTTTAGTACTTGAGAAGTGTCAACATATTTGTGGTTCATTATGAATCTGTGGCTGGACAAAATTGATCATAGCAGGCCGCCACTGTCGAGGTAATTAATGGGCGATACTGCAGTAATTAACTCATCACTCATAACAAAAAAACAAAGTTTAGAGATGACATATTAAAGTATTGAGGTGTGTTATGTGCCAAACTTTCTACTTTCTACTACTACATTCGAGGAAGTTACTGTGAAGTTGCTTTGTTTTTTTATACTGATTAAACAATCATGTTAATTAGTGAGCTTTAGAGGTGCCACCTTGGACAGAGCCAGCCTAGCAGTTTCCCCGTTTCCATTCTTTATGCTAAGCTAAGCTAACCAATTGCTTTATGTAGCATCATATTTACCATACACACATGAGAGAGTGGTATCGAAACTTCTCCTCCGTTATGGTACATGTCAACAAGGGTGTTTTTTATCGCGAGTGATCACCTCTCTTCCCAGCATTGGACGCTTGCAAAGGAGGAGCGGCCAACGTGACGGCCAGTCTCTCGAACGTGTCTGCCACACTACCAGAATGCATTGCACGGCTGCTTACCTAGATAATGAATGGGAAGCGTGGAAAGGTCAGAGGTTGTGGACATGTACCATTAGCAACAACACAAATGTATTTCTCAAAATGACAAACTATTGCTTTAATAGTACTGCAGTGGTAGAGCACCATAGTGTCATTGTAAACCATCAGCACAGTTAGAATGAATAAAATCAAAATATTTTGAAACAGTTGGAAGCCACTTCAGTTTTTAAGTGTCAGTAATTTGAGCCCTAAAATCAGTTCCACAACTGCAAATGGCAGAGTTACAGCTTAACCAGAGTACAGTATACCTGCAGTGTAAATGCCTAGCCGTGAAATTGAACTGATATGTGGTGGTGGCGGTAAGGACCTCTTCCATTTCAGTGTTTTTCCATCTCTCGTCTGTGGCGTTTTACCCTCCCGACAAACACACAAACATGCATATATAATACAAACCGATGTCACGAATACTTAAAGTCAAACAGAAAGCAAACTAGTCGCCTCCTACACACAGATACAAACCAAACACTCAAACATGCACCACACACATCCTCCCATCCTTCCCACCCTCACGTCTCTCTCCTTGACAGTGTCTGTAACAGAAGGATTTAGGTGCACAGGTTGTGTGATCTGCATGTATTTCATTGTAATCAAAGGAACACATAGGGAGTCTGTTTCAATGCACGTGCACATACCTACACACTCACGTTTACATCGTTTACATGAATGCATGGCTAAATGCAGTGGTGCATGCGGCATATGCACGCTGCGTGTATGTATATATATGTGTGTGTGTGTGTGTGTGTGTGTGTGTGTGTGTGTGTGTGTGTGTGTAGGGCCATCTGGTCACCCCTGCCATGCCATGGTCCCTGTGAAGTGCTGTCAGCGTGGCCGTTGCGGTCTCCCGTGGCGACTGGAGGCTTGCTGCACAGCACTTCCAGCCCAGGCAGCCGACCTCAGAAAAGGAAATTTGGGTCGCTCAAATGGAGGGGTTGCTCCCGAGCTATTTACAGAGCCCTCTACCGGTCCAGCGCCACCCACGATATTCCATATGAGAACCAGTGTGTGTGTGGTGCCTGTGGTGCAGTGTGTGTGTGAGTGTTGGGGGCTGAGGCGGAGGGGGTGGTGGTGGGGTAAGTTTCTGTATGCGTGTGTATGTGAATGCAAGTGCTTTTATGAGGAAATGCTGGCTTTATATTTATGTCTGCAGGCACTGTGTGGTGTGCGCTGGCATACAAATGCATGTGTATTTAGTGCTTTATTAAAACCATTATATCCTATTATCAGAGACTATCCACTTTATGACCTGCCGCCAATTGGCAGCAAAAGTAAACAAAACACCTTTACTTGAATTGACTCACTTGTCATAGATGAAGCATGATGAAACACTTCTCATTATACTGTACAATAAGAACATAAACCTGTTAATATACAGTATGCCCCATAACTCACTGTCAGATTTATGAATATTTAATATGTACAGTGCATACCGGAGCTGAGATCCTTTTCTAACATTGCCCGTATAAACATCTGGGGCGTCATGGTTGCTGATCATGGAAATACGATGAGGATACGGCGAAGAGTGGAGCCTCAGATTAATGAGAAACCTGCCTGTAGGAAACTTTGGTTCAAGTGAGATCATGGGCATTTCTCTTTTGATGCCCATCAATTGGGTTTAGTGGTTTTCTGGCTGAGCCCTGTAGACGTGTGGAATAATGCTGAAACAGGGCTGCGGATCCGTTAGTCAAGACGCAGAGGATCTGCCGTATATTCGCAGTATTTTAGTGACGAACCACATAACGCGTATAGTGAATACAAACATGACTCAGTGTATTGAGAATTGGGAAAATCAGTTGAGCAGATGTTTATAGCTGTATCACAAGCTGTGGTAGGGTATGCACAGGAGCTCAAATGAGTACCTCGCCTACGTGCTCTTGATGTATCTAAGCGAGGTAAGCAAGTAAACAATCTGTTAAACGCCTACAGGCTGAAGACGGTCCACTGCCACCCAAGGGGAGACCTCCAGCATTTCTCAAAGTCTCCCTATGTTGTGAATATTAGGTTAAGGTTATTTTAGGCCGACCCGCTCCAGAAGCAAATTACAGTGCAAGAAAGGGGGTGAAAAACCAAGTGGGCCGTCCACCATGTAATTTTCCTGTTTCTCTTTCAAAGGATGAGGTATTCCTCGAGGAAGCCCTGTTAAATTTACAAGCCATGACCCCACATCAGCAGGAAGGAGGCTCCTCTGACAGGGAAGAAGAAGCATTGGATGGAGCTTTCCAGCTTCACGTCTAGCACTTGATGGAGCTGTGTCGCTCCTTTTCAGAATTTTGCGTTCGTTTAGAGCACGTAATCAGAAGTTGTTTGAGTTTGGCTCGGCATTCAAAAGATTCTTACATGATAAATCATTCACCTTGGGCACTTCTGTCGCCGTTTAGTGCTTTAACGCTCATGCACCCCAAACTAGGCTGGTATAGGATTCCTGAATAAGTCCCTCTGGCTGATCTAAAGAAACCTCACCCTGAATAAAGGCCTTTCCTGCCTGAACAAGAGAGCAGCCTTTAGAAGAATGAAGATGATCACTGCTTTACTCCTCAAGTGTACCTCCAGACGTCTCAACCATAATTATGCCAGTCTGGGAGAATTACAGGTACCCTGGCATTACTTAATACACACTAAGATACACACACACTTACTACTTCTTCTTCTAAAGGTACTACACTCTTGTTTTCTCATGCTTCAAGTTCGTAAACTCTTCAGAAAACCATTTGGCTTTGCGGCTGTCTTTGACATGAGTGCCTTACTGGCTATAATTATGCTAAATTGCAATGATTGAATTAATGACACTTGAAAGAAAATGATTGAAAGTGTTGACACATAACGGCGTTAATACACACTATATACATCATCGATACCTCCTCCTCCACAGCCTTCCAGAGCATCCTCATCTACAAGCTGCAGTACGAGGTTGTATATTCTTCCTCTTGAGTTTCCAAGGGGCCCCTGCAGTGGTGTGCGGAGGGGGGAGGGGATGTGCTCTGCAGTGCGGCTTGCTGGTTAATTATGGGTCGCGAGCTGCAGCTCGGCTGGCCTGGGCGGGTGTTGGAGCCAGTGGGTCTGGCACAGGGAGGTCTGGCCACAGACCCCGGCGGTGACGGCATGAAGTCTGGGACGAGTCAGAACACCAGCCCGGGGTTTGGAGCATTCCTTGCATTCCCTCCTCCCATGGCTGCCTGCCCATGTGTGTGTATATATGCGTGGATGTGTGCGAGGCAGAGAGCAAGGGAAGGAGATGTGTGAAAGATGCAATATGTGTGCATGTTCATAAAGACATGTACACAGCATGTTTTACATCCGGGCTGCACAGAAAGTGCATACGAGGCAGCATCAACCATCCAGTCATGATATCTGAGCTGAGAGTGAGGAGGACCGCTAATTCCTCAATGATATTGCTGTCATTGAATAGACAGATTTCTTTGGCACACTTATATAAGTGGCAACTGAATGATTTTGACATGCAAAACCAGTCTAATATCTTTTAGACTTTGTTTAATGCAAAGCAGGGCTGAGTTTAATGTGTTTTCCCACTTGAAGAATGGCTCTGTCCTGAGGGCAAACGCCATAAATGTTATGCAAATATTTGATTCACTACCATTATAATTCTGAAAAATAATAAGACACGTCTGAAACCTGAACTTTATTTAATGAACAAACAGAGAAACTCCCTTATGCCTTGAAAATTACCTTCATATAGTTTCACAATTAGCATGCTTTCAGGTTTCTCCCCTGTGGAGGTTTACTTTAATATGTAGCAACACATTCTGGCTACAAGGGACAGCAGGAAAATTCATTTATGACAGAGTTAACATAAGATAAAATTCAGTCAAATTACTCTTTGGGACTTTTACAGTTACATACATTTTACTCAAACAATCCTTTGCAACAGTATTTTAAATGGAGTTAACGTGAGACATGATATTTGCAACCTAGCTGCTTAATAATGTGACACTAAAAGATTCAGTAACTCTCTCTGAATTGCCATTACGGTAAAACTTAGTTTTGCAGTTTTGTAATTTCTCATAATTTCCTCATAGTTTCATCGAAGGTTCCTGAAAGAACCATGAAAGTTGGTACTACGTAAAGGAGAAGTGGAATTTGATATTAATAAGCAAGTTTTCTTTAGTGTATAATCACCTGAATATACTAATTGTTGTGTTTTTGTTACTTTGGAATGAGCTGTTTGTATTTACATATGGAGCGGGTCCTCGTGATGGAGCTGGCCGTCATTTTACTGTAGTCCAGAACAGACACACTGGCTCTCAAATTTCAGTTGGTTGCAATGTGTAATCTCCCGACTAGATGCCACCATATCCCACACTTTGCACTTTTAATGAAAAAAAAAAAATTAAGAAAGTTAAGAAAATCAATTAAATGTCAATTATTTTTTCAATAATTTAGAAACCTCAATTCTCCATAAATGTTGAAGGTAGATTTTGTCAGGCATTGACCTTGAATAGATATGGTTAGGCACTGGCCTCTAATAGTCAAGGTCAGGCATTGACCTTGAATAGTTAAGGTAAAACATTGACCTTGAACGGTTGAGGTTAGACATTAATCTCAAATAGTAAAGGAATGGCTTTGACTTTGAATGGTTTAGGTAAGACATTAACCTCAAATAGTTTAGGTAAGACAGTGTTGAATGGATATTGGTTGACATTGACCTTGAATGGTTAAGATAAGCATTAACCTTGAATAGTTAAGGTTAGATATTGGCCTTGAATAGTTAAACCCGCAGTATGCAGAATGCTTTCGACATCATTGGGCAAAAATAAGAGAAACATCCACTGTTTAGCTGTAAAGTGAGAAAGTTTACTTTGGCTGTTGGGCGGAGCTTGGTATATCCTCAACTGATCTCAACATGGCGGCCGGGTCACAAACTTTCTCTGCACTAATTAAAATTAATTGACTGTAATTGGATCAATTGTCTCCATGTAAAAACTTTCTTTCCAAGAAACCTTTTAACTAACTTCCTAATACATTGATAACTCACGTCTGTAGGTGGGTGAGTGGGTACAGGGCGAACGACCCTCTTTTTGCTGGTCCCTGTTTGACAAAACAAGTACTCTATTCGTACGAGTCTGGGTCCCAGGTATTGAGGTGAAGTGTTGCATCACTCTCAGTGGAAGTTAAGTGACGAGGTTTAGTCTCATGCCTGGTCAGAGCCTTCTCTCAGCAGGTGACTAAAGCATTTTTAAAGCATTTCTCAGTGTGTTCAGAGGAGACGAGACCTGCTGTAGACACAGACAGGTGAGTGGGCTGCAAAGACAATGAGGAAGTGTCCGCGCTCTGAAAACACAGATCAAAGCGTGCTGCACGTCAGCGGGCCGCCATGTGTACACAGCTCAGGCACCTCTTCCACGCAGCTCTCTAGCTCTTTCTCCACCGCTGTGTCGAAGGATTTTAAGCCTTATTTAACCCAGCCATGTCAGCTCACCTGTGTGTTGTAATAAAGGTGCCGTGACAGATATGCTACAGTGTCAGTGTCAACATATTGACATGTAGTAGCCTCTTTCTTGTTCAGCTGTGGAGGTTTCACAGCTGTAAAACGGTATTTTTAACTCTCTTGATGTTCAGCTTTAAAGGAGGGAACCTCCTCAAATTTGTCTTCATGTATCATACTTAGATCTCAGCAGCTTCACTCAAAGGTAAAGAGTCAGTTTGCTCGAAAATAGCTCCAAAGTGGGGGAGAGGGCCACCAAAAAAAAAAAAAAAAAAAAAAAAAAAAAAGCCATATTTCTTTCTCCCCACACAACCTTTATTTTGACAAGGCTGGGAGAATAGGGTATTTATATATGGGGCTGTGTGCTGTGGTTTCTCCACAATTACAGAGTGGCAGTGCTTAGACTGGGAGGCGTGCTGGAGGTTTATGGAGGGGGACATGAGGGGACCAGCCCTCCTGTGTCTCTTACAATCTGACGTATGGACTCCAATGCCACACATTCAAACAGAAACGTGACTTATACTGAAAAACTTGTACAGTCGAGAACACAAGACAAACAAACAAACTGCACAGTCATCAGGGGGGAAAAAAAGCATTTTATGCATTTAAAAGAATGAGCAGAATGTTCCCAGGCTGAGCCAAACCTCCGCAGCTCCAAACCTTTACATTGCAATGAGGCTCAGTTTCAGTGTTTAGAAGGTGGTCAGTAATGTTTTGAGTGGTTCTGGCGTGGGCCGGAGCCTCTCTTTTGTAGATCTACTGTATTATGGTTGCGATATAAACAAGGATTTTCTACCAGAACGTCTTGCACAACCCGCTGCGAGCCACGTAGAAGAGGACAGTGGGAGTTTGTGTTTGTTTGGTGGATGCTGTGTTGAATCTGGCGTCGGCCTCCGCAGGGGTGAGCAGAGAGGGGTGGGGGTGGTGGGGAAGCGGGGTTTTGCGGTTTCTGCTGGGGGAGCCTGGAAGCCAGTCAGGGCGGTGGCTGAACCACCTTCCCTCCACAAGCCGACATCCACCCCACTCCCCGAGCGCACATGTGAACGCACACTTTCACAGAAGCACACATATATATATATATATATATATATATATATATATATCAAACTCACAGGCCTCTCAAGCTTCTCAGTATAGTGGATTGAGGAAGATGGCGTGCTAGGCAGGCAACAGGAAATACAAGACAACCTTGTTTACAAGACGAGCACATGATAGAGCAGCTACACCAGAAAGACTGCTCCCACAGAAGAGTAGCATTAATTAAACGCGTCTTTAACAAACTAGATAGGTAGTTTTCGTCATAAGGACATAGACTTTTATTTTTCCTCACCACTGAGATTTATATGTTGCTTCAGACTTGCTCATGCCTGTCTATATATCTGGCCCGGCTTTGAAATGTAATACATCACCAGGGGTGTGAACCTTCTCAACAACAGGCGGCAAGCTTGTTGTGTCTCTGCGCTAGAATGACAGATACCTGCAAATGGAAAACAAACAAGTGGAACCGGCGCTGATAGATATACCTACAGTATTCTCAATGGACTGACACAGCAGGCTCTACATGCCTCAGCTGCATGATGATAGGATAGGGCACTTTCATCCTCTTGGTTTTTTAATTAATACCAACCAACGTGATCATGTTCATGCTTCCTCGTTCTTCTCGTTTCCAGGCTCGCTCTTGTTTCCTCCTACGCCTGGATTTAGTCACCGTGGTGGCAAAAACAAATACTTGCATCAAGTGTCGCATATTAATCACAAACCTGCGTTTTCCACCCACATTAAAGGCTATAGGAGTGGAGACAACAGCGCATTAAGGCGTATAGAAGACATTGTTTGCATTCGCGGTTGGTAGTCTTAGGGTGCATTGTGATGTACACAGTGTGGTTTCAAGCATAACTGAGAATGACTGGGAGAATTTTGGTGACGTTACGGTGAAATGTTAAGATGCCGCCGGCTGAGCCTGTGAATGACTTACTGTAATATGAGCTGACTGTAACCGTACCCACACATCTGGCTTAATATGTTAAAGGAAATATGATTGGATCGTTTTTTTCCCCTTAAAAGACCACAACATTGTTTCAGTGTCATTGTCCAGACAGCCATGACAACAAATTATTCAAAATTCAAACATTACTTCTAACATTCCCTGCTGCATTTTGAATATAGCCTTACTATAATCACAATACTCAATTACAGGTCCTGCATGCAAAATGAAAAAAGTAAACTGGCAACTGGCAAGTATGTCTAAAGTATGTTGAACAACCACTTTCAGAGTGTTATATTATTGTTTATGTTATATAACAGGATTATTACTACTGATGCCTTCACGTGTAAGCAGCAGTTTAATGCTGCAGGGGACTGAGGAGGTGATCATTAATTCGTTTCAGGGTGGTTCAATCCAAAGCAGTGCATCATGTTTTATGAAGTAGTCATAGTGAGTAGTGAGAGTCATTTTTAGTTTGAAGACGCCAGAGCCAACACCTCATAAACACTGGGTGGAGGAGGTGATGGCACACCTCAAACTTGGGCGCCTTAAAGTCACCGTCCTCTCGAAAGTTCCACAAAGTCCGGCAACTATTTTATTTTATTTATTTATTTTTTATAGTATTAGATGATTATGATTATTAGATATTTTTATTTGTATATTTTAGATTATATTATTATGGTAAAAATAAAACAAAATTGTATATACGTGTATATGTATATATAAACACACACATATATACACACTGTATATACGGTATATTGATTTATTTGTTTTTTCTCATTTTTATTTTTTCTCATTTATTTAATTTGGAACTTTTTTGTAAGTATGTCAGTATGTTTGTTTGTGTATACATCTTAGTAAACTATTCACCAGCGAGCGCAATAGCTATGTTTGTGTATACGAGTGAAAGTATGTGAAGGTATGTAGGCATGTACCAGTTTGCTAGATTTCCATTGTCATGTGTTGTGTATGAATGTTTGCTTAAACGTGGGAAAGAATCCAATAGAAATAACTTGTATAAACAGTATATTACAGCCTTCATATAATAAAGTAAGCTTGTGAAATCATGATCTGCAAAATTACTAGCATTTCTAGCAAATACGTGTACAGTATTGTTTGTCTGAAATATAGTGGAGTAGAAGTATAAAGAGCTGTATGCAATGGAAATAAGTCATACAAGTACCTCAAAATTGTACTTATGTTTGGTACTTAAGTGGTCATAATATTTTTTTTTTTTTTTTACAGCTGATCGCTAATATTTAGAAATACTCATATCGGCGTCTTCATCAGGAGCTACTGTGGCTCTCCACGTTATAACCTCACAGGTTTGTCACCGGAGATGTATATAGGGCACTAAGGGAAGTTTTATTTTCTCAGGTTCTTCCTCCTCTGTCGGCACTCAGTGGCAGATCAAATAGGAGCTGCTCCCGTCACCTGTCAGAGGAATGTGCCGGCACTCCCATCAATCAGCGGCCCGACTAGAACAGGCATAGCTGTGGCTCGCTGTAGGCCCCAAAAAGCCCCCGAGGCAGCAGCACCTTACCTGGTGGATCGGCTAGGGATGCGTGCGTTCGTTGTGCGCGTGTTTGGTGTGCGAGCACAGATCAACACGCAGGTTTCGCGCTGTTTACGAGGTACCGATGCAGCCAGCGGTTCCGCTACGTGACCCAACATGTCCTGCCCTGCTCAGCGGCCTATGTGATGTCTGCGGTTTAGACAGGGCGTTCCAGCGTGTTCACCACCAACCTGGGAGAAAGAGGGGGATTTGGCGTGTGTCAACAGGCATACCTGTAACCTGGGAGATGTGCCCTGCAGACACCTAGTGATTTTCTCATGATTGTAATGGCCAGACGCAGACGACAGGGCTTGCAAAAGTAGACTCCTCAGCAGGACTGAGGTGGCTTAGCGTGGCGTCAGACACACACACCACTACATTCCATTGGGATGCTCTTTATGCAAAGGGAGGGGTGTTACACAAAGTGTGTGTGTATGTATGTGTATATGCGTGTATGTGTGTGCTCGCATGGCTGTTTGTGTGAATCTATCACAATTACTGTTTGTGTTTGTGGCCGCTGAGGGCCGGTGTCACGGCAGCGCTCAGGGAACAGAACGCAAGGTCCAACCCTGAGAACCTGTGGAACCTGAGTAGACGTTAGGGGACTAACGGAGTCTAAGGGCTTAGGCCGGGCCCGACACAAACACTTACCTACTGTGTCTGCTGTCTCCGTCACTGTGTACTGGAAAACAAGAGCTTTGGTGGAGACACTGGATCTGTGAGGGGGTACCCCTGAGCTGTTACCCAGCCTGAGCTTTTTGTTACACATCTCGTGTTTGTTTACGGTTTTGCTCATGTTGAAACGACACTGTACTGCTCACAATATTCCTCTTGTGTTATTTCCTCTCCCATGTCATCTGCCAGTCTTTTTCTCTGAAGTGCTTCCCAACTCCAAGCAGCAACAAGGTGGCCCTAAATGTGAGGAAGAGGTGTGGATGGTGGGGGTGGTATTAATCTCTTTCTGTCAGTTTGGAGACAAAAGAAGCGCCTTGTGATTAAAAAAAGAAAAGCCTCGCGTGCGAATGCACGGGGGGTCTTTAAGTGACGGCTGGCATTGCATGACAAACAAAAGCAAATGATTGCCATCAGCTGTCAAGAGGCACAAGATGAAACGCTTACTCAAGACAGATGAAGAGAGTAACTCCTACTATTGCACATCTAGTACCGCCACACCTAAAGACTTTCTGTTTGATCTCAGTTGTCACCGTTGCCTTTTGTGAGCTACGGTGACAGCAGAGAGGTGCTAGCATATTTTGTTACGTACATCATGGGGTACATGTGTGGGCATGTGCACATATTTGCGCGTGTGGGTATGCCCTTTTAATGCACCTGTATGTCTTACATCTGGTCAGTTAGCATATGGGAGCAGCCAATGATAGCAGTCATTATGATGTAATTGGCCTGCTTTCTCTTGTTGTTAATTTACATTAACGCTGCATTTACTTGCATATTGGCTCAGGCAAAAGCCCAACTGAGGCAAGCTGATATGATAATTAAGATAAGCCCGCTGTAGACCCTGAGGTGAGTCGTCATGGTCGAGTTGTGTAATAGTAATAGCAGGGTTCATCCAACGACTAGGGATAGTGAAACAGGGGAATCTCTAATTGCCCCAATTATCAAGGGAAACCTGCATTCCAGCAGGTGGTAGAGCAAGCACGGATCTTCTGATAAGACGTGCCCTTAGCAACTTATTAGATTACGACACCACGTATAAGCAGAGCTCAATTTGACCCCATTCCTTTGCACAAGTAAAAAGTGAGTGGAATCATATTTTTGTGTATTTTAAAGCAGCTATTTTAACAAGCAAGTCGGGTTATAACCTTTGACAAACAAGAACTGCATTAATTGTTCAATAGTGCAACACTGTTTTGGGTGTGGTGATTTATTCCATCATTTCCATCGAAGTGATGCCGTTGTCACCTGCTTACAGAAAACAGGTCTGCACACTAGATTGCGACCAAAATGTTGACTCAATGTAATCAAGCATTCACCTCAGATGAACCGTAACTTATTAAAAAAAAAAGCTCACGGCGCTTCAGGCCATGTTCCGATTAGAGTTATCACATTGTTGTGCTGCCAGTTTGTTACTTTATATGGATGCAACTTGTTATTACTTTTTAGTTGCAAAACAAATTGAGCGCTGGTATGTGGTTTGTGCTATGATCGTAGGAATACTTAGATGCCTTATAGGCATAGATTACATACACAGGTACACAAACAAACACACTTCTGCATACACTTCAGAGGCCAAAAGGTGCTGGAGCGCAGCTGTGAAGTGTCAAAGGATAATGTCGTGCTAAGCCCGGGCCATCTCGTGTCAAGAGGTTTGGATTAGTCACACTGCGAGGTGTACCATGTATATTATTCATCAGCTGGCTCTCTTGTCACTTTAGGTAGGATTTATGGCTCTGGTGTAGCTGGCAGGAGAGCGAAGCGCACATTAAGGAAATGGAGACAAAGTGTGGCCGGACCGCATTGACACCTACTTAGCACCGCAGCCCTCCCCTTCCCCTGATTATAAGTTTAAAATCATCGTAGTAAATGAGCAGTACGTGGAGCTACAGTTGATCAGTTGGATGGAGTTAACACCTGATGTCAGTCACTGTCACTGTAGCAGGCATTAGCAGAGGCAGCAGGGAGACACGCTCTCTTGTGTTCAAGAAGTTACAAAGAAGTGTCAGGCCAGAGGTCTTAGAGGAACTAATGGACAGAAGTAAAGGGGTTTCAGAGTCGTCGTGAATTATTAAATGTGATCAGGTGTCCCGTGCTCTTGTACACATACAAATGCTCGTGGTGCACACGGGAGCAGGACCCTGGTTCTTCTTGCACAGTGGAAAGAAAACCAACACCTGTAATCCCTACAAGGTGTAGAGGAGCGGAGGATCAGACTGCCGAGACCTCAGCGTGTTTTGGGATGTTTGTTCCCACACGGGCAACGACGTGTGTGTACAGTTAGTTCAATGGAGTGGTTAAAATTTAAGTATCTACAGTATCATGTATACTATCTATATTCATTAAGTGTTTATGGGTTCACCATTAGCTCACAGGGGACAAATATGTGGACATTGACAGTTACAAAACAGGCCCAAAATACAAATTCAGAGTTCTAAAATATACTGGATTTCACTTGAAATTTTAAGATCTTTTTGTTGGTAATGTGTACTGAGTGGGATTTTCTCTCCCTCTGAAGAGGCTGGGAAAAGACAGTTGACCCACGTTGGTATTGCAGCAATAATAATCGTCTTCGTCCGTTGCTCATGCCGAACTACTCCACCGATCTTCATATCTAGCCTTCAGCTGGTCTGTCTTTGAAACTCTCTTCAACAAGAAATTTGCAGTATTGACCCTCTCCACCTTCAGATCCCATCTTAAAACACACCTCTTTATGCTGGCATATTGAGCCTGATTCTGTCTCTAATGGCCACAACCACACTGAGTCTTTCATTGATGAATATTTTATATCGTTATTGTATTAACTTATTATTGTATATCAGGGATGTTAATAATTTAATTGTTTAACTGATAACCAATACTGAATGTGGAGACTTTTACTGGGAAAGTGGCTGCATGCCCGACACTACATGCAACATCGTGGCTGCAAACGGGGTGAACTGGGGACAGTGAAAGCAGAACCGTGGCTGCTATAGTAACTCTCCTGATGGTAAACTGGAGACAGTAAACACAGCACCGTGGCTGCTATAGTAACTCTCCTGATGATAAACTGTAGACAGTAAACGCAGCACCGTGGCTGCTATAGTAACTCTCCTGATGATAAACTGTAGACAGTAAACGCAGCACCGTGGCTGCTATAGTAACTCTCCTGATGATAAACTGGAGACAGTGAACGCAGCACCGTGGCTGCTATAGTAACTCTCCTGATGGTGAACTGGAGACACTGAACGCAGCACCGTGGCTGCTATAGTAACTCTCCTGATGGTGAACTGGAGACACTGAACGCAGCACCATGGCTGCTATAGTAAATCTTCTGATGGTGAAAAGAGAAAAAAAAAAAAAGACTCCTGATGGTGAACTGGAGACAGTGAACGCAGCACCGTGGCTGCTATAGTAACTCTCCTGATGGTGAACTGGAGACAGTGAACGCAGCACCGTGGCCGCTATAGTAACTCTCCTGATGGTGAACTGGAGACAGTGAACGCAGCACCGTGGCCGCTATAGTAACTCTCTTGATGGTGAACTGGACACACTGAATGCAGCACCGTGACTGCTACAGTAGCTCTCCTGATGGTGAACTGTTGGCTCAGATGTCTGAGTTATCTGAGTTATATCTTGTTCTCATATACTACAGCTGGTGCACTGCTGCAGGCGAGGCAGAGATTTTATTGGTTAATGGTTAATAATCGTTTATCAAGGGTCTGTTATCAGTTAAAAAAAAATAAATAAAATTAACATCCCTAATTGACAGGAATGGAATATAATAGTAGTAAGTGTGTTTTCTTTAGTGTAATAATAATCACCTGGAACCTAGAATGAGCTGTTAATGTCTACATACAGAGCAGGTCCTCTTTACGGAGCCTGCCGCCATGTTTCTACAGTAGCCTGGAACGGACAACCCAAATACAGGCTCTAAATAGGGCCACTCGCATTTTCTTGTCTTCGCACTGGCCACTATAGTTTCAGTTTGGATACAGTCTGCAACCTCACCAAAGATGAGATGCCACCAAATCCTACCCACAGCACCTTTAAAATACTGGTGGTTTATTTAAGCTGAACTAAATTAATTTACGTGAAATAAATGATTATGGACACTTGGGGGCAGTGGAATAATGACGTAAATACTGACATATTATGACCTTTTAAGTTGATATAAAACTTGTTAAAAATTGCCTGTATTTACACATTCAGCAGATACTGGAGCAACATTTATATTCAGCCGTGACAGCTTTTACCCCCCCCCACGTTTACACCCTTGGCCTGATCTGGCATCAAGTCTGGTGTGATCTCATCGTAGGATGCAGGGTCATAGTTTGGGTGGCTTGACAAAAGTAAGTCCAACATTCACTCTCCTTTTAGTTCTGTTTTGCACCAACTCCTATGCTCCACTATGATCTCAAGAGGTTGCTAACTCTATTTAACTTCCGTTAGCATACAGTGGGTTTTTGATTTCTTTTTTTTGTACTGAAAACAGCCTGCTTTAGCCAGAAACAGAAAGAGTGAACCAACAGTAAAGTTACAAGCCAGACTACACTGAAAAAAAAAACACACTTTAAAGCTCTGTGGGGATTTGCAGAGTCAGGTGAAACTTCATCACTACAAGTGATACATTTCACACCACACACTGAGCTGATCCATTGTTATTATAGGAATGTTGATAATGGCAGCTTTAATTAAGTAGTTTTCATATACTGTATATACTGTATATATGATATACTACCAAGTGCTGTTCTTAATAAAAAACCCTATTCACTTATGTGTATGAATGCTGATGTGTTTGTGCATCGGCGTGTTTATATGACGGTTGAATTTCAGACCCCATTCTCAGCTAAACGGAGAAAAGCAGCAGCTTTACTGGCGTCCACTTTGAATTATTCAGCCACCTTTACCTAGGGTATCACGGATATCAGGAGGTGCGATGGGCCCCCACTCGGATCCTGTTTCTACCCCATCACTAATTACATCAACATTTTGACGGCCCGCCTGTCTTCTTGGGACAACCACTAATGAAGTGCTCTCTATTAGCATAATAGCAGAGGGTGATGAACTAAAACACTTTGTTAATGCCTCGCAAATAACTCTCAGCTCTAACCTAGTTCACTTGTCTGACTGAAAGGGGAAGACTGTCGCCTGGGTAACTTCTATTCTTGTACTTTCTGTTTCGAAGTTGCTCATTAAGGTGTTGCTGTGTGTGGCCATTGTGTTTTAATTACTGTCTGCTTTTGTGTGACAACAAGGTTGGGCATACTTGTCCTGCTCTTCCACTTTCCGATGCCAGTGCCTGTGATGGTCTACTTTTATTATAGTTGGCACACCACCCTAACTCTGTAACAAGTAATTAATTTAAAAGCTATGCAGGAGGAAGAGACAGCTTTACCCCCTCCGTCTACTTTGCTTTTAGCATTTACGATAAAAGAAAATGCCTGAAGATGTGGGAAGAAGAGCAGAGCTGTTTCAACAGAGAGTGAGCACAGTCTGAACTATAAATCACTATTTCAGACAATCAGAGGTGTCCACTGCAGACTTTTCTGACTATGTCAAGCACTTGTCTTTGTTAGCTCATGGTGTACGGAGGGTAGGGGGGCGGTGGGGGGGTTCTGGGCATACTCACTCCAGGGTGAAATGGAAAATCCCACCCTGTCCTATGTATTTCCCTGGCAGTGAGGTCATGTTGTCTACCCAACCACAAGCCTCGGGTCTGAAGCCTGATGACTGAGTGATGAGTGATGTTATTTGGCCGGGTGCGACCACTGGGTGGCAGTGTTGAGCCAGAAAGATGGAGGAGGGAAGAGATGAGTGGAGGACTGGATTCTGGCTTAATGCACATTTAAGTACAGCATGTCTGGATTAACATGTAAAACATAAACAAGGAGGATATGAAAGCAAAGCTACTGTTTGTTTAATGCAGATTTGTGGCCATCGCCTGTCAGTTTCAGGTGTTAATGCAGCCAGTATACAGGTAGCCCCATACACCCCAACTTTTTTTGACTGAGTGACCCCATTGTTCCCTCTGGGACCTTGCGAGTGACTGAGAGCATTGTGCGTCGCTGTTGAATCCGAGGGACTTGCCTGTCACGAGCTATAGCCCAAAGGACAAGCCCCTGTCTTTGCTTTGTTATAGTGGTGACAGAGGGACAGGGGGATACTTCGAAGGGATCCTTGTTTCAGTGATCAGATGATGATGAAGTGACCCGGTCTGGATTCACAAGTGTCGATTGCAGCTGTCAGCGCTTGTTTGATGGGTGGCTGTCCCTCAAAGGGGCCATGGGATTGATTATTAGAGAAGAGAGACAGAGCGTGTCTGTAAGAAGATTTATTTATTGCATATAGACGACCAGTTGCTGTATCGTGAGTGTGAATGTTTTTTTCTTAAATGCTCAAAAACCCACGCTCCGTATATCCAAGTCGTCATCCGTCTCCAGTCCTGACCCTTTGCACACCCTCTGTAAACCTCTCTGTCTGAGTCGTTCTGGGGTAGAGACATGCCCAGCTCTCCTTAATGGCCCTTTGTTCAACCTGCAGGCTCACAGGTCAGAGGTCAACTGCACCTGAGGCCGATTCCCACAAACAAAAGCTCTGTGTTTACTGGCACCAGGCCACCACTTCCCTGTCTCCTGCAGGGGGGGACCCACACAGAAACACATATATTACAACATGATAGAGTGGCTTCGGCAAGTTTGAAAGGACTGGTTATTCTAACTGTCTTTTACTGTCTGTATGCCCATGCATTTGTGCGTTTGTTAATATCATGACATAAAAAAAATCCATTTACTCTTGTATTTTATGAACAAGTATTTGAATTAATTACAGTAGTTCAGTTCTCTGAGATACTAAGTTCGAGATAAAGAACACCAATTTCAAGCAAAAACTGGAGATTTTTCCGTTTTAGCAACATGCTCGCAGGAAATTTGTTATATTTTTATATGAAAAATAAATTAACTTTTTCATTTGATGTGGACAAATAAAGGAAGCGGACTGTGTGGGCTCAACCAGGGTGGTATGTTGCAGTAAAGAAAGTGAAACCATGTCCAAAACCTCACCATATCCTCAACCACCCAAACCAAATTTAATCAAACTTCAACCCCAGAGATCTAAATTAAAACTGAGGAGGTGTAGCAAAAACTAATTTGAAAGATACTAATTTGCTTTTTACCACAACACTGAGAACACTGGCACTGAGACCAAAACCGTCCGAGAAATGATCCTAAGTGATCTCATTAACATCTGTGACTGTCAAAACGAACAGCAACGGTTAGGTTAGTATCAGTATTTCTATTTATGCTTCCAACACAAATATTACGTAGTGCTCTCTAACCCTGAGGACCAACCAGCAACCAGGAAGCAAAAGCCTCAACAATTCCTTGTACTTCCTGCATCAGAGACGGCCGTTCCCAGCTCCTCTGGCACCGAGTCAAGGACAGCAGATGGGAATCTTTAAGCTGCCACACATCCGCCCACGGACTGGAGCAGAAGGGGGCCGCACTGACCAGATTGAACCCTGAAATGGAATAAAAGAAACTGTTGGGTGCTGCGTGGGGACTGGGAGGAGGGGTCATGGCAGAGAGGGGGTGGGGGTCCTACCTGTCAGGACATGAGTAGAACAGGTGAACCCCCTTCCCCAAGGCCCTGCTCTCATTTGCCTCCACACACACACACACACACACACACACACACACACACACACACACACACACACACACACACACACACACACACACACCCTCCACCTGTCACTCTGTCACTTGGGCTTGGAAGCAGCAGGGTGCCTCCCTCCATCCATCCCACCCTTTTTTCACCCACTCCTCTTTCTGTCCCATCCCATTAGCTCAGGGCTAACTCTACTGTACCTCTTTCTTTGCCACTCTTTTAACCTCTCTGCATTAAGCTGTCACCTGTTTTCAAGCTGTGTAATGTAGTTGTGTAAAGTAGGGCTGCAGGATTATGGCCAAAATGATAATCGTGATTATTTAGATCAATATTGAGATCATGATTATTTACCACGATTGTTCACTGATTTTAGCAACAACGTACTGTAGTTTTATTGCTGCACTTTCACATTAAAATAACCAGAGCACTGCTTTTACTGCCATGCTGTGCTACATTCCTGCTAATGTACAAATCAGGGCTGCATGCTGATGGAAAAAATGACATTGCAATATTTTTTTTTCTGCAATGTGAAAATTTGAATATTAACTGAAGTTAAATGCATCAGTCTGCACTTTGAGAGCAAAATTAGCAACCTTAAGATGCTAGATCATCAATTTTATGCTCTCAATCCAATCATAAACACATGGTTTATACATGGTTGTATAGATAATATCTATCCCCAAAAGTGAGGCCAAAACATCTCAATCGCCGGCTGGTGGCTGTTAGTTTAAGAAGTGCTTAATTTGATATGTATGAGTTTCTTTGAGCAGAACACACATTTTAAATGTCAGTATCACAGATGATCATGGTCATTTTATTGTGGGATGCCAAAATTGTGATCGCGATTAATATTTGATTAATTGTGCAGCCCTTGTGTAAATGTTGATCATATAAAAAAATCTCCATTTCCATTTTCAAAAGGATAAAAAACAATCCTATAATCATTCAAACAAATGTCATGCTCATGAAATTCTTAACATTTGTTGTACAGAAGTGGCTCAGTAAGTCCTGCATTCTGCTTTTTGCAGCAACACCAGTGGTTTGCTCGGAGCGAATGGGGGAACTGTGTAGTTGGCGTGAGCAGCGACATCTGCCATGTTTGGGACAAATAAAAGAAACACAAACAACATTAACAGAAAATCTGAAAAAAAAGACACCACAGTTCTGCCCTCACTCTTTGAAACACCACAACTACTGCACCAAAGATGGGACTAAAATGTGGCATTGATTAAATTATTGAAGACTTTTTGTTTTTTGCCATTATAGTCAACGCAAAGGCTTGTGGATCACAACAAAGCTCTGCATGCTAGCGACATGTCTCTGGGGATATTGGTCGGTTGGTTGGTCCACCACTTCTACAAGTACTGGATGGATTGACCGTGAAATTTGGTGCAGACATTCATGCTCCCCTTCAGGATGAATTGTAATAACTTTGGGGATCACTTTCTATCAAATACCATCACATTTCAATCTGTCCACCGCTTTGGTTTATGATCAGATGCGTGCAAAACTAATGACCTTCCCGTCAACCCCAGCTGTACATGTGATTATGCTAATTAGCATAACGCTCATGCATGCTAACACGCTACTTTAGGTCAACATGGTCAACCATATGTGGTCAACACTATATTTAATTAACCTCAGCATGAGATCATTGTCATTGTGAGCATGTTAGCATGCTGATGTTAGCAATTAGCGCAAAGCACCGCTGCGTCTAAGTGCAACCTCACATCTCTGTGGATGCAAGAAATCCTTTAACTTCTGTAAATGTATTCATTCCTTTGTTTAGAGGTGCTCTGTCACTCTGTGTGTGTGTGTGTGTGTGTGTGTGTGTGTGTGTGTGTGTGTGTGTGTGTGTGTGTGTGTTTGTGTTTGTGTTTGTGTTGTCATCCGAGCTTCTCTGTGCTTTGTTGACATAGCCGGGCCAGCCGCGTATGCTTTAAGTGCGCGTTCGTGAATGTGAGCGTGCCCCAGCAGCGAGGTCACGGCCGCCGCTCTGCGCTGCTCTCAAATGCTGGTTACAGCTGATAATGCTGCCACGACTGCCGGGACTGTTGTGGAAGCGTAGCACCCACCCTCCGGTTCCCCACAAGATTAACACTGTTAGCTCTGTCAGCACTGTTGCTTTGGTTTTTAATGTACATTTTTTTCATCTTATTTTTATATAGTATGTATTTTATTTTTTGATATATTATTTTTTACACACATACATATATATATATATATATATATATATATATATATATATATTTACAGTACTATGTCATTTTATAAATATTTG
Organism: Pterois miles; assembly: GCA_947000775.1. Taxonomy (NCBI): domain Eukaryota; kingdom Metazoa; phylum Chordata; class Actinopteri; order Perciformes; family Scorpaenidae; genus Pterois; species Pterois miles. The sequence goes on from CAMQGK010000299.1 coordinate 2,900,543, forward strand.
TCACTTAGTTATACACCCACTTTTTCTTGTACGGTAAGCCAGCACATTGCAATTTCATTTGAATGTACACTAAGACTAACATTAGTGCTGTTAGTATTATTAGCTACGTGCTGCTGACTCAGCTGTTGCCATTTAGAGAGCCGTGCAGAGGCAATGGAAATGCTCTAAATCTTGTATTTAGCACCTTTTAAAACAACAAATGTAGTACTTAAACAAGCGGATTACTTTTTCTCTGCATGTGCGCTAGGAATGCACTGATCTGACTTTTTCAGTCCGGATAGCGATATCTGAGCTTTGGGTACTGATCCGATACCAGCGTTTAATTAATAAGCTGTATGCCTCATTGTGTGAAAGTGACTGGGATCATTCTGTTACGTGTAAAGCAACATCAGGGTTGACTCCAACATTGCTTTTCTAACTTTATAAAACAAGATATAACAAATAAATACATAGATACATATTAGTGAATCTAAATTTATTATTAAAATAATAAATTGTTTACCAACAACTTGGTAAATAGGAATTACAATTCAGGTGCAAACCTTTTTAATGCAGCAACAAATTGGTCAAAACTTAAAGAGGAATTAAAATCCCAGTATAATGTATATAGTGTATAAACATCAAATTGAATTAAATGAATCAGCCCCGTTGTCACTGATATCCGATCCAGCTATTTGAGTCAGTATCGGTGCATCCCTAATGTGAGCTGATCTAATTTGAGTCAGAGATGGGACTGTTTTTGTTTGATAGTTTATTTTGCTTGATATCAGTCCCATTGTAATTATCATCATTATCACAATTTGTTATCAACGTTATTGCTTTTAATCATTGTGACAGATCGCATACAGTATTAGAAAGTCAGGCTGGTTTAAAATGTCCGGCCAAGCTTTGTTAAATTCAAGGAAATTGAAGGAGCAAATCCCTCCCTTCCCTTTACAAAAAGTCTTCATGATGCCTTAACACTTAACCCCCAGCTGCTTCAGCGACGCTGCTCTGCAGCCTGCAGTGGATGACTGTGGTCATACAGGGCTGCCTCTAGGTGTGAATTTGTGGAACTATGTCAGTGTGCAGCAGCTAGGAAAGAGCTGACATGCTTGGTTAAGTTTCACTAAATAAATACCACTGGTTAAGGTAATAAATAATGTTTTGGTGTACAGCTGACAAGCAGTGAGTCAAACTGCACAACATGGCCTGACTCACCTCAGCGGCACCAAGTCGACAGCTGCTGAAACCTGTTGTGATGAGTAGGGAAACAGAGACTAAGCTGCACGCAAAGTGTGCTCATTGTAAACATTTGAAGTTTGACATGCAAATATAGTGTGTAGAATGTGAGTTTCTTATCTCACAAATCTAAGTAGGATGCTGACTTATTTGACACGGTGGCTCAAAAGCTTTGTGGGAACTGCAGTGTTCATGCATGTTAACATTATGGTAATGCCCGTCTGTGTGTGTGTGTGTGTGTGCTGAGCACCTACCTGAGGGGCTTGCTGTTTTACATGGCCTTTTAAAAGTTTCTGTGGGATTAAAAGAGGTTAGACGTGCACAACACACTGCTATTTCCCCTAGGCGGGAGAGGAACCTTTCCACTCTCTGCTCACACTCCACACTAGTCACGCAAGCCCCGTCAGAGATAGGAGCACACAGTCACAGGAAAGCACACAGACGAAAAGCTTCCAAAAATGAGTCAGACGGGCAGCACAGGACGTTGGATTCACATGTCGTGTAAGGCTGTGTTTGTTGTTTATGTCGTTATATATTGTGGCTCTGACTTTTTTTGATATTTGCAAGTGCCCCCGTTGTTTTAAGCTCAGAGGCAATATGAAAAATCTGTGGCATTAATAGGGAAGTTTTTGCATTATAGACAAAAAATGCTGTATTGGAATGACGTTCAGTTGACTACTGAAATACACAAAAGCAAAACAACTGCAGAGCAACAATGGCACCTCACTGCTGTGGGTCTACTTTGGATATTTAATGGTGTGTGAGCATACTGCATAGTTTCAGTGAGTGTGTGTGAGAGTCGGACACACACAAGCAGCATGCATGCTTCAGAACAGGCTGCAGGGCATTGCTGAATGACTGATAGGAGAGACCTTTAAGACAAAGCTCTGACATACACACACATATGTGGACACCACACACTGCTCTACACACCCAATCCAAAATGAATAGGAGCAAAAATCTCCACAAATCCTTCCCCCGCCTGTCTTCACATCTTGTGATGACAATTTTTTTTTCTCTCTCAGAGCAGTTCATGACACACGCAATCTACTGTAGCAACTATAATTCAAGCCGATCAGTCGGAGACAAAAGATTTCATGCTTTGTCTCTCATCGATGCATCCGCCCACTGGCACACGGCAACCAACCAAGTGGCAACTGCCATGGCAGGCGATGGGTGCTTTTCAACCTGTCATAGACTTTTGTCTCTGTGTGTGTGTGTGTGTGTGTGTGTGTGTGTGTGTGTGTGTGTGTGTGTGTGTGTTTGTGTATGTATGTATGCATGTGTGTTTTTTTTGTAGCCAGACATGGAGCAGGGGTTTGGGTGGAGGTCAGGCACTGTCTTATTTTAAGTCTCAGTGTCCTTGGTTGCAGATTTTACTTTCAGTTGCCAGGTGTGTGGGGTTTTAGACCCTCTGAATTCCAGAGCTGTGTAAACGCTCTCAGATGCTCGGGGGGTTAAAATGTGCAGGGGTTAGGTAGGTGTGTTGCACCCGGGGTGGTTTGCATCTGCGAGAGAGAGCAAGACGGGGAGAAAGAGTCCAAGAAACAGAAAGCAAAAACCCAGACAGGCAATCTGTACGTGAGAGGACTTCTGAGTCTCTCCTTGTGTGATCAGTGGCATTGAGGGTTGGAGACTTTTGTAGCACTGGCAGGGATTTTGAATTATACTGGCCACAAAATGTCACCGCCACTCAAACCACATGGTGTGGTAGATGCACATTAGAGCCTCGAGCATGGCAGCTTTACTGTAACTCTTTATGCTCGCTGTTACTGGAAGTCCCACATGATGTGTCCAACACTGTTCCATGTCAGAAGACAATTAGACAGCTCTGAACTTTAATGTATTTGTTCACAGTGGTCAGACCATACATTGCGTTGTAATTCAAAAGCACCAGAGAGAGCGGGATTTCACGCCTCTCCCTTTCTCTGTTTAGAAAATACAAAATGGCCTGCCGTCCCGGCGCTGTGATGCGGAGCTGCTTAGTTCATATACAGTGTGCAGGAAGTGATTAACAGTAAAAGATCAAAGGCGGTGGACAGGATAAACATTCTTCCCCGGGACCCTACTCCCCCGGGGTGTACAACACCACTTCCTCTTTTTACAGACCGACTGCTGCCTCCGCCGCCGCAGCACAGCGCACACATTGTCACCACATGAGGCACTGACCCACAATTCAGTCTCTGTGTGTGTGACAGACAGACAGAGAGAGAGATGTAGCGATAGAGAGGGAGAATGGGGGGGTTGATGTGTTTATGGCTCTGGAGAGCTGAGGCAACATCCCAAGCTGCACTTAGTTTGAAAATTATTATGTTGTTCAGTTGCACCGATCAGGCCCCGATTATGCTAATTTCCCACATGATGCTCTCGCTGGTGCACAGCTGTTGCGCTGCCATAGGGAGCTGATTATGTGATCTGACCAGCTGCGGGTGTTGCAGAGGAGAGTAAAGGCAGGAAGCCCCCTCTGATGTCAGCAGCGCTAGATATGAGATGCAAATTTGAACCGAAGCTGTTACTATGCAGAGCATTTTTTGCTGCATGTGTGCGTTGAGGAAGTACCAGAGAGGGTAAAGTACCAGATGTCTCATAAAATTAAATTTGCATATACCCTTTTGTATAGCCTTGCAGAACAGTGACACCAGTGTAACCTAAATACCTGTGTCAACCATCCTATTCTTAACTTCATATTAAAACGTCAATAAGGATGCTGTCACGCAGCTCCAGGCGTTGTGCAAAGTACACAACATATAAAGTATGCCTGCTCCTCTTATGAATCTAGTTTTCACCTTTTGATCTGTGTTTACATCAGTATCAAGGCTCTCCTTGCTGAATCCATCCAGGACTATCTTTGCCCCCCCCGCCAACCTGAGGTGAAACATAACCTCCTCTTGGGCTCAATGGATGGCAGATCACAGGCCCTTGAGATCTAAAAGAGACAATTATCCTCAATTGAAGGCTGACAGGAAGAACAAACGCTTCATAAGTGGTGCAGGGGTCTTTCTTCTCCTGGGGAAGGGGGGTGGTTAATCCACTGACAGGGGGCCATAGGAATGACCAGGTCACCGTGCACGTAGCCAGGTGAAGGACCCCACAACCCGTTCTCTGAATAACAGGCTGACTGATCATAGGTCTGTGCATGTGGAAAATCATCCCATTACATGAGGTCCAGCTCGCCCTACAGTGTGGCCCAGACTTGGAGACTAAAAATACAGCGTTTGACCTTGTTGTTCCTTTGAAGCTCTCGTCTCAGGGACAATGTCTTTGTGTTGGGTTCGACGATGGCTCCAGCAGCCTTTGCTGCGGTAGGCACCGAGCGCCGCGTCCAAATGTGGGTTTAAAAATAGCGAGGCCTCTGGATGTGTGGCTTGCTCTCGCTGTTTCTCTTGGCAGATTTGAGGTCAGAACATATTGCCCATAATCCGCTTCATATGCAAAGCTACATGATATGAATCCATGTCTTCGTTGCAGCCTGCCAGTTATTCTCATAGTCAATCAAATCTGAGAACACACTGATGACGGAGTGATATTGACACGGGGAAATAAATTGTTACACTGCAGTCTCTGATGCAACAAACAAGACATTTTCCTCCACATCTCTGCCAGAGCTTTGCTTTTCATTCACGTATTGGTTACAAATGAGCCTCATTTGGAATGATAACCAGAGAAATGCACATATGGCTTCCAGTGATAGACCTACATTTGGCCTCTCAGCCTGCCATTAAAAAACATTTAATCTGATAGAATCATTTGTCTTTGCGTCCGAGGCCAGGCGAGTCCAAGGGCAGCTTCCAGAGTATGATTGGTCGAGAGGATCATTGACATCACAAGAGGTGAAAGGTCAGTCTGGGACAACCTTACAGGTTCTTTGGTGCCAAGTTCTACTTGAGAGTTGCCAGGTGTGAAAAGCTTTTCTTGTTGTTCTTGGGCTGATGTGAACATCTGCGCCGGCCGACTAGCCAGTGCAGAGAAACCGATTCATGATGAAGTCGGGGACATAATTGAGAGAAAATACACATATGGGTGGAGAGGGGGAATGGGAATTAAATATCTCTGTGCTATCAAGAGTTTTACATCATAATATCTGAAACATTTCGGATATAATCAAATCTTCCTTCGTGGAGAGCTGCTAAAATGTTTAAAGAAAACTTTTTTGAATGAATTTGCTGTGTTGATGTGGAGTTAGACAGCCAACCTAGCAGACATTATTTGGCCATTTGATCTAATGCTAATGTTGCTAGCATAATGTTTTATTATTTGAATTATAGCGTGTTATTTGATACAAATCTCAAATTAACAAGCTAACATTACTTTAGGTTTCAGTTAGCTACATAGCAGTACACATGGGGTGTAGTAAGAACATAGACCATGTATATCAGAGTGGACGTAGTGACTGTGTCGTCACCTATTGGTTTGTGGACTGCAGTTTTGAAGCCTGGAGTTCGGGATTTTGGCTGTCGTCATTTTGTTTTTTTGCAACCAGAAGTGACACAAAAGGGTGGAGCTAAGTATAACTGAACACATTATTAGAGACATTTTTAAGTGACCTAAATGTCACAAAAAACTGTAAAAGGATTAAAGTTTTAAGACAAAAATACAGAAAATTCCCAGACTGGACAACACTGCGGTCCCAGCCTGTCAATCATAAGGTAGCCATGCCTTAAAGTACCCTGCTTTATGGTCCATTTGACTCTAAATGGGACCATAATTCACCAAATGAACATCATCATGTATTGAAGAAGACCTGAAACTAGCGATTGAGATCATAAACTCATGTTTACAAAGTTTATTGAGGTAAGAAATAAAGTGAGAAGAGGGCTCATTTTCTCATTGACTTCTATCCAATCAGACTTCTTTTTGCAACCAGAGGAGTCGCCCCCTGCTGGCTGTTAGACAGAAGTGTAAGGAACTTCCGCATTGGCTTCATTTCTCAGACTCGGACATTCCCGCCTGGGGCTCAACATACCTCGCTAACCCGTTAATCTCATAATCTCATAGCACACCCCACTGACAGCTACTTGTGTAAATATTCAGTAACAACTAATCTCTGCATAAAAACTAGTTTGTGTGGTGGAACCCATTTTAATTTTGTGATTCATAAAGTTCCACTTATTAAACACTTGTGCTATGTCTGAATTTGGGGGGCGGCAGTAGCTCAGTCCGTAAGGACTTGGGTTAGGATGTGGAGGACCCGGGTTCAAATCCCCCATGGACCAAGACCAACTGGTTGCTGGAGATACTGGTTGCTGGAGAGGTGCCAGTTTACCTCTTGGGCACTGCCAAGGTGCCCCTGAGCAAGGCACCAAACCCCCAACTGCTCTGGGCGCTTGTCAGGAGCAGCCCCCTCACTCTGACATCTTTCCATTGACATGTATATGTACTATGTACTGTGTACTGTGAACAACAGAGTGTAAAACTGAATTTCCCCACTGTGGGACTAATAAAGGACTATCTTCTTCTTCTTCTTCTTTACAAACAACTGGTTCAACTGTTGCATCTCGGGTCCAAAACACAGCAAGCATTTAGACTCCTTCTATGATATAAATAGACAGTATTTACTCACATATCTAGTTTACCCAATAGCCTAGCTCTGCGCCTGACCCCTAACATAAACACAACATGGCTCCTTTCCCCAGTGGCCCAGAGGGGTGCAGGTGGTCCACATGGACACCTCCTATATGGGCTCTGACCCGAGGTTCAAAGGTCAGACCCCTCAAATGATGCCCTTCCTGCCGCCCATAATTGCCCTGTTTATTTTTAGTCCACACTGGGCCGTGTTGAGCTATTAAAAGAAACACGAACATGAGGCCGTCTGCTAATTACTGTTGGGCCAGCAGACCCTCACTTTCCCTGATTGCTACCATATGCTAGCCCACTCAGCGAAGAGCGTCTCATCCGTCACCTTCACTGTCCCTCTGTGGTGTCGCTGTTTATGTTGCGTTGCAGGATGGCATTTTTCCGCAAGCGTGTTGATAGAAAGTTAAGTTTTGTGGAAAAATGTTGATTAAAAAAAACCCAAACTTTAATATAGGTACAATATAGCCATTATCTGCAGGATAGACTTGTCTGTAATGGAAGAGTCTGATTTCTGTCTTTCAGTTCATGTGTCACACACTGTTCCCCAAAGTCACATTGTTGATCACAAGAAGACACAGGATACACACAAGACTATCAACAGATAGTCATCACAGAGACATTGCTGGCAAGTATCAGTAGATCAAGTTGGAGCATTTAAGGAAGCAGTAAGTAATTGGGTCGATTTGGACCTATTTGTGGTCAGAGGGAGGTTGAAATAAAACAGCAGAGGCGGCCATTTTGCTGGAGTTGTGAAGTCTACAAAGGTTTGATTGCAGTAGGAAGCTGGTTGTGTGGATTAGCAGATGGGCCTGGACAAAGAGAGTCCATGCTTCTGTTTAGTCTTAGGCACTGTTAGGGGTGCTGCAGATATTTGATATGATCATTAGAGATCTGTTATTGAACTGAAATTAGGAGAAAACAGTTAGATTTTATATTGTGTAAAACGTTATATTCTAGAACCAGGAATATTTATATAATTAATGTAGTAATACTACTAATGTGCATTATTTTTAACACCGTAGAGATGTTGAATTTAGTTGTACTTTTTTTTTTTTTTTTTAACTTACTGGAAATCCTGCTCTACAACAGCTCTTTCATTTCTACATTTTCTGATTTGTAGCTACTTGTTTCCCGCTGCTCTCGCGTCCCTCAATGCCAGCTTATGTTGCCGGTAACGCGTGTGTCAGCGGCTGAAGCCGGAGCTGTCATGAAGGTGTCTGGATAATGTCAGACAGCGCCGGCCCACCCGTCTCGCTCTGGCCTGATGGATTGGATTTCCGCCGCACCTAGATGCACACAAACCTGCAGAACTTCCTGCAGAAATGAATCATTGAGTGAGTGGGAGAAAATAGATATTCACAGGAGAGCAATGCATTATGCTACTTAGACCTGTTAGGCAGCTATGATGTGATGTTATGTTTCCTGAGCAAATAAATGACTCTGGAAATGTCAAAGCGAGCCAAAAGACAGATCTGTTCATGGTCAATATCCAAACGAAAAGCCTTAACGCGAGGATGACTTGGATCTGGCAAGTTTAAGAAATATTGATTATGACAGGCAATTCATTTACATTGTGGAAATGCTATTAGTTTGGCCAGTAATTATAGTATCATTAGTTGTTTAAAAAATATATATACATATAAAAACAGTACTGAGAAAATGAACCTGATTCCAGTCTGTTTTGTCGGTGCTGAAACTCTTGGCTGTTGTATAGTAGCACACGAGATGTGAATACTTGGATCAACACTGATTTGATGCTTTTTTCATTAGACAAATTGTAAATAAACATGCTTTAATACTAAGCAACCTTAGGCCACCATTGGCACACAGTAGCTTAACCAAAGGCAAACTAACAATTAGTGTGCAAGAGAGTTTTTTTTTAAATTTTGAAGTGCCCTCTCATCTGAATGCCAAATTACTTCCCTCACAGCCATTGGAAGTTGCACGGCCTGTTATTTACAGTAGTTAGTTGATTTTATTCCCACCTGCATTCAACAGACTCACACTGGCTTGTACTTGTTGCTTTCTCTGCAGCATTTCTTAAATTTATTGCTGATGAACAAGATTAGGGGAAGGTTGGTAGGGTTAATGATTTCAACTCAGATTCGGATGATTTCATAAGGATTTCATAAGCTGTCTTGTATACCTCTCGTATAGAGTTACAATGTCCTGATTATGGGATAAAATGTTTTTTGATTGTGCACGGTGCCTATATGGATGGAATAATAAGTACAGATCCATGGAGATTTAAATTTTGATGTGGTGTCATAATTAAACTTAGTGCTAACCTTAAGGTTGATCATTGTTCCTCCCGGGGCCACGATTCTCCCGTATTTTTTTCTCCCAATTTCTGTCAATATGGCACAGCACAGTTTGAGCTCATGTTTAAGCTGCGCTCGTCACAGCGTGCAGCGCCTGAAGTTGGGCTTTGGGCACTGCAGCCCAAAGCCGTTGTGGCATACGAAGAGAAAGAAATGCTCAAGCTGGAGCAAAAATAATAAAAATGGATTAATAGTAGTTTATGCCAGAGATTCACAAGCAAATTCACACCAGAGGGATGAATTATTCAGTTTTCTTTTCTGGGAGTTAAATGTAATATCAAAGGTTTAACATAAATTTTTTATTTCATTATGTTTACTCTTTTAAAGTCTCCAGAATGCAGGAAACTAAGTCTTTGAAACTCTGGTGGGGGACCCCCAAACCCTCCACTTTGGCTTTGAAGTCCCCCCTTTTTTTAAGGTCTCAGGTTGTCAAGTATGATATTGATATGGCACACTGATTAACAAGAAAATTAAAATGGCACTTTCTATTATAAAGCTTTGCGGACCCTTGCTCTAATGTGTGTAACATTAACTGATTCCTCTATTCTTCTATGCAGTAAATAACAGTAAAAGTGGAATTAAATTAAATAGGGGTAGAATTACTTTTTAAAAAGGATGTATAGATTATTTATATAAATCAGAGGTTTCCCCATTTACACCTCCAGTATTAATATTAACTCAGTCAATACTTTATTTCATTTGCAAAGATTTGTGCCCTCTCTGTGCATGTGCCCTCTTAAAATAATGCTATGATGTTGGATGATGGAGGGACCAGGGAAAATCCAAATGCAGGTCCCATTGGTCTGACTGCATAAAATAGTTATTTTTTACTCAGATTTTATGCATGTGGCAATGTGTCTTTATAGTATGACAGTTTTCCTAAAATTAGATTTTAATAGATTGCATGATTATTGCCTTGCCTGCCGTATCGCAATATATTGAATCATGTATCATAATACGTATCGTATGGCCATATTCCTGCCAGTGCACAGCTCTAATATACACAAATGGTTAATGTCTGTTACTGAAGTGATTTAAATTGAAATTTGAATGAATTTGAATGAAATTTCCAAAAAGGTACAATTGTGTTTCTGAATATTTAGATGTAAGTATTTTGTTTACAAGCTTTGTTCATGATTATCTGTTTCCTGGCAGTTTAAGGTGGCTGCTAGATTGGAAGCTCGAGGCTATTGTTACCCTTTTACATGTCTGTTAATCCCCAGGCACTGCCGCCACCCAACTGCCAGCCAGCGCAGCAGAAACAAAAGCCTGTTTCCTTTAAAGTCATCATCTTTCCTTTTTATATTTGTGCATGTTGCAACATGAAGGATATGTGTAAGTTTGTCACACTGACTTGAGAAAAATCTATATGTGTTGAAGCTGATAGCAATTACATATAATAGGACATGAGGAAAAATGTGATATAAAGAGCAAAGATTTGATAACCTGGAGACTGATGATCATGTTGTGGCAGCATCTGGTAACACTTTGTAATAATGGCTGCTAACCCGGGTTATCATGACCGCACAATGTGGATTACTCTTTTATCTCAGCGTTGGAATCTCAAACTTTCTGCTTTTTGAAAGCCTTAATTGTGGAAAACTCTGTTTTTTCTCTTTGGTTTGGCCCGCTAAGGTAACACCCGGCTGTGCAGAGATGTTAATATCTGGAGTGCGTCTGGAGCTTTTCTCTGCCACTATTACTGTTGTTTGTCTCCCTCCCCGTGTAACATGGTGTGCCTTTTTATGGTTGAGGTAATCCTTAAATGTGCTGTGCAGATGTACAGTAGACTTCATTACATCACTTTCTGTTATTCATGTTTAGACTTTTTGTTTTGGCATGCATCACTCCTCTGGACAAAAATACATTAATTTTAACAATGTGTTGTTGGTTTTGATCACAGACAAACAGTAAAGAGACCTTTTGTAATTTACTGTCAAAAGGAATAAAAGGCTTAGCAAAAGCATTTTATTTAAGTGATGCGCTAACATGATCACAATGACAACGCTAACATGCTAATGTGTGGCAGGTGTGATGTTTACCATTTTAATTTAGCATGTTAGCATGCATTACATTTGCAGAGGGTCGAGGTAAGAACAGCGGATCATTGAATAAGACATTTTGGTTATCTCAGTCTTTATTTTTGGCCGTCGCTATTTTTTTTTTTTAAGATAAGATAAGATGAACCTTTAGTAATCCCCGGAGGGAAAACCAGAAGTGACTTGAGAGTGGAGCTAAGTACAACCGAAAACTGATTAGGCGACTTAAAATTTTATAATTAACTTTCATGACCTGAAAACACACTGTGAAAGGGTTAAAGATAACAACACCGACAACTACCAGACCAGACAACACTGTGGTAGCGACCTGTCAACCGTAAGGTAGCCACACCATAAAACATACCCTGCTTTATGTCTATTTGACTCTAAATGGGACCATAATTTACTAAATGAACATCACGCTGTATTGAAGAAGACTTGAAACTAGTGATTGAGACCATAAACTCATGTTTACAAAGTTTACTGGGGTAATAAATCAAGTGAGAAGTAGGCTCATTTTCTCATAGACTTCTATACAATCGGACTTCCCTTTGCAACCAGAGGAGTTGCTTCCTGCTACATGCCACAACATTAGCATAGCTAAAAAAAAAAGAGGTTTGTACCAATAATGTAAACATATACAAAAAGTGAGGTATATGTTATTTCATATATAACATGCAGGCCCTAGAGGTTGTGGTGATGCTGTCATGATTCCTGTGTAACCAGTGGGAGTTACTGGGCCACTGTTATCACCCAGACAGCTGCTGCAGAGCTCCAGACCACCTGATGAGCACCTCAGCACGACGAACACACCTCACGGCACTCCCTGTGGCTCTGCTCTCTCTGGAACCTCAGCTCGCAGACGGCTGGAACGTCGGTTTCAGGCATCGCTCCAAGAACAACGCGGAAGTCAACGGAAACCGAGTTTGAAAGCGGAGCTCATAAAATCACCAGTCACACTTTTATGTTTGCTAACAGTCTGCTGCCACCGAGGAGGAGCCCCTTTAATGAGGCTCGCTCAGTTATTCATAATGGTGGGCTCAGTAATAGAAAACTGCTGTGCATTGGTTTCACATTTTTGAATAATAGCCAAACCAGTGAGGCATAAAAAAAAACCTGCAAGGTTGTTGTAATACAGCATGAAATTCAAGACCTGAGTGTTCCAGACCCAGTGCCTGGTCCTCCTACAGAATCCTCTTCCAACTGGGATCAACAGCTAGCTTCATGGGACACTCCCAGTTCCTCTACCACCTCCTAATCTTCCTGAGAAACCAAGGTGGGACTCTTGGGTGAAAAGGTCACTATCCCCCAGCATTCCTGGCTTGGCAGGGGGGCGAGGGTTAGGTTGAAGCGGAGGGTAAGCGGGGGCATTGTATATCCAGGGGAGGTAACTTAGTCGGGTTTGGCCCTTCGGCTTTTGTTGACGTTTTTTGTTATCATTGTTGGCCAGACTTAATACGGCATTCCTCTTGGCTCTGCAGCGAGTGTTCTGGAGAAAGACAGCAGTAAGGGGGAAAGACGACAAAACAGACAGGTTTTTAAATCTGATGGGGAACAATAGGAGGTGACCCCCTGAGCCATTTTCGTCCCTCGTGGCCGTCAGGGCCTTGAGCGCAAACCTGCATGACAATGACACTAAATAGGCAGAGAAAACGTGACTGGCCTGAGGAGAGTCACCTGAGGAAAGATTTGAATAAATAACTAAATACAGTATTCACCTCTGAAATCAACTATAGGTTGTTTTTAAAGCAAAATTTGAGAGTCTACATCAATTATTTCCCTGCATTTTAAAGCTGTCAGCCGATTAAAATATTTAATTGGGATTTATTGCATGATTGCTCATAGTTAACTGCAGTTAATTACATGGGCGTGGACAAATATGCCGCTTTATGCAAATGAATGTATATATTTATTATTGAATTCAGTTAACAACACAAAACAATGACAAATGTTTCCAGAAACCCCCACAGGTACTGCATTTATCATAAAAAAATATGATCAAATCATAACATGGCAAATGCAAGGTGCAACAGGCAACAACAACAGCATGATGATTATCATAAAGTGGGCATGTCTGTAAAGGGGAGGCTTGTGGGTACCCATAGAACCCATTTTAATTCACATATCTTGAGGTCAGAGGTCAAGGGACCCCTTTGAAAATGGCCGTGCCAGTTTTTCTTCACTAAAATTTTGGGTAATTTAGGAGTGTTACTTAAACTGTTTCACAACAAGCCGGTATGATGTGGTTGGTTCCAATGTATTCCTTAGCTTTTCTAGTTTCATATGATACCAGTGTCTTCAATAGCTTTAAAACTGAGCTTGCCTTAAAAATCACAAGTTACATTAATGCATTAAGTAAATTGGTGAGGTAAATAAGTATTAGCGTTATTATCCCATTAACTTTGACAGCCCTACTGTATTTACCTATACTACTACTGATTTTTAGTGCTACACTTCCCAGAATTCATTTGTTTTCTCATCTTAAATGCACACTTCCTATATTTCAAACAGTTTATCTGCTCATCTTAAATACTTTACAAAATGCTTTAAACCCCCTCCTTTAAATGACCTACATCAAAACAAAAATGTATTAGTTTGCCTGAAGTGACTTAGCCAGAGCTAATGGGGTCAAGCTCTGGTCAACTGAAGCTAGCTTGTCTCTCTGTTTTCCAGCTCTTTTCCAGTCTCCCAGGGCAGATCCCCTCAGACAGATTTCCCATCGTTACCTGCGTCGCTCCTCCTAGGCTGCTCTTAAAACAGATTACAGGTAAATGGGCTGTTTTACCCCGGAGCCTTCTGTCACTGAAATATGGATGTGTTTGAAGTGCTGGCCCCTACACAGCCAACGAAGAGGTTACATGTTTGGATATGAGCAGGATCAGTCATTCTGCTGGCGTTATCACTACCAGTTCGTTGTGTCTGCTAAGCTTGCCGAAATTCCTCATCCCAAGATTCCTGTCCTCAGGTCATTGCTTGCTCCTCAGTTTCTCTCATTGTATTTAAAAAAAAAAAGGCTCTCTGTGCAGTGTAGTGACAAACAAATATGCTAGCGTTGGATCTACAGTTGTTAAATGTGTCATTTTGGCTGGTTTTGTGGTTATGAATTAGGTAAAAAAACAGCACTTCTTCAGCTGCCCGTCTACCACAAGGCATATTTGTCAGCACATACAGATTTTGTCTGTTATCTGAAGCGCTACACTGAGACTTTCCTTTCCGCCTCATTCAAACAGGCCAAAGCTCCATCCATCAGATAACGGTTTTTAGCTTTTTTGGGGTCAGGCACATAAGAGGAACGTTTTGCTCGGAGCATTTCTATGCAGTTGCCAGGCAGAGGTTTTTCAGGGCTGGCCCAGGGGAGCAGATTATGACTAATGAGGTCCAAGTTAACATGACCAGAGGAGGCAGCTGGCGAGGAACAGGCCCCGGTTGGAAACCTTTATCGTGAGATCTCTCCGTGGGCCAGACTGAGGGACAAACCCACAGGAAGTACATCACTGACTGACGCCGGTCACGTCCGCCACAAATGGGCTTACAGTGACTTATAAGGAGATCTTGGAGGAGATGAGATTTAACGTCGGCTTATATAAAGAAATATTATTTTTTCACTGCTTAAATCACACTGTAAATCAGTGTTCTGTTTCTAATATAAGACGTGATCACAGCAGATGGTATTGTGGGTTTATTTATCTCAACTGATGAGGTTACACACAGTGTATGAGGAACACCTGTTCACTGGTCCCCAGTGTCCCCGGTTTTGTTTTGGTGCTCATGTTTTTAGTCTGTACATTATTCACAAGGGATGATTAATAAGTGAGTTACAAAAACATATTCACTTTAACATTTTATTAACTTTTATGATCAATGATAGATATACTATATTAAATTAATAGCACAAGAAATATATATATATATTTTTATTAAAAATTCTCCTTTTATGTAATGTATATAAGAAGCTTTCCAACGTGATGTCTGGTCCCATGTGAGCAGTTTTGTTTTCCCCTCCTGATGCTTTATTGAAACCTCTGTTGTCATAGCTGACAAACAGAAATAAGTAATCAGTAATTGTTTTGTGGTTCTGGGGCCCCCAGAATCAATTATTATGCCTCCCCAGCAATAATTTCCTTGGTTGATTTAAACACAAGCTCCCCCTTGGTGAGTCATCAGGGCTAATTGAGACCTGGGGAGCTCCACTATGGGACGATGTTGGTTTTTATACGTGTTGCGGTGCGTCACGGCCCCTGTTGAGTATTTTATCAATGAAGGATTCATTTTGGCGTTACTACTGCTGTAATCGCGCATGACACTAATTTAAAAATATTCTCCAACACCTAAAGGTGTTGGATATTTTTTCACTTAGTTTGTACATTATTAATACAAACCTCCCAACTAAAAAACAGCTACCTGGTTCCCTCCTTGTGGCACATCTGGACAGTCATTCACAGTGCCAAGGTGAGAGCAGCAGGTGTGGGAATAATCTGGGACCCACCCAGTTAGCCGGGGCCCCTATTCACAGTCCGCCCTAAGCTGCCATCCATTGTGTCCCGGTGGCTGAAGAGGAGCAGAGGAACAGGACAATTATGACATTATGGCTGGGTGGTTGAGCAGCAGTCCCAGCTGGTGAGGAACAGAAGGGGAGAATGGGCGACCAGAGAGCGACAGTTCCCACAGGAAAGCAATCCACCACATAGAGAGGCTGCGGTCTGTCTTCACCAGGGGGTGTCTGCGATGAGGAGTGCTTTGCTGGGAGCAGGGGTGTAATGATTTGATCATACAGTGATTATGTTTGAGTACAAGATTTATTATGTTATAAAATATCACTTACTGCCAGCATGCAACCTCTGGGTCTGTAAAGTGAAGCCAATACCGAAGTGCCTTAAACTTGCATTTTTTTTCTAATATCCAGCAGGGGGCGACCCCTCTGGTTGCAATAACAAGTCTGATTGTATAGAAGTCTACGAGAAAATGAGCCAACTTCTCACTTGATTTATTACCTCAGTAAACATTGTAAATATGAGTTTATGTTCTCAATCGCTACTTTCAAGTCTTCTTCAATACAGCCTGATGTTCATTTAGTAAATTATGGTCCCATTTAGAGTCAAATGGACCATAAAGCAGGGTACTTTAAGGCATGGCTACCTTATGATTGACAGGCTGGCGCGGCATTGTCCGGTCTGGTTTCAGTTGTCTGTGTTTTCGTCTTACAACTTTAACCCTTTCACAGTGTGTTTTCAGTTCATATAAGTTAATTATAACTTTTTAAGTCGCCTGAAAATGTCTAATGTCTTATTCAGTGTTTCATTGTACTTAGCTGCCCTCTCAAGTCACTTCTGAGTTTATGGTCTCAATCACTAGTTTGAAGTCTCCTTAAATAATAAATTATGGTCCCATTTAGGGTAAAATAGACCATAAAGCAGGGTATGTTTTAGGGCGTGGCTAACTTGTCATAAACCGGTTGCTACCACGACGTTGTCTGGTCTGGGAGGTATTCATGTTTTTGTCTTACAACTTTAACTCTTTCACAGTGTGTTTTTAGTTCATTAAAGTTAATTACAATAATTTAAGTCATTTAAAAATGTCTAATTTGGTGTTCGATTGTATTTCACTATATGAAATTGTAGGTTATTTCCAACTCACTGACTGTGATCTGATGGTGCGATTTTAATGGAATGTGTCTTCTACTTTAATCAGACTTGAAAATGCTACCTTCCAGTAGCAAGCTAGTCGATCCTCCTGACATGTGAGCCAATCAGAGCATGTGTAATGTGTGGACAAGGTGAACTCAGCTGATAGGTTTGTCTTCTGTCAGCTGAAATGAAACAAGTGAGCGACATGACAAATTAGCCTGCCTGGCCGGGTGCCGAGTCTTTGCTAGTACACCAAACACAAAGTACAACTGAAGCTGATGGAGATGTCATTTATTTTCCCACAATGCTTGAAGTGGAAAAACAAATAAGTGCCAGCACTCTCCTTGTTCACATTGTAGGCGTTTCCCTGTCTGCCAAATAATCAGCCAATCATTATTACATTCTGAATTTCTACAGTGAATAAAAGACACGAGGAGACACTGAGTTTTGGGGTCCTTACCCAAGAAAATTTGAAGGTTTTTGACATAAAAGTATGACGTTTCACATCATTTTGGACCATTAGCACTACTAGTTAAGTGATTATTTTATTATTTACACACATTGTGAATTTCCCCACCGTGGGACTAATAAAGGAATATCTTATCTTATCTTATCTTACATCAGAGCCTTTGGCTGAACATTTAATTCTCTTGGAAATATTTTCCCTGTAAAATCATATTTCTGTAAATCAATAGAGCAGATTTGGATTTTTTTTAAATACTGTTTCAAAATTATATATATATATATATATTTGTTCACAAATTAAAAAGATTTTTTACAAAAATTATGTAAACATTATATTGATAAAATACAGCACCCTCATTTTCACCCCCCTTCCCTATGGCGTGTCTTGCGTCAGCTCCATAGGCTGTACATAAAGATGGAGGATGCGTCTGTATTTGTTCCAGCTATACAGAAGTGAAGCCCAAATATTCCAGATACAGGAGTTGCCATCTTGAGAGTTGGAGCCAAATGTCTGTGCAGTACTGATCAGGCGGTGGTGCCGCGGTATTGAAGTCAGCCGTCTAAACCAATCTCGAGCCGTGCACGGAGAGAGACTCGCAGCTGTCAATCGGGATGTCTCACCCCCGTTTCAGCATCAAATAACCAAACTTAGCAGAAAAAAGAACACTTGAACATACATCAGCGTGGTAAGAACTACCTAAAATGACATGTATTGGACTTTAGTTTGTCCCATCCGCTAACATGGAGGATTTACAACCTATGGCCAGCCACCAGGGGGCAATCGAGATGTTTTGGCCTCGCTTTTGAGGAGCTGTCATTTTGACCATCTCTACATACAGTCTATGGTCAGCTTGTTCAGATGTTGTCCACATTGTTTTTCTGTTCACGAGGCTTATGAGGCGCGGTGCAAAAACGCTTGCCCTGCACTGTATAGTGGCAGGGAAATCCGTGGCACATGAATCACATAGAAAGCCTGATATGGAGAGGGCAGAAAACTGTACCAGCAGCTTATGACAAGTGAAAAGAAAAATCATGGTCCACCAAAGAGTAAAAACTCAAAGTGCCGGTACTGCACACCGGTGAGTACTGGCCCGCTTTGAGCACTGGTTTTGCAGGTGTTTGGTTATAAACCAAAGTACTGGACAAATGTAAACTTTAACCTGATGATAGGTGCCAGATGAAACGTCAGAAGCACATTAACATTGTTGTAGTTTATCCTGAGGTGACCATGAATGTGTGTACCAAATTTCATGACAATCCATTGGATTGTCACTCAAGACCACAAATGTGAAGCTCATGGAGGATTACCAAAGTTAGTGACAGTCATCCTCTGGGGAGCATGAACAAGGACTTTCAACCAGGAAACCGATGTTGGAGACTAGTGTTTTGTTTTTTAAGCATTACATTACCATTAGTGATGTTTGTGACGTGCTTTCTGTCGCGTTATTTCTTTATGTATTAGTTTGCATACTTATTTTAAGTATGTAGTAACATAACAAAATGGTTTTATTGCCTAAACCTAAGTAAGTATTTTTGTTGCCCCTTGCCGGTAGTGCACCTTCATACACTCATATTATATTCAATTCAATATTCACGCTTCGGTGAGGCAGAACGTGACACTGACTGTCACTGCTATCCTCTGGTGGACAGGTGGGTGTATTTCATGCTTACCGGGTTTGACGATCGCTTATTCAACGTAGTTATTTATCTGTAATGGGTGTTCCTCTAAAAACCAATTTTAGGAGGATATCTGGGTACTTTCCTATTGTGTTGATTCAATATTATCATATAGTTAAAGATTTTATATTTACAGATGTTCTGTATTTTAATCTCAGATGTGACATCTGCCGCTCCGCCATCTAAGCAGCATTCCTGTTTAGTTCCACTCCGTCCAGGTGTTTGTCTCTCTCGCGTCATTGCCTCATCCTCTAAAGCCGACCACTTTGACATCAAAGTGGAGGTGTGTTGTTCCCTCTCCACGCTGAGGAGGGTGTCATGGGAGAATGACCCCGCCTGAGAGAGGCTGGTGCAGCCCCAGGACGACGTGGAGCCACCTGAGTGGAGCGGTCAGTGCATTCCTTTGTCGCCGTAAAGGCTGAGCGGCCCGGCGCTTTGGACAGTTTGAGAAAATACTCGTTTGACAGTCACGTCTGAGCTGTAGACCACAGCTGGGTGTGTCACAGCTGGTGGCCTGTCATAAGACCAAAGCTGTTGTCTTCTTCTTCAGACACAAAATATTAGTTAAATTGTGAAAAGTTAGAAAATTTTGAATTTTTTTTTTCTTCTCATCTAACTTTGGGAAAATGCTTTTCTTTCAAACATTTTGTAACATCCTTACTGAGAATGCTCTAGCTCACGCGTCAACTCAAGGCCCGCCACCTCATTTTATGTGGCTCACGAGGGCTTGCAAAGAATATATTATATGCTCATCATACAATGCTATGCTGCTTCACTGAACTGCTACAAACTACATGTCCCACAATGCATCTTGATTTTGTTACATGCACACTGAAGTGTCTCAGTATCACCGGTTTGCAGCCGTGGCGCTCTAGCCAAGTGATGGGGTAGTAAAAAAAAAATACGAATAGTACCAAAATGTCCAAGAAAAGAAAGTCGATGCAGAAAGAAGGCAACTTAATGAGAGACGGGAAAGCGAATAAATGCTTGTTTTTAATGGAGACGAGCCGGTACGTCTTCTTTGCTGCGAGGCAGTGGCAGTGCCAAAGGAATACAGTTTACAGCAACACTTCGACACCAAACACGGTGCTAAGTCACACCGCTGTCATCTACCACATGATCTCAGCAGATCAGCTGTTGGAACACAAACAGTTTATACAGACTGAACATTAGATCAGAGCACACTGATTTACTGTACTGTAGCTCTGCCTCTCGGAAAGTTACACAAAGTTAAGGTAATAAATTGTGTTTGATAATATTTGTGTGATGGTAAAAACATAACTTTATTATTAACTTGAGAATTATTTTGATCTTGATGGATGAGTAATGATGAGGGTTTCTTAATCTCATAAATTCATGGGATTTATGTTATAACAACACATAGAAATGTGTGTGCGCCCACATACAGTATTTTTGTGTCCGTGCATGAATTTATATTGATGCAAAAGCATGTCTTTGTTAGTGAACTTTTTTTTTTTTAAGTTGTACAATATTTCTGCTTGCAATTATTTTTTCCAGACTTCTGCTTCCAGACCTAGTTATTAAATAAATTATTACTAAAACTAACAATAATCAAATGCAGAGGCAATTTTGTAAAATGATCAAGAGTAGATATATTTATATAGTCTTACAATTACAACCGGCCGTTTGAGGGCCACCATAATGCTGATGTGGCCCAGGAGGAAACTGAGTTGGACACCCCTGCTCTAGCTGGTATGGTGTTATGGCTCACTGGACTGCTGTGTGGCTACAGTGACATATTTTGCTTGAACTTTTTGTTTATTGAATTTAAGTTGAGTCAGCTATAGTCGCTGTTACTATCTGATTCTGTATTCAAACAGCTATACAGTCCTCTGTTGCTTCCAGAAACATCACCTCTTGTGGGTTTTTGTAAGAGCCGTATCAATTAGTTGACTAATCCATAAATCGATTGACAGAAAAATAGTCGCCAAGCTTTAATAATAAAAGTTATTTTCATGCAGAAATGTAGTTTTCAGCCTCTCAAATATGGACATTTCCAGCTTTTCTCTGTTTTATATCATTAAACTGAATATCTTTGATTTTATAAACCAAGCAATTAATCTGCAGATTAATCGATAATGATCATAATCGTTAGTTGCAGCCTATTTTTATCATTAAATAGATGGGCAAAAATCTCGTAACAGCAAAACGTTTAATCAACTAGGCAGGAGGTTTGGTGATATCAAATATCATCATTTTTTGATGATATACTTTTGAGATAATGTCAAGAAATATGAACCAAACTGAGGTGTGTATGCCAAATCATGAATTAATAAAAACCCTCCACATAAATGTAACAGGACAGTCCTTTTTTTAAGGGTCAGCGTGTCTGCCCTCTGCTCCGTCCAGTTGCATACCTGAACCGACGCTGTAAGTAATAAAGTAGGACCTCCTTTGATGTGATGTCCCACCCAGAGGCTTCTCCCTCCGAGCAGACAATACTCTAATTCATTACTGGACCTGCCTCTTCAAAGCTCAGCCACTCTGCACCGGGAAACTCTAAACTTAGGCCCCAGACAGGCTCTTTTTAAACACCCACTCACCCCCCTGGGCTCTGAGGTGGTGGCTGGATGAGTCCACATAAGTCACGGTAACCTGCACACATCTCCTCCTTAGCCCCGCAGCACCACACCTATCCCCCTCAGGCGACAGGTGGATTATTGGGCATTGGTATTTTCCGCATTCTCCTGCCCAGTCACGAGCACGCCCGTTGACCGTGGGAAAAACGTCGCTTAAGAATTGCAGAGATTCTCTGCAAATGTGTATATCAGATTGTTTCTGTGATTTTGTGTTTCTGTGAGATGTCAGGTGACGCCCCAGTTTCAGCCGAGACCACGTTATGAAAGAGAACTTTTATGAGACAACTAGCAGATAGAAATCAAAGTAACTCCATAGCATCCCTTGTCGTTTTATCGCGTGTATTCAAAGCATCACTTTACACTGAGATGTGTTTGTTGTTGCTGTGTAATCCCTTGTTATGGCCTCAAATTGGCTAAAAGGCTTGTTGAGCACTCAGGAGACCATTGAACTACTTGACTTACACAGAAGCAGCTTGACTTGTTTAGGGGATCTGCTGATCAATTTTTCCCATGCTGATTTTTGTTTTGGTGTTGTTATAGAGATTCAGAATGAAGACATTTAAGACAAGTAAACACACTTGGCTCAACTTAACATGTTTTCACTTTTGACGCTCTTTAGCTGTATTCAAAATACAGGGATAGATGCAGTAAAGAACCACACACCATTATCACTATATTAGCAGCCATATGCTCACCATAACTGGATATACTGAGGAGAAGTTCCCCCTTGGGTGGTAAGAAGCAGGACATCTCAGCATCTCATTTTTCCTCCTCTCTCCTTCTCCCCGACCCTGTTTACCCACCACTTGCCAAGTCTGATGTCAGCCCGCTTGCACACAGGGTCCCCGAGTGAGTGTACAGTTACTGTTTTGACACCCGTTCCTAATTACACATGTAAATGATTGATCACCTGGACTTGGCAGTAGGCAGCGGAGATGGAAGCCCCTGTTACGCGATGGCTCTGCGATTATGCCTCAAGTTCAGGACGGTTTCTTTCTGCCGGGAACAGTGGAAACGATACCCGCAATGGCCCGAAAGCCTTGGAGATTAAGTTCTGAGCGGCTGCCATTTGGACCAAAGACTCTCCCTATTAGCAGCCCTTGAGGAGCAAGTTGCACAGGTGTGGCTAGATATCTATGGCTCTTTTGTTTGGTCTAATCCCACACAATTTAAACCAAGGCTCACTGCCCACACCTTTTTAAAGCGACTCTGCGACACCTGAGGGGCCTGGCCGCTGAAAGCAGCTACTTTTGTGAAATGTTATTTGGCTAATTGATTTTGGAGTGGCCGGTCTAGAGTGCCTAGGGACAGAGAAGCGCAGGGATGGACTGTGATGGAAGCCGAGGGTGCTTCCTCCTTTTATGCGTGGCGGTGAAATGAACCTGCCGCTGACAGAGCTCTCTCCTCTCAGGTACAAACGACGCTGAACAGATACAGACGTCTTATCTCAAATTGTTAAGAAAATAAACAGTGTCCGTGTGATGCTTTTACAGATGGGTTGAAAACTTTCTGATCTGCCCGGCAACAGCTGTCGGTGTCCTCTGTGCTTTGACTCAGGTATGGAGCCAATCTGAAGGCCAGGAGGGTTTTAACCCCAATCTTCTCCTCTCTCGTCTCGCAGCCTGGCACACATGGGCTGTGCAGCTGCACTTCCCATTGATCTAGCGGGCTGCCTGGATGGCTGGCTGGAGGGAGATAGATTGGAGGGGAAATGGCTTAATTGTCCTCACTCTCACTTCTGGAATGCAAATAGCTCTCCACCAAACTAGCCTCCACTGTGAGGAGAGCCCCTCTTTGAGAAACCAAGGTCCCATGTATTGCGTGGAAGAGTAAAATGAAAATAAAACGACATGAAATTACTCGTTTTCTATCTTTATTAGGGGTGGGGGAAAAAAATCTGTTCACCTTTGTGTTTTTTTTTAACTTTGAAATAGATATTTTAATGCCAGAATCAATATATTTGCTTCTTTTGAATCTATGCAGAGATAGAAGGAAGTTACTGCTCTTATTGTTGTGGTCTGATCATGTGATACCCATTCTGTATCCGTCAACCAAAACAAACCGCTGCTAATCACAGCGAGCTGAAAAGAGAAAGTACAAGACGGTGGAGTATCCACGTGGTTTCACACATTGCAGGAAAAGCAGCATGGACATAAAATGTTATCATGTTACGGCAAAGTGCGGTCAAGCCAGCTGTCAGTCTTATCTCTCCAGCATTACATTTATAGCACACCCATGTATTGAGATTTATGCTAAATACATTAAAACAGCCCAGATGGAGCTTTCCATGGATGTATAATCAGCTCAGTGATAGCGATGACAGTGTATGGTTTTCAAAATAGGATGTTAACAAAGGGAACTGTATATACAAAATACATGTATGGAAATAAGATTGATTGGATGATATTCACCAGAAGAATAAAATATTACATGTCTCTTATAAATTAAAAAGAAAATACCACTAATTTGTGAAGGAAATGTCCTTATTTGATTTTTGGGTTGCTGGAAAAAAATGCAATAAATAATGCCTGACAATTGACTTCAGGACATCTCTGACTACATAAATGCTGATAATCAAATATTTTTACCGTATCAAATATTTCCCAAAGTAAAAGTCCCTAGAAGTGAATGATTCAACTTTTTCTTATGGTCAAATGTTAAAAAAGTTAACAAAAGTATCAAATTGTAGTACCAAATCGCAATACTTAAAAATTGCAATACATATTGAATTAGCACCTCAGTGTCATGATAGTATTGAATCGGGAGGTAATCTAATCTTTATGCCATTGTATCCGACAGGTCATTTTTATCTTTTTAAATTTTACATCACCCGTTTTGTCCAGTAAAGGAAAGCCTGACGGAGTGCCTATGCCATTCGTCAGTCAGAGGTCAAACAGATAGACGGGTGAAAGGTCATTATTCATGAAGGCGAAGGCGGGAGATGAAAGAGTTAAAACGTGGAGGCGTAAGCATCCTGTCTGACTTTGATCTCAGCCTCAGGTAGCTCTTTCATAGCCACCAATCTTGGCCAGGAGCTGATGGGAGGCTGTTCTCCTCTCTGAGGCCGGGCTTGCTCAGACTGAGGCCGTCTCCTCGCCCTGACAGAGCGCTGGCATGACATGTCAGACATCCACATTAAGTCCACAACAAATCCTCAAAGGTGTTTCTCCTTTTTTTTTTTTTTCGCTCTGCCTGATTTCATCGATACTGTTTACTGTTACTGATGTTTTTTTAATTATGAAAAGGAGCTGACGGTGTGCAGGCAGGAATGCAGGCAGGGAGGGAGGCGGGAGGCGTGTTTTTGGTGAGGTTCAAAGATGATACGAGCGAGTCTCCGAAGCTTTGATGTTTCTTGGCAGACTTCAGACAGCAACTGACAATCTGATGATCTGGGAGCTCAGGCTTTTTTTTTTTAAATCCCGGCCCAGCCTGGCCCCAGTGGTCTAGCCCTCCAGTGACAAACGCTTTAATATGACAAGGTTAAACACCTGAAGCACTGCAGCAAAACAGTGACGACGAAGCCGGGGTCAAGGGAACAACCTTTAAATGCTAGGCAGCTTAGTAGTTTACTATGACTGTTCACTTAGTCATGCTTGTTTTACACAACAGGTCTCCTTTGAGTTGGTAAATTTATTCTTGACGAAGAAAATGTTAAAATGTTGGTGCTCATTAAAATGGTAATTAAACTTGCTATAGTCAATTTTTTATATATGCAATGTGTTGCGTGATGAAAGGGGTCCCTTGTAGTGATAAACCTAGAGTATTATCACCTGACTTTTCAGCTTTACAGAGCTTTCTTGCCTTGTTTAATTCTTTGCTTTGTTTTTCTGGCTGGCAACAGTACTGTTCTGGTTCAGTCTCACCGCTGTCATCTGTTTTAGACACGTACAGGAAGCTGTTTTCAGTGTAAAAGCTTTCAAATAAAACCACTGTGTGCTACCTGCCCAGCATCAAACAGCAGACAGATGAAGATATCAACTAGCCGTTGAACATAGTGGAGCTTTTAGCAGCTAATAGAGCCAGATATTTCCCTCTGGAGTTTGTGGAGACCAAAAACAGAGCTAAAAGAGAAAATATTGCACTCAGTATTAATCAGGTGGACGCACACGTCTCTCAATGAATGCTAATGTTGTTCTGTCAGCTGCTGAATATGTAAATAGCCAACAGTATTTGCTAACAACCAATGCCATATCAATTAAGAGGTGGTAATAGGTCAATGTTGGGTTCACAGCATGTTTCTGCTCCCCCCAAGAATCTGTTAGCGCAGGTTTAAATGTTTTTAAAGGAACAGTGTGTAACAATTAGGGGGCAGAAATGGAGTTTAATATTAATAAGTATGATTTCTGTAGTATATAAAGACCTGAAAATAATCATGTTTCTGTTACCTTAGAATGAGCCATTTATATCTACATTACAGAGCAGGTCTTCTTCACAAAGATGGCCGCCATGTTTGTACAGTAGCCCATAACAGACAAACCAAATACTGACTCTAGAGAGAGCGATTCGCATTTTCACATTTTCATGTAGGGAGAAGTTTCAGTTGGTTGCAAACTGCAGCCTCACTGCTCGATGCCACCAAATCTGACACCTTTAACTTTTTTTGCATCCTAAAAGTTCCTCTAAATAGTAAATACATTTAATTCTACAGCACAAACGTCTTAATTTTGTTCTTAAATTTGGTTTTAACATAACCTGTAATTTGTTTTGAAATAGAGAACTGAAAAAAGACGCTACACAAACATTTTCAGTTTGCTTTGTCACTGTCATTTTCAACTTTCCACTTTCCATTATTTTCTCACATCAGCATACCTTGTTAGGTATTATATGATTTATGTTTATTTTAGATCAGAGCACATCACGTAAACAGAAAAAAAAAACATTCCAGCTATGGCTCAGGAAGCAGAGCTTGTCATTCCCCGGCTCCTCCTGTCCACATGACAAAGTGTCCTCAGGCAAGATACTGAACCGCAAATTGCACCCTGAAGGCTGTGCCATCGGTGCATGAATGAGTATTTAGATTAGATCCTGATTAGCATGTTGGCATGAGTATGAAGTTTATGAAATGTTGGCATGTAGTGTAAAGCACTTTGAGTGGTCAGTAAACTACAAAAATGTTATATAAACCGCCATCTACAGTGGTAAGGAGGTCCTGTTAGTAGCGTTTGGTCTTAGACGACTAAGACTTCTTTAGTCAAGTTGTTTTTTTTTATGGTTTTTGTTTTGTTTTACACGTGTCGACTAAATCAGCCAGTTAGTCGACAAAGAGTTTCTTTGGTCGTGGACAGCCCTACCTATCAGAGATATTTGGGAACATTGGGAACACTTGAATTACATTAAGAGTCCTTGACTTTGTCAAGCATTTCAGTTTTGATAATTATCTGTCTCCAGAAACAAGCCAGCCCTGATTCTTCATTTGCATGTAGAGTTCACTGACTAAGGATTTCTCACGTGGGACTTACTCCCACACTGCATGATTTGAAAAAAAAGCAATGAATGATACATACAATAGACAGACACATATCTTAATAACAGTTTGCCAGGTTTTTCTCTGAGACGCTGTCATCTGATAGGCAGCGCGGTAGAGGCTGGGGTGCTGCGGGGCCATTGTGTCCTATTGTAGGTCACAATGGAACTTAACACTTGACAGAGCTGGGGCTTGTTGTCAGGAGCTGAACTTGATCCTGTCAAGTTGTTCCCATTGAAGAGCTATAAAGAAAGGGCTTTGACCTCACAGCTCCATATCAGGCCAAATATTAATTCAAAAGGATAGTCATGTATAATAGGAGGGCTGCTATAGTTGTGTTGCTTGAAACTTGTTTTGACACGTTGGTCACATGTTGCCAAATTTCTTTTTTTTGATGTCAGACTATTTTTTGCGGCTGCTGTCACTTAACCTGGCAACCCTGCCCATATGACCCGTACCGCCGCCCAGACAGATGTCCCATCTTCCGAGCCTTGTCACCCCTGTCAACTCTGTCGTTTCAAACCGACGCTCGCCTCGCACACTGTTGCCCCGCAGACCACAAAAGGGGCTTCACGTTACCCTGGAGGGGCAGCCGGTAACTTCAGATGAATAATCCTCAGACCTGGTAAACCGGTCTTTAACAGGACCTACTGTCTAAACCTGGCAACCCTGAGCCATGTGTCATTGTGTGTTGATTGGGTGTGCATGTGTGACTCCCCTGGGCAAATCATTGTCGGGCATGTTCAGTATTTCCACCTCCGTCTGTCAGCTCATCTGCTCGCTCTCTCTCTCTCTCTCTCTCTCTCTCTCTCTCTCTCTCTCTCTCTCTCTCGCTCTCTCAAAACCATAAAAGTTCATCCCTAAATAATTTTTTGTATAAACATCTGCAGCTTGTTAAACCTATAGGCCTTTCTTACTAGCTTTACAGGCATTGTGAATCTTTTTATTGTTTCTAGATGAGATTTATGGCCTGGATTCATTGTAGTCGGCATTTTCTGTGGGTGTCCTTTGAAATACTGCAGGAATGTAACGTCAGATGCTTGTAACAGCAGCCCTGGCAGCTCATGGTGCCACTCCCCCAGCTGTTTTGACCTGAGATGAACTCATATATGCCATCTCAGCCACCAGGATCCTCACACAGAGACACTGGCTCCCCGTCCGCCACTCCTCGAGGCCGCTGCCGCCACCTTTCGTTGCCCCGCCGTACCGTGCTGTTTTTTTTTTTTTTTGTTTGTTTGTTTTTGTTTTTCTTACCCACCACACTTATCCTAGTACTGGGGGCAAGATTTACAGCGGAAAAATATAGCATATTTTTTTCCCCCCATGTTGAGCTGAGGAGTCTGGAATGTGTGTTTGGGCACGATTTTTGCGAGGAGTGTGAAAAAACAACAGAGCTGTAAACACCGAGGGTCGACCCAGACTGGCTTCTTTGTTCCAGATGTGGAGCAGGAAACACACACACTATTAGCAGCTCCAGCCAAGGTGCTGGGCTGTAACCCAACGCACTGCCACTACTGCCTGTCCATCAGCTGGGCTCCCACTGCATCTGTGTGGACAGCAGGATTCTGCAGGATTTTCATGACAGCATGTGTGTGTGTGTGTGTCAGCGCCCCACAGTCAGAATTGGTACCAAATGCGCATTTGAGCTGCAACCAGACGGCTTACGAAGGCTAAAAAAAAAAAAAAAATCAACAATGTATAATTTAGACATATGACCGCCTCTCTCTACAAATGAAGCCGTTTAAATCAGATGCCCCTTGTGACACTGAGCTCAGGTTGCACCAGAACGGCTTATACGCGTATTACGGTTAAAGGATTCCAGATTCAACCAATCAATTAAAAGTTTAAGTCTAACAGTCAGCAGCGGCAGCAGTGGGCGATGCTGCTGCTGTCATCCGCTGTCTGGCAACAATTATGCCAATGATGAATTCAGAGCTCGAGCCAGAAGACCAGACACACTGCAGCATTTCCCACGCAGCAGTGTTCGCTTTGGTTTTAGGGCTAATTGTTTGTGTTCTTTTTACTTATTGATTTTATTATTTATGGGCAGCCTCACACGCTCAGCCTAATTTTCTCTTCTTTTTAATTGTGACAGATGGTGACAAATACCTGATTAATTAGTTTTTTTTTTTTTTTTTTGACTTTCTGTTCTAATTGGCCGACATAAAACACACTGGAGATGTCCCAAAACTATGTGTAAGGGGCTATTTTTTATTTTACCATCAAAATTAAGATTTCAAATTGAAGTAGGATAAATACCTAAAAAATACAATTACTTTTATTTTCTCCTTGACATTGCCTTATTTACGTATTTAGATAGACAAATGCAGATTTTCTTTTCATAATGTAAATGAATTGTGCACATTTTTTTTAATACAATATTGAACTTCCTTTTAGTTTAGTAACAACAATTAATAATGGACATACATACACACATACATTTTCTTCTATAATCAAACGGTTATTTTTAATCATATTGTTGGTTCAAGAAAAGATAAATATAGAAACGTATTTTAAAGGAATTAAAAGTGTCCAAACGAACTACAAAATTTAAGATTATTAAAAGATATTTTCACAAGAACTTGAGTATTCATTTTTTAAATTATATTTGCAGGCCAAAAATGGTAAATTTATCCATATCTCAAGTGTATTAATTTTAATAAGAAAAAATGAAAATAATAATAATACACTTTTGAAAAAAAAGGAAATCTTAACCTTTAATTTAAATCTTAATTAAAAACAGAAATAAGATAAGATAAGATATTCCTTTATTTGTCCCACAGTGGAGAAATTTACAAAGGATGTAATTAAAGTATTTATATTCTGGTATTAGCTGTCTTGAAAATTGAAAAGTCCACCTCACAAATCAATCCAAACTATGACAGCATGATACTCACCTCGGAGCTGTCAGCCCACATCAGCAGCATGCAATTATAGTTTATTTTAAGGGCAACATATTAAACACCATAAACACAATAATCCATTAACCAGTCAGTCCAGTTTATTGCAGTTGCCGGTTTCAAACAGAATGCAGAAGTCTATCAGAGATTACATTACATAAATGACATGATATGAAAGAACGCAATAAATCAAGCGTGTGTTTTTTTTCTGATCAGCTGAGGCGGTGTGTAAAAACTTGATATGTATGTGCCAACGAGCGTCATGCATGAGTGCTGTTGATCATGTAACACCGGTGAACTCTCGGGGCCCTCGCTGGCTGCCAGCGCGCACACACAACGGCAGCAACGTGGCTGCACTTGTGGAATGAGACGCCGGCCGTGCTGATATTAGTGTTCCTGTGTGATGATGGCGCCTGGAGGAAAGATTAGGCTGTTCATCCTCTGCTCTGCTCGGGCTCCTCCTCAGCTCCCTTCTCTTTCCTGAGGCAGAAAACAGTCAGAGAGAGAGAGGGAAAAAAAAAAAAAACGTAAATCCTATTGTTTGCCTTGGCTTTGTTGATGCGAAAGGATTGGAAAACAGTCGCTTTGTGCAGTGGATGGTGTTTCAGTGATAGAGGGAAACGCAAAAGCTTGACTAATCAGAATGGGTTATTTGGATTTAAAAGCAAAGAAGGATGCATGTGGGCTGAATATTCATATCCAAAAACACAAATCATCAGTCAGACTATATCTGGTTTTCATCTGGTTAGAAATGTGCAAAAGTGGGTTATTTTTTTTATTTTTTTTTAGGTGTTTTCATGTTTCTCACGGCTTGTCCACACTTTGATGCCTCTCTGGTGGGATAATTGTGTCAAAACCACACCTCGGCGTCAGACCCATCGTGACGCGCTGCTGAAATGTGGGGTCTTTATTTGCGTCTATTATGTGGTGAGCTGAGCCTGTGATAATAAATCCTGGCATCCCGTCGGGGTCGCGGACTGTCAGTCGGAGTCTGTGCGGGGCCCTCGGCCCGGGCCCTGGCAACAGAGGGTTACTTGTAAAACATGATGTGCCAGTGGGGAAGATCACAGCCGCGGCAGTTGCCTGGGAATGTGCTCTTCGGTTTGTACACAAAGAATGCTGTCACTCTGCATCAGAGCTGCGTGATGGACAAACTCGACTGGCGTGTGAGAGAGCGAGAGCACACACCTATGTCAGACACACCTCAGACGTATGCAGTGTGCAGCAGAGGAGACGCCACTGAGTCTGGGCTGCATTTAGGAGTGGGACTGTTTTTGACATCATCCCCTTTTGCGTGTATTAAGACAGCCACGGCGAGGACCCGTCCCTGCCCTATGACTGCAGGGCTCGCCTTTGTTCTTCACCAGTGATACACACATAATTACAAGTCTTAAAGAGCCTCCTCACCTTGCTTTCTCGCTCCCTCTTTGCCTCGTGTACAGCCCTTGTGCCCACACCTTTTAGCCCTGCATGCTTTTGACACATCCAGGACTTAATCGGCTGCTGAAGCGCCTCACAAGAGAGGGTATTATGCCCATAGGCCTCTGCGTCTTCAAAGCTTTTGTTTATCTTCCTTTGGCCTCCCTGATCTCACTCATCTGTCAAAAAAGTGACTTTTCCATGAACTGTATGCACACAAAGGTTGTTTTCCCACTCATAACATGGGCTCTAAATGCAACACCTGCTCATCTTGCAACTATCAGCGCCAACTGTATTGCTACCATAATCTCAATACTAATAATGCTGCAGTAAAAGCCTAATAGATGCAGCCACAGCGTTGCTTTCTCTCATGATATAATTCCCCAGTGAGGGTTTACAGCTGTGAGGCCTTATGTGTGAAACCCATAATATGAAACTGGCCTCTCTCTTTTTTTTTGTGTGTGTGTGTGACAGAATTTTATGCTATGATAATAATTTGTGGCTTTGTTCATGGCTTGGCTGCTTTGGCTGAGGCCTGTGGGGGAATCGGGAAGCCGTCCAGCCCCCAGCAGGCCTGCTGGATTCCCAGTAGTTGCAGCAGGCAGGGCAGGACATAACCAAAATGACGGGGTTGGACAGCAGCTCAGCACCACGCTCAACCCACCAAACACCCTGCTTATAATTCCACTGCAGCTCACATGTGATTTAGCTGGGATGAAATCTGTATCGAAGAAGATATAGCCTCAGCAGCAGGATATATTCACTCTGCTTCCTCCACCTGTGGATCTGCTCCGCTTGAGTCAACAGAGGCTGAAATGTGGAGACAGGGTGCAGCTCTGTGAGCCTTGTGGTCTCCATACCCCCCCCCCCCCCCCCAAACTCCCACTGTATCCACATGCACCTTGTGTGTTTTGCTGACTCAGCAGTCTGCTCTGCAGTGCCTCCTTCTTTTTGGCTGGTTTGCCGTATTTAATAAAGCCCGGCATTTAGATAGAAATAAAATGAGTGACATGTGGGATATTATTTTTTTTTTTATATTTCATATACAACTGAAATCAAGCATCCTTTCAGATTGAGAATTCGTTGTTCTTCTGCTTTAAATGTATATCTTCAGAGCTGCGACGATTAATCGATAAGTTGTCAACTATTAATTAAATCAACAACTAATTTGATAATTGATTAATTTTTTTAAGGAATCAGCAGTCAAAATTATCTGATTCCAGCTTTTTAAATGTGAATATTTTCTGGCTTCTTTTCCCCGATATGACAGTAAACTGATAATATTTGAGTTGTGGACAAAATAAGACATCTGAAACACAACAACAACCATTTTCTGACATTTTATAGACAGAACAACTAATCAGTTAATCTTGAAAATGATCCACAGAATAACTGACAATGAAATTAATTATTTGCAGCCCTATTCATCTTAAATCATTTTTAGAGGATTCAAACTATTTGCAATGAATCATTTATCCAGCTACTTTTTGGAATTGTGTTATTGAACATCTATATCCTATTTTTTGATTTTTAGTGTTACTGTGTAATACCTCATAATTTAGCTATTTTACAGGTGTGAGGAGTGTCGAATGAGCTGTAAAATTGGTAGAAATATCCTTAAAACAAATTTGACAACACATGCCTGTATCGTGTAATGTGGACGGTGTGAATAACTTTGTCCGTAGAGAGTAAAATAGATTTATGTCGTAGATTTTTCTGCAAGAAATGTCCCTAAATTCTGTTAGATGATAAAAATGTGAATGTTTGCTGCAAAATTAAATTTCAAATATTAGAAAATATTTGATATGTGATCGCGAGATTTTGGAGTGAAACGTGAGCCTCTTTATTGCGTTTTAATATTTAATTAGCCACAATGGAAAATAATGTTTCAGTGCACTGTGGAAAAAAAAGAAAACAATCTGTAAGTCACCTATTCGTGTTAATTAATCAATACAGGATTTCTAATAAACTTTGCCAATGATTAGGCCTCTATTTTTAAAACAATTATTCAAATAACGGAAAATATTTTTGGCGAGAATAATGCGCATGAACTGCAACGAAACAGCTGTCAAATCTTATTTAATTTGAGTTGTTAACAACAGATAAGTTTAATGGTTTTAACAGCTTGTGTATGTTCATACATCAGCCACCCCACTCTCTTTATATCATATTCATAAAAGAGCATTGCGCATATTGTTAGGCCTAATTATCGAGTCTGGCCTGTTGAAACTAAATTGTCACAATAACGAATGAAATATTTGCTATGACAAGAAAATAAATCTATTTGGCCATTTGTTTTCAGAAGTTATTACATCTCCTAAAGCAGGTATGTTTTCAGGGACAAAACAAACAATACTGATTCTGCACTTTAGCGCATTTTAGTTTGATTTGATGGCACTGTAGGATGAAAATGTCTAGGCCTACATGTGAGCAGATGGTTTCATAATGTAGGCCCTTACAGAAGGAGGTCCGTGCTGGCTGTGTGATCAGACGTTAATGACGTTAATGGCGGAGCTCCAGTGACAGCTGGCTGCTGAGGACCAATCAGAGAGCGCTCTGATGGAAGCCAGTGTGTTTGAGGCTCTGCAGGCAGGAGGTGTTTGAAGAACCATGTCGGCTCCTCCAGTGATGTAAAGAAAGGACCCCTTTCGCTTTTACTCGATCACGTTTGCGTCCTAAACAGTTGTGAACATGTAACTCATTACTGCGGGGAACTTATTTTTTTTTTCCAAAGAGTTGGACTCGAGTGTGGATTTGTTCCAAGTTTTCCTCGCGGCCCGACAGAGCTCATGAAACCCTCTGCAGAGCGGTGGGTTTATGGACTAGCTAATGATGTCTATGGGGTTCATGCCTGACAGCCTGAATGCCGCCTCAGATCCCTCCAAATCGGCCTTCCTAGAGTTTGGCCACGGACATCCGGCGCACCAGCAGCACTCCCCGGGACTCTCCCACATTTACCCCGTCCACGGCTTGCACGCTGCCGGGCATTCCCAGCACGACAGTCCTTTTCCTGGCAGCGCGTCCTATGGCCGCTCTCTGGGCTACGCCTACCCCGGCGCGGTGAACACGCATCCCCCGTCTGCGTACATGTCCTACCAGCACAGCAATCACAGCAACAGCAGCAGCAGTCTGGCCCACAGCCGATTAGAGCACACAGGTATGTGGGAAATACCAAACTGTTGTATCATAAAGTTCTGATTTGCCATCATGCGCTCTTACGCACAGGACGCCAATTTCCCCTGACATTTTAAATAATGAGAACAGTAGTTCAAGTAAATATTTGGTAAATAAACAAATGAAGTCATTTTTCCCGCCATATGTAATGTCTTGTATTTAAAGTTTAATGAAGGCAGTAGACGTCAGCAGGTCACTGATGTCCAAACAAGGCCCACCACCTCTTCGGGATGCTCCCTCTCCACCACTCATGTTAAATAACGAAGGCAGATGGTGCCATTAATTTTACTGACTCTAATTTTGTAGTGGGTAAGTCCAATTATGGCCTGTGTAGCCTGGGCCTACCTCTCGTTTTTGCCCTCATTGTTAGCAGACATTTAATAAAACTAGAATCAGGCCATTTAAGGCCATGGGATTTGATGATCAGATCAGATAAAAATATTTACAAGTTAACTTTTTGGCTTTAAAGACGTTTGTGTTTATAGCATATAGCGCAGGGCCTGTCACTGTATATATATTTTATATATAGACGATATATTTCCTGCCGAATCTGTAAAACTGAAGCAGCAGTGCTCTTCTGTTTGATTTTCTAGATTTAGTTTTCTTATGAGATCAGGAAGCTGCTTGTGCTTACATATTTTTGGTTTGGCCTCCAGCTTTAATAGAAAAGTTATGATGAGTCCGTTATTTCAATCTTCAAGATCGAGAGAAGCCCGCGGCGATCGAGAGCAGGGACATTCGTCTAAATGGAAAGGGGAAGAAAATCCGGAAGCCTCGGACCATCTACTCCAGTCTGCAGCTGCAGGCTCTGCACCAGCGTTTCCAGCAGACCCAGTACCTGGCCTTGCCGGAGCGCGCCGACCTGGCGGCCAAACTGGGACTCACCCAGACTCAGGTGGGCCTTCACCTCAGCCAGCTTACCTGAGGGGATCAGTGCACATGGAGGGTGTTGGGTTGAAGATATATGCACTATATTAGCCTATTATTATTATTATTATTATTATTATTATTATTAGTAGTAGTAGTAGTAGTCGTATTTGTATTATTATTATTATTAGTAGTAGCACTATTATTAACAATACTGATTTTGGTCATTTATTTTAGTGGTAGTATTGTTATTAATGCTACTAGTAATAATTTTAATAATACTACTAATAATAAAGGTAATTAAAGATATTGTGCTGAATAAATTCACTATTATTCTGGCTGAATTATCCGGCTTGAAATATTAAGCTTTTAGTGTCTTATTGAATAAAATTCCCAGGCTGATATTTTCTATTTAAAAGTCTTGAATTAACCTGAATGAAGACAAATATTACTGCGAGAAAGTGGATGTTGAAACGCTTGGAAAGGAAACCTCTTATTTGCTGTATTATTATCAAGGATCACTGCGCTTCAGGAGATCAAATGAGAAAGCAAATTGTTGTGATTTGTAACTGGATCCTTTAATGCATGCCGTGTTTACTGTTCTTAATTTGATGGCTGCATTTCCTTTGTCAGCCCTGGTCCTTGAAGTACTCTCTGTGAATGCAGCACGACCGCTGCTACATTATCAGAAGGATAAAAATCAGACATTATAGCTCTGCAGAATTAGGGGCTGAAATGAAGCCAGTTCCTTATGCTTCAGTAGAATGTATTTATTTGCGTCTAGTTTCATTTAGGATGCGTATTTACGCGCAATTTGTGAGTTTGGAAATGCTGAAATATCGAGGGCAGCATGGGATTGATTCCACGTGCATGCTTAAACATATTTTTGGAGACAAACAGGTGCGCGTGTAGCTGTCAGCTCATCATTCTCAGCTGGGACGCAGACGCCTTCAGATGTCACCTTTCCTGCTTGACTAAGCCTGGCTTTCGATTGAAGTTTCGAAATAAGAGATAAACAAATTAAATCGACTCTGTCATCTGATCCCGGTTATATGCTGCCTGTAGTGCTGTTGTTACTTGGGTGTTTATGGAGTGGTACATTTGGGAAATTTTGGTGCAATTTCTGAATATTCACACCATTGTTCTCGTGTATAAAAAATAGCCATATTGTTTTGGAATCAGCAAGAAATTGACCTACCGCAGCGCCGTTTGAGGCTGTTTTTATTTCACAATACCTTCAGTCTCGGTTTGCTGCTGTCACACTCATTGGGCTCATAAAGCAGCGAACAATAAGAGGGCTCAGTTTTAATACCACTCAACACGAGGCTGAAAGGCGTACTATACGCCAGCATTAGGCCTGGGATTTGCAAAAACAACACATAGAAGATCAGCTATGTGGGTTTAATTGTTCACAGTATTCACTCAGGGCCAAGTCTGAAAAATGTATTGAGTTTAATTGGCGGGGAAATATGTTAATAAAAAGCCATTTGCAGGATAATTCCCCCTGATTGTTAACCACAATGACAATTATACGCATTTTTTTCCTTTTAGGTGAAAATATGGTTTCAGAATAAGCGCTCCAAGTATAAAAAGATCATGAAGCATGGCAGCGGATCAGAGGGGGAACATCTCCACAGCACCAGCTCCATCTCCCCCTGCTCGCCCGGGCTGCCCCAGCTCTGGGAGGTTTCCATGGCGAACAAAGGGGCCCAAATGCACCCAAACAATTACATGAACAGTTTTGGTCACTGGTATCAAAACCACCACCACCACCACCACCCTCACCATCAGGACGCGATGCCCAGGCCTCAGATGATGTGAGGGGATTGTTTTTAGTGCGCTTACATGAAGCGCACCTCACACTGAACTTCTCTAGAGGCCAGAACTGAATTTAAATGTGTGTTTAATAGATCGTGTTCATATTCGTTGTATTTCGTGTTAAATCCAATGTTCAAATTTCGAACAGTTATCAAACATATTTTATAGATTTCTTATAATGCCACAGCAACTTCTGGTGCGCGGCCTTGACTCTGAAATGTGTGTGCATTTTAATTCTGGATAAAGGCATTTCAAAAATAGATATACTGTGAGAATGTGTTTACTGTGTTAGCGAAAGAGTTGCAGCTGCATGGTCCAACAAATGCCGTGCGCATTATGCAGATGAATAGCTGTTGGACTGACATGATTGTTGATGGATCTCTTGTGTGACATGCTTGTTTTGGTTTCTGAAATGTTTTCACTGTCAAATAGATGTTAGTTTGAATCAGCAAACTGTGAAAGAGCCGCTGGCTTCTTACAGAAGTCTAGATTAATGTCAACGGGACTCATCTGCGACACTCAGGAGCAAAAGCGTTCCTGAGGTGTGGATAAATTACAGTAATGTACCCGGTCAGCCCGTGAGATCTCTAAATCTGCAGATACGCGTAGATTTTTTTTGTGATTTCGCCAGATGTTTTGTCAAAAACACATGCGGATTGTTGCCTGATTTGAAGAAAAATATTCTTTGCCTGTATCCTATCCACTGTCAATTTTAGTTTTCATGTCTTAGGATAATTATTTTAAATTTAGAGCCATAACACCATACCCATTCATTAGTGGAAAAATAGTTGGCAGCATGGTGAACCAGAGGGGATGTGGGGTGCCACCTTTACGCGCCATGGTTTCGGTGTGACTTTTACGCACGGACAAATAGACTATGACGACCACGTGTCTGGTGCATTGATTCTTTGATTTTGAAGGTTAGCATAGCAATAACCAAGCAATTTGCTATTTTGACAATTTTAAAACACGGTATCTAGGCTTATTTTTTAACGCATTATCTTTTTCGTCTGCTTTTAAAGACGATCTGAAGCAATATACGTTTTTATATCACCACAGAAGAGAAAGCACGTCCGTTTTAACGACCTTTTCCTTCACTCTCGCCTCCTTTGAGCTCAAACAGAAAATTCACCGTCATCATAATGTGATGACAAAAGGCTACGCTATTCCTCTAATAAACCGCGCCTCGTGATTTACAGTCGTTTGCACTGATTTGCACGTTTCTGGCGCTCACACTGTTTAACCGAGAATTAATAGCTATTTATATCTTTGCTCTTGATTAAATGGGGGATTGATTAATGAAGCCGAATAGTGTGTTAAAGGAATAATCAGTGACTTCTTTGTTTTTTTCATCCATCACTCTGCTGTCGTGGCTGTCTGGCAAACATTAGATACAATTTGTCTGATGACACCCACACAAGGACTAGAACAATAACCAATCACACACTGCTTTTAGAGAGAGATTATCTTCTAATATTACTGAGAATCTATAAAAATACGGTCATTCATATTACATCTGTGATGTCAACAAAAAGTAGTTTTTAGCTAAATGCCAATAAATTAACTTTAATTTTGCACTTTTCCCTATGACATCTTGCACAGCTGTCATTTCTAAGATAAAACTTAGTGTTCATTGGATAATCACACATCTAATTACATTAAAAATGAACATGCCATGGTCTATACATGCAAGCTGCTATATGAGCACCATGTCGCCAGTCATCGTACACACACTCCTGTCTTACCTTATAGTGCAGCCTTGTTCAGTGGTGGTGTTTCTCTGAGGAACAAAAGCCACATCAGAGCCCAGAGAGTGTTTTCACTCCTCCAAGCTGATTTTCTCACACGACGACAGGCATTGTGTTACATTAACATCTCCTTCTTTATATATACACACACACCCTCAGTGCCCCTTTTGCTCATTCCCGATCATTATGTGCCTTGTTAAACACGCCGGCCCGGGGAAGAAGAGGCAAGTGATGGGGGGGCATCAGGGAAAATTATAGGCAATTTCACATCTCCAGATTAGAATAATGGGCCTGTGGAGTTGGACAGACAGAGTATAGGACCTTTCAAACTGGGGGGCCAATTATCACACGAGCAGATTGAAAGGAAAGTGAAAGGGCTCGGCGTGTAATAGACAAGCTAAGAGGAGGGTTGAAGGGGAATGATGAAGGCAAGTGTGACTGTATCAATGCTGCGGACAGGTCGGAGTTATCAGATACGAGGTGTCTGATGGGTTTTAATGCCAGGATAGCAATAAGAGGGGAAAATAGCTTGTAATTAAATCCCAGTTGCTTTGAATGGGCGAATGGCAACGCAGGTCTCGGGGGTGATTATTGTTATTAGCTTGAGTGATCTGACATCTTGGGTAATTGTGAGCAGCTTCCCTGTTAAAGCGAGTGAATGCATGATTTGGTTTCATTTGAAGGAAGGCTTGATGATGCACACACACTCTGGAGGGATTAAAAGATAGAGTACAGTTTGGCACACACTCAGACTGGATTCAAAACACTGGATTTAAGAAGGCCAGGCACAGAAATGTGGGGAAAAGCACTTTTTACCATTTATTTTTAGAGTTCACAGTCAGTTTTTGGTGAAACTTGTGTCTGAAGGCAACATTTTCAGTTTGTAGGTCAAGGTGAGCTCATGCCCTCACCGTGATGGCTTTATCAGGACGTGATGACTGGGTGTGGAGCATCAGCACAGTCTATAGTCTGGCCCCTGGCCTCAAGGTCAGCCAGGGTTCAGGAGTCCACAGCTGTCAAAGGATGCCTTTCTTCCATCATTTCATCCCAGTTTACAGCGAAATGGAGAGAGTGAGTGATCCTAATGCAGCCGGGGCTTGGAGCAGGGCTTGTACGAAAGTGTTGGACAGCTGCTGCAAGTCTTTCCTTGCATGCATTTCAGTCCCCGACCTCCAACTCAACCCATATCGCTGCACCCCAGGGACAGACACCACTTTGTTGACTGTAGCAGGAGGAGGAGGGGCGCTGATAGGGGTACCGGCTCTATTTAGGGTGCTGTGATGTTGTGCCATGCCAGGATCACATTCAAGTTCAACAGTTCACCAGCACATCCATGGCTACTTACACTTGTTAATGTTTAGAGATGACATATATGGACACATCTTGACAGCCCACACACACAAGTGCAGCTTGTAAGCGAACACAACGTTCGTCTTCGGCACAAATGTTTCCCCTGACGACCACACAGCCGAGGGGCCACACACGCTGAGGGAGCCGCCGAGGGGAGGTCACATGTACTCCTGACGAGATTTCATTGATATTAAAAGGCAATAGTACTCATGCTGCTTTTGTCAAATCAGCACAGGGCTCTAAGATGATGAGTGATGCTGTAGACAACTGGTGTTGAGTTCAGGGGAATAAGGGAGGGGAGGACATTAGGGAAATGGGATTTCTTTTGGTAAATGTTGAAAGAATGTGTGTGAAGTTGGTGCTTTTTAGGATAAAATAAATGTCACAGGTGTCAAAGAAGTGCACTAATAACCTGTGTGGTGGAGAAAAAAAGAGAAAAATCTTGAA
Source organism: Pterois miles (assembly GCA_947000775.1). Classification (NCBI taxonomy): domain Eukaryota; kingdom Metazoa; phylum Chordata; class Actinopteri; order Perciformes; family Scorpaenidae; genus Pterois; species Pterois miles. Next base: position 2,941,251 of record CAMQGK010000299.1, read on the forward strand.
ACATCCTTTCAAAATAAAACTCAAATTATTGGAATCATAAATCAATAACACTTTTTAAAATGACTGTTAAAAAAATCGGTGGAAATATTCAAAGTCCAACTAAAATAATATAAAGATAAATGTAATAAATTGAAAATATAATTTACTATCAATTAATATGGATTGCATAAGGTTATAGTTCCAATTACCAGCCTTAACATGCCTTAAAAGTAGAAGATTAGTCAACATTTCCAGGGTTTTTGTCCACCATATGTGCTAATATAAGAATTAATAATAAAATAAAACAGCAGGCAGACTAATAAAAGTGTAAAAATATTCCCCAAAGAAATTAAGTGTGTGTGTGTATATAAATATGATGTCGCCTTTTGAGTATTAGATTATAATGTAAACGAATCTATATCCAGCAAAGTATAAGACAAATCATTAGGACAGTAATATACTTCATTCCAACATACTTTCTTTATGATGTAAGTAAATCCCAAAATATCCCAAAATTTGAGGATATTAACATTTATGACTCACTGACATTTTAAACCTACATTTGAAGCTGTAAATTCTTGCAACGACACAATGCTGCAGTAGTTTCATATACAGTAACACCTCCAGTCCAGAGCGCATACCATTCTGGTTATACTAAAAGGTTAGCCTATAAAACACCGTGGGTGTATTTTCTCCCAGTGCGTAATGGCGCCTTGGTGGTCCATGTGGATAACATCGCCATTAGCGGGTAACTGTTTATGCAGCATATGTAATAACGCATGATTTATGTGGCCAAACTGAGGTTATCCCACTGTCATCATTACTAGTTGTGAAGACGCAGAAGGGGAGGTTGTGTTTGTTTTTTATGTTATGTTTACCTATGAACTGCCTGCTGATTGATACCATTTATTCCCCTGATTTCACCATTAGGCTCTTTTATCGCCTGAAGACCTTTTGCCTATAACCGTGTGTATATTTCACCTTATATTATGGGACATTTCCTTTAATATCGAGTTAAAAAAAAGTGCGTCATCACATGATGATGAGCCTCTGAATTAAAAACCTGCTTATCTTATTATGACTACTTTGCCAAATTCAACAGAATGAAACCCAGAAAGTCAAAAAAATAGAAAAGGGCTTATAACGTCAATATTTGGCAACGTCTATCCATCCTGCTGCGCGCGCTCCCCTACAGCAACACCCCCCCCCCCCCTCTCTGTGAATTCTCGTGTTATCTGGCAGCAGAATAGTAATAAAACCGAGTGACTCCAACATGTCTGCTTGTGCGTCGCCTCCTACTGCAGCGCTTTGCACGCAGCTCACAGTCAGCTCACCATCACAGTCCGCAGACTCTGTACTATATGTGCTTTTACAAAACCTTTTGGGTCAGTGAGATGAATAACATTTTGATCATTAGAAAATTAGGTTAAGAAAATACAGGTATTTAGGTATTATTTACGATTGTGACCTTTTGATTTCCAGTTCGATTTCTGGACAAATGTAAACAAATGAAAGTAAATCTGGATAAACCAGTGCGTAATTGTAAACATTGATACTACTCCTTTAAGCAGCTACTGCCACTGTAATATTCTGCCCAGTCTAGTGAAGCACAAGGCTCCTTTTCTGTTTAGTGAGTAATTATTTAGACGTAAAGAATCATGTTTCATTAAAATAATTTAACTGGCCTATTCGTTTCAGTATATAAACGTTTACGGCGTCTGTGTTTTACGCAGCTTGAGTTATGAATGAACCTGATTCCAGTGGAAGCATATTTAACCATCTAGATTCAAAGTGAGTGATCTGAATCATTGATTTAATTCATATAAATGTTCAAACACTGATTCCTTAAGGCTCTATTTGCTCTCAGAGCCAGTTCCCGGATGAGGTGGCGTGCACTGCATAGATCCTACGTTCTTTATAAAGGGGCTAGACACACAACATGCAATTAACACCTTTATTCAATTGACAAGAAGGCAACAAGTGGACTAATTACATGAATATGAAAATTTGTTGGAAGCACCACAGTGCTGTCGTTCCCTTTCAAAACAAATAGCATCTTAGTGGTTCTGCATATATAAACACATATTTACAGCCTTCGACGTTTTGTACAAATCCATATAAATATGACCTGAGTTCACTTTTTGGACGCGCTCGTGATTTGAATGCAGCGTGGATCATCTGCACAGTTTATGTCAATATTCGGTTTGTGGTTATAGGCTAAAAAAAACTTTTTTCTTTTTTTTTGCATATTCATTTACAAAAGTGAGTGAAAGAAATACAACAGAAGCGATAAATAATTTAAACAACCACGCCATGATGTCCGTTAAATATGCTGCCACAAGTGATCAGAAATCCCTTATGTGCTTTGTGAATGGAAACCCCAGCTCTGAAACAGTCTTGATCCAAAAGCGATGTTTCACTTGAGGCCTACGCTGTAGCTCCCGGTCCGGTTGCTCTGCAGAGTCATTGTGGGAGAGTGACCTCGTCTTGAGTCATTGTTAATAAACAGCTCCCACGCTTTGCTGCGGGACTGGGTGGTGCACGGTGCCCGGGTGCTGTAGGTGTGATCCCTGCTGGTACCAGTGGTTGTTATAATCCTCCATGTACGGCGGCGACGAGCTGTGCGTCGGCTGCGGCACCTGAGGTCTGCTGATCGGGGTGCTCTGCGGGGTGCTGTTCTCCCACACTGCGGGAGAGGGCGGGGAGTTGCAGGCCATGGAGTCGCTGGCGTTGGGACTGTGCTCCAGGGGAACCTCGCCGTTTTTGTACAGCTTCTTGAACTTAGACCTCCGGTTCTGGAACCAGATCTTGACCTGTGAGAATAAGAGTGAACATTAACACTGAACACTGTAATGCAGCAGAAAATCAAAAGATAAAATGCCGTAAAACATTTAAAATAACTTACATTGCATGTAATTAAAAGTTCTGCCTTATTTACTGAGGGAAAATTGAACATTTTTGTTTAGAATTTATCGTAAAGTCTGAGTCTGCTGTGCGTAATTACGCGCCGATGGATAATTACAGAGCAACTCGTTGGCCATATTTGGGAAGCCCCGACTCACATTTCTCTACAAGCGCTTATGCATTAGAAAATATCAGGTGTTCCCCCGGCTTACCTGTGTCTGAGTGAGGCCGAGCTGCGCCGCCAGCTCCGCTCTCTCGGGCAGAGCGAGGTACTGCGCTTTCTGGAAGCGTCTCTGCAGAGCAGCGAGCTGGTAGCTGGAGTAGATCGTCCTCGGCTTGCGGATCTTTTTCGGTTTCCCATTCACCATGCGGACCTCGGGCTCTGGCTCTTCTTTCACTAAAAATTCCAACAAAATATTTTTGGATGAAATATAGCATCAAGAAAATCTTTGAACAGCCAGGAGGTGTAAATAAAAAGAAAGTGAAACAAAATGTAGATGAGATGGATTTGCTTCAAAGTTAAAAACTATAATGTGGCATCTAATACCACAAAACTAAAATCACTCACACATAAGTTTCTTGTTGAATTTCCAGTTTCGCTTGCCAGTGGTATCATGATAAAATCGACGGAGTGAATATTATTAGTTTTAATGAAACCGTCATTGTTTTATGACCAGCTGTTAATAGTTGGCTCTTTCCCAGACAGCCTGTTAAAACATGAATGTTAAACCATCCGGTGGCCTACTGAGCAAATGTTAGTTGTTTTTTTAAACCTACAAATATTAATAAATCAAATTTACGGGCAAGTGAATTTCACGCAGGCCTTGTACGGTTGTAGCCTTTATGGGGGCATGAAGAAAGCATGTGAACTGACCGAGGTCAGCACTGAAATTTTAAATTTTAACGCAAATATTTTCCAAAAACTATTTTAAAAGCGACAATAGATAACACACAAATACATAAAGTAAAATACTAAAAAATGGAAAATTAGCTGATAATACAATGTGATTTCATATACAATCAGGGATCCTTTACAAGTCTATCTCAGCCCAAACAACTGACTTCACCTTAACGCGCAGACAACTTTACGCACACTGGAGGCAAACACATGAAAATAACCGATGATGATTATCTCAACATTTACCTGAGCTGGGAGGTGAGGCCTGCAGGTGATCTCTGTTGTAATGTCCGAACTGTCTGTAGCTGTTAGTGTAGGGGTATTCAGATTTGGTTGCGTACGCTCCAGCGGCTCCCATTCCGTTCAGATTAAACTGGTGATGGTAAGAGTTCATGGGTTGTCCGTACGCTTGACTCTGGTAATATTCGTGGTGGCTCGGCCCCGTCTGTCCGCTGTAGTAGCCCATGTCCGTCACCGAAGACTCCGGGAGGGTAGGTGAGTCCTTGGAGTTCGGGTGGCAACTCATAGATCCTGGCAGATCGGTCAAAATACTCGCAATCTTCTTCTCATACGTCTGTCCGGCGCTCATGGTGGAAGCAGCCCTCCAGAGTAGAAGAAGTCCACTGGTAGATACTTTTGTTGTTGTTGTTGTTGTTTTGGAGTGCGTAAAGCAGAAAAAAATCGCAGTAAAAAAACTGGTGTGCGCGCGCTTTGAGAGAGTTTAGTCCACTGAAAGTCTCCTAGCTGCAGTAACTTGGTTGTGGCATCGCTCAGCCTCTGTGACACAGAGTTATAGAGAGCTGATCTGGAAGCTGCCTTCCTATTGGTCCCCCGCCCGCCCCCACTTCTTGCGCTGCAGGCGAAGTAAACCCAGCCTTCAGCCAAGAGCGCAAATGCACGCATACCTCCTGAGTTTTTTTCCTTTTCTTTCAGATTTGCATTTACCTGTTCACTGAGTGAACATGCAGCTCTGCTCTGTAGGCCTTCAGGGACCGTCTGTGAGAAACACAACTACCTATAGGTGCAGTTTTTCTCATCATCTACAGTCTGGCACCAATATGATCCAACACAATAGGAGCCTTTCTATAAAGCCTTAATCCTGCAGCCAAAGCGGCTCCTTAATGTTTTATGCAATGTTTTCTTAACAGTACCGAGAGATCACACTTTATTCAGCCTATTGAAAGGCTGCCAGCCAGCCTCCCGCTAACTCCCATTGTTATTGAAAGGACAGTGAACTTTACGTGAAAGAGATGGAAGCGATAGATAAGACTCGTTCAAGTGATATTACCTGCGGGTAAATTCCTCCTCGCTCTGCGTGTTGTGTGTGCGTGAAAATGCAAATTAAACTGTTTTAATAAGAACTGCAGCTACTTCTTCTCAGCGGATCATATTGAAGGTAACACAGATTAATTTTGCTTTATTTTGAAGAGTATTTTGCTGAACAATAATATAAGAATATTGTCTCGGATGTATGTAAAACAGGGAAATCTTTTCACTCAGTCCACTTATTTTCTGCAGCTCGTTGCTGTCAGCTGAGATGACGGTGCACAGCGCCCCCTGCTGTGTTCAGCCACACATGGACCTTTAGTTTCCTGCCTGCAAGATACACCATAGACACCTTCACACTGATGAAGACGTACAAATTGTGTTTTACTGTCTAAGGTCAATATTTCCCATTGTTGAGTTCATGTTTTTCATCCATAATAATGTCAAGTTTGTAAAGGAGATTTCTGATGTAACATGCGTTTCCTCTGTCGCCCGTCATATCTGATAACCTACCGCCCTCTTTTGGTTCGTTTCTGTAGCACTGGCCTGAAGTTTTAAAGGGTCAGTTCACCCAAATCAGACAAATTTAAAGATTTTTTTTATTTTTCAAATCCACTTACTTCTATATTACTTCTATATTCTGTTTAAAAAAAGTAGCTGACATGTTCATACTCAAAATGGACAAGTCTTGTCTTTTGTTTTCTTGTGTGTGTGTATATATATATATATAGTCTCGTCAGACTAGTGGGGACTCGTCAGATTGTAGTGTTACGAACTGATGAAGCCACTTGGATAAGGGCCAAAAAGTCTTCAGAGACAAATCTAAGTCCATCTAAGTTGCCTTCGATTCAATTGTTGCCAGAATGAATATGACCTGGATGAATGAGAACATTCACAAATTTTAACAACACTAATTTTTAACTTTTTTTAAATTTTTAAATTTTGAATGCACTAACACAATCGCTATTATAAAGGTTGTAGTGGGCTTAGTTTTACAGACTACTAGAGTGATGATACTGGTATCATATGAAACCAGAAAACCTAATGAATCCATCTGGACCAACCATGTCATACATGTCGTTGTGAAGGAGGCTAAATAACGCTCCAATCGTACACTAAATTTAGGCGAGGAAATTTTCATTGGCGTCCCTTGACCTCTGACCTCAAGATATGTGAATGAAAATGGGTTCTATGGGTACCCACGAGTCTCCCCTGTTATGATCTGAATGCAGTAGCTGTGAGGGTTTCTGGACAATATTTGACATTGTTATGTGTTGGTAATTGATTTCCAGTAATACATATATACACAATTTGTATAATGCAAGCATATTTGCCCACTCCCATGTTAAATACTTGAACTACAGGCAGAAACTGAATATAATATTAATAAGTATGTTTTCCTTAGTGTAAAATCACCTGAAAATAAGAGTTGTGTTTTTGTTACCTCAGAATGAGCCATTTCTATCTACATTTGGAGCAGGTCCTCTTCATGGAGCCGGCCGCCATGTTTCTACAGTAGCCCAGAATGGACAAACCAGTTTGTTTTTTTTCCACCTACTGTAAAAGCAAATCAAAACTTAAGATCATAAAATTACAACCTGAAACCCAAACAAAAGTGAGTAGACATGTTACTGTATTGTATTGTTAGTATCTAGTACTATAAAGCTGCCCCAGCCCTGTTGAGTCACATATCTGAAGTGGATGATGTTTCCTCTCTTTCCTTTTGGGGGCGCTAACGTACAACATGTGCAGTTTTATCCTCAGAGACACAAATATAGTGAATGTTTTTGTGTGTATCAACCAGTTTTCTCTTATTTGCCCTTTTTCCCTAAATACATATTTCATTTTAGAGTTTCAAAATACCAATTCATATATTTCAAGAGACTTTGAAACACAGGGAAAGGCTTTTTGAGCCATTTGTTGCTCATTCCTGCAGGTTGCAAAGTTGCAATGCAAGACCTTAAATGGTAGTGTACAAAAAAAATTGTGTCTGTAATGTATAGTCACTATATGCCATTATCTTACTGAACTGAAACTATCTAAAAGACGTGCATTTTGCGTCCGGTCTTAATGGTAGAAACACAAATGTAGCATCCGGTCTTAGTGGGTCAAAGTGACTGATAACGTCTATTAATGGCCTGATAACAGTCAGCTCGGATGGAAGTGAGATCCTCCGAGACACTGTACTGTGTGTGATATTGACTTGCACATGGTGTTTATTATAAGATTTCATTGTCTGCCTATTAATATAATAAGACATTCTTGTGTCTACAAATAAACTCAAGTAGGCTAAGTTTAGGGAATTACTATGAATTACAGTTAAAGTTGTTTACCGTCAAGTTACACCTGCAAAAAAGCATGAAATTGCAGAGACCAGACCCCCTAATCTGCAAACTCTGTGTTTGTCTTTGATCCACAAATGTCATCCCAGACACCAGACAGTGAAGAAAAGACTCCCCAGTTGCAACCTATGTGCATTAACTCATTGACATAGTGGTTTACAGTCTGATGCAGTAGTTCCTCTGGTAGGTAGAAACATGTGTGCTTCAGTTTAAAATCCTTGGCAGAGAATAATGTAATTTATCTGTGGGTGAAAATCTATCCTGCACACGGTCAGATGAACTCTCCGCGCTTCGACCAATCAAACCCTCACAACACGGTAACATGAGACAGCGTTCACGGCCACGTTTTGTACTTTTCTAATGCAGAGTGTAAAAAGTGGATCAGCTGGCTCGGTTCCAACACGGGACAAAAGCTCAGAGCTTGAAACCACAGCAATTACTGGCTAACTAGGGTTCGGTCTGATCACTGTCGAGGTAAAAAAATGAACTGTACATTACAAACAAAGCCATTTTCCCTCCATTTTCAAACCTTCCTGCGAGTCATCAGTGTGATTATTAACGGAGCCCCTTTGGGCTAAAAAGAGCAACACTAATGGTAGTGACCCTCAGACGTGATGCATGAGGGACAATCACAGACATACCAGTCTGCCACTTTTCTCAGGACCTTGATAGGATAACAATGGCTGAAGTTATCAAAAAGTTTCACCTTGAGTACAAGCTGTACCTCTCTCCGTATCTCTCCTTGCAGCTCTTCTCTTGTTTATACAATTTTGAGATGCCAGCTTCAGCATTCCAGACTGAATTGATTCTCCCTCAGATGTACACAGTATTATGAAGGCCTCAAGCCAAATATTGTACTCTGTTTTCTTGTGCCTCAGTGTTTCTGAAACCATGAGAGATATGGAAGTTGTATTGTCATATACAGAAATACTGATGGTGTAGAAAGCAGGTTGTTCTGGGCTTAAAGGAACAGTGTGTGTAACATTTGGGGATCTATTGGTAGGGGTGTAGCAACCAATCGATCAGGATCGATATATTGAGTTAATGATCAACGATCCAGTATCATCCATGCAAACTGAAAACATGTCATCTTTAAGATATGCCGTTATTTTGAAATTCCAATTTCAAATATATTGAAATAATAATATTTCCAATGAAATACCATTTCTGTCCAAGCACACCTCTGTCCTAATCATTTATACCGTGCTACCGGCATAGCTTTGGTTATGATTTCTGCTAGGACGGCCGCACAGACAGGAAAACGAGCACCGTTAGCGAGCGCCATTGACATGTGGTGATAGCAGCAATAACGTTAGCGAGTGTGTGGTCGGCTGAGAGAGAGAGAGAGAGAGAAAAAGAGTGTTTGTGACGTGAGTAGCAGTACCGTTATAGCTGTGAATGTAGCAGTGCAGTGTGTGTAAGTTACAGTTTGTCGGTGAATAAATGCTACAGAGCTCAGAAATAAACTTAAATGATCTTTTAGTTGTTTTTGTGAGTTGATAGAACTGTAACTTGAATGGGTTGTTGAATGGGCATATGATATCGTCACATATTGATCGCAGGCCCCTGAATTAAATTAAATAAAAATCGTATTGTAGCAGACATTGTGATATCAGCAAATATCATATTGTTGTCCAGAGAATCAATGTAATATTGTATTGTGATGAAACTGGTGATTTACACCCCTAATTGGCAGAAATGGAATATGATGTTATGATTTTCTAGTGAACAAACACCTGAAAATAAGAATCGTTGTGTTTTCCTTAGCTCAGAATGAGACGTTTATATCTACATATGGAGCAGGTCCTCTTCAGGGAGGCCGCCATGTTTCTACAGTAGCCCAGAACGGACAAACCAAACAATGGCTGTAGATAGGGCCATTACTGTTTTCATGTCAGCCACAGTGCTCCTACATGCTTGGCACACGAGAGAGGTTTCACTTGGTTGCAATCTGCAACCACACCGCTAGATGATGCCAAATCCTACACATTGCACCTTTAAACAAACACACACAATTGCCATGCACTTGCAAGACTAACGAAGGAAAACACACACACACACACACACACACACACACACACACACACACACACACACACACACACACACATATACACCTACTACCTATTTGCACTATAAGGACTTCTATAGCAACACTGAGCTCTACTTACTCACTCTACTTAACCCCTGAAAGGGATCCCCATCAGTGCGGTAATGTGTACATAATCCCACAATCATACACCTACAATGCAGAGGATGTTTAGACTTTAATCATGAGGGGGATGGTGACACCACAAAAACAAACTCTGCTCATGGCTTCCTACGCCCTTACAAACCAACAACGCAATTTCATCTCCCTTTGAAAACTTCAAGGCAGTCGCAACGTGGAGCTCCTCGGGATAATGAAGCGCCACCGGCTAGTTTGTGCTGATCTGATTGAATGGTCAAGGAGGGAGTCAGGGCACTCTCATGAGTGGGAGGACTGGAAGTCTATTAACTGCTAACTCTCTCTTTAGCTCCCCCTCACTCTCCCGCCTGATTAGAGATAAAAAGTCAAAATGGCAGTGAGTCAAGGACTTTGAGCCATCTGCATAATGTAGATATGTGTGTCCAGACGGGGGAAATCACCTGATGTTTTTTTACTTCTACTCCTCTTTCATGAGGAAACTCTTGTCAGTCTTTCCTCCAAATGTTTCCAGATATCTATTAAGTACACGGTCTGCAAAATGCATTATCCAAATGCTGACTTAATGTGCACACTATAATAGCACAGACTGAAACCCACCAGAAAAGAGCAGTGATTGGCTTCCACTGCTGAAACTGGCCGACAGCTCAGCGCTCCCATCCCTCCGAACTAAAAATACTTGACTCGATCTGGGATTTCTCTGGAACAAATGATCGTTCCTTCCTCCCAGCGGTGTTGTAAGTTGGCTCAGCTACATGGAATCGAGGCCTCGCCGTTCTCAGGCCGCTTCACACCAGGATAGTGCGGTGTGTGTGGAAAAGAGGACGGAGCCCAGGTAAGGCCTGGGTAATGTGGTCCCTGGGGTCCACAGCTGCCGAAGGAGTCAAAAAGCTAATAGAAGACACATGTGGCCAGATGTTAAAGGGCATGCCCTTTCCCCCAAACACACACACATGCACAAAAACATACCCAAAACACCTTCTAAAACTAAATGCTCCCCTGCAGGGCTGCTTCCACCCACACTGGCTCTCCTGTGAGCTGAACAGCTGAGTCGGTCCACTGCTATTGGCCATCTGCTGCTTTTAACACAACAGTAATGACACTTGTTTCTCTGTAGTCACGCTCAGTAGTCAACACACTTCCTTCACTGGCACTCTGTTACATGTACAGTAAAGGTAATCTTTAATGTGAGTCTTAAATTTAGCATCAGCTCCTGCTATCGTTTTAACCAAACTATTTGCATCTCACACTTAAATCACAAGAATATACATTAATTTGTGCATTAATAACATTTATGTTCAATAGAACTGAGAAATCAGTTAAGTGGGGTTACAGATGAATAATGATTCAATATTATAGTCTGTCACGTCTGCTTGTAATTGTATGATGACAATATGATCATTCTGTGCTAGCCTATACTGTATATTGTCAACATAATGGATGAACAGTTGAAATAGTTGGCTTCAATCATTGTTAATTTGATGATTTTATATGGGATTTTGCCTCCATTTGCCGTATCATGATATATATTATTAACTGTGTAAAATGTCAGCCATATCAGAGTCTACAGTAAGTGAGGTTATTGTAATCAGGCCTCTCGATATGAGCACATAATTCGAAAAGTAGGCTATTCAGTCTGTAGTATATTTGAACGCAGGGATGTAAACAAACAACGTCCTGGACGGAGACAACAGGCCTCTGACCCCGACAGCATTCCATGTCAATCAGCATTTGCAACAGTGCACTGCGCTAATTGAGCAGTCCGGTCCAACTCAGCTGTGAGCAGAGACACAGTGAGGTGGACAATGGCAGCCGAACAACCCATTAGTGGGTGTGTCTGTTCTTTTATACACATAGAAAGATGAGGTGCCCTCATCCAGATCTGATGCATCCTCCATTAAACGACAAACCTCCTGTATCTTTTCTCCATTATGGGTTTCTTGAGTTATGTGACATCTTTTCCTCTGCCATCCCACTCCGTCCATCACATCCTACTAGTCCTCTCCATCTTTTCCACTCAGCTGGCGCAAACACCAGACGTTGTACAGAGCCGTCCCCACAAGTGTCCCCGTCCTGGCAACCCCAGCCTCATCGACAAGAATGCACCTATTCTCTGGCTCCACTTTGCCAAGAGTGGATGAGTGAGAGCGGCCTGTAGGAACAGCTGTTAAGGGAGTGATCAAAAGAGAGAGGGAGACTTCTTTGATTACTACCTCTTTGTTCGCCTTCCACTCAAACTTACGCATTCACTGAGGCCACTCTCCTAGTAGGCTACAAGCCAGGGGAATGCACGAGGCAATAGCATGCTTACTGGAGTGAGAATATATTTGTATCTGTTTACATTTTAAAGCCATCTGCTGCAGCAAAATCCCAAACATTACTTCCCAATAATGTGTATTTAAACTATAACACTTGCAAATGTCAGAGTCTCCCATGACTATAACTAAGTCCCCACTGTCCCACAGTTCATCTTGACCCTTCAACCCTTTGTGACGACCTCTTTTGGTGCCTATCACTGGAGAGCGAATATGTAGCCTTGGTTACAGCTCCTCTCTCCCTGAGTCGGCCCGGCTGAGATGCCCTCTCCCAGGATTCTCACAGGAAGCTCCACCCTGATCCAAGCATGTTTGTTTTGGCTTACACTGAAACGCATGGAGGACCAGATGAAACTGCTCCCTTCTATCTGCTGATTATCTCGGCTAAATCTGCAGGCATGATGACACCAGTTTCATCTAAATACAATCAAACGCATTTCCTGGTGTTTCTAGCAAAGTTCGCCTTCCAATTTGCTTTCTATGAAGGGGGCCTTTAAAGGTTGAGTTTGCTGGATAAAGATGTTTAATATAATCTTTATTGCATGCATCTTAAATGCATTAACATCTGTGGTGAAGCTCAGCTCAACTTCATGAAAAGATGGACTATTAGTAATGAAATATTAAATTCAAATGGTTTCAACTGCCACAACATCTAGAGGCACATACAGTATGAGGCTCCTGACATCCAGCACATTTGCGTAGGTGTTTCTTGTCATTCAAATGCCCAGAACAAATGTACTCAAATGCCTTTGCCTGGAGATCTTTTTTAGGCAGGAAAATCACAGAAAAGTCTTGTGTAAGACATCTACCTGGTTATTTGGGAGGCTTGTTAACACAGCGTGGAAAGCTGTCATTTATCTAGACATGCCTGAGCACGGCAGATTTTGGGAGTTCCCGTTCTGCCTCTTTTTCCTCCTCAGCTTACACAAAGACTTCACCATGGTTTCTCATGTCCACCTTATAAACTTGCAGTCATAGCCCTTAAATCAAACGAGGCAGAGTGAGTCAGTCAGGTTGTGAAGTCAGGTTGAGACAAAGTGCGTGAGTCTACAGCCTCTCCAATCCACCTGATCATGAGCAAGTTTCTGCTTAAATATTTGGCCCCAGGAGGTGAGTTGCCTCCCTCCAACCTCCTCTGCCTTGTCTCCTGTACAGGTTTTCGTACTGGAACTGATGTGCTCAGGAAAGTGATGACAAGACTAAGTCTAGTCCAGGAAACAAGGGATACACACCAGAGACTGCTCGGCCTAGAGCAGTAATTCCCTGCCAGGAAGACTTCAAGTCAAGGCCAGGGTTCCTTGGGGGGTACGTAGACAGATCGTGGAGTAGCTTGACTAATTTGAGAAAACAGAAAATCTTTTCTTTTTTTTCTTTTTTTTCATCCACATATTGAGTCAGCTGTAACAACAGTTCACCAGGCATTGAGAGTACATGAAAACTAGTTAGCAAGGAAGACGAGAATCTATATATAACATAATATATCTAATACATAGCTTGAATTAAAAAATATATAGTTAATGTTAGTGTAAAGTAATGGATAAAAGTTGAAATGGCTTAAAGTTATAGATATAGATTTAAAATAGCTTAAAGTAATTGATTAAAAGTTGAAATAGATAGCATAGTTAGCATAAATGGATGAAATCTTGAAATAGCGTAAATATATACGGTAGATGTATAGTTAGAATAATCTAGATGGATAAAAAGTTGAACCTTATTAGTCCCACAGTGGGGAAATTCAATTTACACTCTGTTTAACTTATACATGGTACATGCACACAAACACATGGAGTAATGGGGAGGTGTCAGGGGGGGGGGGGGGCCCCGAGAGGGGGGGCGGGGGGGGGGGGGGGTGGGGGGCTTGGGGGAGGTCGGCAGCAACAAAAAAAAACCCCCAGCTACCAGTTCACACTCGTTTTTACGTCGGGACTTGAACTGGTGACCCTCCGGAGTTACAACCAACTCCCTAAGACTGAGCTACTCCCCCATACATCTAATGGATAAAAAAATAAGTATAAAATATACAGTATATATATATATAGTTAAAATAGTTAGCTTAAAGCCCTGGATAAACAGTTGAAATAGGTTAAATTTATAGATCTAGAGTTAAAATAGCTTAAAGTAATGGACAAAAAGTTGAAATAGGTAGCATAGTTAGGAATAGTTAGCAAAAATTACCGGTAATGGATAAAATCTTGAAATAGTGTAAATATGTACTGTAAATGTATAGTTAACGTAATGTAATGGCTAAAAAGTTAGCTTACTTTTTTAGATATAAAGTTAAAATACGTAGTTAGCTTGAATTTAAGGATCTATAGTTAAAATAGTTAGCTTAAAGTAACTAATAAATATAAAAAGTTGAAATAGTTATATACTCTATATAGACATATAGTTAAAATAGCTCAAACTTTATGGAAATAGAATTAAAACTGTTAGCATAAAGTAATAGAAAAATAGTTGAATTAGCTTAATTGTATGGATATAGAATTAAAATAGTGTAAAGTAATGTAAAAAAAATTTGAAATAGCTAAAAGTAATGAACAAAAGTTTAAAAGTTGGTGCAAAGTAATGGATAAAAGGTGATAAAGCTATAAGTAATGAATAAACAGTTGAAATAGTAAAAAGGTAAGTAGTAAAAGTAATCAGTAAATAGTTGAAATAGCTGCAATGAATGGAGAAACAGTTAATAGCGGTGTTGATGAAGGGGCATCTGACATGGCTGTGGCGGTATGTCTGGGAACCGCTAACATACAGCATTATGCACGCTCACATGAAAATCACAGCTACCTTTGAGCGCTTTCCCATCACGACAATGGTCGTCTCAGGTGCTGTGCTTGAAGGCTGCTACCACCCACAGTGTCGCCGGCCACAGTGTGAGGGACAGTGCCCCCAGATGGGCCTCTCTGTGTTTTCCTTACTGCTGAATTCCTGCCAGTGTCCCCTTGTTAATGAATGGACATTTAATGATCTGAGAGGGCCATTCAATTGAGTGGAAAATGTGCAGGTCTGTAGAGTACAGCTCCACTGGTCGTAGGAGACAAAGGGCTCAGCTCTGTATTCACACACAGTAGAGAGGGACGGAGTGGATTCACACACAGTAGAGAGGGACGGAGTGGATTCACACACAGTAGAGAGGGACGGAGTGGATTCACACACAGTAGAGAGGGACGGAGTGGATTCACACACAGTAGAGAGGGAGCGGAGTGAGGGGGGGGGGGGGGGGATTCACACACAGTAGAGAGGGACGGAGTGGATTCACACACAGTAGAGAGGGACGGAGTGGATTCACACACAGTAGAGAGGGAGGGAGGGGATTCACACACAGAGAGAGCGACGGAGTGGATTCACACACAGTAGAGAGGGACGGAGTGGATTCACACACAGTAGAGAGCGACGGAGTGGATTCACACACAGTAGAGAGGGACGGAGTGGATTCACACACAGTAGAGAGGGACGGAGTGGATTCACACACAGTAGAGAGCGACGGAGTGGATTCACACACAGTAGAGAGCGACGGAGTGGATTCACACACAGTAGAGAGGGACGGAGTGGATTCACACACAGTAGAGAGGGACGGAGTGGATTCACACACAGTAGAGAGGGACGGAGTGGATTCACACACAGTAGAGAGGGACGGAGTGGATTCACACACAGTAGAGAGGGACGGAGTGGATTCACACACATGCAGCATGAATCACGCACTTTAGCACAAATCCCTAATTTGTTGTTTTTCACATCGAATTTATTAATAAGGACTAATTTCATTTCAACATTTCTACCAACTAAAATATTTTGCTATTTTACAATAGTATCCACTGCTACTATCTACTGCTTCTTCGTCACCTGAACACACAGACTTTTACATTTACAACCTCATGAGTTTATTAACATTACAGCAGTCTCGCCACCAATGAAATCTGAACCATCTGCAACCGCCGCACACTCACAACAAACAAAGGCCGCATGGACCACCAGTTTGACTGAAGCCAACACATATGCGTTCAATATATACCCATCCTTTTATGTTCCAACACTCATTTGCAGGCCATGCAAGCCTAGTCAGAAACAAAAATAGCACCATGTGGCTACGGCGCATCCACTGCAAACAGCAGATCAAAAGACGACAGGAAAAGAAATCCTCAGAGTGTTTATGGGAGGTCTGAGGGATGACCAGTGAAGTTTACATGGGGTCGGGCGACCAGACAGCCTATACGCTGCGCAGACAGGAAGGAGGCTTTATAAGGAGCATTGTAAATCATAGCAGCTCACTTTACCGCAGGAGGGAGGACGAGCGATGTGGGAGCGAGCTGGCGTTGTGTTCGCTGGTCAGATTTACTGCAGTTACCCTCCAGATTGTGCCATTATTCAATGGTCTGTCCACCAGATTACATTAGGCCTGGTCGCAGCACCATGCATCAGATTTACTGCCCTATATATTCACCTATTATCCAGGGTGAAGAATAGCGGGATCTGTTAATAATTGGATTAAGTGAATGAAGATAGGAATATAATTATCCAGTTTGTCAAAGTGGCAATGTGACTTTCAGAGACAATTGTAAGGCAATATTCCCCATCGTTTCATGATATTTCATCTCCAGAGATAAGACTCAAGTGTGTGTTTTTCACCCAAGAAGATAATTCGGCGCTTTCTGAGAGACAGGACTGTTTTAGGTCCCAGAGACAGATAACTCCTCCTTTGGTAAACATTGCAGACAAGTGCTGGTGTGGGCGTCACAAGCTTGTTAAGTATCAAGTTCTGAGTTAATGTGTCCCACGGGAGGAAAATCTTGACTAAGGTGCTCTCCATGACCTTTTTAGGCACAGTCTGGGGTGAAAACACAGTCGTGTTGTGACTGAGCTCTGGCTAAAGGTCAAGCTGGGTGTCACTCCCCAGAGAGATAGCTCCTTCACTCACCCTCTATTCTGACATATAAGCTGCACTGGATGAATAATGAATTTATAGTTTTAGGTATTTTTGTGGTGCTTATTGCTTCTGTATCTTCCAGACTGAGAGCCCGTGGCCAAGGTTATCAGTCCTCTGGGCTCAGAGCCAGATCCAACCCGGCCTCCCCTCCAACATTTCTTTCCTTACCTATGACTCCTCTGCACAGAAGTGTTCATTTTGAACAAAAGTGTCTCTGCGGGCAGAGAAAGGAATGCTGCAGGGAGTGACTCCCTATTTAATGATTAAACATTATAGAGAGAGTGCCCCATTGTACAGAGAGCGTTTTAATTTCATTTTCACTCTTAATAAATCATTAACTCTATCACACATTCCTATCACGTTTCCAGGAGCACCACAAAGGTTTGGATATGAACTGCTCAGCTTTAAGTGCATTTTTAGCAAGTTCTGATTTCCATTAAAAGAGATGTGTTTTAAAAATCATCCGACGCTGTGAGTACTTCACTTTCTGGTGTGACACTGCTTGGTTCACGCCAAACAACTTCGTAACGATTTTATAGATAATTTTAGTTTAGTCTTAGTTGTGTGTTGCAAGTTTTTGTATATTTAATTTTAGTTTTGCAGTAGTTTTAGTTTATTTTTTCAGGGCCGGCTCTACCAGCTCAGAGGTGTGTAGCTGTGTACATACAAACTACATTGTTGGAGAATTTAATGTTTAATTTTCACATTACTGTAGTGACGCAGCTGCGTCATAGCACCGTCTCCTGGAGCGTCAAGTCCGTTCAAATTTTGTGGGTCAGTGTCACGAGATTTTTCAGCTGTAACATATTATAGCTAAAAAACAAAAACTGATAGGAATTTACGGTCATTTTTATTTTATTTTTATTATTTTTTTACCCAGGCAGTATCATTTAATTTTAGTTTTAGATTTTCTTAAAGGATACAGTTTTTATTTAGTTTCAGTTTACTAAAAATATTTTTCACAGCTTATTTTTGTTTTGGTTTCAGTTTTAGTTTACTATAATAACCCAACTTTGTAAGGAATAGTCTGATATTTTGGGATGAATGCTTATTTGCTTTCTTGCTGAGAATTAGATGGAAGATTGACACTACTCTCATATCTGTACGCTAAACTACAGCCAGCAGCCAGTTAGCCTAGCTTAGCATAAAGACTGGAAACAAGGGGAAACAGCTAGCCTGGCTCTATCCAAAGCTAACAGTATCAGCCAATGCCAGCACCTCTTTACGCACTGGGGGTGTTTTTTTAAGTTTAATTAATTTTAATTTAATTTGCCTGTCAATACATTTTTTCTGTTGTCTTTGTCAAGTATTTTCACACAGGACGTGAATATTAAGTGCTGAAAATGTGACATATTTCCTGAACGTTTATTTTTGGACATTTTGCACAGCGACTAAAAGCATCAACCAATCACGTTGTGCAAAGTGAGCTGAGTTGGACATGTATTTATTAAACAACAACACGGAGTCTCCATAGTCTGAACGATGGCGACAAACTTCTCATCTTCTCAACTCATTTCATCCTTGACAATTGTGCAGATCAGATCAATCTGTTTGTACCCTCCACAATAAAAAAATAAAAAGTCCTAGATGTATTCGCAGGCGAGTATTTCACATTTTTTTTGTCATATATTCATCATGCCCTCGGTGTACAAAGGCCTTAAGGTTTACTAATTAGCATGTCATTTCTCATTAGTTCGTCAAGAGTCTTGTTGTCACCAATCACTGCTTCCGGCCAATCAGCAGTCCGGCACATAACCCCAAATCATTTTTTTCAAGTTTCTTGTTTGTATAGATTACACATAGATATAACCTGCTATTTTGGGAGCCTCAGATGAGCTGATAGGTGGATTTTCTTTCCTCAGACAGAGCCAGGTTTCCAGTCTTTATGCTAAGCTAAATGAACTGGCTCCTGGCTGTTGCTTTATATTTAGCAGACAGATAAGAGTGGTCTCAGTCATCTTATCTAATTCTTGGCGCAAAAGCAAATAAGCTTATTTTCAAAATGTCAAACTACTCCTTTAACAGAAGGAAAGACAAACTGGAGGGTTCATTGTTATGCTGGGAGCATTGTATTTATGCCATGGGTTTGTGTAACAGCTGTTTTGTTTCCACAACACAGCGAATATGCCCCTCTGTCTCCCATCGCTCTATCTGCCTGCCTAAGCTGAAAAACAGGTGCCACTGGACAGTGGGAGGGTGTCGGGAGCCACGCCTTCCTCCTCAGGCTATACATTCCTACACTTAGCACGAACTGGAGACCTGGGGAACAGCAAGACCTTGTATAGGTCCCAAACCCCTGCTGCATTTCCTTCCTGCTGCTACCCATGCGTATACCAAACGCTCAAAGAGCACGCACATGTGGATGCTGACATACAGCCGCCGCACGCAGACGAACACATGTGAACATATACACACATGAGTAGATGAAGATTTAACAGGGGACAGAAATGTTCAGCAGCCTGGAGAAGTCATAAAACACAATTTTCACATATGCAGGCTTTGTATGGAGAGGTATCGTATAACATCGAACCAGTTGTCCCGTATTGGGTATATAGTATGAACATACAGTATAACATACAGTATGTGGTCCAATGGGGGCTGTGGTAATGGCAATCCCATCCTGTATTACATCAAGCTCAATCCCAAAAAAATGAGTTTGTAACTCCTGAAATACAAGTTGTGGTATTTTGGAGGATGATTGAAATACCACATTTACAGTGTATCAGCCCCTCCCTTCATACCAAAACTGATTGGTAGATAAGCCGGCGCCACTTGTTTCCCTGCTGTAGTGGATATTTGTTCGGAGAGATATGGTTAATACGAGTGTCCCTTCACAGTGGGCTGTCCTGTATTTATACAATACTGCCTGCAATCTCAGAGTTGACTGGTTTATTCAGGCAAAAGCTTGGCATGTGAAATATAGTGACATATTATTAGATTTTGCTCATGTATTATTTATATTTTGGCCTAAAATTAGATTTCATTTGTGCCAGGCGGTTACAGCAGAAAAATGTGGAGTTCATTGTCTTTTGTTTCCAACAGATAACTTGATATTCTGCATTTTAGCGAAGTGCCAGCCAATGCATGAAAGTTAACCCTTGTCTTCACAGTGGGACAGAAATGCGACGCTGTTATAAAGCTGCATAGTATTGGTGTCGCTGTGCAGCATGCGTCTGCATAAATGTGCGTTTTGTTTCTATAGTTAATTCCTGGTTTAGTGGACAGGGCTGAGTAGATCATGTTTTATTCCCAGGAAAGGTCATCTGAGCCCAGTGAGAGTCCTGGCTGGACTTTAAACAGACCACACTGTCTTCCTCCACAGACGCTACCACCGCTCAGAGCACACTGGCTTCATAGCAACTCGCAGCACCATGGCAACGGCCGGCTCTGTCGTCGCCGTGCAGCGAGGACTCGGGGTGAGAGCGTGCTGTGTTTCATATTCAACCAATGTCCTGCTCTGTATGTTATGAATGCGGATTGATATTCATGGAAATTCAACACGAGCCTGACATTTCGTTATTTTGAGGCTTTTTTATTTTCATGTTCACAAGGCTGTTTCTGTGGTTCTCACATACAGTCTTTTCCGACCCATTGCCTGAAGACTTTACGCAAAGCCCACTGAGTAACCAGAGATAAGTCTAATGGGACCATTATGGAGCATACTGATGCACTCAGTCTTTACATTTGCTCTGCTCTACAATAGCCAGTCCATTTCTGTTATCACACATTCACATCAGGAAGTCCACATCCCATCCCACTCACCCACCCCGTCCCATCAGCCCTCAAAGGATGCCTTGAGAGGACTCTGTTGAGCCATTCGGGATATATGATTTACCACAAAGTTGAGTGGGAAGATGTTATAAGCATGTAGGCTTAACTTCCTCAATTAAATGGATATTATGAGGCACAAAGAGAAGGGGAATATGGGGGAATTTTGTATTTTTGGTGGGTTTGACGAGGGAAAAAAACAGGAAACTGGGAGATAAACTGCAAATTACATTCCATGTGTGCTGAGTGGGTTAATACTGGAGGTTTGTAGAGCAGAGGACTCTGGGGGCAGCAGCACCTTTGTCCTCGTGGTTCACAGAGACTGGTGTAGGCTTACAGTTGGGTCTGGGGAATACACCTTTAAAGGCCGTATGTCTTTTTTTCTGTACTGTAACGGTGGGTAGGGACTGAAATGGACTCAATGCTCTTGCACAAAAAAGTTATCGGACACAGCTTTTTGTACATTTTAAATTTTAAATTATTAGGCAACTCTAGTATGAGTATAGAGACAGCCATAACGGCTAGTAACATTTGGCTGTCAGTGCAAGTACATGCCTTATTAGGGGTAGGAATCACCAGAGGCCCCAATTTAATACTATCAGGATCCAGTTATCAAGATACGTTATCATGATACAATATTATCAGGATACAATATTATCAATACTTAAGTTATGGTAGTCATGAAGTCATGTTGTTATTGCAGCTTTAAACATTTTGCGATATGCTGAGTATTGCGATAAACTACATTGCAATTTACCTTTTTTCAACTGCACATTATGCAGTTTGTCACCATCTATTTTATTTAATATTATACAGTTCTAACTCGGGATCAAAGGACCCGTTTGAAAAAGGCCATGCCAGGTTTGTTTTGTTTTTTTGGAGTCACAGATTGTTAAGAGGTTCTTTAAAAAAAAAAAGATTGATGCTTGATATCCATGCATTGAACAATATTGCTACACAAAATATTGTCCCCCACCTTTACCCCTTATGCAAGACTGTATCTTTTTTTGCCATAAAGAAGAGCGCAGTTTGTCAGTATCAGCTGTCACTTTTCCAGAGTGACACTTTTCAGATGTCAAAGGGTTGGGTCTAAGACCCAGAGGGGTTAAGGATCAGGTGCTCTCCAGCCCTTTTGCATGGAAAATCGTCACAAAGACGATGGAGGTCAGATTCCTTGTCTCTTGTGGTTCGGTTTGCTTCAAATTCCTCTCTGCTAACGTCTGTCTCACCACGTTTGTTTTGTGTCGAGTCAAGGCGGTCGATCGCGTGGATCTGTTCTGCGTCAGTGCCGAACCAGATGCATGTCTTTGATAAGGCAACAACAGGATGTTGACACTGTATACATTGGCATGTTGTGCGCTCACCTTTGGGCTGAAAAGCATTTCACCCGCTAGACAGTATGAAAATACAAAGTTTAAGCCTGGATTAACTCTGGAAACATGTTAGACTCTAAATGTACAGGCCCGGCTTGTTAAAGCGACAGACGGAGATTATGAGCATTGCATTACAGTCTGTGGAATGCACCTTTACTTGTTGATTGAGATGCTTTCAATCTTCGTTTTGTTATGTGGTTTAGAGGAGTGATATTATGGTTTCACTATTTGAACACCTGAGCAGAATGTAGTAAAGGACATTAATACATCTAAATACAGGCAGTGTTTCTTCGGTAGTTGGCCTGCAGATTGTGTACAGTGAACTACATTCCCCAAAGAGCATTATTTCACTGGGGAATGGAGAGATATAGGAGAGACTACCCCTGGAGCGTGAGGAGGAGATGCAGCGTGGGAGCTCAGCTCATCAATTAGAGGAGGTCAGCAGTGCCAGATGTAAGCCAGGAGTCGGCCAATAAAGCAGACACGATGAAAGATCACACATTGCTGCAGAGATACAAGCAAACGGGGAGGAGATGGAGCTGCAGCTGGTCTCCCGACACCAGGGGGTTCCTTAGAGAGAAAACGGGTGGAGGGAGCTTCATGGAAAAGGAAAGGATGCTTTAAAAAACTCTGGCCTGTTCTGTGAACTCTCTAAGGGGATTAAGGGTTTAATGAATTGCCCATTGGAAGCCATAAGTTTGAGCGATAGGCAGTGGAGCGAGGCAGGGGGTGGCTGTCACAAGAGTGCTCATGTGAGGGCGGGCCATGCGTCTGTTCGTTGGCTTGGAGGAGTTTTGACAGGAGGTCTGACTCTCACAATATAGTCCCTCCTACACAAAAAAGTCTTACGCTGTGCTAACGCAATTATGTATATTTAAAATATACATTTAACCAGCTTGAAGAGGCTTTTGTGTGCTCTTTCTTGCAGTGCAGAAACTTCAACCGACACGATTATATCAGAAACATTAATGCTTGTTGAGAGAAAGTTTATACTGACTTACATACAGGATAATATCTAATGCACATTTGGAAGTAGGTGTGCAGGAAAAAACTGATACAGCATAGCACCGTGATATTCTGAGTGCCAATACTGTACTGATACACAGACATCAAGTATCTGTCTTTTATTACCATATATAAACTATTAACCTCTTAACAATCTGACGTCCCATTTGCGGCTTTTCTATCTTTCAGAGGTTGCAGCGGGAGGCTAAATAATGCTCCAAAGTTGCGCCAACTTTTGGCAACGAGAAACTGGCAAGGCCACTTTCAAAGGTCCCTGGACCTTTGACCTCAAGATATGTGAATGAACAGAGTGAAAACTGTATCTTATTAGATTAAACACACAGTTGACAAACTACATAATTTGCAGTTGAAAAAAGGAAATAAATCAGAATATATCTTATGGCAATATTCAAAATTTGCAAAATGTTTAAAATCGCAGTAAGATCCTATTATGGGGCCTCTGGTGAGTCCCACCCGTATTTGGGACTCTTTGCTCTTTGATTGCTCTTTTTGGGGTTTTTTTTAGACTTGAATGGCACTCTGGCCGAGTATTACTGCTCCCCCTCTCCGTTCAGCTTATGTCATCATTCATGTGTATTTTTGTTTATGTTGAGATCAGCTGTACGTAGCAGAGCATCATTTCCCGAATTCCCCTCTGGGGATTAATAAAGGTTCATCTTATCTTATCTTATCATAAAACAGAAACAAAATAAATCTCACCTAAACTGTCGTTTTTACTCTTTCCAACACCACCGAGTGTGTTTTGGTTGAACTCAACTCTAATTTCACAGATTTTGAAGTGAAAATATGCTGACTCCTCAGTTGATCATGATCTGGATGGCCACCAAAATGCTATGGATTGTTCATTGTGCCACACCCCATCCCTGCAAAAAAGCCCATTCAAATCCATTGCGAACTTTTGGAGGAATCCTGCTAACAGACAGACGCCGATGAAAACATAACCTCCTCGGCCTTGTCGGAGGTAAATATGTTAATAAGCTCATTTAATTGATTAGAATGTGATTAAAATCTGAAAGAGGAAAAACAAGTTTTTAATACTATACTTAAATTTAAAAGAAAGTAAGATGAAAGTCTTATGGTGTTGCTCAAAATATACTAATATTAATAATATAATATTGTATGAACGTTTTATACATGTAGGCTTATGTATAATCCACAGACTAGGGCAGTTTTATATGTTGTTTCTATTGCAATATGTGCTATTCCTGTATTTATTTATGTATAATTACACTTACATTTACTTTGTTGTTAAAGTGAGAAAATGCTCAGTCATTTTCTTTTACTTGTCACGGGAATAGCCTATACAATACCATGCTATTATTATTTCATATAGACTATGTACTTTTTTGAATTACCAGAAAATGCTATTTTGTGATATATATCGTTATAGAGATATGAAATTATCTACATCATGATACAATATTTTGGCTATATCACCCAGCCCTGGCACAGACTCCAGGTTATTTTCAATAAGTTGTGTAAAACTAGACTTAGATGATTATTTTTTCCCTGAAAATTGAAACGTTTATTGTTGGTAGGCTCAACAGGTGGAAAGCAAAAAATGTGCGTGTGTGAATCAGCGGAACAGACGGAGGGAGAGAGGATGAGAGACGGCGGTTTAACACAGCTAACCACACTGCAGCGTGTGAATGCACTTGTTTCTAAAGGGTGTGGAGGGAGCAGAGGAAGGAAGGAGAGAGAGAGAGAGAGAGAGAGAGAGAGAGAGAGAGAGAGAGAGAGAGAGAGAGAGAGACCGACACCTAGTAGGCGGTAGAGGAACAGTGAGTGCGTCTCGAGGTGCTCTCAATGGGCAGGTCTCTGTGAAGCGCAGCCTACCTGTTGGAGCTCATTGCGGGAGACTGCCGTGCCGGACTCACGCCGATCGTGGATCTGCGGGAAACCCACTGCGCTTGCGATCCACGAACAGTCCAAACATGTCTCCCAGGCTGCTGCTGTGCGCTGTTTTGGCTGTGTACCACGGGACGCGAACCTGCAGTGGATTTAACATAGATGAACGGTTTCCTGTGATCAAAGAGGGGAAAACCAAAGGGAGCTTCTTTGGATTCTCCGTAGCTCTGCATCAACAGACGGAGGGCTCCAGAAAGTACCTGTAAGTTTCCAGCCGTGCATGTATGAGGACGTGCTCCTCTTATTTCTCCTTTTGAGGTTGAACACGCAGAATGCGCACCTGCTTTAGACCAGGTGGCGCAGCGAAAAACAACCACTGCATGTACGTTTCAGGGAGCTTATTGCGCCCGTTTACTACGAAAAACCCGCGATGGCGGTTTTTGGTATATTGGCTTTAACACCTGTTTAACACCCGTTTATAAACTGCGCTGACTTGTTAATCACACTTCCCTTTTCCTGTGCGTAAAGTAGTTCCTCTGAAGGCAACCACCTTTGAAAAGATAGCTGACCGGTTCAGATCTATACAGATGTAGTCTATGTAGGCCTTTAGACATTTTAGACGAACTGTGCCATGTCTGTGCCTCTGTTGTACAAGATCTGGTGGAAGTCTTGCAATATTGGACGTGAGGAAGTTGGTACCAGGGTCAGAAAAATGCCTTGAAATTCAGTCATGTAATCTGAGATATGTACATGTATTTTTCTTTTTTTTACCTACAAATTCTCCATTTTATTTTTTTGACATGTAAGTGGAAAAAATCCAATAATTAATTGATGCAGGTGCCAAACATTGACTCAATCCTATGGTTTAGTTGACTAAAATGCCATCATTTCTGTTCTTTCAGAGGAATTTGTAGCTGCAGGTGAAACAGCTGGATCTGGGGTTTGCCTTGGTCTATATGCAAACTTAGGTGTCTTATGAGGTCACCACATGTGGTAAAATTAAGTACTGTTTTTTTTTTTTTTTTAAAAAAGGTAATTTCAGATCAGTTTGTAGGTTGCCTTATTTGTCACTTCATAGAAAGCTGTCACATAGCCTGCTCCACTTTCTTTCCAAATATCCCGGGGCTATTACATTCAGCTGAGCCTCAAGTGAGTTTGTGTTTCGCAATAAAGGTGTTCATTGGCCTGTAACACTTGTAGGTTGTTATTACTGAGACGTCAATGCTCATGTGGAGTTAACAGTGCTTGGGAGGATTTACATGAAAGTTTTTAGGAACAGTTGACGTTCAAGGACAAGAATGTATGTGACGTATTGTTCCTATAATGAAAAATCCTCAAACAAATCCTCAATCATTGTTTAGTGTAGGATTTCCCTCAGCCAATTACAGTGGCGACCTCATCCTTCCGCATCCATGATCACACAGCGTGTCCATAACTTGCTGTTATCTGTGTCCTCGTTCTGCTTTGAAGGGTAATACAGGAAGAAAAGGGCTCATTTCCTCTGTGTCGTCACCAGTGAAGTGAGTCTGAATGTGAGGTTTATCGGCCTAATCTCTGCAGAAATTTCCCCTAGTCTGTAGAATAGATAGCAGTGTCCAGCTGACACTTGATCAATGTGCCATCTAGGCTCTGTCCCCAGAGGGACTGTCCGCAGACTGTAATCCAAGAAGGGGACCACATGGCGTTGGTAAAGAGAGCTGGAGGCCTGTGGGGACAAGGAAGATGTAAAAAGTCTGCTGCTTACTAAGAGGTTTAAGCTAATCTGTGCTCAGTTCTACATTGCATCTTTTAATTTGATAATTAAGGACTAATTTCAGGAATAAATGCTGCACACTATAATAAGTTTAAAGGAATAGTTTAATACATTTTGGGCAATACTTTCTTGCTGAGAGTTATGAGAAGCTCAGTACCACTCTGTGTGGTGAATATGAAGCTACATCCAACAGCAGCTTAGCTTAGCTTAGCATAAAAACTGGAAACAAGGGGAGCAGCTAGTTGTCCAACAATAACAAAATCCACCCATCAGCATCTCAAATGCTGCGTTCCAGACGACTCAGAACTCGAAAATTTCCGACCTCCTACTAGAAAAAGTACAATGGAATGCCAATTAATGCCGGCGTACTTGTCAGTATGGGGCAAATCCATGTACCACAACTTCATGAAGAAGCAGTTGTCTGATGACACACAAAAATGGAAGTGCACATTGCAAATGGTAAACCATCAACTAAAAGGCAACATACATTATAGTTGCCTTGCAAAAGAAACATTAGTTTGTCATGGTCAGCCATGTTTTTTCTTTACATTCGGTATTGTGCACCTGTAATGCTTGGAGGTCAAGCTCTGACTTTGTTTTGAAAGCAACATAACTCATACTAATTACACCACAGTATACCTCCAGACAGAGCAAGGCTAGCTGTTTCCAGCTTTTATGCTAAGCTAACCTAAACGGTTGCTAGTAGTAGCTTCCCATTTAGCAGTCAGACATGAGTGTGTGGCGTCTATCTTCTCATCTAACTCTCAGCAAAAAAGTGAATATGTGTATTTCCTAAAATGTCAAACTATTCTTTTAAATTTGACAAAACGTACATACTGCTAGTGTCATGTCCTCCTGTCGTCTCTACTAGCTTGACAAAAAAAGTATGCCAACGATGTCAGCAGTTAAATACATAGCAGTAATATTGCGTGCCTCATGGTGTGTTTTGGTGCCTTATGTCAGCGAGATTTATTTCTGAATTCAAAGAAATGAGACTCTAGAAGATATAACAAAAACTTGACACTTCTACCCTCAGTGTGACTGTAACCTGTGATTCAACAGGAGAGTGTTGACCTACATATCTGTAATCACAGTCTCACTTTCACTCATGAATTTCTCAAGATTTTTTTTGTAAGTTGTAGTATATTCATTTCTTACAACTGTGTCACCTATTTTAACCGCCCATTTGTAATCTGGGGCGCCACTGCTGGTGAGTAAAGACAGACAGTACTCAGACCTAGTTGTGTGGACATACTCTGTGATAGTGCAAAGACAGACGCATCACAATGCGCTGATGGTGTGTCCCATGTTTGACTAGGGCTGGTTTTACAGTGCTGTCTGTTTCCTTTTTGTCATCCGGCTTCTTTTGTGGCTCCAGATCTGCCTCACCGCACCACAGAGCTGTTTGTCACGTTTCCTCTGTACTGGAATGAGCTAGACTGCATATTTGAAAAAATGTAAGAACTCGGCATATAAACCAGTCGTGACATGTACGATGTTTAAAGTGCACATGCATGAGTCAAACAGAGTCCAGGATAAAAGTCAAGACATAGGGCTTCCTCTCCCAGCTCTGCAATAAAGCAAGAGCAATAAAGTTTTCCCTTAACCTCTTAAGATGTTGGCTATTATCTAATTAGTCTGAATCTAGCAGTGTATTTTGGCTCAGCTGAAGCAATTTCAAAAATGTTTCGAATTGAGGGGGGTACATGACCAATTAGAGTAGGCCACCATTGCTTCTTCTTGGGGAAGGGCTGCACCTGAATGATCTAAAAGCTACCTGAGGCCAATTTGTACAGGGTATTCACTTCTCCACTCCCCCTTCTCTTTGAATCACCCATTTAGGGTCTCTGAGAGATTTTTTCCTGAGAGGGCTTTTTTTGTTCTCCATTGTAGCGGGGAGGAGGGACTGGGCAGTCAGCTGGCCACCTATTGGCTCTTCCAGTCCCCTGACCCCATGGTATGCCTGGAATGTATTACCCTTCTCTGCACAGTCACAACCTGCCAGGTTTCAGGTTGAGACAAGACAGGAGTAAGTGATTCTGGGTACTATTGGGGGAACACACTCAAATCCTCCAGAATGTGAAATGCTTCTGCTCATCCTTCCTTCATTTTATGGGTGGGAACCTCTACGACCCGAGAGGAAGAATTTAATTCCTCTGACTGATGAATATTTAATCAGAGTTGAAGGGCCTTCGCCTTTCCAGCTCATCTCTGTCTGACTGCGGTGGCCCGGGGCCATGAAAGTCAGCCATTTAATTTGACGGGGCATTCCCCGTTCTGCTGTGAGGTACAGATTAAACTGGTCGACCTGCTGTGAGATTTATAGACACAATCTGAGGTTTGGTTTGAACATGCACAAGTACATGCTCTGCTTTACTT
This sequence comes from Pterois miles, assembly GCA_947000775.1. Taxonomy (NCBI): domain Eukaryota; kingdom Metazoa; phylum Chordata; class Actinopteri; order Perciformes; family Scorpaenidae; genus Pterois; species Pterois miles. The sequence goes on from CAMQGK010000299.1 coordinate 2,970,208, forward strand.
CAAACATCATATAGTTTGATGGAATTAAATATTCCTGAATCAAATATGTGCTTTGAAAAGTTAATGTGACGCAGCAGATGATGGAGGTGTGTTGCACAGAACCTGCATAGTTATCCTCCAGTATTAAACTTCAGCTTTAGTCTATTAAAGACATACATGTATGCACTCTGGAAAGACATTTACATGCATGCAAAACTTGTCTTGAATATTGAAAAATCACCCCCTGTTACAGTGGACTCACGCAGCAACTAGGTGTAATACTCAAACGGTAGATTTTTGGATAGAGTATCACTTAAACTGAAAGCCCCTATGTGTTATGTGACATGCTGTAGCTCAGGCTAATGTCAGTGATGCAGGTGGGTCTGTCTAACCTGGCTGTGATCCAACATTCACCCTCACAGAAATGCCAGTGGTCTCTGAAGTGGGCCTATCAGAGTACTATAGTGTCATGCCACAGTGAAACATTTCAATATAACAGTCCTGTGTTGTCCATCAGACCCTCATGCATGTATTACATGATGAGAGACGGTCGGGAGTTGTTCCTTATGTGTCCCTATGAGAAAGAGGTCATGGCATCTGAGCGAATGTGTCTGATGTACCAGAAACTAACTAGCTTGTTAAAAACATGTTAATGTCTAGTGAGCTACATGAAACAATGTATATCGGGATGCACCAATATGGATACTGGATCGGATATCGGGCCGATACTGACGCAAATAGCTGGATCGGATATCGGTGATGATGGTGCTGTTACATTCAGTTTTATGTACTATATGCGTTATACTTTATACTGTAATTTTAATTCCTATTTATGTTTTGGCCAATATGGTATTGCGTTTAAAAGGTTTACACTTGACCTGTAGTTCCTCAGAATTTTGAACGTTTTTAACCAAGTTGTTGATGTACAGTTTATTATTTTAACAATAAAGAATAATTAAATACATTTATATCCAGGTATTTGTTGGTCACATTTTGTTTTACAAAGTTAGAAAAACAATGTTTAAGTCAGTCCTTACATATGATCCCAGTCACTTCCACACAGTGAGTTGATGGCTCTGCTAATGTTTTCTCTATAAGCTATAAGCAGTTGATGAGACAACTCCTGGGTTGCCAGGTTGTAAGAACTCACTTTTATTGGTCAACCTTTTATTTCTGAAAATTGATGATGAGGACAATCTGGACCCAAATGCATTTATTAACATCTTATTAACACTGCAAACTTGATTATTAAAACCCCTTTATTAAATACTTATTAATATCCTCAAAGGCAGACATGATGGCTTATTAGAAAGAGAGAAACATGCAAGTTTTTACAACTTGGCAACCCAACTATGGCTTATAACTGATTTATGAAGCATGAGTCATGATATATCAACCATTAATAAATCCATTAGTTACAACCTTTAAACCCATTGTAAAGGGTTCCTTAGTTAAAAGTGAGAACCAGAAAATTCAGTGGTCGTAGGTTGGAAGTTGTTGGGGAGTGGTTGTTGAGAGAGGGGCCCTCCCCCTTTTTTCTGTTCACCGTCAAATTTAAAGACTATTTCATGATTCTGTCAAACCCAGTTCTGGTAAGGCAACGGCTAAGAAAAACGTATAATTGCACTTAACAGATTCTGTAATTATGTTGGATTCCTGCCGACAGCGCCAAATTGTGAAGGAAAAATATTTAGAGCATTTAATTGGAGACTGAAAATGTGGACCGGAGACCCAGAATGACTTAGACTGGAGGTTTATTATTTATTTGAATTGAAAGCAGAATCCAGTCAACCATACAGTGTGAAGCTAACACAATTCTGAGGAGCCTCTGCCCACAGAAGATTTTTTTACCCTTGTTGGCAAACAGGAAAGATAACCAAACATGGTAATTGTCTACCAAAACAACACATGGATATCAGTGAGTCAGGAATGTGTACGTGTTTGCAACTGTTGTGTGAGATTCATCCGCTCACTTTGCATCAACCTTGGGAGGTAGACAACATGCTGGTCGATTATCCGAGGCCTTCAACTTATACTGGGCGGTAGTGAGACGTGTCTGACTAGTGACTGGGGTACCCAACTACTCCCAATATGTACTGTGTATGAAGCAGAAAAAAGGGGAAGGCCCTTCTCTCCAACAATCAGTCCCCAACAGAAGTTATATAAGGTTTTAAGTCTGTTCTAATGTATTGGAGTACAACTGTACAAGTCCAAGTGTGTCCATAGTGACTGGCCCTAATCTTTAAGGTATTTATTGGCTGTATCCAATCAGTTGGTAATGGCACAGGCTGCATTTTGTATAGCAGCAGAATGAATGACGGCTTCTAATAACACGTTGAAATGGATCCCAGCGGGACAACGGGCCTCCTGCTAATCTCCACAGAGGAGATTCTCTACGGTGGGGCCTTCATTGGAAATGCCTGCCGTGAAGACTGCTCCTATCTTAACAAAACTGTAAGAGATCCCCGTTCTCTGCCCCGCTTGTTCAAACGCCCTGAAACAGCAAGGAAAAGAAGCTGGTGTGGCTGGTCTTCAGGCTAATGAGGGATACCTGCAGCTAGAAAAACTATACGCTTCAATACCTTTCCCTCTTCATGCCATTTTTCATCTTTGAAGGGGAAGTGATCTGGAAGTATAGGTTTACACTCGGTATGCGGGAGTCAGTGAACGCAGCAACTTAACAATAACTCCTTAACAATACAAAATGTGTTGAAAATATGATTTTTTTTTGTATTATAAAATGGCTGCTATTATATTGATGAATGCAAATAGAATTAGAATATATTATAGATAAAGAAATATCTGCTCCAGTGGTGTTTTGTGGGCATTTTTCAAGCCTCAACAGGTGAAAACAGATGTTTCGTGCTCACAGCTGCACTGCTTTTATATATGATGAGTAATATCTGAGTGAAAACTTGGCACTACGTTGACACGCAAACAGTGCTGCTGTCTGCGCTATTACAGCTGTGAGATAGTCCACCTGTAAAGCCACCACTCCCCCTCCATTTTTTACACACAGCTGGGGTCAAACTGTTAATGCAAATGCTGTTACTGATACTGTGAGTCTCGTGAATTGATTGCTTGATGTATCCGCTGTAAGAAACGTGTCCAGACTCAGTCCAGATGTGTGAGTCCTGTTTGTGCATACATTTGTGTATTTCTTCCTGTCAGTTTGGTAGATTTGCATGTTTGCGTGTGTTAATCTTGTGTAGCAGCGCTACGCTGTCTGCATCTGGAGCAGTGGGGGTCGCCTGTCTGACATCATTCATCCAGCGACACCAGACTGTGGGTGGGCATAGTTAGAGCAGACCAACCTGCAGACATAAGCCAAAATAACATTGTCCTTGTCAGACAAGGTTTTACTCGTTGCTAATGAAAAGTGAGTTAGTTTATTATCAGGGGATGACCTGCCATGTTTAATTTGTCACACCGGGTCTAAATGGGTTTGTTCTCTTGTTACTGTTTCACCAGTGGCAGATGGTGGTCTTCAAACAGGATGTTTGTCCAGCTGAGATTAGACTGGTGTGTGTGTGTGTGAGAGAGCGCAGGTGCAGACTGATATCTTATTTCATTTATCAATATTCAATTGTTCCATTCCTCTTTTGATCAACAGTAATGTATGCGTTGCATTTCCCCTCTTCCTAAATTTCCATTCATCGCAGTGGTGCCGGGATTTTTCACCTCCATTGTTTCTAATTCCTATGCAGCCATTTTTTTTCTCATATTTTTGGTAATTTTGTTATAATGTACTGTATGTAGAACACTCTAATGGACTCACATTTATCTATCTATCTATCCATCCATCCACCTATCTATCTATCTATCTGTCTATCCATCCACCTATCTATCTATCTATCTATCCACCTATCTATCTATCTATCTATCTATCCACCTATCTATCTATCTATCTATCTATCTATCTATCTATCTATCTATCTATCTATCTATTTTTTATCTTATCTATCTATCTATCTATCCATCTACTATCTATCTATCTATCTATCTATCTATCTATCTATCCATCCATCCATCCATCCATCTATCTATCTATCTTTGTTATCTATCTATCTATCTATCTATCTATCTATCTATCTATCTTTTATCTATCTATCTATCTATCTATCTATCTATCTATCTATCTTTGTATCTATCTATCTATCTATCTATCCATCCATCCTCCGGTTGGGTTGGAGGCGGTAATGCGCCATAAACCACCAACGAAGAAGAAGAAGAAGAAGCACGACAGCTCCGCCCAATGCATTATGGGAACAATCTTGCCCTCGGATGTCCGCGGCTAGCGGCTAACGACGACAACAACTCGTTTCAGCACGAATAAATTGAACGTAATCATAGAAGCCGTCCACTGTTGGATGTATTAGTTTTATAAAGTGTGCTGGACTCGCTAAAGCTGGATTACAAAGCTGCTGAGAGGGACACAAGCGCACCGGAAGTCTCGCTGGAAAGCTAGCTACACCGGTGACGGAGCGGCGGCCATTTAACGTGAGTGTCGTGACATAACGTTACTGTAAAAATAGTAATCAGAGTATTTTTATGTCGCGGACGACGCCGACCTCTTGAACATTTAACATTACCACCAACAGCTAAGTTACACTGTGTGAGTTTCTCAGATTGACAGGGACGAGAGGGCAGAATAGAAAGAGCTCACCCGCTCTTAGCACTAGCTAGCACTTAGCTAACTCTGCACGGCCAGTGAGCTCAGACAAGTGTGACTGAGAAACAAACGTTTTAAGGCTTCAACAACAAATAGACGAAAATTGATCGGTGTTCTGACTGTATCTTACTTTTAATAACAATTTGCAGTGTGCACATGGTTTGCTGGGTGTGCCCACCGTTATTATTCGCCACTGACTTCTTTTCACTCTGTGCATATTTAGTTAATAATTTACAGCCTTTCACAGTTACACTGAAGGATTAGCGTTAATATAAAAGCTGCCCTCTTACAGGAGAGTAGATTTAGAATGTAGATCATTGTGTGTGCTTGTGGGTATAAAGATTACGTTTTGTGGTTGGATGTTGTTCAGGTTGGGTTATAGGGCCATGTAATTGTTTATCTACTTTTAACTTTACTTTAACATATCATCATACAGTCATTTTACTTCAGTGGTCCAAAGAGACAGAGGTTGTTGCTCCTCTATTTTTGAGGCAAGAGGGTGATCAAATATTAAAGAGTATTTGGCTGAAATACACCATTACCAAATCTCAGTATCATGTCAATCACTGCAAAAGACATAAAAATCTTTGCAGATTCGTCATTGATTATATCTTTCAAGACATTATTATAGGAAATGTGGTGTTTGGTTCCTTAGAAAAAATCCCCAAACAATATTGTCTTGTTTTTTTTAAATCATTTATTCCTAAATATAATTTTTACAATATATACTGTATTTTGTAGTTTACTTAAAGGATATTGACTAATATGTGAAACCTCTTTCTAGTCCACAGCCATCACTTCTTTCAGTTATTTTTTTTTCCAAATGCATCATTTTGAGCAAAGTGACTAAAATACTACAAAACATACTACAAAATCTGTTGTAGACATTCCTTATTTACACCTACGAACACATTGGAAAATGTCTGCATTAACATCTTACAATTTAAAGATAGAAAAAATGTGAAAGTACTGAGATGCACAGGTGCTGTGATGGCAGGTCTGGCTTTCCACTTGCAGCATGTCGATGTATCACTGTTTGTCCAGAGAGGACTCATCCGTTAGCCATGTTCTGTACTCGCAGACGCACACACTGTTAACAACTAGGTGTGCTTACTGTGAATAGTCTGATAGCAATGTGCATGCTCCCCCCACCTACTGCTTTGTGAGAATGTTTCCTGAAAGTACAATGACTAGATTTATCAGAGTGCTATTGTAATACAGTGAAACCACACATACTCGTCACGTGACTTTATGTCCTCTTATAGGAAGCACAGTAATAGCGGACCACACTAACACAGTGTCTGTCATATCAACTGTCCTCTCCTCTTTTAGTGAAGTCATTACATCATTACAAGATCTTAAAAAAGGTCTCAGCCTTAGTCTGCTCTAGTCCTCATGCTTAATTCAATCTGCAAATTGAGTCGCTCCATTCAATATTATCTCTGTTTATTTGCTTAGTGGGTCTGAGTGGAATCGATGTAGTGTAGTGTAGTAGCTTTATACCATCCTGAAAAATATTGAGAGTGCATTATAAGTGTGTATGTGGTTGTTCTCGTAATGGATTTCGGATTAAGGGTGAGGATTAATAGCATTTTATGCTCCTGTTCCTTGCTTGTACTTGTTTGGCAATTTGGTGACCTGTCATGTACTGCAGTGTATAACAGAGAGTGTCAATGCAATTCAGTGGTACGCTGCTGGTGTGTTGGTGGAGTGTCTTTTGTGCTGTCTTGAACTAGGTGCTGTCTTGAACTGCGTCCTTTACTTGTGATATTTTCATGATTTAATATGGTGGAGGCACACCTAGGCAGCCCTCTCTTACTCACATCTTGCTTGTTTGATTCACTTTTATTCTTCAGCAAGCAGATGTAATCTAATTTTCCTATTTTGGCAGTGATGCCAGTAAGGTAAAGTAAAGGTTAATGTCTGTGCTCCACCAATATTTGCCATCTGCAACCGCTTGCACATAAGACAGTCTCCTTTTTCAGCTGATTAACTCCCTGTATGGCTATTTGAAGGCAGCAGGTGTGTGTTTCATCTTTAATTTAAGCGCTGCGGACATGCAGTCCAGTTCATGCTACCTGAACTAAGTCCTGCACAGGTAGCACCAACCTGTAGCAAAATAATGAACCAACTTTTGTTGCACAAATGGGTGATTGCACAACATCTATCAGTTAATGCAGTGAAACTGTATCTGGAGTGTTGGAGATGGCAACATCATTGACCCTCTCTTAAACTTTGCTCTCCTCATTATGTCCCTGAACCTCCTCAGCACTGTTCATTTCCACTAATCCCCCTCTTGTAACCTCATCCAACAACACCTTGTTACCAGGGGCAACATGTTCTTGTATCTACTGACAACAGTAGCCTGACGTGTTACATTTTTAATAGCAGCAGAGGTAGATCTGTGGATGTGCTTCGATTCACAAAATTTTCATGCATAGAATTTGTATACTGTCCCATTCAGTGTTGTAGGAGTGAAATTGGTAGACTTTTTTTTTACAACATATAAGATTGATTTTGATTGTGACTACTCTCATGTATACCTGTGTTGTATATCTTCATTATTAGTTCTTAAAAGAGTTGCATGGCTGATAGTGAAAATCAGGCCCTGAGGCTCTCTAACATGCCCAAGCTTTGCTCCTTTTCTTTGCCCTGAGGGCCACAGCCACACCCTGTGACAAACAGGTTGCCCTGAGCCTTATCTGGAGAGGTGATCCATCACCTGTGTAAAGCCGACACTCAATCACACTCGCAGCAGCTATAATACTTGGTCTTTTTGTCACCCACTTTCTCTCACTTCCCCATTTTCAAATATTTATACCTTCTGATATTGAACATGAGGGCCAGCAGGGTAAAAAGTTGTGTGCCCCTTTGTAGACATACAGTATACCATGTGTCTCATCCCACTCCTGTTCAGACTGGGCTCAGATGACGATGAATGTACTCTAAATGAGACATTTTTCTCTTCTATAAACATGACAGACTTGCCCTGTGCATTGTCTCGTCTTGTTAGTCTTGCAAAAGCCTGTGAAATGGAGTGAAAATGCCATCTAAAAAGAGTTTAGTCATCTCTGTTAAGTTGGGTTTCAGTGCTTGATGTTATTGTGAGTCAGGAGCGGTCAGGTAGGGGTGAGAGCCTATGGCTTAGTTTTAATTAACTACCAGAGAGCTACATGTGTTATGCCGAGTGTCTTATAGACAGACGTGTGTTTACCAAACTGACAAAGCTGTGTGGTGTTTTCTCTTTTTCTCTCCTGTGAGACAAGGAGCGATCACCCTTTTTGCTCTCCTCCCTTCCATCACTCCCCCGCTTCTTCAACCCCCTCCTCCGCCTCCTCTGTTTTTTCGCTGCTGTCAGGAGCTGTGGTGGGCCATGGTGTGATTTAAGGTGACTAGATGAGTTGACCTCTTGTTTGTTTAACTTAACGCCACCAACGTATACCGTAGTTCATCCAACTCCATTATTCTGGGAATATCTTAACTCTAGGTGTCAAGAATGCAGGCTGCACTCACCTTGGCTGGGCGTGTTCGCCACAGTAAATGTTTGGTTTAGCCAGCCGTTCCGTTCACTTGTGAGGCAGAGAGGGGGCGAATTTCAACATGTCCTCAAAGTAGGAATGTAGCTGCAGGTAGGTCCCCCCCCTCCTTCTCGCTGGGCCTTTGACAGCCTGTTTATGAGGAGGTGATGAGCAGGGAGGGAGGTAGGAGGAGAGCACACACGACAGGATGGGAGGCATGTTGTCATGGCCGAGTCAACGCTTTGTAACTTGAGTTTTGTTGATTGTTACGTATGAAGATATCCTTGAAAAACCCCTCACACGAACAGATAAACTTGAGGTCAATTTAGAAAAACTTTTAGTGGTTGACATTTGGTATAATTTTACATAATTTCATTTTCAAAAGGTTTCTTAACCGATAACCCACCCTATTTAACTGATTATCAACCTCTAACCAACAAGATTAGTGCCTTGCATGTGCCAGCTGCAGTTCTCAGTTCACCGTCACTGTCCCCTGTGATGTGTCATGGACATGCAGCCACTTTACCAGTAAACGTCCGCCACCACCATCGCACATTTAGTTTAGTTTAGTAGGTTGCCAGATGTGTCTGCTTGGATTAACGATAGCAATTGTCTGACAAATAGTGTGTGTGTTTGAGCTATGTTAGCAGCTACTAACTGATAGCATTACCGGTGGCTTTGTGCCTGCTGTAGCGTAACCTCAGAGAGTTTCCAACAGGCCGTGTGTGTGTGGTGATAGTGAGTGTGAGTTTGTTGTTAGCGTTATAGCTGTTAACGTATATGTAGCACCCAGTGTGTGTACAGTTTATTTGTCTGTGAATAAATGCTATGAGGCTACAAGCTAAAACTCCTCAGCTGCCAACTTCCTGTATCTGCGTCAGCTCTCTCTTAAGGCGTATCAGTTTTTCTCCTTAAATTGACAAACCACTCCTCTGTGTTTTTCTCAACTTTTTAACGAATTATCATTATTTCTTTTAAAGGTTTAACTGATAGCATTAATCGGTAAAAATGCTGGATGTCCGTTATCAGTTAAATGGTTAATTATTAACATAGTTCCCTAGTTTTCATCTGATAACGGTGATATGAAGGACAGGTTAGGTTTTTGTCCTGATTAAACAAACAGTATACGATATAACAAATCAATTAGCAAGCTTTAGAGGTGCTTGTAGCCAGATTTTTGTTATCTTTGAGCTGACCTAAGCTGTTTCTCCCTGTTTACAGCCATTAGTCAAAATCAACCAAATAATAACCAGACACAAGACAGCAAAGCTGAACAAATAAACAAATAGACAGAACTTATACAAGTCAAGCATTCTGTAAGTTGTAGACAATGCAAATAGTGCACATATATCCATGGGCTGGATGATGATGTACAGTCATTGTGCTAAGCTAAGCTAACAGGTGGGTTGGCTGTTGCTTCATATTTACTGTACAGAGATGAGAGTTGTATAAATGTCATCTGTCTGCAAGCCAATAAGTGTATTTCCCAGCATGTCAAGCTATTTCTTTAATACAAGTGTTATCTTGGCAAAAACCACTTCCTAGTTTTAAAGCTGCATCTCCACTGTATGTTAAACCTGATGGCGTCAGTCAGCACTGTTGAATTTCCACAACAAACACAGGTGACCCATGTGGCGCTGATGAGGCAGTGAGACGGCAGTGAGTACGTTTATAAGGTCGGGCCGGACTAACTGTTTTTTTTCCGGTTTGCTGCAACAAGCACTCTGCCAGCCAAGGCAACCCAGGCCGTCCTGAAGCATGTGTGATTAGCGCTGGACTCTGCTCCACTTCGTTTTTTTTCTGTGTGCAAAGTTCACTCTGACTGGCCTCTTAAGTGTTTTATAACAGTCTTATTCGCTGCATTTTTTTCTTGCTCTTTCTAAATGCTTTGGACATGTTGCTTAGGTGTTCCCACAAGAATGGCTGACCTTGTAGTGTTTTGAGCTGAGCTTAGCAACATTTTGGGTGGCCATGACTTCTGATTTAAGGCCTATGGAAGTAGACAGGCAAGTCATGTGTGCAGAAAACACACCGACTTGCTCATGTGCTCACGGTTTCTGTCATACACAAGCACACACACACACATACACTCATGCTACAGATTACAGAAGGGGCCTCCACCCTGACAGTGGCCCTGATTCTCCACATATCAGTCAGCTTTACTACCTTCTCCACACCTCTGTGGAATCTCAGATGCTGTCTACGTTACTGAATGATTACCTGAACCAAGGCCTCTTCCTCTCAGTCCACTGGAAACTGCTGGCCCCTCAGAGGCCATCTTGGCTCTAAAGCTGGTTGTCATCACTGTGGCAAGGTAATTGAGTCATTGCTGATAAAGGCCACGTGGTCGCAGAAAGAAGGGATAATTGTGCCTTTTCTCTTTCAAATGGTGACTGGAGGATGTCTGTTTTTCATGCATCTGTAGAAAAGTATTTAGTGTAGAGCAGTGTGGTCACTTTCATATAGTTCTGGTCCACTTTTCAACCTGGTTGTAATGAGATTAAAGATGTAAAAATTACACCACAGCTCCTGAACTACGATTAGAAATGTTGTCATGTTTCAAATCAGTGATGGCTAATTTGATCTAAGATCAACGGCGGAAACCAACACACTGGTGTCCTTGCAATGACAAACTTTCTGAGTCTGTTCATATTCACGACACGATACATCAGAGACAAAATGTGTGGGTGTGGTGTGTGGTGTGTGGTGTGTGTTGTGTGTGTGTGTGTGCGTGTGGGCTCTTGAGATGTCCTCATGATTAGATTGCAAGTATGTATGGGGGCATTTTGTCTATGTGAGGGTGTGTATGGATACAGACTGACACACATTTTCATCCCACCGCATAACCTGTGAGTAATGTGGGCACAGCTCACCACAAAATTAAAAAAAAAAAATCTGTGAATTTTTTTTTTTTTTCATTTCACTCAGACATCAAGTAGTTTGGTATGCCTCATCCGTCTGTCATGTTTTACCTCTGAGAACATAAAAACAAGCTGGAACAATGAACTGAATGACTCATGAGACATTTTGATTTGAAGGCACAATGACCTTACTGTAAATGTGTATTTTTTAAATACACACCTATTATCTCTTTATTCTTGCTTATTTAGTGCATGTGAGGGGGGCAGCTGCCTGTCAGTTTATATCCTCACAAGCTTGACTAACAGCCTGACTCACCACTTTCCACTGTTCACCACAGCCAGCAGCATGTCAGCGTCCAACCATCAATGCATGATTACATTCAGAAAGTTTGACTATACCGCTATATGCTTTTGTTTCCCCCATAGTACAGAAAGCCATGTGTCTCACACACACACATAGTAAACAACATTGTCGGCACCTTCCCCCCTCAAAGTGGAGCTAATAAATCTTGTGGTGACAGTAAACAGTGGTCCAGCGTAGAGCCTTGTAGAGGGAGTAATCCCTCTACTTCAAAGTTGGGTGGTGTGTTAAAAGGTGCTGATTTAGGGAGTGTCTTGGGTGAGTGGACAAAAAGATCAGGTTCATCACCAAGAGACTAGTTTGTGTGTGGTGCCAGGACTTGTCACGGGTCATGCTCTGACTGCTCCACTCTGTCCACTATTAATTCACAGGTCATGTGAACTGTCTTCTTTGCGTTTAGGCTAGGAGGATTATCTGTGAAATCTGGTATAATCTAATAGCCTGTCTCTACTGTTCTTTCTGTCTGTGCATGTCCAGGCTTCTTGCAGGAGCACCCAAAGAGAAAGCCGAATTTCTACGAAATGTCAATGAAACGGGCGCCGTCTACTCTTGTCCCATCACAACAGAGACCACAGACTGCTCCAGAATGGACCTGGTCAGCACAAGTAAGCATGATGCAGAGCTCTCAGAATTCATGTCATGTAAAAACAAAGGTCCAGAAGCTCTTCTGCAGAATTAGTAAATATGAACAGAGACGTAGGGGCTGCATGATGGTGCAGTGGTTAGCACTTTCGTCTCACAGCAAGAATCTGGTTTGGGGTCCTTCTGTGTGGAGTTTGCATGTTCCCCCTTGTTAGCGTGGGTTTTCTGATGAATCTAAATTACTAAATTACCTGTAGGTGTGAATGTATCTGTGTGTGCTGTGATGGACTGGTGACATGTCCAGGGTGTACCCCCGTCTTTGCCCAATGCCAGCTGGGATCGTCTCCAGCCCCCGCAACCCCTAACGGGATAAGCGGTTGAGGATGGATGGAACTGACACGTTATCTTTAAATATAAGTGTAGAGCTTCTGCTCGAAACGTCTCTCCTTTATGATGTGCTGATAATTTGCACTTATGGGAGCTACTGTGTGTGGACCTTTTTGACATTTTCATTGCTGTTTTGTATTGGTCCAGCACCTGCCTGATGACTTCTTTATATCATTTTTTGAGCTGTCAGAAGTGATTCATCATTTTGACATTTAATAGGGGAATGCAGTATTATAACAGAGTTTCAGTACAGGTCCGGTTGGGGCTTTGAATGAGCCTGAGTCACATAGTGAAGGACTGCAGTCTGCACCTGAGCAGACTGAGAAATTGAGGGAGAGGAATTAGCATTGATGTGAAAACATCATCTCCAGTAATGTTAGCTGCAGTGCTGCAATGAGTAAAATTTTAACGCGCTCACAATGCTAACATGCTAATGTTTAGTAGGTGTAATATTTACCTTGTTCACTAACTCTAAACAAAAGTACAGCTGAGGCTGATGGGAATGTCATTAGTTTTGTAGAATCCAAAATATTGGTCAAATTAGAGTTGTGACCAGATGGTAGTGCGAGATGACAAGTCAGAGCATCACCAAAGTCAATAGGATTCATCCTCTGGGCACCAGCGAATTATATACAGATTTTCATGGCAATCTGTTTTAAGGTGAGACGTTGGGAGGACTGGCAGGGAGGTGGAACAATGGGCTGACTTTTCTTTTCAGTCACAAAAAAAACAAAAAAAAAAAAACATGAAACAGCAGTAAAACACAGGGAGGGAAATGCTCTGCCTTCACCCAGCTCACAACAGGTCAGATGCTGCTCTTCAAAATAAAAACCTCTTCAGAGGCCTGTACTACGAAGCAGGATTTGGGGGTTAGCTAGGTTATTTCAGGGTTAACCCTGAGTTTTCAGTCCTCCGATGGTGGTTCACTTCTACCGGGGTAGATCATCATGGTAACTGATGCTGAACATCTAACCGAGATCAGCTCGTATAAAAGCACCACCTGCTGACCAATCAGAGCTTGGTGTGTGGATCATGTGATAATACTACACAAATATGAAGAAGTCTAACTAGTAAGTCATAATCCAGGATAAAAACACCAGAGTTTAAACTGACAAATGCAGGAAGAACTGGCTGTATGCTGTATACTTGATCTAGTATTTCACTTCAAGTTGGTTAAAAAGTAATGATCGAAATTGAAGCAACAGAAACAGAGTTATCCCACCTAGAGGTCAAACTCCAAACATTCCCATAATTCACCTAACAGCTTTTCTGTTGGACTCTCTCTGTCTGGTTAGACTGCAGGGAATGAAATCAGCACCTGCCACCTGCCACATACAGGGTAAACGTAAATTTATTTTCATAATAATTTATTGGGGGCTGCACGGTGGTGTAGTGGTTAGCGCTGTCACCTCACAGCAAGAGGGTCGCAGGTTCGATTCCAGCTTGCGGCTCTTCTGTGTGGAGTTTGCATGTTCTCCCCGTGTAAGCGTGGGTTTTCTCCGGGTACTCCGGCTTCCTCCCACTGTCCAAAGACATGCTGTTTAGGTTAATTGATGACTCTAAATTGCCCGTAGGTGTGGATGTGAGCGTGAATGGTTGTCTGTCTATATGTTGTCTGTCTCTATGTGCCCTGTGATGGACTGGCAACCTGTCCAGGGTGAACCCCGCCTTCGCCCAATGCCAGCTGGGATCGGCTCCAGCCCCCCCGCGACCCCTAACGGGATAAGCGGTTGACGATGGATGTATGGATGGATGGATAATTTATTGGGAGTGACAGTAGGTTTACAGAAACATACAAATAAAGCACAAATGTAAATGATTGTGCCTCCATATTTTGGTATTTTGCCCCCAAACCACCCCCAACTCTCACCTGTTGCCGATGCAAAAAGGATAAAGAACAAAAAACAAAGTTGAATTAAATTTAAAAATTAAAATATATATAAATCATTAATATAAATAAATGAAAATGAAATAGAGGCTGCACAGACGTGCAGTGGTTAGCACTGTCACCTCACAGCAAGAGGATTGCAGATTTGAATCCGGCTCGGGGCTCTTCTGTGTGGAGTTTGCATGTTCTCTCCATGTTAGCGTGGGTTTACTCCGGGTTCTCCAGTTTCCTCCCACAGTCCAAAGACATGCAGGTTAATTGATGACTCCAAATTGCCCGTAGGTGTGAATGTTGTCTATGTGCTCTGAGATAGACTGGCGACCTGCCCAGGGTGCACCTGGCCTTCGCCCAATGTCAGCTGGGATCAGCTCCAGCGCCCCCTAATGGGATAAGTGGTTGCAGATGGATGAAAATAAAATAAATACTAAAAAATCAAGTACACACTGTCTCCGTGTTTATAATTGTAAAATGTTCAGTGACCTACCACAGTGGTAGGTGAGGAAAAACGTATTTTCTGACTCTATTAACATGCCTTCTGTTAAAAAAAATAAAATAAAACAAAACCTTTTCCCTAAAACCAAGCCATGATAACTGTGATGACACCATCAGGGGACACTTTCTCAGACTTGCCAAAGCTCCTCTCAGAGACACAGCAGACATTTTACTTGTTGTTATATTTATATAATAATAATATTATTATATAAAGGGTTCTCACGGGCTCAGTTGTACTCCCCATGAATAAGTGTAAGTGTAAAATCAGTGTCTCCCTTTAGCACATACAGGTTTCTGTAGAGCAGGGGTGTCAAACTCAAATACACAGTGGGCCAAAAAAAACTGGGACTAAGTCGTGGGCCAGACTCGATATTTATTGAAAAATTGACCACAACTGTGCAAATTATGTGCATATACAGTATATATACTGTATATATAATAAACTTTTTTATATGGAAACAAACTTAAGTTTTGCTTAAACATTTAATCTGGAACAAGTAAAGCTTAATATTATGAACACAAGAAATTAGATTTCAAATAAAAGATACGTCAATAGCATTTGTTTCTTATTTTTATTTAAGTGAATTAAATAATATTATGCTCCTCTCTATCTGTCTATCGTTTCAAGTTAATAACTTAAGTATAAGTTAAGTTTATGTCCAGGCCAACAGATGTGGGAGGGGACGCTTGCCCGCCTTCATTGACACGCCAACGCACTGGCAGAGCATTCTGAAGATTTGTAGCATTAGCGGTTCATGCACTATATACAGGTGGGCCAGCTCTAATACACATTTGCTATCATCTTGCGGGTCAAATCTTATTACACGGGCCTGAGTTTGACATCTGTGCTGTAGAGGATTTCCCTGACTGCAAAGTGATGAACTGTAAATAATCTGCATGTCAGTCATCCAGCTTCCTCTTGATTCAAGAGCAGAGCTAGTGTGTCAAATGATCTCAGTCTAATCCCCGGCCTGTCCTATAGCATTCACAATCATTCGCTGCAGCTACATGATGAGCTCCAGGACATGAAACTCTGAAAGCTCAACCTTTCTTAATTGAAGGTTATTAACTGATAGACTTAAAACTGTATTAGCCTGAGGTGAAAAGCCCCCCTGGAGGCTACAGGTAAGAGCTATAATAAAAAGATTCCTCATCACTGTTGATGTTGAGGTTGGAGTGACTGCTGCTGCAGTCACAGCACATTTTTGTGGTTTTTATTTGTCAGGGCATGATCCAGGCTGAATGAAGCTTTACTGAATGGGTTGGTTTCCCGTGATTATTTTCACCATAATCATTTTGAATGTGTTTTTTCTACATAATGGATCATTGAACATGGCTGACAATGAACTGTATACTGGCTTGTGTAGTTAAAATCTGATACTGAATTAAAAGTAGAAACCTGTTTTTTAAATAGAAGACCAGACTAGCCTTTTAAACTGTTATTCCCATCCACAGCAAATCCATCTGAGATGGTGGAGGGCATGTGGCTGGGCGTGACGGTGGCCAGTCAGAGAGACCAGCCGGCTGGACGTGTGCTGGTGAGATGACACCCTGTTTTACTCTCTTGTTAGTCAGTGTTACAGGTGGCGTATTGCACAGTTTATATGGCAACATTTACTGTAGTGCTGAGAGGATGCAGGGTGCGATAAAACATTGACACGGTGTGCTTGTTGCAATATTTACTGAGGCATAAAGCAACCGGATGATACACTCAACACACACACACAAAACAGAATGACACATACAGTTAGCAAATGCCACATTGAGTAATAACGAAATTATGTTCATAAGTAAGATATTGTATTTTTCCAAAGGGATTTTTTTCACTTTTTAATATGATTCACAGAGGGTTATTTTTTTGAGGAAATATTGTTGTATGCACACTGTATGAATATACATACATGGATATATTGGTAAATGAACCATAATACCCTTTCCATTTGGTTTATTTTATTTTTTAATATACTGTACCTCACATCTGACATATCTGATATTGCTCGTAACGGGGGGGGGGGGTCTATTTTCTCATTTTAAACCAGCTCTTAATCCAGTGTTAAATTTCTGCAATTTTTTTTTTTAACATTTTTATAGATGGAATTGAGGATTTGGTTTATTTTTATTATTATTTACTATTATTTCAGAGCATTGTGCTAACATCTTGTATTGTTTTTCTTTAAAAAAACAAAACACAAACAATATATGGCTAACAAAAACAGCAAACTACTGCATTCTAAGTGTGTAATGCAAAAAGGGACAATAGTAGCGTAATTATCAGGCAATTATTTTGTCTTTTGTTTTAATTTCATGGACATTTAATTTACTTAGACTACTACTTAGACTACTTTACAGATTTTCCCCCTCTTAGCTTGCTTGTTTCAAACGTGCACAATAAAACAGAAAGTAATTATTTTTTAATTAACTCTAGCTGATTTAGTCTCAGTATGGGTATGTTATCATAGTCAGATTTGACACATCGAAGTTTGAGCAATCACACAGTCCATAGCATCCCAGAATACACACTTTTTTGTGTGTCCAGGCATGCGGGCATCGCTATGTGAAGATCATCCAAGGCGGCACAGAGGAGCAGCGGCGGATGATTGGAAAGTGCTATGTCAGGAGCAACGACCTGACCTTTGACCCCAACGATGACTGGCAGACTTATAGTTATGAGGTCTGCAATCCCAGCTTTGACATGGAGTTTGAGGGCATGTGCAACATGGGCATCTCAGGCGGCATGACAGACACTGATGTCTACATCGGCGCCACAGGCAGCTATGTGTGGCAAGGTGGGCACTGAAGAGTTAACGCCAAAAAGAGCGTGTTTTGTTACTTAATACTGAAATAATGGGCTGGTTTCACAGACAGGGATTAAACCCAAGTCTGCTAAATTCTAGTGTTACAATTCAGTGTAACACTGGGATTATTCTCTGTCTGGGAAACCTGTCCATTGTGCATGAAGCAGACATAACACTGTTGTCTAATTTTGCTTGTTATAAAGGAAATGTTCATGTAACATGGAGAGATCCAGATCCAGCGAATGCCTGGGACTCTATAAGCAAAGACTTCGGACAGCTGAAAAGACGTTACAGTTATATGGGTAAATATACAGTGTTTTTGCATCATATAAATATACATTCATGTACTTTGCCATGTTTTTAAGGGCTCTTAACTCGTCCACAATGACGGTTTTAGAGTGAATCTCAAACGCTGTCTTCCGCAGGTTACTCAGTTCTTGAGGAGAAGAAGATGCTGAGCCATGACGACTACACAGTGGTGACAGGGTCTCCCAGGGACGAGTCCAAGGGCTCTGTGGTGTTTGGGAGAAAGACTGACAAAAACATTGAGCCAGCGCTCATCATCCCCGGGGAGCAAGTGGGCTCGTACTTTGGGAACAGCCTCGCTATCACCGACCTCAACAATGATGAGTGAGTCTCTGCACACCACTCTGAAAACTGATATTATCTTTAGCTTCTTCTGTCTTATATTGCACATTTAATATTTCCATGCTGGGAATCAAATAGACTTTTATAAATTCTTTTGTCCTTGTTTTAAACACATTTTATTAAAATTTAAACACTATCCTCCAAATGAACAAAAATCATCCATCGAGACATCTTTCACTGCAGGGGACCAAAACAAATTTATGGAGTCTTATGGAATTTATTAGTCTAATATTAATGAAAGCACACAGAAGGATTCACAAATGTATTTTGTGAATTATATAAAAATTAGTTTCTTAACAAAAGTAGTTATCTTTGTATATGTTTTTCAGTTTTCATCAAACATATTCCGACAAACATACTTCGATGTTGTTGCATTTACATGCACTCTGTTGAACCTGCATTTATAGTTGCAAAATGTGTTAATATGTTTGAGTTGTGAATGCATGCTATGTGTGTGTGGCATTTAACACTAGCTTTGGCTAACATGTTAAGCTAAATGATGCTAGAATGGACAACCTATGACCATTAGCTAGCTAGCCATAATATGATCGTAGTAACGTTAGACAACATCTTGCAGCTACTACTTATTTACTTGTTTTGGTTTGTGAGCAACTTATTTTAATGCATATGCATAAACAGGTAAGATACTTGCCAGTAAGGGTATGTTGTCTAATATTGTATTATAGCTAATGATCTGTATTATGTAGTTAGCTAACCTGTTAGCTAACACTAGAGTTAAATGACACGTCACTAATATAGAAAACACTCATAACTCAAACATATTTAGTCATGCACACCAAGACATTTGTTACTTACACTGACTTGAGCGCCAGTACCAGATGCCATATCGAGGTTGACCTCTGACTTCTGGGCAGTTTGATGTCCATCCTGTTCATAATTGCAGCAGACTGCACATACTGTATATGCTATGTGATCGCATTCAATCGTACCCTCAAATCTGTTCTCTGCATACATCCATGAGCTATGCTAACGTGATTGGCTGAAACGGAAGGAGACATCTGACTGGCTACAGAAATAATGCGGTCGTGAATCAAGCCATGGCAGTGGAGTCTCAGAAAACCCACACAAATGCAGTGAAGTTCACACAAGAGAAGCAGTTTCTAAATGCAGGTTCAACAATCTGTAATTCGCATATTTGAGGATTTCTGCTGAAATATCATATAATGAAATATTTTGTGTATCAGAAGTACTTTTGTGAAACTTATTTTTTATGTGAATTTTTTATAGATTTATATACAATGCTAACTATTTTTGCAGAGCAGTTTAAATATATATATATCAAATATATTTGTAAACCTTTCTGTGAGCCTTCATTGATATTGAGACTGATTTGACTCCATAGGTGAAGAAGAGCAGTAGTGTTACATTTGCATGGGTTAATGCATTGTCTGTAACTGTATCTTTTGCTTTTGAGTTGCCTCACACTCAGATGCTCTGGAGCTATGATCTGCCTTGTTATGCAGAGAATGCATGACACTGACGTATGTCTTAGCTGAGACGAGAGAAGAAAACCTGTTCTTTCAGCAGCTGAGATAAAATGTTCATCGTGACATCATGGTGAAATCATGTATGTCTTTCAATGCATGAGTGAAACCTTGTTTGGTTCGTAGGATTTTAAAGAATCAACGTTTGCGATGCAAGGAATAGTTAGGATGCGGTCTTCTGGTATGTATGTGTGCATGTATTTACATATTAAAGTTTATTTTTGGATGTTCCCCTTTGTGTATTACAGCTGGAATGACCTGATTGTGGGCGCTCCATTTTACTTTGACCGTATGAAGGATCAGGGAGGAGCAGTGTATATCTTCATGAATGAGAATGGGTCGTTCCAAAAGACCGCCAGCGTGGTGCTGAAGGGTCCCTCGGCTTCTGGATTCGGCTTCGCAGTGGCTGCCATTGGCGACGTCAACCAAGACGGATTCCAAGGTACGACCCTGAACACGACATTGGTTATATACTGACATGTTGCTGAACAAAATAATGTAAATACCTCATGGAAAAGTTGAAAGCTTTGAAACTCTTTCACTTTCATTGGTTGACAACTACAGAATAATGTACTTTGTGAAATGGTAATGCAGGTACTTAAATCTGTTTTATGAAGTGTTTCTATTATTTTACCTACCCCTGTGCATACTACTGTGTATTTAATGTGGTGCACTAACTGTTCTGCTTTGACAAGAGGAAGCATTCAGTACTCCATTAAGACTGATTGTTTTTATGCACTGTTGCTAAGCAATAATCTCAGCTGGGAAAGATAATGTAGTCCACTGTGATGCATTTCTGACTACTGAAAAGCTGTAAAAAAAAAAAAAAAAAAAAAATAGGCAGCGCTATGCTGCCACTTAGAGGGTGAATATATTCCTTACAGACCTCCCTTAGCTTCTTCTCAGCAGACTGCCTTTGCATGTTTCCTTTCAATATATTCACTCAGTTGTTTATGTGTGCAGACTTTGCAGTGGGAGCTCCGTTCCACGACACAGGAAAGGTTTACATATGGATGGGAAGTAAAAAGGGAATCTCAAAGGAGCCCAGTCAGGTAATATCTGAGAGCTAAGAGCTGTTTGAATTCTCTAAATGTTAAGGAAAGGTGCTTCAGTGCTTCCTTTCTCATCTCCTTTAGCGTAGGATATACTGGACCATTCTTTACTTTATTAGGAAAGGAGATAATAACATCCCACAATTCCTCGCGGCCGCAACATTCAAAGCGATGCATACAGTCATGTACTAGTTAGGATTCATGTTGATAAATATGAGTGACCTTGACAACCTTGACCCTATTTTTAATTATTTATTCATTTCAGACATGTGCAAAATACTTGAGCAAAAAAACAAAACAAGTATAATAAATAAAATGAACAGTAAACATATAGTAAACTGTCAATAAACAAATACTCAACATAAATATTACATGTCATACACACAAGGAATAGGATGAAATTTGACCCACACCTGGTCCTACCCCTTCTCCATAACTTGAACAATTAACTCAATATTTATCATATATTCCTTTTTTATTTTCAATATTTTTTATTTTTCAATTTTCAGCAGAAGGACGTGCGGTATCTCTGTGTCACTCGCCTCGGGTTGAGGAGCCTGTCATTGAAACAACTCCTGTTTTTAAACGTATGGTGCGGGCATGCGCCTTTTGTAGTCCATTTTTTGAACATTGTAGTTTCACCATGGCAGACCTGCACCACTAACATCCGCTACTGTCGCATCCAGTGCACAAAGTGGGGTGGTATGCAGCGGCGGTACGCAGTGCTGGCATTTTTTTTTTTACACATTATACTCCTTGACATACTGTGACTTTTTCTTGCATACTGGAGCTTCTCACAAGCTGCTGGTACTCTTCTCTGCCATCTCCATATCAGATTCTCTGGGAGATTCATAACAATGCAGCACCAGTGTATTTGCACCGCATGGGTTCATGTAGCGACTGAAAGTGCTGGGTTATTAATCACTGTGCGAGCTGAAGTGTACCAGAAGTGCAATTCTCTGCACTGGTCAACAAGCGATCCTGATCCTCTTCTGTTTACTGTAGGACTCTCTCTCTCTGTCTGTTTGTCATAGACACAACTGACACATATATGGAATAATTACATAATTTAAAACCTGCAGTCACAAACAGCAGAGGCACGCGGCTGTTTCTAATACTACCGTGTATACATATATAGTGGATGGATTTTTAAATGTGATTGGGTAGTGGGAGTGGGAAGGAATTTGAGGAAATAAAACTCCAGGAGAACAGCAGGGAGAGAGGGACGTGAAAGGCATTCATGGGATACATGTTTTATCATCTCATCAGAATCAGCTCATTTATATCACATATAATATACAGTGTATATAGATATATAATAGCACCTGGTTGAGCTGATGCACGGTATAGTGGAGGGGGGTGAGAGCAAGGGTAGAAGATGCATAACCCAAGTATAATATAACATTAAACTCACAACTGATTATGATTGACATAGTATAACATGCTTAAAGAATATAAATAATACGACTAAGTTGCATAAGATTGCGGATACCGGCCAATACACACAACGTGTGAATAAGGGGAGTACTGGCACTAATTTTTTTTTTCACTTCAAGCACTAGTCGCATCATAATTTCAGGGCCTAATGTCAGTGTAGTGAGATTCGCTTAACCCACAGTTTTCCTAAGTCCTTATGAATTCTCCTTCACATCTTCCCTTGACTTCATGACCTTTTCCATCAAGATGAAGGAAAAATGGTTAGGAAAAGACATTAGGATATCCAGATTTATTGTGTTGACCTCCCATTTGTCATTGTTGTCCTCTGTAGGTGATTGAGGGCAAGTCAGTGGGAAATGGAGGATTCCACACATTCGGCTACTCCATCAATGGAGGGATGGACATGGATGACAACAGTTACCCAGACATCTTGGTTGGCTCTCTGGATGACCGCTTGGCCTTGCTCAGGTAGAAATATGAGAGAAGATAAACAGATTTTTTTTGTTTCTTTTTGTTCCAATTGATGTTGTATATCTAAGGCTGTGTTCACATTATAAGCGACAAAAGAAACAAAACCAGCAGCCAGGTACGTTATCGGCGAGTCGCTCTAGCGTTGCTTAAGTGCTCGTTGATGTAACTTTGTTGTTAACTAGAACTGGAAAATGGCTTTTTTTTTGGATGGAACGTAAATAGGTGAAACGAAAACACCCCACAGCGCGTCACGCCTGTCACACAGCAACAAGTATCGGGCGTCAGTCTGTAGCTTCATGACACTGGCGTCTATAGAAAAGGACTTGTAAAATGTTGCGGTGACACTCGTAGTATGAACACAGCTTTATTGTAAATGGTAAATGTGTGTACTGTTCACACAACACAGTTTGATTCCTCTTCTTGTTTTCAGGGCTCGACCAGTCATTCACTTAACAAAGGACTTCACCGTCGAGCCAAAGATTGTGGACCCCAATCAGTGTCCTAAAAGTACACCTTGGTGAGACGTCTCCTCAGAATATCTCATTCTTAAAATAGATTATTTAAATTCATTTCAGATTCAGATGAATTTGTCTTTGTGTTTTACAGCATCACAGCGACTCTGTGCATGTCTTTCACTCTAAGTAATGGGAACAAAGACTTCAAGAAAAATACTAGTAAGCAGTTTTTCTTATCTTAAATTACAGGTTTTTGAGTAAATGCATAATAATTTCAAATTACATAAAATAAAAGCTGCAATTTTTAATCTACATGTATATGTATAGTTACAAACTGTAGAGATACTGGCTTGCTTGATGCTTTTTTGCGTTGTTGTCCAAAATTGCTGTATAGTCGTTTATAATGTACTGTGTGTGTTTATACTCTGTAAAGCGGTGAAGTACACGGTGGAGGCCGACGTGGAGAGGAGGAGAAGCCCCCGTGTTCGTTTTAAGGACAATAATGATGACACGTATACTGGCTTCCTGAGCCTGCCATCTTCCAAATCCAAGTGTCACACTCTGAAACTGATTGTAGCGGTAAAGTCTCAATACAAATACACCATGTTGCGTGTGTGTGTATGTTAATTTACAGTACAGACCAAAAGTTTGGACTCACCTTCTCATTCAAAGAGTTTTCTTTATTTTCATGACTATGAAAATTGTAGATTCACACTGAAGGCATCAAAACTATGAATTAACACATGTGGAATTATATACTTAACAAAAAAGTGTGAAACAATTGAAAATATGTCTTATATTGTAGTTTCTTCAAAGTAGTCACCTTTTGCTCTGATTACTGCTTCGCACACTGAGCTTCAAGAGGTTGTCACCTGAAATGGTCTCCAACAGTCTTGAAGGAGTTCAAAGAGATGCTGAGCACTTGTTGGCCCTTTTGCCTTCACTCTGCGGTCCAGCTCACCCCAAACCATCTGGATTGGATTCAGGTCCGGTGACGGTGGAGGCCAGGTCCATCTGGCGCAGCACCTCATCACTCACCTTCTTGGTCAAATAGCCCTCACACAGCCTGGAGGTGTGTTTGGGGTCATTGTCCTGTTGAAAAATAAATGATGGTCCAACTAAACGCAAACTGGATGGAATAGCATGCCGCTGCAAGATGCTGTGGTAGCCATGCTGGTTCAGTATGCCTTCAATTTTGAATAAATCCCCAACAGTGTCACCAGCAAAGCACCCCCACACCATCACACCTCCTCCTCCATGCTTCACGGTGGGAACCAGGCATGTAGAGTCCATCCGTTCACCTTTTCTGTGTCGCACACGGTGGTTGGAACCAAAGATCTCGCAGAGTGTGTGAAGCAGTAATCAGAGCAAAAGGTGGCTACTTTGAAGAAACTACAATATAAAGCGTATTTTCAATTGTTTCACACTTTTTTGTTAAGTACATAATTCCACATGTGTTAATTCATAGTTTTGATGCCTTCAGTGTGAATCTACAATTCTCATAGTCATGAAAATAAAGAAAACTCTTTGAATGAGAAGGTGTGTCCAAACTTTTGGTCCGTACTGTATGTGTTCATGCATTTGTTTTTTTTTTTATTTACTGCTGTGGACAAGGTGGATGTTTTAAGACTAATGTAAAATTCTTGGATGATTCTACAGGAGCCTGTGAGGGACAAACTGGAGCCAGTGGTCTTTTCCCTCAACATATCCTTACATGAGCAGAAACCTAAAACCAGACGTTCCCTGCAGAACCTGGACTCCTTCCCAATCCTCAGCCAGGAGCAGAAAGTCACTCAGAGAACGGAGGTATGGAGTGGTGCATACATTACATTCATTAGTCACATTTTAATAAACTCTAGACATTGAAGCATGTGCATATTTCCTAGTCCCTCCTGTACGGTATGATGTTATATTACATGTTCTCTGCAGATTAACTTTCAGAAGGAGTGTGGCTCAGACAACAAATGTAGCAGTAACCTGCAGCTGACAGCCCAGTTTGTTGACGAAAAGGATAAGCCTTACCCCAGGTGAGACGAAAGTCTGAATAATTAAGCCCTCTTGGACTGATAAAGGTTTTTAAGCTGTTACAGAACCTGTTTTTCCTCTTGATGAATGTCACAAATAGCCTTTAGGGGACTTTTGGAGACATATATTTATTTGTTTCTTGCCAAGAGTTAGATGAGAGGATTGACCTCAGCACAGTAAATATGAAGCTGGTTAGCTTAGCTTAGCATAAAGACAGAAAGAATAATAGATATAACATGTTAAATACTGTTTATTTAATCCATGCTATTACCTTTGGAGAGAGACCCTATGGGTTAGCAAAATTTCCATACTGCAGTCCAAAAATGTTTTATTCAGGGATGAACCGATCCAACTTCTTCAGTCCTGATAGTGATACCTGGGCTTTGGGTATCTGCTGATACCGAGTACCATGATACCTGATGAAGTATGTAATTAATAAGCTGTATGGCTCACCATGTGGAAGTCACTGGGATCATTCTTTTATGTCAGGAAACATCAGGTTTTGAGTTAAACAACATGTAAATACATCGATCTAAATTTACTGAATTGATATTTATTATTAAAATAAAAAAAATGTACACCAGCAACTTGGTAAAAATTCATCAAAATTAACAGGAATTTCAATTCAGGCGTAAACCTTTTTAATACAGCAACAAATACATCAATATGTAAACAAGAATTAACATTACATTTTGTATTGTACAGTATATAGTGTATAAATACAGAACTCAACAGATCAACCCCATTGTCACCTATATCCCTCAGTATTGGACCGATATCGGTTTATTATTAAATGTAATAATGCAAATCCAAAAGTTTTTTTTGCTGTTGAGCTTTTTCTTGTGGGCAGGACCTACGCTGAAAGATATGACACATTTCTGTTGGCTAGCCTTGATAGGAGCAACAGCTTGGAAACATGTAAGGGATAATGTACGAGTGGGTCATTATTGACCCCTTCAGGATAATGCGCGACTCCTCCGTGATCACACTGCTGGGGTTCATTTCACAATAATGACCAGCTTGCTGTATGTTATCCCATTTATTACACAGCTACTTACTAAAGAATCAATAATTTCAAACAATGTATTGATTTTAAAATGATTTTGTTGATTTAAAAATGACGTGGAGGTGGTCCTCCAAAGTCTATGATCAGAACTGCATCCAAAGCAAAGGCAGAATGCTTTAATTGACCAAACTGAATAGAGTATTGCAATTAAACATATTTTGAGTGCAGTGTCTATAGTTATGCTCAGAAATCTACTTTTTGATTGGAATGCGGAAAATTAACCCCATCTATCCCCTTGTTTCCAGTCTTTATGGTAATCTAAGTAAACATCTTAAGCTAGGTAAGCTGACGTCTCCATGCTGTATCTTCATATTTAATGTACAGACATGGGAAAGCTCTTGAGCTTCTCGTACAACTCTCTGCAAGACAGTGACGTGTTGATCCCAAAATGTCACACTATCCCTTTAATGTCATTAAACGATCACTAATATTTCTCTCAGAACTATTAGCTCTAGCACTGTGGGTTAGCTGTCACTGCTTCGTGCTTACAGTAGCAAACAATACCTGTATATAAATAAGGCTGTAGATGTATTAATTAGCCAAAAATGATTCATGTTGTCCATTTATCCCTGTGTCCAGGCATGGCAAATTCCAGAAACTTCAGTTCAACAGCAATATGAAGATAATAAGGCTGATGGTGGAGGTGACCAACTTTCCTTCTCGGGGGAAACTGGGTGAAGACGCCCATCAGGCCACGCTCAACGTCACCATCCCTGATGCACTGAGATACTCGGGTGTCAGGTCGACGGTACGTCCACTGGAGGGCAGCAGACGACTGAGAAATACCATTTATTTAGTCATTTCCTCATGCCATGTTACACTACGCTGTAAAATCTATCTATCTAATTATTTCTGTCATTGAAATTCAGTCCTGTTGTTCACTTTCTCAATATGCTGATTTTGTATTCAGGACCACGATGTACAATGCACTTTGGACAGCACAGTGATTTGTGAGCTGGGGAATCCACTTAAAGGCAATGAAAAGGTAAGATTAGGCTTGATTTTCTCTCATCGATGTTGACTCTGCTCTGCTGAGATGAGTTTGACACTTCTCATCGTCTTGTCTCCATTATCAGGTGACACTTGCCCTCAAGTTTGAGACCTCTGGGATTGATTTGTACACACAAGAGATTGAGTCCGAGCTGCTTCTGTCCACGTAAGTGTTAAACATTGATGCATGATTGTGTTTCCTTTATATCCAAGGCTTAGGTCCCAGTTCTGGTTCCACAGTTTAACATTTTGTAGCTGTTCTTATTGTTTTTTAGCGCAAACTTTAGTTGAATTTTGGCTCTAGTGTTGCTACCGTTATCACTAAATATTACACTGGCACACAATGTTGTAATAAGGGTTGTTTCTCCAGTCTTAGTGAGCAGAGTGACCTGAAGCCTGTGCCTGTGGCCCTGCTGATTGAAAACACCATCCTCCCCTCCTTCTCTATGTGAGTCCCATAACCTAACGCGATGTACTGTATATACAGTAAAGAGCACAGAAATGCCATGGACACTGAAATAGTTTATGTCACATCACATTATCTTCCACATCAATTTTTACCTGCACAGTGCTCAATCATTTCTAACTATCACCCTGTCCAGAGCGAACCCGCTGGTGCAAACAGAATTCAGTGGGGAAGTGATGGGCGAGTCAGCCATGGTCAACACCAGTGATGTGGGCAGTCTGGTGGAGTTCACCTTCAATGTGAGTCACCTCCACCACTCAGACTATATTAGACCTCCAGGACTGAATATTGCATCTATAATATGTGTGCAACCCACATTTCCCTCATCTCCACCCTGTCTTTGAAGCCCAAACTTTCATTCCTCAGAAGTTTAATAACGCGTGGGGAAGGGATTGTTACGTGAGCCATGGTTTGTGGTGTAAGCAGGACCAGGGGTGGTTACTATTTAGAGGTTACAAAGTCACAATGAAGCCATGGCTTTTATTCCACACTTTATTTCACAACATATGTTTGATTTCTGCTGAAGTTTCCTTTTTTTGTGATGCTGACTTTACTCACCTCTAGGTAAATATGAGGGGGCAGCCCCTGGGAGACCTGGGGACCTTGGCTGTGGAGTTTGAGTGGCCCTTTGAGGTAACCAACGGCAAGTGGCTGCTGTACCTGACGAAAATTGTTGTTAAAGGGCAATCAGAGGTGGAATGTAACCCTCCTGGAGAAGTTGTCAACCTGCTTAACTTAACTGTGAGTCCATTTTTTTAAGCTTTGGTTAAGAGCCACAATATACGTCTTTTTCACTAACAGCCAACTGATATGTATTCTATCGCTATTATTCCCTCATTTGGTCAAATTTATGCCCAAACATCTTAGACACCTTGAAACAGATATTGAAGATGTAGATTCTGAACAGAAAACACAGACAATGCCAGTGATTCAGCTAGCTATGAACCACATGAAAACATTCTGGTTTCATATTCAGACC
This sequence comes from Pterois miles, assembly GCA_947000775.1. NCBI lineage: Eukaryota > Metazoa > Chordata > Actinopteri > Perciformes > Scorpaenidae > Pterois > Pterois miles. Next base: position 2,998,837 of record CAMQGK010000299.1, read on the forward strand.
TTTGATACATGTCATGCTTTTCTCATCTAATCTTTGCTGAAGAAAGAACAAAGAACAAAGCGTTTGCACAGTTGACAAACCGTGCAAAAGCTTTGTTCTTTCATTTTTTTTACAGCTTTCTCTTGTCCACACCCGAGACATACGCATATCCCAAAATGTCCCATTACTGAAGAGCCACAAACGCAGTTACATGCAGTATAAACAGAGGTACTGGCTTTAATGAAAGGCCTACAACCAATAACAGGACTTTTGCTGTGTCTCAATTTGGATGCTTCCAATAATACATTTCCATGTAGTACACCACGTATTTTACTTGGGTAGTGCATCAATTTCGACAGGGTAGTGTTGTCTCAAAACAAACACGGCTCTTATGCACTTACCGGAAATGATGATCACCACTTTTACCTAGCTCGCTAGCTAGCAGTGTTATCGTTTGTTGTACCAAATCATTACAGACTTATGACAGCTTTTATCCGACAGCAGTATAGCGGTACTCAACTTACATTTGTATAGTGTGGTATTCAACGGAGTGACCACAACTACTGCTCAAACCTCCTCCTCGGCTATGTAGCCAAGATGGTGACCATTAGTGCTCATAGTGCACTACATTTTGCCATACTTATCAGTGTGAATGCACTTATGCACTCAAAATAGCAACTTTAAGTACTGGAGTATGCAAATTGAGACACGGCATATGCATCTACAGCCATGCTAGCAGCTCTGTGAGCTAAATGCTAACATCAGCATGCTAACATGCTCTAAGATGGTGAACTGTTGCCCATCTTAGTTTAGCATGTTAGCATGCCAACTAATTAGCACTAGACACAAATGGTACAACACAAAGTAAAGCTGGCGCTGATGGGAATATCATCAGTTTTGCAGGTATTAGGTCATAAACCAAAGTATGCTGCTAGCATGGCTAACAACTATGTGACAGTTTAATTTTGTTGGTTTTACTGCTCAGATACCTTTGGGTAATATAACTATGTACTTGATGAAGGTTTTTATGATGTTCACAGGCTTGTTACATGAGCTGTAATTCTCCTTGCATGAGAGAAATGAAGCAGCCTGAGCTGTATGAGTAAATGTCAGTGGTAGAAAAGGGGTGTGAAAATGGTCTCAAAGCCAAGCCACAGATGTTCAGAAATACATTTAGGAAAAAAACATGTCGCCACTGACCTCACAGAGCCCTAAATAGAAAGTCATAACGTGTGCGGCCTAGATATAGATAGTAGAAATGACAGTGCTATTCTAAGAAGAATTTGGTAATGTATTTATCAAAACCAGCAATTACCACGAGCCCTCTGATGTCATGTCTCTGTCTCATGTGTTTCCTTCTTTAATTTTCCCTCCCTTGTCTTCCAGTTGTCGGGGAGCGGACGAAAGCGCACTAAACGACAGATCGTGGCGGATGACGATATGAAAAAGCCACATATCATTGAGCCACAGGCAGCCATCACACTGCTCACTCCTCGCAAAGAGACGTACCTATTGGTAAGAAATGGATCTGCTTTATCAAGTATGAACAAGCTTTCATACATCACTTCAGTTTAATCAGATACTATGAATGTGCAGAGGTGTTCCCATACCAGTATCAGAAATGCATCTGATGCTGCCAAAAATTTAGGATCAGCGAGTATGCCTCTCTATGCACCGATCTGATACCATAATTTATTAACTAAAAAAAAAAAAAATCAACTTGTTTAACTGGAAGTCAATTCTTCTTTGCTGCTCCAAAACAGTAGCCTTCACTGTGCTGTCACCTGATTGCTGCCACAGGCAACTACTGTTTAAGAGCAGCGAATAAGAACTGATTGCAGGTGGTTTGTCACGTCTGAGCAAATGTCAGCCATTTGCTCATATTTCAGAGTGGAAAATCTATTTGTTTTTACAAAGGCTTTACACTGAGCTAGGTCACATAAAGAAAAGTATTGAGTATAAGTAAGTAATCATATCACATCCACGTATGGTCAGTAGTAAACGGCTGTTAAATAATAATAAGTGTATTTTTGTTTTATTACAGTGGTATACAATCGGTACTTGGGGCCAGAAGACGGGTCAGGGGATCACTAAAGTTCTGTTTAAGATGAGGTGTTACAATCCCTTGTTTCTTGCACATACCTTTAGACCTGGCTGTTGTGGGTAGGAACTTTACGTGATGTTGTCTTGATGTCATTTCGGAGCCCAGGTGTCCTCTGGCTTGCCCTTTTAGCAACCCTGGAAAGGGCTTTGATGGCTTGGCATTGGGCCTGGCCTCACATTCTCATGTCCTCAAGCAGCCTGGTAGCTGACATTCCTACGAAGCCTTTGCAGCCAACTTCCACTGGGCAAACTTTAGCTTTCCAGCCATGTTGTTCAGCATCGGCTGCCAGCCCAGCATACCTCTCCTGTTAGTAGGCGTCACCCCAGTATCCTCTCAGGGCGCTGTATGCTCTGTGATGTGGACAGTGCAATGTGATGTGGACCAAAGCACAAGGCCCCGTCTGATGTTGGTCGTTGCAATCTCAGATGGGAAGGCACTTCAGTATCTGAAAGTTGTGAGACTTGTCTTGCAGCTGACAAGAATGTGCTTCAGGTTTGCTGGAAATGGGCAAAGTGGGTAGGTAGGGTCTTCACCATACCATTGGCTGAGGTTTTTGGGAGATGGCTGGATATCATACATGGCTCATATAATGAAGCTGGTTCAAAATGCTTCCATATACCATAGTTCCTTCCTTTCTCTTCTCACCTCCCTCCCAGCTCATCTATTGCCCTGCTTTACTCGAGAAAACTGCCTTGACACACCTCCTCAACCACGAGCCAGATTGCTGAGATAGAGTTGCCTTCTACCGGGATGGTTTGCTCTCTCCAACACCGAGACCTCCCTTCCCTTGTTGCATGTGGCAAATGATGTCCCAGTGCTAGAGCGATGACTTTGCCTGCTGTGTAACTGCTGACGTGGTCCACTTCCTCACAGTTGCCAGGGTGGGAGCAGTTTGCGCTACACATAGGTTACAGGATTCTATCAGTATCCTCTCCAGCTTTATTTTGGTGCACTTGAACTCCTCTCTGGAGACGGGACGTTCTAGAAAGCCTTTTCCATAGAGCCTCATGTTGCAAAGGCATCTGGTGAGACCTTGGCACTTTCTGGTGAATGAGCTGATCGTCCTCTCCAGCTTGTCGACCTTTGACTTGTAGATAGTTCTCAGTTCTCCTCAGTACTGTTAGCCAGTTTCCTGCACTCTTTCTTCAGTTGCCTTGTTTCCTTGACCAGTCGCTCTATTTCCTGCTGCCTCCCGGACTTGGTTGGGATTGACAACTAAGTCGCCTTCATCTCCACATCTCCAAAGCATTCAGCTCCATTGCTGTAGATCAGTCCTCCCATTCTCTCATTTCTTCTCTGCAGTTCCCACTAGTGGCTCCAAGCTTTTGCTGAGGTCTTATGTTGACTGTTTTCACTTCTTTTTCTCAGATTAATCAATTGTGGCCACTTGATTAGCAGCCATCTCCCCTGGATCTTAGTTTTGGTTGCGGGATGTAGGAGGCTAGGCTCCTGGTGCTTCCTGGTTCTTCCTCTCCTCCTCCTCTGGGAGGTTGATGTCCTAAAGGTTTTCGTCCTACTGCTGATCTTTCTTCAACTTGCCTATTAGAAATAGGTGGTTGATGCAAGGTCTCTGTCCCACCACCTTCAAGCACAGTTTCCTGCCTTGATTTAGTCTCAGGCCTTCAGTGAAGGTTACCTCTGCCCAACTGCAACTCTGGAGATTGAGTCCTGGTGCATGCATTGTAGCCTCAGGTATCCTGCTGATCACCATACTGTCTGTATTGTTCCTGGGTCAGTTGCCACGTTGTGTGCCCAGGAGTCATCTTCTGCCTCCTCTCTGGCTGACTGCCTGAAGTCCAAAGAAGAAAATAACCCCAAAGTCAGCAGGATTCATCCTCTGGGGATGATGTTTATCTCTACTAAATATCATGGAAATCTTTCTAGTAGCTGTTGATATTTTAGTCTGGTAGATCACTAGTGTGGCTAGAAATCACTAGCAACAAACTACATTCACTCAGCATATACTGTGAAATGAATATTCTGCTGTACTGGCTCTCTACAACCTTGAACACGACAGTAAGGGCTCCTAGACATCATTAGACATTTTCTAAACAGTCAAATCCTTATTGTGTACATTTGTCATTGTGTGTTAAAGGAATGCTCCAAGGGGACAGCGCGATGCGTGACATTTACCTGTCCGCTGCTCAACATGACGAACTCAGCCAAGATTTATGTCCGGTCCCGTTTGTGGAACAGCACGATGCTAGAGGTCAGCTCTCCACCTACACACAAACACACAAACGTTATTCATAATTTAATAAAACTGTCCATAACTTTCTTTGACTTCTTTTTGAAAACATTTTGATGCAGGACTATTCCAACGCTCTGAGGATTACAGTCAGAGGTCAAGCCACACTGAAGCTCATCACAGATAAACCAACCATCAGGATGGACAGTCAGACCAACATGGTGTGTGGTGGTGATGATGATGATGATGATGATGAGGATAATGACGATGATTTACTTGACTGTTAACACATTTCTTGTAGTTCACAGTAGAAATAGAACCACTGGAGGGGGTGGAGGCGCCCTATGAGCTCCCACTGTGGATCATCATCTCTGCAGCTGTAGCGGGAATTCTCCTACTGGGAATAATCATTCTTATACTATGGAAGGTGAGACTACCAATCACTACTGCACTGATTACACTTCAGCACATGCTGCATTTCTGTAGACGCAGACTGAATAGCTCTGAATCTCAGCACATGTACCGTTTTTTTCCCCCCTCATACCAACAATCCTGTGTGATAGCTGTTGGTCCATGTATCTGACTGATTTCTAACCTCCATATCGAACCTTTAGTCTAATGTTTGACTTGCCCCCCCCCCCATGCACCCTCCTCCTCCTCTACCACCCCCAGTGTGGCTTCTTCCAGAGGGCCAGCAGGAGGGAGATGTATGAGGCCAAAGCCCAGAAGGCTGAGATGAAGATCCAGCCCTCTGAGACAGAGAGGCTAACTGAGGACTACTGAGGCCCCCGTGGGTCCCCAAACAGCACACATCAGTGGGGCTCAAGGGTAACGACACCCCTACAAATGGATTTTCTATGGATACTATTAATTAAGCTTGGGGCGTGATTCAACTTTCTTACCACTTAACTTTTTCTTTCTCTTTAATGTCTGCTATTTGTATCTACCTAACATCACTTCTGCTTCCCTTTCAGGCTAATATTGTGCATTGCGCTGCTGATCACTTTATCACATTTGTATTCTCTACTTTATCCGTGTTCTCCATCTTACTCAGCATGGGTTTATCTTTTACCTAACTTTTCCTCAGCCTGTGAATCTTAAATCTCCTTCTCAGCTTGTCATTAATCCCAGCTCTCCTGCTGTTAAGTGTATCCTCTTGAATGTCACCTCTCTCTCTGTCTCTCTCCCCCTCCCACTAGCTTGGATTCTTCAAGCGAGCCATCTACTACCGGATAATGCCAAAGCACCAGGGGGTGAAAATTCGCAAGGCTGAGCGGTATCAGTTCAATCTGGGATTTCAGCTTGAGGAGCCACAGAAAAAGTATTGGATCACCAACTGGACAGAGATGCAGCATTACTACTACTGAGGCCTTTACTTCTGGCCCTGAACCACTCACTGTCACACTGGTTTGACACGGGCCAAACAAAGAACACTGGGCTCAGTCGAGCTACATGCATGGACCAATTGTGGATAGTGCATTCCATTGTTTTGTTTTTTTTAATTTTAAGGTAGATTTCATCAATTTTTTCAGTGCAATATACTGAACAGTTTGTTTCAGAGATTGTAATTATTAAGTATTTTTGAAGAACGCAGGGTTTGACTTGGGGTTGCATTCAAGAGTAAATTGTATTTTAATTTTAATTTTTTCTTTTTGAATCCTCTTAGCAAAGTTGCTCGTCATTCATCTTGTTTATTTCCGTGACGTTTTCCTCTCTCATCAGGGGAATGAGTGTATCGATTATGTTTCTCCTGCTCTGTCCCCAAGCATCACCTTATGGTCCGTGGTTCTAGGCCATGTAAGGGTTTTAAAACCTAATTTAGTCTTTAGCAAATCGTTTTCAAACTGCACTTAGAATGTGTCTCCCAACATCCACGGTGCTATGAGCGTCTTTATGTGAATGCCCGTGTCAGTGTTTGGCGAACGTTAACGTAGACAAGCATCTGAAATGCAGTCATGGTTGTGGCACTGACCTCCAAAAACTGCACACAGCGACGGTTTTTTAGGCTATGTCGAAAAATGATTTTCCTGGTTTCAGGGAATAAATCCAGAGAGGTTCAGAAGAAAAATGGTTAATAATACAATAATACATTTTATTTAGATTTTATAGTCCAGCTGGACATGTTTTGATTAAATTCAACAGCAAGAGTGATACAAGCACCCCCACAACAAGCTGAAAAGCAATAGCTTTCTGTCTGTATGTAATTAGCCAGTATGTGTTGATGAGATGATGGGAGCACACTTGATTATTATTTATTACACTGTCTTGTGTTATTACAGCAAAGAACGTGTCTTTAAAAAATATCACAAACAGGGAGTCATGACACTGGAGTAAATAGTACATGATACACATCTGGAGACTTTAAGCTCTAGTATAGATTGTCGCAATATAAACTGTACATAGAAACAGGTTACCGTGAATTGATTATTTGAATGAATGCATATGTCATTGCCTTTGTTGTTTCACTGTCCCTAGGCTTTGTATTTTTGTACGAGACAGTAAGCTGACACTTGGATTGTTTCCAAGCCATTGTGGCCCCCATTGAGGTTAACCTGCAGCACTGAAAGTAGACTGGACCAGGAGAAGACGGTCACTGAACAGTCTTTGATGGGACTCTGTTACCTGAGAGCTCACGGGCTGTAGCTATGGCTGTTACAGAGACTCCATTGATTCTGTGAGTAAAGAGGGAAGGGCTGAAACCAATGCACAAACTCTGTTCTCTGTCGTGGAGTTGTTGTTTTTTTACTGAGTCAATGTAATTAAATTGTTCTTAACAACCTATGCAGTGTAATTGCTACCATCATTGTATGTTTTGCATATTTAAAAGTGGAATCTATGATTCTAATCAAAAACAGATTTACTAGCAAAGATCTCCTCACGGTCTGCTGGCTGTCCGTTCTGTGGGTGCGCCGAGAAATTCAGTGTACATACATACAATGACTTTTTTTTTTTTTTTTTTTTTTTTTTTTTATATATATATATATATATATATATATATATATACTACTACATAGTTTCTTCGTCATGCTATGACTTATTTTTGTTTTGTAATTTGACATGCTATACTATGAGTTTTTTCATTTTTTCTGCATACTATACGACTTATTTTTAAAAAAGGAATGGAGACTATACTATGACTTTTTCGACACTATATTATGACTTCTTTTTATATATTGTGACATAATAGACAATGTTTTATACATACTATGCTATAACTTAATTTTTTTGACATAGTTTTTACACAATACGGGTGTTTTTTTAAAATTCAACACACTATACAATGACTGTTTTGAAATCAACATACTATACATTTTTTGACACACTATACTTTGACCTCAAGTTTTTTTTTGACTTACTACACTGAATTTTTTTTGATATATTATGACTTGTTAAAAATATTTCATATACGATAATGACTTTTTTGACGTTATAGTATGACTTTAAAATTTGATATTTTTGACACTATACTATGACTTGTTTTTTGGTATACTATACTATGATTTTTTTTCTTTAAAGTCGTCATACCATACTACGACTTTTTTAAATTTAAAGTCGACATACTATACTATCTTTTTAATTTAAAGTCGACATATTATACTGTCTTTTTTAATTTAAAGGTGACATATTATGCTATGTCTTTTTAAAATTAAGTCAATATACTACACTATACCAAATGTTCAAAAAGTCATAGTATAGCATGTGGAAAAAATTTATAGTATAGTATGTTCATTTATTATTTTTAAAAGGTCATAGTGTCGTATGTTGAAAAAAATATATAGTGTACAGTAGGATGTTGAAAATTTTTAAAAAAAGTCTTAATATGGTATGTTGTACTATATAGTATGTTGGGAAAGCTCATAGCATAGGTTGATTTTTTTGTCATAATATAGTATGTTGAAAAAAGTCATGGTATAGTGTGTTGAAATTTTTTAAAAAAAGCTGTATTATATGTCAAAAATAGTCACACTATAGTATGTCAAAAAATAAGTCATAGTACAGTATGTCACAAAAACTCACAGTATGTAGGAAAAAAAATGTCAGAATAGTATGTTGATTTTTTTAAACTCATTGTATAGTTTGTTTAAAAAACCCATAGCATAGAACATCCAAATTTTATTCAAATAGTGTACTATGATGAAAAAAATAAAAGTTTAAATGTAGCATGTTGGAAAAAAAAACAAACTCATACTATACTTTGTCAAAAAAAAAAGTCATAGTATAGTTTCTCAAATTGTCTTTAAAAAACTTACAGTACAGTTTGTCGAAAATGTCACAGTATAGCATGTGGAAGTAGTAGTGTAGTGTGTTGATTTATTATTTTTAATAAGTCATTGTGTTGTATGTTGAAAAGAATTGATAGTGTACAATAGGATGTTGAAAAAATATTATAAAAGTCATAATATAGTATTACATTGTATGTTGAAAAAGCTTATAGGATTGATTGTCCATTTTTTTAAGTCATAATATAGTATGCTGAAATAAAGTCATAGTACAGTATGTCGGAAAAAAAAAAAAAAAACACGCTAGTAGAAATTAGAGAATGTCAACAGTATGTTAACAAATGAAGTCATAGTATCTCCATAATATTCATAGTATGGTGTGTCGAAAAGTCATAGTATAGTATGTTGAAAAAATTAAGTCATAGTATAGTATGTAAAAAAGTCATGGTATAGTAAGTCAAAAAAAGTTATAGTATAGTATATTGAAAAAATAAATAAAGTAAGTTATAGTATGTAGTATGTTGAAGAAAGTCAAGACAAAGTCATTATAGTATGTCGAAAAAAAGTCATAATATAGTATTTCAAAAAGAAAAAAAACTTATGATGAAGTTTTTGGTGAAAATTTTGGCATAGTGTACTATGTCGAAAAAAAATTTGTCATAGTATAGTATGTCAAAAAAAGTCATCGTATAGTATGTTGGAAAAAAGTCATAATATAGTATTTCGACGAAAAAATTCATAGTATAGTATGGCGAAAAAAAGGTTCTAATACAATATTTCAACAAGAAAAATGACTTATGGTAAAGTTTTTGGTGAAAAAAATTGTCATAGAACAGCATTTCAAAAAAAAAAAAAAGTCAGTATAGTAAATCGGAAAAAAAAGTCATAATATAGTATTTCAACAAGAAAAACAACTTATGGTAAAAATTTTGGTTTAAAATTTAACATAGTGTACTATATCAAAAAAAATTAACATAGTATAGTATGTTGAAAAAAATGTTTTCATTGTAAAAATTTCGACATACTACACTATGGTGTTTTTTTTGTAAAATTTTGCAACATTTCACGAAATGACTTTTGCTCACCATAGAATCATTCTACATGCTATAATAACACCGTTTTCATGTTTTTTTTTCAACTTCAAAAAAATTTGACGTTTTAGTCGAAAAATTTCGACATACTATACCATGACGTTTTTTTTGTAAAATTTTACACATTTCACGAAATGCATTTTGCTCACCATAGAATCATTCTATATGCTAAAATAAGACCGGTTTCATGGTTTTTTTTCAACAAAAATGTTTGACGTTTTTGGCGAAGAATTTCGACTATACTATGACTTTTATTGTAAAATTTTACAGCATTTCACGAAATGACTTTTGTTCACCATAGAATCATTCTACATGCAAAAATAAGACCATTTACGTGTTTTTTTTTAACTTCAAAAAAATTTGACGTTTTAGTCGAAAAATTTCGACATACTATACTATGGCGTTTTTTTTGTAAAATTTTACAGATTTCACGAAATGCAATTTGCTCACCATAGAATCATTCTACATGCTAAAATAAGATCGTTTTCATGGTTTTTTTTTTTTTTTCAACAAAAATGTTTGTCGTTTTCGGCAAAAAATTTCGACACACGATGCTATGGCGTTTTTTTTGTAAAATTTTACAGCATTTCACGAAATGCATTTTGCTCACCATAGAATCATTCTACATGCAAAAATAAGACCGTTTTCATGTTTTTTTTTTCAACTCAAAAATATTTGATGTTTTTGGCGAAGAATTTCGACATACTATACTATGGCGTTTTTTTTGAAAAATTTTACAAATTCACGAAATGCATTTTGCTCACCATAGAATCATTCTATATGCTAAAATAAGACCGTTTTCATGTTTTGTTCTTTCCAACATCAAAAATATTTGACGTTTTTGGCGAAAAATTGCGACACACTATACTATGGCGTTTTTTTGTAAAATTTTACAGCATTTCACGAAATGCATTTTGCTCACCATAGAATCATTCTACATGCTATAATAACACCGTTTTCATGGTTCTTTTCAACATCAAAAAAATTTGACGTTTTCGGCAAAAAATTTCGACATACTATACTATGACTTTTTTTGTAAAATTTTACAGCATTTCACGAAATGACTTTTGCTCACCATAGAATCATTCTACATGCTATAATAAGAGCGTTTTCATGGTTTTTTTCCAACTTCAAAAAAATTTGACATTTTTCGGCGAAAAATTTCGACATACTATACTATGGCGTTTTTTTTGAAAAATTTTACACATTTCACGAAATGCATTTTGCTCACCATAGAATCATTCTATATGCTAAAATAAGACCGGTTTCATGTTTTTTTTTTTTTTCAACAAAAATGTTTGTCGTTTTCGGGGAAAAATTTCGACACACTATACTATGGCGTTTTTTTTGTAAAATTTTACAGCATTTCACGAAATGCATTTTGCTCACCATAGAATCATTCTACATGCTATAATAAGACCGTTTTCATGGTTTTTTTCAACTTCAAAAAAAATTGACATTTTTGTCGAAAAATTTCGACATACTATACTATGACTTTTTTTGTAAAATTTTACAGCATTTCACGAAATGACTTTTGCTCACCATAGAATCATTCTACATGCTATAATAACACCGTTTTCATGGTTCTTTTCAACATCAAAAAAATTTGACGTTTTCAGCAAAAAATTTCGACATACTATACTATGACTTTTTTTGTAAAATTTTACAGCATTTCACGAAATGCCTTTTGCTCACCATAGAATCATTCTACATGCTATAATGAGACCCTTTTCATGGTTCTTTTCAACATCAAAAAAATTTGACATTTTCGGCTAAAAATTTCGACATACTATATACTATGGTGTTTTTTTTGTAAAATTTTACAACATTTCACAAAATGCATTTTGCTCACCATATAATCACTCTGCATGCTATAATAAGACCGTTTTCATGTTTTTTTTTCAACAAAAATATTTGACGTTTTTGGCGAAGAATTTCGACATACTATACTATGACGTTTTTTTGTAAAATTTTCCAACATTTCACGAAATGGCTTTTGCTCACAATAGAATCATTCTACATGCTATAATAACACCGTTTTCATGGTTCTTTCCAACACCAAAAAAATTTGACGTTTTCGTCGAAAAATTGCGACATGCTATACTATGGCGTTTTTTTTGTAAAATTTTACACATTTCACGAAAAGACTTTTGCTCACCATAGAATCATACTACAAGCAAAAATGAGACCATTTACATGTTTTTTTTTTTTTCAACTTCAAAAATATTTGACGTTTTCATGGAAAAATTTCGACATACTATACTATGGCGTTTTTTTTTGTAAAATTTTCCAGCATTTCACGAAATGACATTTTTCTCACCATAGAATCATTCTACATGCTATAATAACACCGTTTTCATGGTTCTTTTCAACATGAAAAAAATTAGACATTTTCGGCGAAAAATTTCGACATACTATACTATGGCATTTTTTTGTAAAATTTTACACATTTCACGAAATGGCTTTTGCTCACCATAGAATCATTCTACATGCAAAAATAAGACCATTTAAATGTTTTTTTTAAACTTCAAAAAAATTTGACGTTTTCGGGGAAAAATTTCGACATACTATACTATGGCGTTTTTTTTGTAAAATTTTACAGCATTTCAGGAAATGCATTTTGCTCACCATAGAATCATTCTACATGCTATAATAAGACCATTTACCTATTTTTTTCAACTTAAAAAAAATTGACATTTTTGTCGAAAAATTTCGACATACTATACTATGGCGTTTTTTTTGTAAAATTTTCCAACATTTCACGAAATGGCTTTTGCTCACAACAGAATCATTCTACATGCTATAATAACACCGTTTTCATGGTTCTTTCCAACATCAAAAAAATTTGACGTTTTCGGCGAAAAATTGCGACATACTATACTATGGCGTTTTTTTTGTAAAATTTTACAGCATTTCACGAAATGCATTTTGCTCACCATAGAATCACTCTGCATGCTATAATAAGACCGTTTTCATGTTTTTTTTTCAACTTCAAAAATATTTGACGTTTTTGGCGAAAAATTTCGACATACTATACTATGACGTTTTTTTGTAAAATTTTCCAGCATTTCACGAAATGGCTTTTGCTCACAAAAGAATCATTCTACATGCTATAATAACACCGTTTTCATGGTTCTTTTCAACATCAAAAAAATTTGACGTTTTCAGCGAAAAATTTCGACATACTATACTATGACGTTTTTTTGTAAAATTTTACAGCATTTCACGAAATGGCTTTTGCTCACCATAGAATCATTCTACATGCTATAATAACACGGTTTTCATGGTTCTTTTCAACATCAAAAAAATTTGACGTTTTTGGCAAAAAATTGCGACATACTATACTATGGCGTTTTTTTTGTAAAATTTTACAACATTTCACGAAATGCATTTTGCTCACCATAGAATCACTCTGCATGCTATAATAAGACCGTTTTCATGTTTTTTTTTCAACAAAAATATTTGACGTTTTTGTCGAAAAATTTCGACATACATACTATGACTTTTTTTATAAAATTTTCCAGCATTTCACGAAATGACTTTTGCTCACCATAGAATCATTCTACATGCAAAAATAAGACCATTTTCATGGTTTTTTTCAACTTCAAAAAAAATTTGATGTTTTAGTCGAAAAATTTCGACATACTATACTATGGCGTTTTTTTTGAAAAATTTTGCACATTTCACGAAATGCATTTTGCTCACCATAGAATCATTCTATATGCTAAAATAAGACCGGTTTCATGTTTTTTTTTTTTTTTCAACAAAAATATTTGTCGTTTTCGGGGAAAAATTTCGACACACTATACTATGGCGTTTTTTTTGTAAAATTTTACAGCATTTCACGAAATGCATTTTGCTCACCATAGAATCATTCTACATGCTATAATAAGACCGTTTTCATGTTTTCTTTTCAACATCAAAAAAATTTGACGTTTTCGGCGAAAAATTTCGACATACTATACTATGACTTTTTTTGTAAAATTTTACAGCATTTCACGAAATGACTTTTGCTCACCATAGAATCATTCTACATGCAAAAATAAGACCATTTTCATGGTTTTTTTCAACTTCAAAAAAATTTGATGTTTTCGGCGAAAAATTTCGACATACTATACTATGACTTTTTTTGTAAAATTTTACAACATTTCATGAAATGCCTTTTGCTCACCATAGAATCATTCTACATGCTAAAATAAGACCCTTTTCATGTTTTGTTTTTTTCAACATCAAAAAAATTTGACATTTTCGGGGAAAAATTTCGACATACTATACTATGGCGTTTTTTTTGTAAAATTTTACAGCATTTCACGAAATGCATTTTGCTCACCATAGAATCACTCTGCATGCTATAATAAGACCGTTTTCATGTTTTTTTTTCAACATCAAAAATATTTGACGTTTTTGGCGAAGAATTTCGACATACTATACTATGACTTTTTTTGTAAAATTTTCCAGCATTTCACGAAATGGCTTTTGCTCACCATAGAATCATTCTACATGCTATAATAACACCGTTTTCATGGTTCTTTTCAACATCAAAAAAATTTGACGTTTTCGTCGAAAAATTGCGACATACTATACTATGGCGTTTTTTTTGTAAAATTTTACACATTTCACGAAAAGACTTTTGCTCACCATAGAATCATACTACAAGCAAAAATGAGACCATTTACATGTTTTTTTTCAACTTCAAAAAAATTTGACGTTTTCATTGAAAAATTTCGACATACTATACTATGGCGTTTTTTTTTGTGAAATTTTCCAGCATTTCACGAAATGGCTTTTTCTCACAATAGAATCATTCTACATGCTATAATAACGACCGTTTCCATGGTTCTTTTCAACATGAAAAAAATTAGACATTTTCGTCGAAAAATTTCGACATACTATACTATGGCATTTTTTTCGTAAAATTTTACACATTTCACGAAATGGCTTTTGCTCACCATAGAATCATTCTACATGCAAAAATAAGACCATTTAAATGTTTTTTTTAAACTTCAAAAAAAATTTACATTTTTGTCGAAAAAATTATCGACATACTATACTATGGGTTTTTTTTTTCGTAAAATTTTACAACATTTCACAAAATGACTTTTGCTCACCATAGAAACACTCTAAATGCTATAACAACACCGTTTTCATGGTTGTTGTTTTTTTTTTTCAACAAAAAAATTTGACGTTTTTTTTCGGGGAAAAATTTCGACATACTATACTATGGCGTTTTTTTTGTAAAATTTTACAGCATTTCAGGAAATGCATTTTGCTCACCATAGAATCATTCTACATGCTATAATAAGACCATTTTTACTTAAAAAAATTACTTATTTTTTTCAACTTAAAAAAAAATTGACATTTTTGTTTTCGAAAAAATTTCGACATACTATACTATGACTTTTTTATTTTTTTTGTAAAATTTTCCAACATTTCACGAAATGGCTTTTGCTCACAACTAGAATCATTCTACATGCTATAATAACACGGTTTTCATGGTTCTTTTCAACACCAAAAAAATTTGACGTTTGTCTCGAAAAATTTCGACATACTATACTATGGCGTTTTTTTTGTAAAATTTTACAACATTTCACGAAATGCATTTTGCTCACCATATAATCATTCTACATGCTATAATAAGACCGTTTTCATGTTTTTTTTCAACTTCAAAAAAAATTTACATTTTTGTCGAAAAATTATCGACATACTATACTATGACTTTTTTTGTAAAATTTTACAACATTTCACGAAATGACTTTTGCTCACCATAGAATAATTCTATATGCTAAAATAAGACCGTTTTCATGTTTTTTTTTTCAACAAAAATATTTGACGTTTTTGTCGAGAAATTTCGACATGCTATACTATGACTTTTATTGTAAAATTTTACAGCATTTCACGAAATGACTTTTGTTCACCATAGAATCATTCTACATGCAAAAATAAGACCATTTACGTGTTTTTTTTTTAACTTCAAAAAAATTTGACGTTTTAATCGAAAAATTTCGACATACTATACTATGGCGTTTTTTTTGAAAAATTTTACACATTTCACGAAATGCATTTTGCTCACCATAGAATCATTCTATATGCTAAAATAAGACCGGTTTCATGTTTTTTTTTTTTTTTCAACAAAAATATTTGTCGTTTTCGGGGAAACATTTCGACACACTATACTATGGCGTTTTTTTTGTAAAATTTTACAGCATTTCACGAAATGCATTTTGCTCACCATAGAATCATTCTACATGCTATAATAACACCGTTTTCATGGTTCTTTTCAACATCAAAAAAATTTGACGTTTTCGGCGAAAAATTTCGACATGCTATACTATGACTTTTATTGTAAAATTTTACAGCATTTCACGAAATGACTTTTGCTCACCATAGAATAATTCTATATGCTGAAATAAGACCGTTTTCATGTTTTTTTTTTCAACAAAAATATTTGACGTTTTTGTCGAAAAATTTCGACATGCTATACTATGGCGTTTTTTTCGAAAAATTTTACAGTATTTCACGAAATGCATTTTGCTCATCACAGAATCATACTACAAGCAAAAATGAGACCATTTACATGTTTTTTTTCAACTTCAAAAAAATTTGACGTTTTCATTGAAAAATTTCGACATACTATACTATGGCGTTTTTTTTTGTAAAATTTTCCAACATTTCACGAAATGACTTTTTTTCACCATAGAATCATTCTACATGCTATAATACGACCGTTTCCATGGTTCTTTTCAACATGAAAAAAATTAGACATTTTCGGCGAAAAATTTCGACATACTATACTATGGCATTTTTTTCGTAAAATTTTACACATTTCACGAAATGGCTTTTGCTCACCATAGAATCATTCTACATGCAAAAATAAGACCATTTAAATGTTTTTTTTAAACTTCAAAAAAATTTGACATTTTAGTCGAAAAAATTTCGACATACTATACTATGGCGGTTTTTTTTTTTCGTAAAATTTTACATTTCACAAAATGACTTTTGCTCACCATAAAATCACTCTAAATGCTATAACAACACCGTTTTCATGGTTGTTTTTTTTTTTTTTTCAACAAAAAAATTTGACGTTTTCGGGGAAAAATTTCGACATACTATACTATGGCGTTTTTTTTGTAAAATTTTACAGCATTTCAGGAAATGCATTTTGCTCACCATAGAATCATTCTACATGCTATAATAAGACCATTTACCTATTTTTTTCAACTTAAAAAAAATTGACATTTTTGTCGAAAAATTTCGACATACTATACTATGACGTTTTTTTGTAAAATTTTACAACATTTCACGAAATGGCTTTTGCTCACAACAGAATCATTCTACATGCTATAATAACACGGTTTTCATGGTTCTTTTCAACACCAAAAAAATTTGACGTTTTTCTCGAAAAATTGCGACATACTATACTATGGCGTTTTTTTTGTAAAATTTTACAACATTTCACGAAATGCATTTTGCTCACCATAGAATAATTCTATATGCTGAAATAAGACCGTTTTCATGTTTTTTTTTTTCAACAAAATCGGAGAAAAATTTCGACATACTATACTATGACTTTTTTGGAAAAATTTTACACATTTCACGAAATGCATTTTGCTCACCATAGAATCATTCTACATGCTATAAGACCCTTTTCATGTTTTTTTTTCAACATCAAAAAAATTTGACGTTTTCGGCAAAAAATTTCGACACACTATACTATGGCGTTTTTTTTGTAAAATTTTACAACATTTCACGAAATGCATTTTGCTCACCATAGAATCATTCTACATGCTATAATAAGACCGTTTTCATGTTTTTTTTCAACTTAAAAAAAAATTGACATTTTTGTCGAAAAATTTCGACATACTATATACTATGGCGTTTTTTTCGTAAAATTTTACATTTCAAAAAATGACTTTTGCTCACCATAGAATCACTCTGCATGCTATAATAAGACCGTTTTCATGTTTTTTTTTCAACAAAAATATTTGACGTTTTTGGCGAGAAATTTCGACATACTATACTATGACGTTTTTTTGTAAAATTTTCCAACATTTCACGAAATGACTTTTGCTCACCATAGAATAATTCTATATGCTGAAATAAGACCGTTTTCATGTTTTTTTTTCAACAAAAATATTTGACGTTTTTGTCGAAAAATTTCGACATACTATACTATGACTTTTATTATGAAATTTTACAGCATTTCACGAAATGACTTTTGTTCACCATAGAATCATTCTACATGCAAAAATAAGACCATTTACGTGTTTTTTTTTAACTTCAAAAAAATTTGATGTTTTCGGCGAAAAATTTCGACATACTATACTATGGCGTTTTTTTTGAAAAATTTTACACATTTCACGAAATGCATTTTGCTCACCATAGAATCACTCTGCATGCTATAATAAGACAGTTTTCATGTTTTTTTTCAACTTCAAAAAAAATTGACATTTTTGTCGAAAAATTTCGACATACTATACTATGACTTTTTTTGTAAAATTTTACAGCATTTCACGAAATGACTTTTGCTCATCATAGAATCATTCTACATGCTATAATAACACCGTTTTCATGGTTCTTTTCAAAATCAAGAAAATTTGACGTTTTCGGCAAAAAATTTCGACATACTATATACTATGGCGTTTTTTTCGTAAAATTTTACATTTCACAAAATGACTTTTGCTCACCATAGAATCACTCTGCATGCTATAATAAGACCGTTTTCATGTTTTTTTTCAACAAAAATATTTGACGTTTTTGGCGAAAAATTTCGACATACTATACTATGTCTTTTTTTGTAAAATTTTACAGCATTTCACGAAATGACTTTTGCTCACCATAGAATCATTCTACATGCTATAATAACACCGTTTTCATGGTTCTTTTCAACATCAAAAAAATTTGACGTTTTCGTCGAAAAATTGCGACATACTATACTATGACGTTTTTTTGTAAAATTTTACAACATTTCACAAAATGGCTTTTGCTCACAACAGAATCATTCTACATGCTATAATAACACCAAAAAAATTTGACGTTTTTCTCGAAAAATTGCGACATACTATACTATGAATTTTTTTGTAAAATTTTACAACATTTCACGAAATGACTTTTGCTCACCATATAATCATTCTACATGCTATAATAAGACCGTTTTCATGTTTTTTTTCAGCTTAAAAAAAAATTGACATTTTTGTCGAAAAATTTCGACATACTATACTATGACTTTTTTTGTAAAATTTTACAGCATTTCACGAAATGACTTTTGCTCACCATAGAATAATTCTATATGCTGAATTAAGACCGTTTTCATGTTTTTTTTTTCAACAAAAATATTTGACGTTTTTGTCGAAAAATTTCGACATGCTATACTATGACTTTTATTGTAAAATTTTACAGCATTTCACGAAATGACTTTTGCTCACCATAGAATAATTCTATATGCTGAAATAAGACCGTTTTCATGTTTTTTTTTTCAACTAAAATATTTGACGTTTTTGTCGAAAAATTTCGACATGGCGTTTTTTTTGAAAAATTTTACACATTTCACGAAATGCATTTTGCTCACCATAGAATCATACTACAAGCAAAAATGAGACCATTTACATGTTTTTTTTCAACTTCAAAAAAATTTGACGTTTTCATTGAAAAATTTCGACATACTATACTATGGCGTTTTTTTTTGTAAAATTTTACAGCATTTCACGAAATGCATTTTGCTCACCATAGAATCATTCTACATGCTATAATAACACCGTTTTCATGGTTCTTTTCAACATCAAAAAAATTTGACGTTTTCGGCGAAAAATTTCGACATACTATACTATGACTTTTTTTGTAAAATTTTACAGCATTTCACGAAATGACTTTTGCTCATCATAGAATCATTCTACATGCTATAATAACACCGTTTTCATGGTTCTTTTCAACATCAAAAAAATTTGACGTTTTCGGCAAAAAATTTCGACATACTATACTATGACTTTTTTTGTAAAATTTTACAACATTTCACGAAATGCCTTTTGCTCACCATAGAATCATTCTACATGCTATAATAAGACCCTTTTCATGGTTTTTTTCAACATCAAAAAAATTTGACATTTTCGGCGAAAAATTTCGACATACTATACTATGGCGTTTTTTTTGAAAAATTTTACACATTTCACGAAATGCATTTTGCTCACCATAGAATCATTCTATATGCTAAAATAAGACCGGTTTCATGTTTTTTTTTTTTCAACAAAAATGTTTGTCGTTTTCAGGGAAAAATTTCGACACACTATACTATGGCGTTTTTTTTGTAAAATTTTACAGCATTTCACGAAATGCATTTTGCTCACCATAGAATCATTCTACATGCTATAATAAGACCGTTTTCATGTTTTTTTTCAACTTCAAAAAAAATTGACATTTTTGTCGAAAAATTTCGACATACTATACTATGACTTTTTTTGCAAAATTTTACAGCATTTCACGAAATGACTTTTGCTCACCATAGAATCATTCTACATGCTATAATACCGTTTTCATGGTTCTTTTCAACATCAAAAAAATTTGACGTTTTCAGCAAAAAATTTCGACATACTATACTATGACTTTTTTTGTAAAATTTTACAGCATTTCACGAAATGACTTTTGCTCATCATAGAATCATTCTACATGCTATAATAACACGGTTTTCATGGTTCTTTTCAACATCAAAAAAATTTGACGTTTTCGTCGAAAAAATTTCGACATACTATATCTATGGCGTTTTTTTTGAAAAATTTTACATTTCAAAAAAAGACTTTTCCCACAAAAAAAAAACCCTGAAAAAAAAAAAAAAAACCTTTTAAATTTTTTTTTTAAAAAAAAAAAAATAATTTTTTTAAAAAAAAATCGATACTATACTATGCGTTTTTTTGTAAAATTTTCCAACATTTCCGAAATGGCTTTTGCTCCAATGAATCATTCTACATGCTATAATAACACGGTTTTCATGGTTCTTTTCAACACCAAAAAAATTTGACGTTTTAGTCGAAAAATTTCGACATACTATACTATGGCGTTTTTTTTGAAAAAAAAAAAAAAAAGGGAAAAAAAAAAAAAAAAAATTTTACACATTTCACGAAATGCATTTTGCTCACCATATAATCACTCTGCATGCTATAATAAGACCGTTTTCATGTTTTTTTTTCAACAAAAATATTTGACGTTTTTGGCGAAGAATTTCGACATACTATACTATGACGTTTTTTTGTAAAATTTTCCAACATTTCACGAAATGCCTTTTGCTCACAACAGAATCATTCTACATGCTATAATAACACCGTTTTCATGGTTCTTTCCAACATCAAAAAAATTTGACGTTTTCGTCGAAAAATTGCGACATACTATACTATGGCGTTTTTTTTGTAAAATTTTACACATTTCACGAAAAGACTTTTGCTCACCATAGAATCATACTACAAGCAAAAATGAGACCATTTACATGTTTTTTTTCAACTTCAAAAAAATTTGACGTTTTCATTGAAAAATTTCGACATACTATACTATGGCGGTTTTTTTTTTCGTAAAATTTTACATTTCACAAAATGACTTTTGCTCACCATAGAAACACTCTAAATGCTATAACAACACCGTTTTCATGGTTGTTGTTTTTTTTTTTCAACAAAAAAATTTGACGTTTTTGTCGAAAAATTGCGACATACTATACTATGGCGTTTTTTTGTAAAATTTTACAACATTTCACGAAATGCATTTTGCTCACCATATAATCATTCTACATGCTATAATAAGAGCGTTTTCATGTTTTTTTTCAACTTCAAAAAAAATTGACTTTTTTGTCGAAAAATTTCGACATACTATACTATGACTTTTTTTGTAAAGTCTTACAGCATTTCACGAAATGACTTTTGCTCACCATAGAATCATTCTACATGTTATAATAAGACCGTTTTCATGTTTTTTTTTCAACTTAAAAAAAAATTGACATTTTTGTCGAAAAATTTCGACATACTATACTATGACTTTTTTTGTAAAATTTTACAGCATTTCACGAAATGAGTTTTGCTCACCATAGAATCATTCTACATGCTATAATACCGTTTTCATGGTTCTTTTCAACATCAAAAAAATTTGACGTTTTCAGCAAAAAATTTCGACATACTATACTATGACTTTTTTTGTGAAATTTTACAGCATTTCACGAAATGACTTTTGCTCATCATAGAATCATTCTACATGCTATAATAACACCGTTTTCATGGTTCTTTTCAACATCAAAGAAATTTGACGTTTTCGGCAAAAAATTTCGACATACTATATACTATGGCGTTTTTTTTTCGTAAAATTTTACATTTCACAAAATGACTTTTGCTCACCATAGAATCACTCTGCATGCTATAATAAGACCGTTTTCATGTTTTTTTTTTTTCAACAAAAATATTTGAAGTTTTTGGCGAAAAATTTCGACATACTATACTATGACGTTTTTTTGTAATATTTTCCAACATTTCACGAAATGGCTTTTGCTCACAATAGAATCATTCTACATGCTATAATAACACGGTTTTCATGGTTCTTTTCAACACCAAAAAAATTTGACGTTTGTCTCGAAAAATTTCGACATACTATACTATGGCGTTTTTTTTGTAAAATTTTACAACATTTCACGAAATGCATTTTGCTCACCATATAATCATTCTACATGCTATAATAAGACCGTTTTCATGTTTTTTTTCAACTTCAAAAAAAATTTACATTTTTGTCGAAAAATTATCGACATACTATACTATGACTTTTTTTGTAAAATTTTACAACATTTCACGAAATGACTTTTGCTCACCATAGAATAATTCTATATGCTAAAATAAGACCGTTTTCATGTTTTTTTTTTTTCAACAAAAATATTTGACGTTTTTGTCGAGAAATTTCGACATGCTATACTATGACTTTTATTGTAAAATTTTACAGCATTTCACGAAATGACTTTTGTTCACCATAGAATCATTCTACATGCAAAAATAAGACCATTTACGTGTTTTTTTTTAACTTCAAAAAAATTTGACGTTTTAATCGAAAAATTTCGACATACTATACTATGGCGTTTTTTTTGAAAAATTTTACACATTTCACGAAATGCATTTTGCTCACCATAGAATCATTCTATATGCTAAAATAAGACCGGTTTCATGTTTTTTTTTTTTTTTTCAACAAAAATATTTGTCGTTTTCGGGGAAACATTTCGACACACTATACTATGGCGTTTTTTTTGTAAAATTTTACAGCATTTCACGAAATGCATTTTGCTCACCATAGAATCATTCTACATGCTATAATAACACCGTTTTCATGGTTCTTTTCAACATCAAAAAAATTTGACGTTTTCGGCGAAAAATTTCGACATGAATAATTTTATAAAATTTAATTAAAAAAATTTTAAAAAAAAATTAAAAAAAAAAAACTTTATTTTTTTAAAAAAAAAATTTTAAAAAATTATAATTTTAAAAAATTAAAAAAAATTAAAAAAAAAAAAAAAAAAAAAATATTTTTAAAAAAAATAAACTATACTATGGCGTTTTTTTTTGTAAAATTTTCCAACATTTCACGAAATGACTTTTTTTCACCATAGAATCATTCTACATGCTATAATACGACCGTTTCCATGGTTCTTTTCAACATGAAAAAAATTAGACATTTTCGGCGAAAAAAAAAAAAAAAAAAAAAAAAAAAACTTCAAAAAAATTTATTAAAAAACTTTTTCTCTCTAATGCTATAACAACACCGTTTCTCATGGTTGTTTTTTTTTTTTAAAAAAAAAAATGGAAAAAAAAACATACTATACTATGGCATTTTTTTCGTAAAATTTTACACATTTCACGAAATGGCTTTTGCTCACCATAGAATCATTCTACATGCTATAATAAGACCATTTACCTATTTTTTTCAACTTAAAAAAAATTGACATTTTTGTCGAAAAATTTCGACATACTATACTATGACGTTTTTTTGTAAAATTTTACAACATTTCACGAAATGGCTTTTGCTCACAACAGAATCATTCTACATGCTATAATAACACGGTTTTCATGGTTCTTTTCAACACCAAAAAAATTTGACGTTTTTCTCGAAAAATTGCGACATACTATACTATGGCGTTTTTTTTGTAAAATTTTACAACATTTCACGAAATGCATTTTGCTCACCATAGAATAATTCTATATGCTGAAATAAGACCGTTTTCATGTTTTTTTTTTCAACAAAATCGGAGAAAAATTTCGACATACTATACTATGACTTTTTTGGAAAAATTTTACACATTTCACGAAATGCATTTTGCTCACCATAGAATCATTCTACATGCTATAAGACCCTTTTCATGTTTTTTTTTTCAACATCAAAAAAATTTGACGTTTTCGGCAAAAAATTTCGACACACTATACTATGGCGTTTTTTTTGTAAAATTTTACAACATTTCACGAAATGCATTTTGCTCACCATAGAATCATTCTACATGCTATAATAAGACCGTTTTCATGTTTTTTTTCAACTTCAAAAAAAATTGACATTTTTGTCGAAAAATTTCGACATACTATATACTATGGCGTTTTTTTCGTAAAATTTTACATTTCAAAAAATGACTTTTGCTCACCATAGAATCACTCTGCATGCTATAATAAGACCGTTTTCATGTTTTTTTTTTCAACAAAAATATTTGACGTTTTTGGCGAGAAATTTCGACATACTATACTATGACGTTTTTTTGTAAAATTTTCCAACATTTCACGAAATGACTTTTGCTCACCATAGAATAATTCTATATGCTGAAATAAGACCGTTTTCATGTTTTTTTTTCAACAAAAATATTTGACGTTTTTGTCGAAAAATTTCGACATACTATACTATGACTTTTATTATGAAATTTTACAGCATTTCACGAAATGACTTTTGTTCACCATAGAATCATTCTACATGCAAAAATAAGACCATTTACGTGTTTTTTTTTAACTTCAAAAAAATTTGATGTTTTCGGCGAAAAATTTCGACATACTATACTATGGCGTTTTTTTTGAAAAATTTTACACATTTCACGAAATGCATTTTGCTCACCATAGAATCACTCTGCATGCTATAATAAGACAGTTTTCATGTTTTTTTTCAACTTCAAAAAAAATTGACATTTTTGTCGAAAAATTTCGACATACTATACTATGACTTTTTTTGTAAAATTTTACAGCATTTCACGAAATGACTTTTGCTCATCATAGAATCATTCTACATGCTATAATAACACCGTTTTCATGGTTCTTTTCAACATCAAAAAAATTTGACGTTTTCGGCAAAAAATTTCGACATACTATATACTATGGCGTTTTTTTCGTAAAATTTTACATTTCACAAAATGACTTTTGCTCACCATAGAATCACTCTGCATGCTATAATAAGACCGTTTTCATGTTTTTTTTCAACAAAAATATTTGACGTTTTTGGCGAAAAATTTCGACATACTATACTATGTCTTTTTTTGTAAAATTTTACAGCATTTCACGAAATGACTTTTGCTCACCATAGAATAATTCTATATGCTGAAATAAGACCGGTTTCATGTTTTTTTTTTCAACAAAAATATTTGACGTTTTCGGCGAAAAATTTCGACATACTATACTATGACGTTTTTTTGTAAAATTTTCCAACATTTCACGAAATGGCTTTTGCTCACAACAGAATCATTCTACATGCTATAATAACACCGTTTTCATGGTTCTTTTCAACATCAAAAAAATTTGACGTTTTCGTCGAAAAATTGCGACATACTATACTATGACGTTTTTTTGTAAAATTTTACAACATTTCACGAAATGGCTTTTGCTCACAACAGAATCATTCTACATGCTATAATAACACCAAAAAAATTTGACGTTTTTCTCGAAAAATTGCGACATACTATACTATGAATTTTTTTGTAAAATTTTACAACATTTCACGAAATGACTTTTGCTCACCATATAATCATTCTACATGCTATAATAAGACCGTTTTCATGTTTTTTTTCAGCTTCAAAAAAAATTGACATTTTTGTCGAAAAATTTCGACATACTATACTATGACTTTTTTTGTAAAATTTTACAGCATTTCACGAAATGACTTTTGCTCACCATAGAATAATTCTATATGCTGAATTAAGACCGTTTTCATGTTTTTTTTTTCAACAAAAATATTTGACGTTTTTGTCGAAAAATTTCGACATGCTATACTATGACTTTTATTGTAAAATTTTACAGCATTTCACGAAATGACTTTTGCTCACCATAGAATAATTCTATATGCTGAAATAAGACCGTTTTCATGTTTTTTTTTTCAACTAAAATATTTGACGTTTTTGTCGAAAAATTTCGACATGCTATACTATGGCGTTTTTTTTGAAAAATTTTACACATTTCACGAAATGCATTTTGCTCACCATAGAATCATACTACAAGCAAAAATGAGACCATTTACATGTTTTTTTTCAACTTCAAAAAAATTTGACGTTTTCATTGAAAAATTTCGACATACTATACTATGGCGTTTTTTTTTGTAAAATTTTCCAACATTTCACGAAATGACTTTTTTTCACCATAGAATCATTCTACATGCTATAATACGACCGTTTCCATGGTTCTTTTCAACATGAAAAAAATTAGACATTTTCGGCGAAAAATTTCGACATACTATATACTATGGCGTTTTTTTCGTAAAATTTTACATTTCACAAAATGACTTTTGCTCACCATAGAATCACTCTGCATGCTATAATAAGACCGTTTTCATGTTTTTTTTTCAACAAAAATATTTGACGTTTTTGGCGAAAAATTTTCCAACATTTCACGAAATGGCTTTTGCTCACAACAGAATCATTCTACATGCTATAATAACACCGTTTTCATGGTTCTTTTCAACACCAAAAAAATTTAACGTTTTTCTCGAAAAATTGCGATATACTATACTATGGCGTTTTTTTTGTAAAATTTTACAACATTTCACGAAATGCATTTTGCTCACCATATAATCATTCTACATGCTATAATAAGACCGTTTTCATGTTTTTTTTTCAACTTCAAAAAAAATTGATATTTTTGTCGAAAAATTATCGACATACTATACTGACTTTTTTTTGTAAAATTTTACAACATTTCACGAAATGACTTTTGCTCACCATAGAATAATTCTATATGCTGAAATAAGACCGTTTTCATGTTTTTTTTTTTTTTCAACAAAAATGTTTGTCGTTTTCGGGGAAAAATTTCGACACACTATACTATGGCGTTTTTTTTGTAAAATTTTA
Organism: Pterois miles; assembly: GCA_947000775.1. Classification (NCBI taxonomy): domain Eukaryota; kingdom Metazoa; phylum Chordata; class Actinopteri; order Perciformes; family Scorpaenidae; genus Pterois; species Pterois miles. Next base: position 3,025,721 of record CAMQGK010000299.1, read on the forward strand.
CAGCATTTCACGAAATGCATTTTGCTCACCATAGAATCATTCTACATGCTATAATAACACCGTTTTCATGGTTCTTTTCAACATCAAAAAAATTTGACGTTTTCGGCGAAAATTTCGACATACTATACTATGACTTTTTTTGTAAACTTTTACAGCATTTCACGAAATGACTTTTGCTCATCATAGAATCATTCTACATGCTATAATAACACCGTTTTCATGGTTCTTTTCAACATCAAAAAAATTTGACGTTTTCGGCAAAAAATTTCAACATACTATACTATGGCGTTTTTTTTGAAAAATTTTACACATTTCACGAAATGCATTTTGCTCACCATAGAATCATTCTACATGCTATAATAACACCGTTTTCATGGTTCTTTCCAACATCAAAAAAATTTGACGTTTTCATCGAAAAATTGCGACATACTATACTATGGCGTTTTTTTTGTAAAATTTTACACATTTCACGAAAAGACTTTTGCTCACCATAGAATCATACTACAAGCAAAAATGAGACCATTTACATGTTTTTTTTTCAACTTCAAAAAAATTTGACGTTTTCATTGAAAAATTTCGACATACTATACTATGGCGTTTTTTTTTGTAAAATTTTCCAACATTTCACGAAATGACTTTTTTTCACCATAGAATCATTCTACATGCTATAATACGACCGTTTCCATGGTTCTTTTCAACATGAAAAAAATTTGACGTTTTCGGCGAAAAATTTCGACATACTATACTATGGCGTTTTTTTTGTAAAATTTTACAACATTTCACGAAATGCATTTTGCTCACCATAGAATCACTCTGCATGCTATAATAAGACCGTTTTCATGTTTTTTTTTTCAACAAAAATATTTGACGTTTTTGGCGAAAAATTTCGACATACTATACTATGGCGTTTTTTTTGTAAAATTTTACAACATTTCACGAAATGCATTTTGCTCACCATAGAATCATTCTGCATGCTATAATAACACGGTTTTCATGGTTCTTTTCAACACCAAAAAAATTTGACGTTTTTGTCGAAAAATTGCGACATACTATACTATGGCGTTTTTTTTGTAAAATTTTACAACATTTCACGAAATGCATTTTGCTCACCATATAATCATTCTACATGCTAAAATAAGATCGTTTTCATGGGTTTTTTTTTTCAACAAAAATGTTTGACGTTTTCGGCAAAAAATTTCGACATACGATGCTATGACGTTTTTTTTGTAAAATTTTACATTTCACGAATGACTTTTGCTCACCATGGAATCATTCTATATGCAAAAATAAGACCATTTACGTGTTTTTTTTTTAACTTCAAAAAAAATTTGATGTTTTCGGCGAAAAATTTCGACATACTATACTATGGCGTTTTTTTTGAAAAATTTTACACATTTCACGAAATGCATTTTGCTCACCATAGAATCACTCTAAATGCTATAACAACACCGTTTTCATGGTTGTTTTTTTTTTTTTCAACAAAAAAATTTGACTTTTCGGGGAAAAATTTCGACATACTATACTATGACTTTTATTGTAAAATTTTACAGCATTTCACGAAATGACTTTTGCTCACCATAGAATCACTCTGCATGCTATAATAAGACCGTTTTCATGTTTTTTTTTCAACAAAAATATTTGGCGTTTTTGGCGAAAAATTTCGACATACTATACTATGACGTTTTTTTGTAAAATTTTCCAACATTTCACGAAATGGCTTTTGCTCACAACAGAATCATTCTACATGCTATAATAACACCGTTTTCATGGTTCTTTTCAACATCAAAAAAAATTTACGTTTTCGGCGAAAAATTGCGACATACTATACTATGACGTTTTTTTTGTAAAATTTTACACATTTCACGAAAAGACTTTTGCTCACCATAGAATCATACTACAAGCAAAAATGAGACCATTTACATGTTTTTTTTCAACTTCAAAAAAATTTGACGTTTTCATTGAAAAATTTCGACATACTATACTATGGCGTTTTTTTTTGTAAAATTTTCCAACATTTCACGAAATGACTTTTTTTCACCATAGAATCATTCTACATGCTATAATACGACCGTTTCCATGGTTCTTTTCAACATGAAAAAAATTAGACATTTTCGGCGAAAAATTTCGACATACAATACTTTAACATTTTTTTCGTAAAATTTTACACATTTCACGAAATGGCTTTTGCTCACCATAGAATCATTCTACATGCAAAAATAAGACCATTTAAATGTTTTTTTTAAACTTCAAAAAAATTTGACATTTTAGTCGAAAAAATTTCGACATACTATACTATGGCGGGTTTTTTTTTCGTAAAATTTTACATTTCACAAAATGACTTTTGCTCACCATAGAATCACTCTAAATGCTATAACAACACCGTTTTCATGGTTGGTTTTTTTTTTTTTTCAACAAAAAAATTTGACTTTTCGGGGAAAAATTTCGACATACTATACTATGACTTTTATTGTAAAATTTTACAACATTTCACGAAATGACATTTGTTCACCATAGAATCATTCTACATGCAAAAATAAGACCATTTACGTGTTTTTTTTAACTTCAAAAAAATTTGATGTTTTCGGCGAAAAATTTCGACATACTATACTATGGCGTTTTTTTTGTAAAATTTTACAACATTTCACGAAATGCATTTTGCTCACCATATAATCACTCTGCATGCTATAATAAGACCGTTTTCATGTTTTTTTTTCAACAAAAATATTTCACGTTTTTGGCGAAAAATTTCGACATACTATACTATGACTTTTTTTGTAAAATTTTCCAACATTTCACGAAATGGCTATTGCTCACAACAGAATCATTCTACATGCTATAATAACACGGTTTTCATGGTTCTTTTCAACACCAAAAAAATTTGACGTTTTTGTCGAAAAATTGCGACATACTATACTATGGCGTTTTTTTTGTAAAATTTTACATTTCACGAAATGCATTTTGCTCACCATATAATCATTCTACATGCTATAATAAGACCGTTTTCATGTTTTTTTTCAACTTCAAAAAAAATTGACATTTTTGTCGAAAAATTTCGACATACTATACTATGACTTTTTTTGTAAAATTTTACAGCATTTCACGAAATGACTTTTGCTCATCATAGAATCATTCTACATGCTATAATAACACCGTTTTCATGGTTCTTTTCAACATCAAAAAAATTTGACGTTTTCGGCAAAAAATTTCGACATACTATATACTATGGCGTTTTTTTCGTAAAATTTTACATTTCACAAAATGACTTTTGCTCACCATAGAATCACTCTGCATGCTATAATAAGACCGTTTTCATGTTTTTTTTCAACAAAAATATTTGACGTTTTTGGCGAAAAATTTCGACATACTATACTATGTCTTTTTTTGTAAAATTTTACAGCATTTCACGAAATGACTTTTGCTCACCATAGAATAATTCTATATGCTGAAATAAGACCGGTTTCATGTTTTTTTTTTCAACAAAAATATTTGACGTTTTCGGCGAAAAATTTCGACATACTATACTATGACGTTTTTTTGTAAAATTTTCCAACATTTCACGAAATGGCTTTTGCTCACAACAGAATCATTCTACATGCTATAATAACACCGTTTTCATGGTTCTTTTCAACATCAAAAAAATTTGACGTTTTCGTCGAAAAATTGCGACATACTATACTATGACGTTTTTTTGTAAAATTTTACAACATTTCACGAAATGGCTTTTGCTCACAACAGAATCATTCTACATGCTATAATAACACCAAAAAAATTTGACGTTTTTCTCGAAAAATTGCGACATACTATACTATGAATTTTTTTGTAAAATTTTACAACATTTCACGAAATGACTTTTGCTCACCATATAATCATTCTACATGCTATAATAAGACCGTTTTCATGTTTTTTTTCAGCTTCAAAAAAAATTGACATTTTTGTCGAAAAATTTCGACATACTATACTATGACTTTTTTTGTAAAATTTTACAGCATTTCACGAAATGACTTTTGCTCACCATAGAATAATTCTATATGCTGAATTAAGACCGTTTTCATGTTTTTTTTTTCAACAAAAATATTTGACGTTTTTGTCGAAAAATTTCGACATGCTATACTATGACTTTTATTGTAAAATTTTACAGCATTTCACGAAATGACTTTTGCTCACCATAGAATAATTCTATATGCTGAAATAAGACCGTTTTCATGTTTTTTTTTTCAACTAAAATATTTGACGTTTTTGTCGAAAAATTTCGACATGCTATACTATGGCGTTTTTTTTTGAAAAATTTTACACATTTCACGAAATGCATTTTGCTCACCATAGAATCATACTACAAGCAAAAATGAGACCATTTACATGTTTTTTTTTCAACTTCAAAAAAATTTGACGTTTTCATTGAAAAATTTCGACATACTATACTATGGCGTTTTTTTTTGTAAAATTTTCCAACATTTCACGAAATGACTTTTTTTCACCATAGAATCATTCTACATGCTATAATACGACCGTTTCCATGGTTCTTTTCAACATGAAAAAAATTAGACATTTTCGGCGAAAAATTTCGACATACTATATACTATGGCGTTTTTTTCGTAAAATTTTACATTTCACAAAATGACTTTTGCTCACCATAGAATCACTCTGCATGCTATAATAAGACCGTTTTCATGTTTTTTTTTTCAACAAAAATATTTGACGTTTTTGGCGAAAAATTTTCCAACATTTCACGAAATGGCTTTTGCTCACAACAGAATCATTCTACATGCTATAATAACACCGTTTTCATGGTTCTTTTCAACACCAAAAAAATTTGACGTTTTTGTCGAAAAATTGCGACATACTATACTATGGCGTTTTTTTTGTAAAATTTTACAACATTTCACGAAATGCATTTTGCTCACCATATAATCATTCTACATGCTAAAATAAGATCGTTTTCATGGGTTTTTTTTTCAACAAAAATGTTTGACGTTTTCGGCAAAAAATTTCGACATACGATGCTATGACGTTTTTTTTGTAAAATTTTACATTTCACGAATGACTTTTGCTCACCATGGAATCATTCTATATGCAAAAATAAGACCATTTACGTGTTTTTTTTTTTAACTTCAAAAAAATTTGATGTTTTCGGCGAAAAATTTCGACATACTATACTATGGCGTTTTTTTTGAAAAATTTTACACATTTCACGAAATGCATTTTGCTCACCATAGAATCACTCTAAATGCTATAACAACACCGTTTTCATGGTTGTTTTTTTTTTTTTCAACAAAAAAATTTGACTTTTCGGGGAAAAATTTCGACATACTATACTATGACTTTTATTGTAAAATTTTACAGCATTTCACGAAATGACTTTTGCTCACCATAGAATCACTCTGCATGCTATAATAAGACCGTTTTCATGTTTTTTTTCAACAAAAATATTTGGCGTTTTTGGCGAAAAATTTCGACATACTATACTATGACGTTTTTTTGTAAAATTTTCCAACATTTCACGAAATGGCTTTTGCTCACAACAGAATCATTCTACATGCTATAATAACACCGTTTTCATGGTTCTTTTCAACATCAAAAAAAATTTACGTTTTCGGCGAAAAATTGCGACATACTATACTATGACTTTTTTTTGTAAAATTTTACACATTTCACGAAAAGACTTTTGCTCACCATAGAATCATACTACAAGCAAAAATGAGACCATTTACATGTTTTTTTTTCAACTTCAAAAAAATTTGACGTTTTCATTGAAAAATTTCGACATACTATACTATGGCGTTTTTTTTTGTAAAATTTTCCAACATTTCACGAAATGACTTTTTTTCACCATAGAATCATTCTACATGCTATAATACGACCGTTTCCATGGTTCTTTTCAACATGAAAAAAATTAGACATTTTCGGCGAAAAATTTCGACATAAAAATTTAACACATTTCGTAAAATTTTACACATTTCACGAAATGGCTTTTGCTCACCATAGAATCATTCTACATGCAAAAATAAGACCATTTAAATGTTTTTTTTAAACTTCAAAAAAATTTGACATTTTAGTCGAAAAAATTTCGACATACTATACTATGGCGGGTTTTTTTTTCGTAAAATTTTACATTTCACAAAATGACTTTTGCTCACCATAGAATCACTCTAAATGCTATAACAACACCGTTTTCATGGTTGTTTTTTTTTTTTTCAACAAAAAAATTTGACTTTTCGGGGAAAAATTTCGACATACTATACTATGACTTTTATTGTAAAATTTTACAACATTTCACGAAATGACATTTGTTCACCATAGAATCATTCTACATGCAAAAATAAGACCATTTACGTGTTTTTTTTTAACTTCAAAAAAAATTTGATGTTTTCGGCGAAAAATTTCGACATACTATACTATGGCGTTTTTTTTGTAAAATTTTACAACATTTCACGAAATGCATTTTGCTCACCATATAATCACTCTGCATGCTATAATAAGACCGTTTTCATGTTTTTTTTTCAACAAAAATATTTCACGTTTTTGGCGAAAAATTTCGACATACTATACTATGACTTTTTTTGTAAAATTTTCCAACATTTCACGAAATGGCTATTGCTCACAACAGAATCATTCTACATGCTATAATAACACGGTTTTCATGGTTCTTTTCAACACCAAAAAAATTTGACGTTTTTGTCGAAAAATTGCGACATACTATACTATGGCGTTTTTTTTGTAAAATTTTACATTTCACGAAATGCATTTTGCTCACCATATAATCATTCTACATGCTATAATAAGACCGTTTTCATGTTTTTTTTCAACTTAAAAAAAAATTGACATTTTTGTCGAAAAATTTCGACATACTATACTATGACTTTTTTTGTAAAATTTTACAGCATTTCACGAAATGACTTTTGCTCACCATAGAATAATTCTATATGCTGAAATAAGACCGTTTTCATGTTTTTTTTTTCAACAAAAATATTTGACGTTTTTGTCGAAAAATTTCGACATACTATACTATGACTTTTATTATAAAATTTTACAGCATTTCACGAAATGACTTTTGTTCACCATAGAATCATTCTACATGCAAAAATAAGACCATTTACGTGTTTTTTTTTAACTTCAAAAAAATTTGACGTTTTCGGCGAAAAATTTCGACATACTATACTATGACTTTTTTTTTGTAAAATTTTACAGCATTTCACGAAATGACTTTTGCTCACCATAGAATCATTCTACATGCTATAATAACACCGTTTTCATGGTTCTTTTCAACATCAAAAAAATTTGACGTTTTCGGCAAAAAATTTCGACATACTATATACTATGGCGTTTTTTTCGTAAAATTTTACATTTCACAAAATGACTTTTGCTCACCATAGAATCACTCTGCATGCTATAATAAGACCGTTTTCATGGTTTTTTTTTCAACAAAAATATTTGACGTTTTTGGCGAAAAATTTCGACATACTATACTATGACTTTTTTTTTGTAAAATTTTACATTTCACGAATGACTTTTGCTCACCATGGAATCATTCTATATGCAAAAATAAGACCATTTAAGTGTTTTTTTTTAACTTCAAAAAAATTTGACGTTTTCATTGAAAAATTTCGACATACTATACTATGGCGGTTTTTTTTTGTAAAATTTTCCAACATTTCACGAAATGACTTTTTTTCACCATAGAATCATTCTACATGCTATAATACGACCGTTTCCATGGTTCTTTTCAACATGAAAAAAATTAGAAATTTTCGGCGAAAAATTTCGACATACTATGGCGGTTTTTTTCGTAAAATTTTACATTTCACAAAATGACTTTTGCTCACCATAGAATCATTCTATATGCTATAATAAGACCGTTGTCATGGTTTTTTTCAACTTCAAAAGAATTTGACGTTTTTGTTGAAAAATTTCGACATACTATGGCATTTTTTTCGTAAAATTTTACACATTTCACGAAATGGCTTTTGCTCACCATAGAATCATTCTACATGCAAAAATAAGACCATTTACGTGTTTTTTTTTTAAACTTCAAAAAAAATTTGACGTTTTAGTCGAAAAAATTTCGACATACTATACTATGGCGGTTTTTTTTTTTGTAAAATTTTACATTTCACAAAATGACTTTTGCTCACCATAGAATCACTCTAAATGCTATAATAACACCGTTTTCATGGTTGTTTTTTTTTTTTTTCAACAAAAAAATTTGACGTTTTCGGGGAAAAATTTCGACATATTATACTATGGCGTTTTTTTTTGTAAAATTTTACAGCATTTCAGGAAATGCATTTTCTCACCATAGAATCATTCTACATGCTATAATAACACCATTTACTTGTTTTTTTTTTTCAACTTAAAAAAAATTGACATTTTTGTCGAAAAATTTCCACATACTATACTATGACGTTTTTTTGTAAAATTTTACAACATTTCACGAAATGGCTTTTGCTCACCATAGAATCATTCTACATGCTATAATAAGACCGTTTTCATGGTTTTTTTCAACATCAAAAAAAAATTGACATTTTTGTCGAAAAATTTCGACATACTATACTATGACTTTTTTTTGTAAAATTTTACAGCATTTCACGAAATGACTTTTGCTCACCATAGAATAATTCTATATGCTGAAATAAGACCGTTTTCAAGTTTTTTTTTTCAACAAAAATATTTGACGTTTTTGTCGAAAAATTTCGACATACAATAGTATGGCGTTTTTTTCGTAAAATTTTACACATTTCACGAAATGACTTTTGCTCACCATATAATCATTCTATTAGCTAAAATAAGACCGTTTTCTTTTTTTTTTTTCAACAAAAATAGTTGACGTTTTTGGCGAAAAATTTCGACATACTATACTATGGCGTTTTTTTCGTAAAATTTTACATTTCACAAAATAACTTTTGCTCACCATAGAATCACTCTAAATGCTATAATAACACCGTTTTCATGGTTGTTGTTTTTTTTTCAACAAAAAAATTTGACGTTTTCGGGGAAAAATTTCGACATACTATACTATGACTTTTTTTCGTAAAATTTTACAACAATTCACGAAATGCCTTTTGCTCACCATAGAATCATTCTACATGCTATAATAAGACCCTTTTCATGTTTTTTTTTCAACATCAAAAAAATTTGACGTTTTCGGCAAAAAATTTCGACATACTACACTAAGGTGTTTTTTTTGTAAAGTATTACAACATTTCACAAAATGAATTTTGCTCACCATAGAATAATTCTATATGCTGAAATAAGACCGTTTTCATTTTTTTTTTTCAACAAAAATATTTAACGTTTTTGGCGAAAAATTTCGACATACTATACTATAACGTTTTTTTGTAAAATTTTACAACATTTCACGAAATGGCTTTTGCTCAAAACAGAATCATTCTACATGCTATAATAAAACCGTTTTCATGGTTTTTTTCAACTTCAAAAAAAAATTGACATTTTTGTCGAAAAATTTCGACATACTATAGTATGACTTTTTTGTAAAATTTTACAATATCTCATGAAATGACTTTTGCTCACCATAGAATCATTCTATATGCTAAAATAAGATCGTTTTCATGGGGGTTTTTTTCAACAAAAATGTTTGACGTTTTCGGCAAAAAATTTCGACATACTATACTATGACGTTTTTTTTGTAAAATTTTACATTTCACGAAATGACTTTTGCTCACCATGGAATCATTCTATATGCAAAAATAAGACCATTTACGTGTTTTTTTTAACTTCAAAAAAATTTGACGTTTTAGTCGAAAAAGTTCGACATACTATACTATGGCGTTTTTTTTGTAAAATTTTACAACATTTCACGAAATGCATTTTGCTCACCATATAATCATTCTACATGCTAATATAAGACCGTTTTCATGTTTTTTTTCAACTTCAAAAAAAATTGACATTTTTGTCGAAAAATTTCGACATACTATACTATGACTTTTTTTGTAAAATTTTACAGCATTTCACGAAATGACTTTTGCTCACCATAGAATAATTCTATATGCTGAAATTAGACCGTTTTCATGTTTTTTTTTTCAACAAAAATATTTGACGTTTTTGTCGAAAAATTTCGACATACTATACTATGACTTTTATTGTAAAATTTTACAGCATTTCACGAAATGACTTTTGTTCACCATAGAATCATTCTACATGCAAAAATAAGACCATTTACGTGTTTTTTTTAACTTCAAAAAAATTTGACGTTTTAGTCGAAAAATTTCGACATACTATGGCGTTTTTTTGTAAAATTTTACAACATTTCACGAAATGCATTTTGCTCACCATATAATCATTCTACATGCTAATATAAGACCGTTTTCATGTTTTTTTTTCAACTTAAAAAAAAATTGACATTTTTGTCGAAAAATTTCGACATACTATACTATGACTTTTTTTTGTAAAATTTTACAATATTTCACGAAATGACTTTTGCTCACCATAGAATCATTCTATATGCTAAAATAAGATCGTTTTCATGGGTTTTTTTTCAACAAAAATGTTTGACGTTTTCGGCAAAAAATTTCGACATACTATACTATGACTTTTTTTTTGTAAAATTTTACATTTCACGAATGACTTTTGCTCACCATGGAATCATTCTATATGCAAAAATAAGACCATTTACGTGTTTTTTTTTAACTTCAAAAAAATTTGATGTTTTCGGCGAAAAATTTCGACATACTATACTATGGCGTTTTTTTTTTTAAATTTTACACAATTCACGAAATGCATTTTGCTCACCATAGAATCATTCTATATGCTAAAATAAGACCGGTTTCATGTTTTTTTTTTTTTTTCAACAAAAATGTTTGACGTTTTCGGGGAAAAATTTCGACACACTATACTATGGCGTTTTTTTTGTAAAATTTTACAGCATTTCACGAAATGCATTTTGCTCACCATAGAATCATTCTACATGCTATAATAAGACCGTTTTCAAGTTTTTTTTTCCAACAAAAATATTTGACGTTTTTGGCGAAAAATTTCGACATACTATACTGACGTTTTTTTGTAAAATTTTCCAACATTTCACGAAATGGCTTTTGCTCACAACAGAATCATTCTACATGCTATAATAAGACCCTTTTCATGGTTCTTTTCAACATCAAAAAAATTTGACGTTTTCGGCAAAAAATTTCAACATACTATACTATGACTTTTTTTGTAAAATTTTACAATTCACGAAATGCCTTTTGCTCACCATAGAATCATTCTACATGCTATAATAAGACCCTTTTCATGGTTTTTTTCAACATCAAAAAAATTTGAAGTTTTCGGCGAAAAATTTCGACATACTATACTATGGCGTTTTTTTTGTAAAATTTTACAACATTTCACGAAATGCATTTTGCTCACCATATAATCACTCTGCATGCTACAATAAGACCGTTTTCATGTTTTTTTTCCAACAAAAATATTTGACGTTTTTGGCGAAAAATTTCGACATACTATACTGACGTTTTTTTGTAAAATTTTCCAACATTTCACGAAATGGCTTTTGCTCACAACAGAATCATTCTACATGCTATAATAACACCGTTTTCATGGTTCTTTTCAACATCAACAAAAATTTGACGTTTTTGGCAACAAATTTCGGGGAAAAATTTCGACATACTATACTATGGCGTTTTTTTTGTAAAATTTTACAACATTTCACGAAATGCATTTTGCTCACCATAGAATCATTCTACATGCTATAATAAGACCGTTTTCATGTTTTTTTTTTCAACTTCAAAAAAAATTAACATTTTTGTCGAAAAATTTCGACATACTATACTATGACTTTTTTTGTGAAATTTTACAGCATTTCACGAAATGACTTTTGCTGACCATAGAATCATTCTATATACTATAATAAGACCGTTTTCATGGGGGTTTTTTTCAACAAAAATATTTGACGTTTTTGGCGACAAATTTCGACATACTATACTATGACGTTTTTTTGTAAAAGTTTACAACATTTCACGAAATGGCTTTTGCTCACAACAGAATCATTCTACATGCTATAATAACACCGTTTTCATGGTTCTTTTCAACATCAAAAAATTAGACATTTTCGTTTAAAAATTTCGACATACTATACTATGATGTTTTATTTGTAAAATTTCACAATATTTCACGAAATGACTTTTGCTCACCATAGAATCATTCTATATGCTAAAATAAGACCGGTTTTATGGTTGTTTTTTTTTGACAAAAATATTTGACGTTTTCGGCAAAAAATTTCGCCATACTATACTATGGCGCTTTTTTTGTAAAATTTTACATTTCACAAAATGACTTTTGCTCACCATAGAATCATTCTACATGCTCTAATAACACGGTTTTCATGTTTTTTTCCTACTTCAAAAGAATTTGACGTTTTTGTCGAAAAATTTCAACATACTATACTATGGCGTTTTTTTCGTAAAATTTTTACACATTTCACGAAATGGCTTTGGCTCACCATAGAATCATTCTACATGCTATAATAAGACCCTTTTCATGGTTTTTTTCAACATCAAAAAAATTTGATGTTTTCGTCGAAAAATTGCGACATACTATACTATGGCGTTTTTTTGTAAAATTTTGCAACATTTTACGAAATGACTTTTGCTCACCATAGAATCATTCTACATGCCATAATAACACCGTTTTCATGGTTCTTTTCAACATCAAAAAAATTTGACGTTTTTGGCAAAAAATTTCGACATACTATACTATGGCGTTTTAATTGTAAAATTTTCCAACATTTCACGAAATGAATTTTGCTCACCATTAAATCATTCTACATGCTATAATAACACGGTTTTTATGTTTTTTTCCAACTTCAAAAGAATTTGACGTTTTTGTCGAAAAATTTCGACAGACTATACTATGGCGTTTTTTTTTGTAAAATTTTACACATTTCACAAAATGACTTTTCCTCACCATAGAATCATTCTACATGCTAAAATAAGACCGTTTTCATGTTTTTTTTTCAACAAATAAATTTGACGTTTTCAGCAAAAAATTTCGACATACTATACTATGGCGCTTTTTTTGTAAAATTTTACAACATTTCAGGAAATGACTTTTGCTCACCATAGAATCATTCTACATGCTATAATAAGACCGTTTTCATGTTTTTTTTTCAACATCAAAAAAATTTGACGTTTTCGTCGAAAAATTGCGACATACTATACTATGGCGTTTTTTTGTAAAATTTTGCAACATTTCACGAAATGACTTTTGCTCACCACAGAATCATTCTACATGCTATAATAACACTGTTTTCATGTTTTTTTTCAACATCAAAAACAATTTGACGTTTTCGGTGAAAAATTTCGACATACTATACTGTGGCTTTTTTTGTAAAACTTTACAACGTTTCACGAAATGACTTATGTTCACCATAGAATCATTCTACATGCTATAATAAGACCGTTTTCATGTTTTTTTTGAACTTCAAAAAAATTTGACGTTTTCGTCGAAAAAGTTCGACATACTATACTATGGTAATTTTTCGTAAAATTTTACAACAATTCACGAAATCACTTTTGCTCTCCACAGAATCATTCTACATGCTATAATAACACCTTTTTCATGGTTCTTTTCAACATCAAAAAAAATTTGACGTTTTCGGCAAAAAATTTTGACATACTATACTATGACGTTTTTTTCGTAAAATTTTACATTTCACAAAATGACTTTTGTTCACCATAGATTCATTCTACATGCTATAATAAGACCGTTTCCATGGTTTTGTCCAACTTCAAAAGAATTTGACGTTTTTGTCGAAAAATTTCGACATACTATACTATGGCGTTTTTTTTGTAAAATTTTACAACATTTCACGAAAAGACTTTTGCTCACCATAGAATCATACTACAAGCAAAAATGAGACCATTTACATTTTTTTTTTCAACTTCAAAAAAATTTGACGTTTTCATTGAAAAATTTCGACAAACTATACTATGGCGTTTTTTTTTTGTAAAATTTTCCAACATTTCACGAAATGACTTTTTTTCACCATAGAATCATTCTACATGCTATAATACGACCGTTTCCATGGTTCTTTTCAACATGAAAAAAATTAGACATTTTCGGCGAAAAATTTCGACATACTATACTATGGCATTTTTTTTTTTTTTTTTTACACATTTCACGAAATGGCTTTTGCTCACCATAGAATCATTCTACATGCAAAAATAAGACCATTTAAATGTTTTTTTTAAACTTCAAAAAAATTTGACATTTTAGTCGAAAAAATTTCGACATACTATACTATGGCGGTTTTTTTTTTCGTAAAATTTTACATTTCACAAAATGACTTTTGCTCACCATAGAAACACTCTAAATGCTATAACAACACCGTTTTCATGGTTGTTGTTTTTTTTTTTCAACAAAAAAATTTGACGTTTTCGGGGAAAAATTTCGACATACTATACTATGGCGTTTTTTTTGTAAAATTTTACAGCATTTCAGGAAATGCATTTTGCTCACCATAGAATCATTCTACATGCTATAATAAGACCATTTACCTATTTTTTTCAACTTAAAAAAAAATTGACATTTTTGTCGAAAAATTTCGACATACTATACTATGACGTTTTTTTGTAAAATTTTCCAACATTTCACGAAATGGCTTTTGCTCACAACAGAATCATTCTACATGCTATAATAACACGGTTTTCATGGTTCTTTTCAACACCAAAAAAATTTGACGTTTTTGTCGAAAAATTGCGACATACTATACTATGGCGTTTTTTTGTAAAATTTTACAACATTTCACGAAATGCATTTTGCTCACCATATAATCATTCTACATGCTATAATAAGAGCGTTTTCATGTTTTTTTTTTCAACTTCAAAAAAAATTGACTTTTTTGTCGAAAAATTTCGACATACTATACTATGACTTTTTTTTGTAAAGTCTTACAGCATTTCACGAAATGACTTTTGCTCACCATAGAATCATTCTACATGCTATAATAAGACCGTTTTCATGTTTTTTTTCAACTTAAAAAAAAATTGACATTTTTGTCGAAAAATTTCGACATACTATACTATGACTTTTTTTGTAAAATTTTACAGCATTTCACGAAATGAGTTTTGCTCACCATAGAATCATTCTACATGCTATAATACCGTTTTCATGGTTCTTTTCAACATCAAAAAAATTTGACGTTTTCAGCAAAAAATTTCGACATACTATACTATGACTTTTTTTGTGAAATTTTACAGCATTTCACGAAATGACTTTTGCTCATCATAGAATCATTCTACATGCTATAATAACACCGTTTTCATGGTTCTTTTCAACATCAAAGAAATTTGACGTTTTCGGCAAAAAATTTCGACATACTATATACTATGGCGTTTTTTTCGTAAAATTTTACATTTCACAAAATGACTTTTGCTCACCATAGAATCACTCTGCATGCTATAATAAGACCGTTTTCATGTTTTTTTTTCAACAAAAATATTTGACGTTTTTGGCGAAAAATTTCGACATACTATACTATGACGTTTTTTTGTAAAATTTTCCAACATTTCACGAAATGGCTTTTGCTCACAATAGAATCATTCTACATGCTATAATAACACGGTTTTCATGGTTCTTTTCAACACCAAAAAAATTTGACGTTTGTCTCGAAAAATTTCGACATACTATACTATGGCGTTTTTTTTGTAAAATTTTACAACATTTCACGAAATGCATTTTGCTCACCATATAATCATTCTACATGCTATAATAAGACCGTTTTCATGTTTTTTTTTTCAACTTCAAAAAAAATTTACATTTTTGTCGAAAAATTATCGACATACTATACTATGACTTTTTTTGTAAAATTTTACAACATTTCACGAAATGACTTTTGCTCACCATAGAATAATTCTATATGCTAAAATAAGACCGTTTTCATGTTTTTTTTTTCAACAAAAATATTTGACGTTTTTGTCGAGAAATTTCGACATGCTATACTATGACTTTTATTGTAAAATTTTACAGCATTTCACGAAATGACTTTTGTTCACCATAGAATCATTCTACATGCAAAAATAAGACCATTTACGTGTTTTTTTTTAACTTCAAAAAAATTTGACGTTTTAATCGAAAAATTTCGACATACTATACCATGGCGTTTTTTTTGAAAAATTTTACACATTTCACGAAATGCATTTTGCTCACCATAGAATCATTCTATATGCTAAAATAAGACCGGTTTCATGTTTTTTTTTTTTTCAACAAAAATATTTGTCGTTTTCGGGGAAACATTTCGACACACTATACTATGGCGTTTTTTTTGTAAAATTTTACAGCATTTCACGAAATGCATTTTGCTCACCATAGAATCATTCTACATGCTATAATAACACCGTTTTCATGGTTCTTTTCAACATCAAAAAAATTTGACGTTTTCGGCGAAAAATTTCGACATGCTATACTATGGCGTTTTTTTTTGTAAAATTTTCCAACATTTCACGAAATGACTTTTTTTCACCATAGAATCATTCTACATGCTATAATACGACCGTTTCCATGGTTCTTTTCAACATGAAAAAAATTAGACATTTTCGGCGAAAAATTTCGACATACTATACTATGGCATTTTTTTCGTAAAATTTTACACATTTCACGAAATGGCTTTTGCTCACCATAGAATCATTCTACATGCTATAATAAGACCATTTACCTATTTTTTTCAACTTAAAAAAAATTGACATTTTTGTCGAAAAATTTCGACATACTATACTATGACGTTTTTTTGTAAAATTTTACAACATTTCACGAAATGGCTTTTGCTCACAACAGAATCATTCTACATGCTATAATAACACGGTTTTCATGGTTCTTTTCAACACCAAAAAAATTTGACGTTTTTCTCGAAAAATTGCGACATACTATACTATGGCGTTTTTTTTGTAAAATTTTACAACATTTCACGAAATGCATTTTGCTCACCATAGAATAATTCTATATGCTGAAATAAGACCGTTTTCATGTTTTTTTTTTTCAACAAAATCGGAGAAAAATTTCGACATACTATACTATGACTTTTTTGGAAAAATTTTACACATTTCACGAAATGCATTTTGCTCACCATAGAATCATTCTACATGCTATAAGACCCTTTTCATGTTTTTTTTTTCAACATCAAAAAAATTTGACGTTTTCGGCAAAAAATTTCGACACACTATACTATGGCGTTTTTTTTGTAAAATTTTACAACATTTCACGAAATGCATTTTGCTCACCATAGAATCATTCTACATGCTATAATAAGACCGTTTTCATGTTTTTTTTCAACTTCAAAAAAAATTGACATTTTTGTCGAAAAATTTCGACATACTATATACTATGGCGTTTTTTTCGTAAAATTTTACATTTCAAAAAATGACTTTTGCTCACCATAGAATCACTCTGCATGCTATAATAAGACCGTTTTCATGTTTTTTTTTCAACAAAAATATTTGACGTTTTTGGCGAGAAATTTCGACATACTATACTATGACGTTTTTTTGTAAAATTTTCCAACATTTCACGAAATGACTTTTGCTCACCATAGAATAATTCTATATGCTGAAATAAGACCGTTTTCATGTTTTTTTTTCAACAAAAATATTTGACGTTTTTGTCGAAAAATTTCGACATACTATACTATGACTTTTATTATGAAATTTTACAGCATTTCACGAAATGACTTTTGTTCACCATAGAATCATTCTACATGCAAAAATAAGACCATTTACGTGTTTTTTTTTAACTTCAAAAAAAATTTGATGTTTTCGGCGAAAAATTTCGACATACTATACTATGGCGTTTTTTTTGAAAAATTTTACACATTTCACGAAATGCATTTTGCTCACCATAGAATCACTCTGCATGCTATAATAAGACAGTTTTCATGTTTTTTTTCAACTTCAAAAAAAATTGACATTTTTGTCGAAAAATTTCGACATACTATACTATGACTTTTTTTGTAAAATTTTACAGCATTTCACGAAATGACTTTTGCTCATCATAGAATCATTCTACATGCTATAATAACACCGTTTTCATGGTTCTTTTCAACATCAAAAAAATTTGACGTTTTCGGCAAAAAATTTCGACATACTATATACTATGGCGTTTTTTTCGTAAAATTTTACATTTCACAAAATGACTTTTGCTCACCATAGAATCACTCTGCATGCTATAATAAGACCGTTTTCATGTTTTTTTTTCAACAAAAATATTTGACGTTTTTGGCGAAAAATTTCGACATACTATACTATGTCTTTTTTTGTAAAATTTTACAGCATTTCACGAAATGACTTTTGCTCACCATAGAATAATTCTATATGCTGAAATAAGACCGGTTTCATGTTTTTTTTTTTCAACAAAAATATTTGACGTTTTCGGCGAAAAATTTCGACATACTATACTATGACGTTTTTTTGTAAAATTTTCCAACATTTCACGAAATGGCTTTTGCTCACAACAGAATCATTCTACATGCTATAATAACACCGTTTTCATGGTTCTTTTCAACATCAAAAAAATTTGACGTTTTCGTCGAAAAATTGCGACATACTATACTATGACGTTTTTTTGTAAAATTTTACAACATTTCACGAAATGGCTTTTGCTCACAACAGAATCATTCTACATGCTATAATAACACCAAAAAAATTTGACGTTTTTCTCGAAAAATTGCGACATACTATACTATGAATTTTTTTGTAAAATTTTACAACATTTCACGAAATGACTTTTGCTCACCATATAATCATTCTACATGCTATAATAAGACCGTTTTCATGTTTTTTTTCAGCTTCAAAAAAAATTGACATTTTTGTCGAAAAATTTCGACATACTATACTATGACTTTTTTTGTAAAATTTTACAGCATTTCACGAAATGACTTTTGCTCACCATAGAATAATTCTATATGCTGAATTAAGACCGTTTTCATGTTTTTTTTTTCAACAAAAATATTTGACGTTTTTGTCGAAAAATTTCGACATGCTATACTATGACTTTTATTGTAAAATTTTACAGCATTTCACGAAATGACTTTTGCTCACCATAGAATAATTCTATATGCTGAAATAAGACCGTTTTCATGTTTTTTTTTTCAACTAAAATATTTGACGTTTTTGTCGAAAAATTTCGACATGCTATACTATGGCGTTTTTTTTGAAAAATTTTACACATTTCACGAAATGCATTTTGCTCACCATAGAATCATACTACAAGCAAAAATGAGACCATTTACATGTTTTTTTTCAACTTCAAAAAAATTTGACGTTTTCATTGAAAAATTTCGACATACTATACTATGGCGTTTTTTTTTGTAAAATTTTCCAACATTTCACGAAATGACTTTTTTTCACCATAGAATCATTCTACATGCTATAATACGACCGTTTCCATGGTTCTTTTCAACATGAAAAAAATTAGACATTTTCGGCGAAAAATTTCGACATACTATATACTATGGCGTTTTTTTCGTAAAATTTTACATTTCACAAAATGACTTTTGCTCACCATAGAATCACTCTGCATGCTATAATAAGACCGTTTTCATGTTTTTTTTTTCAACAAAAATATTTGACGTTTTTGGCGAAAAATTTTCCAACATTTCACGAAATGGCTTTTGCTCACAACAGAATCATTCTACATGCTATAATAACACCGTTTTCATGGTTCTTTTCAACATCAAAAAAATTTGACGTTTTTCTAAAAAAAAAAAGGCGAAAATTTTCGACATACTATACTATGACTTTTTTTGTAAACTTTTACAGCATTTCACGAAATGACTTTTGCTCATCATAGAATCATTCTACATGCTATAATAACACCGTTTTCATGGTTCTTTTCAACATCAAAAAAGTTTGACGTTTTCGGCAAAAAATTTCAACATACTATACTATGACTTTTTTTGTAAAATTTTACAACATTTCACGAAATGCCTTTTGCTCACCATAGAATCATTCTACATGCTATAATAAGACCCTTTTCATGGTTTTTTTCAACATCAAAAAAATTTGACATTTTCGGCGAAAAATTTCGACATACTATACTATGGCGTTTTTTTTGAAAAATTTTACACATTTCACGAAATGCATTTTGCTCACCATAGAATCATTCTACATGCTATAATAACACCGTTTTCATGGTTCTTTCCAACATCAAAAAAATTTGACGTTTTCATCGAAAAATTGCGACATACTATACTATGGCGTTTTTTTTGTAAAATTTTACACATTTCACGAAAAGACTTTTGCTCACCATAGAATCATACTACAAGCAAAAATGAGACCATTTACATGTTTTTTTTCAACTTCACAAAAAAATTTGACGTTTTCATTGAAAAATTTCGACATACTATACTATGGCGTTTTTTTTTGTAAAATTTTCCAACATTTCACGAAATGACTTTTTTTCACCATAGAATCATTCTACATGCTATAATACGACCGTTTCCATGGTTCTTTTCAACATGAAAAAAATTTGACGTTTTCGGCGAAAAATTTCGACATACTATACTATGGCGTTTTTTTTGTAAAATTTTACAACATTTCACGAAATGCATTTTGCTCACCATATAATCACTCTGCATGCTATAATAAGACCGTTTTCATGTTTTTTTTTTCAACAAAAATATTTGACGTTTTTGGCGAAAAATTTCGACATACTATACTATGGCGTTTTTTTTGTAAAATTTTACAACATTTCACGAAATGCATTTTGCTCACCATATAATCACTCTGCATGCTATAATAACACGGTTTTCATGGTTCTTTTCAACACCAAAAAAATTTGACGTTTTTGTCGAAAAATTGCGACATACTATACTATGGCGTTTTTTTTGTAAAATTTTACAACATTTCACGAAATGCATTTTGCTCACCATATAATCATTCTACATGCTAAAATAAGATCGTTTTCATGGGTTTTTTTTCAACAAAAATGTTTGACGTTTTCGGCAAAAAATTTCGACATACGATGCTATGACGTTTTTTTTGTAAAATTTTACATTTCACGAATGACTTTTGCTCACCATGGAATCATTCTATATGCAAAAATAAGACCATTTACGTGTTTTTTTTTTAACTTCAAAAAAATTTGATGTTTTCGGCGAAAAATTTCGACATACTATACTATGGCGTTTTTTTTTGAAAAATTTTACACATTTCACGAAATGCATTTTGCTCACCATAGAATCACTCTAAATGCTATAACAACACCGTTTTCATGGTTGTTTTTTTTTTTTTCAACAAAAAAATTTGACTTTTCGGGGAAAAAATTTCGACATACTATACTATGACTTTTATTGTAAAATTTTACAGCATTTCACGAAATGACTTTTGCTCACCATAGAATCACTCTGCATGCTATAATAAGACCGTTTTCATGTTTTTTTTCAACAAAAATATTTGGCGTTTTTGGCGAAAAATTTCGACATACTATACTATGACGTTTTTTTGTAAAATTTTCCAACATTTCACGAAATGGCTTTTGCTCACAACAGAATCATTCTACATGCTATAATAACACCGTTTTCATGGTTCTTTTCAACATCAAAAAAAATTTACGTTTTCGGCGAAAAATTGCGACATACTATACTATGACTTTTTTTGTAAAATTTTACACATTTCACGAAAAGACTTTTGCTCACCATAGAATCATACTACAAGCAAAAATGAGACCATTTACATGTTTTTTTTCAACTTCAAAAAAATTTGACGTTTTCATTGAAAAATTTCGACATACTATACTATGGCGTTTTTTTTTGTAAAATTTTCCAACATTTCACGAAATGACTTTTTTTTCACCATAGAATCATTCTACATGCTATAATACGACCGTTTCCATGGTTCTTTTCAACATGAAAAAAATTAGACATTTTCGGCGAAAAATTTCGACATAAAAATTTAACACATTTCGTAAAATTTTACACATTTCACGAAATGGCTTTTGCTCACCATAGAATCATTCTACATGCTAAAATAAGACCATTTACATGTTTTTTTTAAACTTCAAAAAAATTTGACATTTTAGTCGAAAAAATTTCGACATACTATACTATGGCGGGTTTTTTTTTCGTAAAATTTTACATTTCACAAAATGACTTTTGCTCACCATAGAATCACTCTAAATGCTATAACAACACCGTTTTCATGGTTGTTTTTTTTTTTTTTTCAACAAAAAAATTTGGACGCCATTTTCGGGTGTTTTTTTTATTAAAAAAATTTTGAAAAATTTCGACATACTATACTATGGCGTTTTTTTTGTAAAATTTTACAACATTTCACGAAATGCATTTTGCTCACCATATAATCACTCTGCATGCTATAATAAGACCGTTTTCATGTTTTTTTTTCAACAAAAATATTTGACGTTTTTGGCGAAAAATTTCGACATACTATACTATGACTTTTTTTGTAAAATTTTCCAACATTTCACGAAATGGCTATTGCTCACAACAGAATCATTCTACATGCTATAATAACACGGTTTTCATGGTTCTTTTCAACACCAAAAAAATTTGACGTTTTTGTCGAAAAATTGCGACATACTATACTATGGCGTTTTTTTTGTAAAATTTTACATTTCACGAAATGCATTTTGCTCACCATATAATCATTCTACATGCTATAATAAGACCGTTTTCATGTTTTTTTTCAACTTCAAAAAAAATTGACATTTTTGTCGAAAAATTTCGACATACTATACTATGACTTTTTTTGTAAAATTTTACAGCATTTCACGAAATGACTTTTGCTCACCATAGAATAATTCTATATGCTGAAATAAGACCGTTTTCATGTTTTTTTTTTCAACAAAAATATTTGACGTTTTTGTCGAAAAATTTCGACATACTATACTATGACTTTTATTATAAAATTTTACAGCATTTCACGAAATGACTTTTGTTCACCATAGAATCATTCTACATGCAAAAATAAGACCATTTACGTGTTTTTTTTAACTTCAAAAAAATTTGACGTTTTCGGCGAAAAATTTCGACATACTATACTATGACTTTTTTTGTAAAATTTTACAGCATTTCACGAAATGACTTTTGCTCACCATAGAATCATTCTACATGCTATAATAACACCGTTTTCATGGTTCTTTTCAACATCAAAAAAATTTGACGTTTTCGGCAAAAAATTTCGACATACTATATACTATGGCGTTTTTTTCGTAAAATTTTACATTTCACAAAATGACTTTTGCTCACCATAGAATCACTCTGCATGCTATAATAAGACCGTTTTCATGTTTTTTTTTCAACAAAAATATTTGACGTTTTTGGCGAAAAATTTCGACATACTATACTATGACTTTTTTTTGTAAAATTTTACATTTCACGAATGACTTTTGCTCACCATGGAATCATTCTATATGCAAAAATAAGACCATTTAAGTGTTTTTTTTAACTTCAAAAAAATTTGACGTTTTCATTGAAAAATTTCGACATACTATACTATGGCGGTTTTTTTTTGTAAAATTTTCCAACATTTCACGAAATGACTTTTTTCACCATAGAATCATTCTACATGCTATAATACGACCGTTTCCATGGTTCTTTTCAACATGAAAAAAATTAGAAATTTTCGGCGAAAAATTTTGACATACTATGGCGGTTTTTTTCGTAAAATTTTACATTTCACAAAATGACTTTTGCTCACCATAGAATCATTCTATATGCTATAATAAGACCGTTGTCATGGTTTTTTTCAACTTCAAAAGAATTTGACGTTTTTGTTGAAAAATTTCGACATACTATGGCATTTTTTTCGTAAAATTTTACACATTTCACGAAATGGCTTTTGCTCACCATAGAATCATTCTACATGCAAAAATAAGACCATTTACGTGTTTTTTTTTAAACTTCAAAAAAATTTGACGTTTTAGTCGAAAAAATTTCGACATACTATACTATGGCGGTTTTTTTTTTTTGTAAAATTTTACATTTCACAAAATGACTTTTGCTCACCATAGAATCACTCTAAATGCTATAATAACACCGTTTTCATGGTTTTTTTTTTTTTTTTCAACAAAAAAATTTGACGTTTTCGGGGAAAAATTTCGACATATTATACTATGGCGTTTTTTTTGTAAAATTTTACAGCATTTCAGGAAATGCATTTTCTCACCATAGAATCATTCTACATGCTATAATAACACCATTTACTTGTTTTTTTTTTTTCAACTTAAAAAAAATTGACATTTTTGTCGAAAAATTTCCACATACTATACTATGACGTTTTTTTGTAAAATTTTACAACATTTCACGAAATGGCTTTTGCTCACCATAGAATCATTCTACATGCTATAATAAGACCGTTTTCATGGTTTTTTTCAACATCAAAAAAAATTGACATTTTTGTCGAAAAATTTCGACATACTATACTATGACTTTTTTTGTAAAATTTTACAGCATTTCACGAAATGACTTTTGCTCACCATAGAATAATTCTATATGCTGAAATAAGACCGTTTTCAAGTTTTTTTTTCAACAAAAATATTTGACGTTTTTGTCGAAAAATTTCGACATACTATACTATGACTTTTTTTGTAAAATTTTACAACATTTTACGAAATGCCTTTTGCTCACCATAGAATCATTCTACATGCTATAATAAGACCCTTTTCATGGTTTTTTTCAACATCAAGAAAATTTGACATTTTCGGCGAAAAATTTCGACATACTATACTATGGCGTTTTTTTTGTAAAATTTTACAACATTTCACGAAATGCATTTTGCTCACAATATAATCACTCTGCATGCTATAATAAGACCGTTTTCATGTTTTTTATTCAACTTAAAAAAAATTTGACGTTTTAGTCGAAAAATTTCGACATACTATACTATGGCGTTTTTTTCGTAAAATTTTACAATATTTCAGGAAATGACTTTTGCTCACCATAGAATCATTCTACATGCTATAATAAGACCGTTTTAATGGTGTTTTTCAACTTCAAAAGAATTTGACGTATTTGTCGAAAAATTTCGACATACAATAGTATGGCGTTTTTTTCGTAAAATTTTACACATTTCACGAAATGACTTTTGCTCACCATATAATCATTCTATTAGCTAAAATAAGACCGTTTTCTTTTTTTTTTTTCAACAAAAATAGTTGACGTTTTTGGCGAAAAATTTCGACATACTATACTATGGCGTTTTTTTCGTAAAATTTTACATTTCACAAAATAACTTTTGCTCACCATAGAATCACTCTAAATGCTATAATAACACCGTTTTCATGGTTGTTTTTTTTTTTTCAACAAAAAAATTTGACGTTTTCGGGGAAAAATTTCGACATACTATACTATGACTTTTTTCGTAAAATTTTACAACAATTCACGAAATGCCTTTTGCTCACCATAGAATCATTCTACATGCTATAATAAGACCCTTTTCATGTTTTTTTTCAACATCAAAAAAATTTGACGTTTTCGGCAAAAAATTTCGACATACTACACTAAGGTGTTTTTTTGTAAAGTATTACAACATTTCACAAAATGAATTTTGCTCACCATAGAATAATTCTATATGCTGAAATAAGACCGTTTTCATTTTTTTTTTTCAACAAAAATATTTAACGTTTTTGGCGAAAAATTTCGACATACTATACTATAACGTTTTTTTGTAAAATTTTACAACATTTCACGAAATGGCTTTTGCTCAAAACAGAATCATTCTACATGCTATAATAAAACCGTTTTCATGGTTTTTTTCAACTTCAAAAAAAATTGACATTTTTGTCGAAAAATTTCGACATACTATAGTATGACTTTTTTGTAAAATTTTACAATATCTCATGAAATGACTTTTGCTCACCATAGAATCATTCTATATGCTAAAATAAGATCGTTTTCATGGGGGTTTTTTTCAACAAAAATGTTTGACGTTTTCGGCAAAAAATTTCGACATACTATACTATGACGTTTTTTTTGTAAAATTTTACATTTCACGAAATGACTTTTGCTCACCATGGAATCATTCTATATGCAAAAATAAGACCATTTACGTGTTTTTTTTAACTTCAAAAAAATTTGACGTTTTAGTCGAAAAAGTTCGACATACTATACTATGGCGTTTTTTTTGTAAAATTTTACAACATTTCACGAAATGCATTTTGCTCACCATATAATCATTCTACATGCTAATATAAGACCGTTTTCATGTTTTTTTTTCAACTTCAAAAAAAATTGACATTTTTGTCGAAAAATTTCGACATACTATACTATGACTTTTTTTGTAAAATTTTACAGCATTTCACGAAATGACTTTTGCTCACCATAGAATAATTCTATATGCTGAAATTAGACCGTTTTCATGTTTTTTTTTCAACAAAAATATTTGACGTTTTTGTCGAAAAATTTCGACATACTATACTATGACTTTTATTGTAAAATTTTACAGCATTTCACGAAATGACTTTTGTTCACCATAGAATCATTCTACATGCAAAAATAAGACCATTTACGTGTTTTTTTTAACTTCAAAAAAATTTGACGTTTTAGTCGAAAAATTTCGACATACTATGGCGTTTTTTTTGTAAAATTTTACAACATTTCACGAAATGCATTTTGCTCACCATATAATCATTCTACATGCTAATATAAGACCGTTTTCATGTTTTTTTTCAACTTAAAAAAAAATTGACATTTTTGTCGAAAAATTTCGACATACTATACTATGACTTTTTTTGTAAAATTTTACAATATTTCACGAAATGACTTTTGCTCACCATACAATCATTCTATATGCTAAAATAAGATCGTTTTCATGGGTTTTTTTTCAACAAAAATGTTTGACGTTTTCGGCAAAAAATTTCGACATACTATACTATGACTTTTTTTTGTAAAATTTTACATTTCACGAATGACTTTTGCTCACCATGGAATCATTCTATATGCAAAAATAAGACCATTTACGTGTTTTTTTTAACTTCAAAAAAATTTGATGTTTTCGGCGAAAAATTTCGACATACTATACTATGGCGTTTTTTTTTTTTAAATTTTACACAATTCACGAAATGCATTTTGCTCACCATAGAATCATTCTATATGCTAAAATAAGACCGGTTTCATGTTTTTTTTTTTTTTTCAACAAAAATGTTTGACGTTTTCGGGGAAAAATTTCGACACACTATACTATGGCGTTTTTTTTGTAAAATTTTACAGCATTTCACGAAATGCATTTTGCTCACCATAGAATCATTCTACATGCTATAATAAGACCGTTTTCAAGTTTTTTTTCCAACAAAAATATTTGACGTTTTTGGCGAAAAATTTCGACATACTATACTGACGTTTTTTTGTAAAATTTTCCAACATTTCACGAAATGGCTTTTGCTCACAACAGAATCATTCTACATGCTATAATAAGACCCTTTTCATGGTTCTTTTCAACATCAAAAAAATTTGACGTTTTCGGCAAAAAATTTCAACATACTATACTATGACTTTTTTTGTAAAATTTTACAATTCACGAAATGCCTTTTGCTCACCATAGAATCATTCTACATGCTATAATAAGACCCTTTTCATGGTTTTTTTCAACATCAAAAAAATTTGAAGTTTTCGGCGAAAAATTTCGACATACTATACTATGGCGTTTTTTTTGTAAAATTTTACAACATTTCACGAAATGCATTTTGCTCACCATATAATCACTCTGCATGCTATAATAAGACCGTTTTCATGTTTTTTTTCCAACAAAAATATTTGACGTTTTTGGCGAAAAATTTCGACATACTATACTGACGTTTTTTTGTAAAATTTTCCAACATTTCACGAAATGGCTTTTGCTCACAACAGAATCATTCTACATGCTATAATAACACCGTTTTCATGGTTCTTTTCAACATCAACAAAAATTTGACGTTTTTGGCAACAAATTTCGGGGAAAAATTTCGACATACTATACTATGGCGTTTTTTTTGTAAAATTTTACAACATTTCACGAAATGCATTTTGCTCACCATAGAATCATTCTACATGCTATAATAAGACCGTTTTCATGTTTTTTTTTTCAACTTCAAAAAAAATTAACATTTTTGTCGAAAAATTTCGACATACTATACTATGACTTTTTTTGTGAAATTTTACAGCATTTCACGAAATGACTTTTGCTGACCATAGAATCATTCTATATACTATAATAAGACCGTTTTCATGGGGGTTTTTTTCAACAAAAATATTTGACGTTTTTGGCGACAAATTTCGACATACTATACTATGACGTTTTTTTGTAAAAGTTTACAACATTTCACGAAATGGCTTTTGCTCACAACAGAATCATTCTACATGCTATAATAACACCGTTTTCATGGTTCTTTTCAACATCAAAAAATTAGACATTTTCGTTTAAAAATTTCGACATACTATACTATGATGTTTTATTTGTAAAATTTCACAATATTTCACGAAATGACTTTTGCTCACCATAGAATCATTCTATATGCTAAAATAAGACCGGTTTTATGGTTGGTTTTTTTTGACAAAAATATTTGACGTTTTCGGCAAAAAATTTCGCCATACTATACTATGGCGCTTTTTTTGTAAAATTTTACATTTCACAAAATGACTTTTGCTCACCATAGAATCATTCTACATGCTCTAATAACACGGTTTTCATGTTTTTTTCCTACTTCAAAAGAATTTGACGTTTTTGTCGAAAAATTTCAACATACTATACTATGGCGTTTTTTTCGTAAAATTTTTACACATTTCACGAAATGGCTTTGGCTCACCATAGAATCATTCTACATGCTATAATAAGACCCTTTTCATGGTTTTTTTCAACATCAAAAAAATTTGATGTTTTCGTCGAAAAATTGCGACATACTATACTATGGCGTTTTTTTGTAAAATTTTGCAACATTTTACGAAATGACTTTTGCTCACCATAGAATCATTCTACATGCCATAATAACACCGTTTTCATGGTTCTTTTCAACATCAAAAAAATTTGACGTTTTTGGCAAAAAATTTCGACATACTATACTATGGCGTTTTAATTGTAAAATTTTCCAACATTTCACGAAATGAATTTTGCTCACCATTAAATCATTCTACATGCTATAATAACACGGTTTTTATGTTTTTTTCCAACTTCAAAAGAATTTGACGTTTTTGTCGAAAAATTTCGACAGACTATACTATGGCGTTTTTTTTTGTAAAATTTTACACATTTCACAAAATGACTTTTCCTCACCATAGAATCATTCTACATGCTAAAATAAGACCGTTTTCATGTTTTTTTTTTCAACAAATAAATTTGACGTTTTCAGCAAAAAATTTCGACATACTATACTATGGCGCTTTTTTTGTAAAATTTTACAACATTTCAGGAAATGACTTTTGCTCACCATAGAATCATTCTACATGCTATAATAAGACCGTTTTCATGTTTTTTTTTCAACATCAAAAAAATTTGACGTTTTCGTCGAAAAATTGCGACATACTATACTATGGCGTTTTTTTGTAAAATTTTGCAACATTTCACGAAATGACTTTTGCTCACCACAGAATCATTCTACATGCTATAATAACACTGTTTTCATGTTTTTTTTCAACATCAAAAACAATTTGACGTTTTCGGTGAAAAATTTCGACATACTATACTGTGGCTTTTTTTGTAAAACTTTACAACGTTTCACGAAATGACTTATGTTCACCATAGAATCATTCTACATGCTATAATAAGACCGTTTTCATGTTTTTTTTGAACTTCAAAAAAATTTGACGTTTTCGTCGAAAAAGTTCGACATACTATACTATGGTAATTTTTCGTAAAATTTTACAACAATTCACGAAATCACTTTTGCTCTCCACAGAATCATTCTACATGCTATAATAACACCTTTTTCATGGTTCTTTTCAACATCAAAAAAAATTTGACGTTTTCGGCAAAAAATTTTGACATACTATACTATGACGTTTTTTTCGTAAAATTTTACATTTCACAAAATGACTTTTGTTCACCATAGATTCATTCTACATGCTATAATAAGACCGTTTCCATGGTTTTGTCCAACTTCAAAAGAATTTGACGTTTTTGTCGAAAAATTTCGACATACTATACTATGGCGTTTTTTTTGTAAAATTTTACAACATTTCACGAAATGACTTTTGCTCACCATAGAATCATTCTAAATGCTATAATAAGACCATTTTCATGTTTTTTTTCAACATCAAAAAAATTTGACGTTTCCGTCGAAAAATTTCGACATACTATACTATGGCGTTTTTTTTGTAAATTTTTGGTGCTTGTCGTTCGGGAAAAGGGTTTTGGTTTCCTCTGTTTTGTAATTTACATCTTTGCCCATGCCTGCTTTGCCGTTTTTGACTTCAAAAAATTTGCGTTTCGTCGAAAAGTTCGACATACTATACTATGGTAATTTTTCGTAAAATTTTACAACAATTCACGAAATCACTTTTGCTCACCATAGAATCGTTCTACATTCTATAATACGACCGTTCTCATGGTTTTTTTCAACATCAAAAAAATTTGACGTTTTCATCAAAAAATTTCGACATATTATACCATGACGTTTTTCCAAAATTTTCCAACATTTCACAAAATGACTTTTTCCACCATAGAATCATTTTACATGCTATAATACGACCGTTTTCATGATTTTTTTCAACATCAAAAAAATTTGAAATTTGTCGAAAAAATTGGCATAGTAAAGTATGTCGAAAAAAAAAGTCATAGTATAGTATGTCAAAAAAAAGTCATAATATTGTATTTCGACAAGAAAAACAACAAAGTTTTTGGTGAAAAATCTGCCATAGTGTACTATATCGAAACAAAATTGTCATAGTATAGTATGTTGAAAGAACTGTCATAATATAGTATGTCGAAAAAAAAGGTATAGTATAATATGTCGAAAAAAATCATAGCATAGGAAAATGAAAAAAAAAGACATAATATAGTATTTCAACAAGAAAAACAACTTATGGTAAGGTTTTTGGTGAAAAATTTTGAAAATAAATTGTCATAGTATAGTATGTCGAAAAAATTGTCATAGTATAGTATGTTGAAAAAAAAGTCATAGTATAGTATGTAAAGTCATAATATAGTATTTCGACAAGAATGACAACTTATAGTAAAGTTTGTGGTGAAAAATTTGCCATAGTGTACTATATCAAAAACATTTGTCATAGTATAGCATGTCGAAAAAATTGTCATAGAATAGATTTCGAAAAAAAAGTCAGGGTATAGTATGTCAAAAAATGAAAAGTAATAGTACAGTATGTCGAAAAAATTCATAGATGGCTGTGTAAAAACTCAGAGTAATGTATTTAATTTTTTAATGTCATAGTACAGCATGTCAAATTTAAAAAAGGTCAGTATACTATGTTGAACAAAACTTTTAAAAAATCAATAATACAGTATGTTGAAAAAAAGTCATACTATAGCATGTCAATTTAAAAAATCATGGTATACTATGTCGAAAAATAAAAAGTCAGTATAGTGTAGTATGTCAAAAAAGTCATACGTTTGCATGCCCATTTTTTAAAAATTCTATAGTGTTGTCTGTTGCAAAAAGTCATAGTATGTGGAAAAAATACAAAGTCATACGATAGCATGTTGATTTATTTTTAAACTCATAGTACAGTGTATGTTCAAAAAAACTCAGCATAGTATGTCGGACAAAACTCTTAATACAGTATGTCGAAATTTTCTAAAAAGTTATAGTACACTATGTCAAAACAAAATCATACTATAGTATGATGAAAAAACCTCATAGCATAGTATGTCCAAATGTTTTTTTAAGAGTCATAGTATAGTATGCCAAACTTCTAACAAACTCATAATAGTATAGTATGTTGAAAATTAAAGTCATACTATCGTATGTCGACAAAACTCATATTTCGAAAAAACTAAGGAAAGCCCTGCAGTGAATTGACAGTTTGTCTTAATGCACGTCTTTGTCCGTTGTTGTTTCACTGTCCCTTAGTTTTGCATTTTTGCACGAGACAGTGAGCTGACACTTGGATTGTTTCCAAGGCATTGTGGCCCCCATTGAGGTTAACCTGCAGCACTGAAAGTAGACTGGACCTGGAGAACTGAACAGTCTTTGATGGGACTCTAGTCTGTGTTACCTGAGAGCCCACAGTTTGTGACTGGGGCTGTTATAGAGACTCCATTGTCTCTGTGAGTAAAGAGGGAAGGGCTGAAACCAATGGCGTAGGCAGAAATTACAGTGTGGGTAGGAACAGGGAAAATCAGGTGGGCCTAGCCCGTCAACGACCAAACACCTACTTAATGACAGGTTCTGAAACGTGTGCGTTAACCAAAATATGGCATTACAACTAGACATGCATCTCAGTTAAAATGACATAATAATATGCTACAGCTCATCATCATCATTACAGGCACCTGACATGTATACAATCATACTGCACATATCTACCTATGTCATCTATATACTGCAACCTGTTACGTAAATCATTCAATATGTATTCCAGCATATTTGCACTCTGCACCATTGAACATATTTACACACTGCACCATTGCACTGTTCTTTACAATTTACATAAACGGACTGACACAGTGTTTGTTGCTCCTTGTATTCTTTTTATATAGCCTATCTTCTTTCTTTACTCTTGTTCTGCTTTGTTGACCTTGTCTTAGCTGCATTTCTATTTCCGTATATACAATGAGAGCAAAAACAACCACCAGTCAGCGTAGGCCTACTCATACCTGACCAATCGAGCTGATTCATGTCCAACAAGTCAAACATTAACAGCATGGCATAGCCTGCCACAGTGGCCACATACAGTATAAACACGCTACTGGAGGGAGTACCGCCCACCAGCTGGAGCTTAGCCAATAGGAACGCTCTGTCTCTGTGAAATGACATGTGATTGGTCAAAGTCTTCTGTCACGGACATTTTTTTAAAGTGAGAAAACAGCCATGAGCAGGTGCTCAGGTCTAGTTTTCTCTCACTTGAATTACAATAAACTGAAAGGTTATTACGGATTTTTTTCCCCAAAAACTTGCTGCCTACTGAAGCTTTAATTAATACACTTTAACATAGCCTGGCACGGCAGCCACTTACAGTATAAATACACTACTGGCAGCAACATCAGCATAATATCCAACTGTACACCAAACAAAAAAATATACCCAATAAAAAATGACACCTAAAAAGGCCAAAAGTCAAATTATATATTAGCTTACTTTTGGTGATGACAGCCGGAGATGATGGGAGTTGGTGTTGAACACTGAAATGAGTCTCTTTCAAAGGAACCAAGTGTTCAGTCTGAGATGATGCCAGCTTTTATCCGACTGACAGTTGAAAGAGTCTTTCACCAGTAGGCCTACCGCTTGTTGTGGGCAGCCATATAACGATACGAGGAGATTTTTGAGGAAAAACTGGCGCAGGAGTAGATCTTGGTTGAGGATGATGGCGGAGTTTGAGGAGTGCTCCTCAGGCTTCTGCTCCTCAGTGCACAGGTGCTTCGGATAAACGGTGGTACCGTGTTATCTGGTGACTTTCAGCCGAATATATCCGTGCGTTCCTGGTAACTTTTATGCAACAGGTTGACGTAGATATTAAACATTATTTATTTAAAGCTGTTAAAGTAAAAGTCAAGGCCTTCTGCAACGAGCTGCCACGAGAGACACCAGCTGTACACTGATTGAAGGAGGAGGGGCCGCTCACAAGCTTCCATTTGCGCAACGCACTGCCACTCAAAAAATCTGACCAATCACGTAGCTTAAACCAGAAGCAAAAAAACAAAAAAAAAAAAACAAGAGCGGTTGGTCCTATGGTGCCTTCAAATGGTGTCGTATTTGCCATGTGTATGAGAGACATGCGTTGCGTTCAAGTAGTTAAGTCGTGAAGAACACCACTTTTAAGCAACGGCAATATTAATGTTACTGTCCGAGCCTAGAAGTCACACAGATTTAACAAGCAAGTAAGTGGGTAATATAATGAAGGAAATACATAGACATAATGACAGAGGAGAAAGATGAGGCCGTTGGGAATATCAACATTTTCCTCAAACAAACAATATATAACTAAAATTACAATATATTTACTTATTATGCACTGAAAAATTAACTTCCATGGTAACAACACGTCACAAGTCATGAACTCGGAGCTTTCTCTTACCAGGGGAACTTTTATGGAAACTCCTAAACACGACCCCGTTTGAAGGCACCATTAGTCAGGTAGCTAATTGAAACAACGCTGACTGCTATTGGATGAGCTGGCAAAAAAGGAAGCCTTCTGATTGGGTGAGCCTGAGTGCCAAGTGGGGCTAACTGAAACCAATTTTTTATTTTTTTTATTGGTTGTGGTGTAGTTTCAATGTGATTAAATGGTTCTGAAAATAGCAATGGGGAGATATGGAGCAAATATGATTGAAAAAAGTTAACTTTAAAATGGTCACTGTACACTATACTGACATGTACATAGTGTATGAGACAGGTAATTTGAAAAAAAAAAATATTTCCCTCTGTGTCCTCCAGTGCTCCTAATGGCATCTGCAAGATTTCACAGACTGAATGAAAACAATCAATAAGAGCCGAGCTGGAGCCTGCCATCTCTGAGCCGCTGTCAATCACTTTCAACTCCACTGTCAAACTAGGCAGCGCTGATCAAATATGAATCAATATTCTGTTACTGTAATGCCTATTTTCTGCCTCAAATGTTTTCAGAAACATCTTGTAATTACTGTTGCTGTAAAATAAGGAAGTTTACCATGCAGCCATGTTGAGATCAGATGAGGAAATACCAAGCACCGCTCTCTGAACTGACCTGTGATTGACCAAAGTCTCTTTTCAAGGGCTAGATTTATAAGCCAGGAGGAGGTGCAGAAGTCTAGTTTTCTCTCAGAACACTTGAATTACAACATGCTGAAAGGATATTATGGATTTTTTACTCAGTGGCGCCAAAAATACCATAACCATTGTGTTTTTTCAATATCATATTAGAACACATAGGCAAAATAAGTATTTCATGTCTTTATTGTAGAAATGCAGATTCAACAAAAAAATCAAATATTCAAAAATGCAATCAATGACTTTACAAACATTCATTTAAAACATTTTCTATCTAAACATTCAAATATTGCAAATAAATTACAAAACTGTAATGTTCTTTTGCATAGGCAAAAAATAATTTGACTCCAAGTGTATACAACAAATATACAAGACTAGGTGAGGACGCAGACCAAAAAGAAAAGCAAATTTTATCAGATGTACGGTACTCAAAACCACTGATGTTCACATTGAGGTTGGTATAGATCACTGATGACTAGTCCTTTTGCTTGAGCTCCATCGTGGATAATGACTTTTCAGGCTTTTTTGACCTCCTGTACTTATAGGCCAATAGGATGGTGGACACCAAGAGGGCCAGACCAAGGACCAACAAGATCCACTGGCCAGCTGTGGCAGCTGCGCCTTCCACACTCATACCCAGGAAGTCCACTTTACTAGCTTTAGCTTCACCTGCAGGACAAATGCATAAAATAACAACTAAGTACTATGTTGGACCATGTTTCACTCACTCACAAACTCACTCATTCACATTCAACATGTTTAACAAGCTGCAGTTCTCCACTAGGGGGTGCTGTTATGTCATTTTGAGACCAATTTTTACTTGTGCCTACTTGAGGCAGCTACAAGGGAAGGAAAGTATTTTCTATGACATACTATATTTTACAATATATATACTATATTTTACTATATTTTACAATATAGTATGTCATAGAAAATGTCTTAAAAATAACATGTATATGTTTCTATAATTTAACATGCCTTAATAATATCATAAAAAAATGTCATAATTGATATGGACATAGAAAAGTCATAGAAAAATTAATTAAAAATGTCATAGTACAGTATGTCAAAAAATGTCATAAAAAGGTAATTGTATATTATGTCATAAAAATATCGCAGTATACTATGCCGTAAAAATAAAATTTTTGTCAAACAAATGTTGTTCAAGAGATCATAGTACTGTATGTAAAGTTAAATAGTTTAGTTTGTCGTAAAAAAATGTCATAGTACAGTAATCCATAAGAAATACCATATAAAAACTAATAATATAGTATGTAACAAAAAAGTGTCAAAAAAGTCAGAAAAGGTTATAATACAGTGTGCTGTAACGGTGAAAAAAGAAGTCTGCATTTGCAGCTTTAAAATCTAAAAGAGCTGCTAAAAAAAGAAAAATGTAATACTGTCTGCCAAAAGTAGAAAAATGACATAAGATATTACTCTTCCGTCAGCATGCCTAAATCTGTAAACTGCTGCGGCTACTGTGGTTTCTTGTGGATATTCAGGATGTTTGGGAGCTTTGTATGAATGACGCTGTTGTTGCTGACACTGTGTTGTTACAAATAACCTTCACAAAGCATCTGTCTCCAAATATCTGTGTTCGTATTAATGCCACGTAATGATAATAATAATCAAATAAAAGGTGTAGGTCACTGCCTTTTAAAACGCTGCAAGCTGGGGAAGCACTCACCTTATTTCACCTCCTTTATATTCCTTCCACACTCATTCATTATTCATTTTTCTCTATCTAAATTCTGCATTTCTCTCTTGATCTGCGTGACAACAGCTGTGTTTTCACAGCCCTCTCTTTCACTCTGCTGCTAAGAATCTCGTCAGTCTAATATGCACACATCCTTTCAGCAGGCTCTCATCAGTAAAACAAGAGGAGCAGGAGATTGATTTCACTGTAAGCCGCAGCAGAGGAGAAAAACAAAATGAATGCCTCTGTGTGAAGACATTGTGCGTTTTTTTCTGGGAAAGAGTTCAAAAAACGTTTGGCTTGGAGATTTGAAAACTTACTGAACGCAAAGGGATTGGACTTGCCTACGTGCGTGTGCTGTTATTCATGTTTCTGTGGAAGCAGCAAAGCATGTGTGGATGCGCGAATGCATTGGACGTACTTGAAGGTTTCCAGTCGTACTCTGGCCACCCGCGAATATCATTGTTCTTGTTGTTCTCTTCCTCCAGCCATTTAATGAGAGGTTGGAAATACTGCATGAGAGGCTGGGCACTCATTTTGGGCTGGCCGGTGATCATGGTCATAGCCTCGGGCCAGGGCTTACTGAAGCCCAGCTTCATCACATCACTGCAAACAACAACACAGAGAGGGTCAGAGAGGAGGTCAGAGGAGTCGGGGATCAGCAGAAAGAGTGTGTTCTAGAGATAATTACATACATGGTGCGAACCATGCTTTCACCATCTGCCTGCACTGACAAATACTCTATGGAGCAAAATAACTACAGGATGCACTTTTAGTCATTTCAGGTATGTACGTACATAAATGAAATCTATTTTCTAATCATGAAGAGAGCTGCAATTTGACTTAACTTCTTATCACAGTGAGTTTTTTCGTGAGGCAAATGCACAAACACTGTAAGTGCAAACCCATAACCACCCTTGGTGGTTTGTACGCCTGTGTGTGTGTGTGTATTACTATATGTTGGAGCATCATGAATCTGTTTACACAGTCATGTTGTGGGGACTTACAACTTGCCTTCCTTTTGGTGACAAAATGCATAACCCCATAATGTAAAACATTATATTTTAGGGTGAGGACTTGGTTTAGGGTAAGGCTACGCTTAGGTTTAGGTTAAGATTAGGCCAGGCTAGTAACAGTTACACTTAGGGTTAGGGTAAGTCTCCAGCAAATGAATGTAAGTCAATGTAATGTCCTCAAAAGTCATGAAGCATGACTGTGTGTGTGTGTGTGTGTGTGTGTGTGTGTGTGTGTGTGTGTGTGTGTGTGTACTCACCCCAGCAGCTTCCCAGCTTTTTCAGACTTGTAGATATCACAGGTATGTAGAGGCCCAGTTTGATTTGCAGCATCACACAGAGCCTTGTGGAACTGAAACTGGATGATGAAGCTAACGAAGTACCTGATTGAAGATCAGTAAACATGAACTGTTATGACTTTGCTTTAGTTCCAGCGGGGGGCAAAAAAAAAAAAAAAAAATCACACACAACACAAACTGGCACTGTCATACCAGCACTGCATAATGGTGATCAAATTTCTTTTTAACCGTGTGAGTAGTCATGTTTATCTTATATTTCCACAGTTCAGTGGAGTGTGTCTAAGCTGTTATCAGTCTATTGTGCTCAACTATCAGGGGCCCTGCTTGTTCAGCCAATTCGGGAAATTTTACCTCACGTATGGCACGTTAGCAGGGATGTGGAACTTTGCACCTGGGTCAAAGTCATCCTCAGTACGTGTTACAGGTGGACACAGTCCCTGGTACTTCATTCTGCAAAGCAATAAAGTTTAATCTAGTTAATCTATTACACCATCAATCTATCACTTACTGATAAACTTTCCTTTATTTAAAATCAATTGCATTTTCTCTATCTGATAAACACTTTGTAATTCGGTGAACTCTACCTGAGGTTCCACCATTCTTTATTGTACTCTGTCGATGGGATGCGCCCGTCAAAGACCTTCCATCTCCACTGGTCCATCAGGTAGCCAAACGGTAGGAAGGCAATCTTGTCGAGCGCCATGCTCATCAGGAAGTTGATATCGCTCTCTAGACAAGAGGACAGAAAACACCAAAGTCATGAGCTCTGTTAACATCACATGCTTTTACAGAACTATACCATAATCATGATGATTCACCATGGTTGTTTTCAACTTTTTCCAAAAGGCCGATGCTCTGCAGGTGTTTGGGCGTGGACACTGACAGAGCTAGCACGTCGCCGATGGCCTCATGGAAGCCGGGGTTGGCTCCATCACGGAAGGACACAGGCTGGTCTTTGTACTGCAGGAAGTACTGGACGTGACCCATCTCATGGTGCACTGTGATCAAGTCATCCATAGTCACAACAGTGCACTGTTTGATCCTGGAGACACAAACAGGGCCATAATTACAGCGACGAACCCATAGATATTACATCTCACACACATTTACAATTTTAAAACTTATGTGGAATGACAGGCACTGACAAAGAAAACATCAGTTAGGTTGTGAAAATAAGAAAAGAACCTGAAGTCTTTTCGGTTATAGAAGTCCCATGCTGAAGCGTGGCACACCACCTGGCGCCCGTCAGAAGGTTTCTCTAGCATGGATTTGTCCCAGAACTCTTGAGGCATTGGCAGCAAACCCAGAGAGGTGAAAAATCTGTCTGATTCCTGGAACATTTTGATGGCGTTCCAGCCCTGGTTGGGAAAAGAAGAGTATCAGTGAAGATGTGGATATAAGTGTGAGTATGTATATACAGTATATGAACAGTTTTCCAGGCAATGACATATTCAATATTTGGAAAAAGCAACAGCTATGTCTAGAAAGAAGATGACTGCAAAGTGTAAACATATTACGATTCTAAAAGGATAGATATACCCTTGAAAATACGTACAAAGCAGATTCATGTATTATGTACACTTTGTGTCAGTTATGGAGGTCTATTGCTGTTATTCAGTGCAACACTCTGTATATATTTTCAATTTGCCTGATCCTCCACTTTGAACTGCATCCAAGTCTCATTTCACTGAAACAAACTGACCTTTAACATCTGGAGTGGTTGAAGGGTGCACAAGCTCATACATTCATTGTGTGTCCTTGTGTATTTATGTGTGCAGGCCAGTTGTGATCATTACGCAACAGCTGGCTCATGCGTTCATTCACCTGTGACACCATAGCAGGAGTGGCATCAACCTGCGTGGCATGTGGGTAGGGTATGGCCAAATCCATTATGCCAGACCACGTCTGTGCCCACATGTTGCCTGAAAGGAGAGAAGAGAGCACATCCTATATTTTTTTGTTCCAAGTTATGGGGCAAGTCATCCTCTGCTCTGCCGGTGTTAAAACAAGTGGGATTTGTGGCTGTGAGTCAGTCCACTCACTAACCGTGTGGAACTGTCACACCCAATCTCACGCTTAACGCCTCTGAAAGCAAATTAAATCCTGCCTAAATCCAAATGCATCTCCAGCCAACGGCAGCATATCAATGGGGTATGCTTCCACACAAAAGGAGACTTTGGGCCAGAGCGTTAGAATCCTTTAAAGTTCAAACAGAGATACTGACTGATGTGTGGTTTTCTCAACTCCTGAAAGCCTGAAAATTACTAAAGGCCGTGTAGCCCCAAATATTGTACATACACACTGTGTAGCTTATTGAAAACCAGTCACAAAACTTCCTCCTTGTTACTTACCCAGCAAATGAGCAGGAATTGGTCCCTTCAGGTTTATGTGCTTGGAGCCATACTTTTTGTACAGCGCCCTGCGGACGTAGGCATGCACATTCTGATAGAGTGGCTCCAGCTCCTTCCACAGAGCCTCCAGGTCTTCCTCAAAGGTAGGGGTCTCATACAGAGAACGCCAGAAAGCCCCATTGTCAGTGTGACCTAGAGACAGTAATCAGGGACAGGGATAACATTATAAGGGGAAGTCAACAAGATACTTTTTGTTGTTCATGTCTTGCCAGTAGGAAGGTAAACTAATTACCACATTGAACGATGGCCAAAAAGAATATAGAGCGTTAGATAAGAAGATTGTACCATTTTCACATCTGTATGGTCAGCATGGAGCCAGTTAGCTTACCTAGCACAAAGACTGGAAACAGGGAAGCAGCTAATCTTACTCTAGCCAAAGATAACTAAATATTACTACTGGCATGAGGGGGTTCCTATAAGCATGAGGGGGTTTCAACTAGCACAAGAGAGTTTGTATAATCAGGAGGGTGTACCTATTGGGACAAGGGGGTTCCTACCAGCACAAAGGAGTTCCTACCAGCAGGAGAGGATTCCTATAAGCTACCATGAGGAAGTTCCTATAAACATGAGGGGCTCCTGTCAGCACGGGTGGGTTCCTACCAGCACCAGGGGGTTCCTACTACTGCAATGGAGTTCCTATAAGCATTAGGGGGTTCCTACTAGCATGAGGGGGTTTCTACCAACATGAGGGGTTATGTGCCAGACTGTATCTTGGCTGGGATCATGTTGCCAGCAAACAGCAGAGACTCCAGGAAGGCCCAAGTCCCGGAAACAGCTAATCTTGCTCTGTCCAAAGATAACTAAATCTTCCTACTAGTATGAGGAAGTTCGTACTAGTATGAGGGTATTCCTACTTGCACGAGGCGGTTCCTAACAGTACAAGGGGGTTCCTACTAGCATGATGGGATTCCTCTTAGCATGAGGGGGTTCCTACCAACACAAAGGGATTCCTACTAGCACAAGGGATTTATGTGCCAGGCCTTCTTGGCTGGGGCCATGCTGGACTCCAGGAAGGCACTGGTCCCAACCAAGAAATAATGTTTTTAGAGTTAGAGTTTTTGTACTGATTAAACAAACAAGATATAACTTGCTTTTGAAGTGATGGTAGGTAGAGTTTGAATGGCCCTCACGCTGAAAAAAGGAAATTTTCAGACTGCTCCCTCCTGCTCTCCAGGGCCGACCTTCTTGTATTTTTCAAGCAAGAAAGATCAGGGAGAATCTCGAGGTGAATGTAAAATTACTCTTTAAGGTCATACCATTGAGTTTGGCAGCTGTGTTGGCTAGTTCAACATATCGCTTGTAATCCTGGCGAAGCACTTTGCCAGCAGAGTCTCTCCATCCTTTCCAAGCAAACAACAGTTCGTCATAGTCCCTGGACTCAGCCATGATCTTCTGGAGATCTGAAACAGCGCATTCTTTTATTACACTATTACCTACTATACAGCACCCTGTATAAGGCAGCACAGTATTCATGTCTTTTCAGGCATTTCATTTTTTCTTGTGCAATACCAAAGGAAAAGATGATAATTATTGCAGTTATTGTTATTATTAATAATTATTACATTAATTCCTAGCAGCTAAATTGAATTACATGTATCAATTCACAATAATTAATTTGCCATTAACTTTCTGGTAAGTATTAAGAAGAAGAAGAACAACAACAACAACCTTTATTCGTCCCACTTGGGGAAATTCAATTTTTACACTCTGTTGTTAACTTATACACAGTACATGCAGACCCGAAACACACACATGCACAAATAGGACCCATATACATGCATCAATGGAGAGATGTCAGAGTGAGGGGGCTGCTCCTGACAAGCACCCCGAGCAGTTGGGGGTTTGGTGCCTTGCTCAGGGCACCTCGGCAGTGCCCAAGAGGTAAACTGGCACCTCTCCAGCTATCAGTTCACACTCAGTTCTTGGTCCATGTTGGGACTTGAACCGGTGATCCTCCAGTTCCCAAGCCAACTCCCTACAGACTGAGCTACTGCCGCCCCCAATCACTTCGCCCGCCGATCACTTCTTGGTTTAGTCATATGCTACATTTGCTTATATATTATATTAAATATATTATTTTTTCTATTTCCTATTTTCAAACTCTTCATATTAGGATTGGCATGTATTTCATGGTCTTACCTGGATCCAGTGGATGACACGTCCCATTATCTCTGCACACCTCTGCCACGCTGTATTTGGTCTCCATGTTGGATAGGAGAGTGTTGTACTGGAAAGGTAAAGGCATCCACCAAGCGTTAGATCCCACTGAAACCATCAGCAACTATGTGGTTTTGATATTTGGTAAATACATGTACAAGCTAACAATAAGCAATAGGCTATTGCTAAGTTACGTTCAGCCGTTTGACGTTCAGCCGTTTGCATCCCTTTTTTCCGTTGTTGTGTGGAGTTACTTGCAGAAGGTTTCGGAATTTGGTCGTGAATCAAATTGGTGAATTGGTGTTTTGTTTTTTTTTTTTTGATGTTTAATTTGATTATGTTTTGTTTGTTTGCAGGTATTCTCTTAATTTGCAGTGCATTGAGCTCTCAGGGCCAACATTTTTGTCCAATGTTTTATTTTGCCCAAATAAAGCAAAGTCACCGGTTTCCAGCATATGGCTGTTCTATACCGTCCATACATAAGCTATCATTGTGGTAGCGTGTTTTCTGCATCCCTTTTGCATGCACATTGACGTCTTAGTTTTCTACATCTGGTTTTCGTTCAGGTCCCCATTCAACTCAACCAATAAAACTATATCTGTCTCTGGATCTGCTCTGTCTTGGATTCATATTTGTAAAACTGAAACCACTTCCTCCACACCTCTTCCAGTTGTGCCGTGGGCAGCGCGGCCCTCTCAATGTCGCTGAGTTTTTTGATGATGCGTTTGACCGAGCCGTCCTGGAAGTCAGCGGTGTCGTACTGACGGGCCTTCTGTCCATACTTCAGCGTGTGGGCTGACATCTCCAGGTTCTTCTCAAGCTAGAGAGGAATAATGAATACTCTTTAATTTTTCTGTTTTTATATTATGTGTCAGTGGAAGCAGGGTGGCTTGATGGATGGATGGAAAGGTTTAAA
This sequence comes from Pterois miles, assembly GCA_947000775.1. Lineage (NCBI taxonomy): Eukaryota > Metazoa > Chordata > Actinopteri > Perciformes > Scorpaenidae > Pterois > Pterois miles. Next base: position 3,068,995 of record CAMQGK010000299.1, read on the forward strand.
ATGCACAGATGAGAACATGGGTAATTATGAAGATAGATTCATGCATGCATACGTGGGTTGATGAGCAACTCATTAACTCAAAATCAATTATTGATTCATTGACACATTTTTTATTAAGCAACCATTTCATTGATTTCCCAAATGAATGCACAAAATCAAAATAAGATGCAATAGCCCTTCACATTTGATTGAACATAGATGACGCTTGAACTATGTTAAGGTGATCTCGGTGGAGTCGGTCTGTGAGAGGGTCTCACCATCGCCTGCTTATTGGCTTCATTGATGTCAGTGTTGTACTTCCAGGAGGCCTCGGTGTAGGCGTTCCACACCACCTCAGCTGTGCTGTTGTACTCATCCAGAAATTTCTTTGCGTCAAGCTCATCTGTATTCTTGTCTGCGTAAACAAGAAGAGGGACAAGTCAGCCGAAATACTGTAAAGATCCATGTAATCAAGTTTGAAAAATACTATCACATTTTAGCTAAATTACAGAGTATGAATTATGATTATGATGTGCAAACACCACAAGCTTTTAATTTTTTTAGGCGTTTGCTTCCAACGGCTGAGAAAACTGTACTTTTCTCTTTGTGTGTATGTATACAGAGATCAGCCAGCAATTACTGGTTACATTTTAGAGCAAAAAAATATGATTTCTTCACCTTCTTATATACTGATTTATTTAAATATGATATTCTTTTCCTCTAGATAATGTATTTCATTGTCTTGTTATTCTGCTATTCATTTTGAGCAGTGATCTTACCAATATCCTCAGGGTAGCCCTCAGGGATAGGTGGGACCCAGTTAAAATCAGGCCATCCCAGTGTCTCATTCACATTTTGCTTTTCCAGCCACTTAATAATGGGGTCAAAGTATTTCATCAGTGAGGTGGCATCCAACTTGTGAGTCCCTATAGCATCCTGGAGCACTTCGGGCCAAGGTTGGGAAGAGCCAGCCATGAGAATTTTCCTGGAGGGGGTAGGATGAATAATGAATGAATTGTATTTACACCTTCACTGCTTCTCTAATCCCGTTATTGACGTTCTGTGTAATAAACAATGGAGACCCAATCAGATCACATACTTTAAAATGGCTCCAGCCTCTGCGGATCGGTAGATGTCACATGTGTGTAAGGGACCCGTGTGTTTGGCTGCTGCGCAGAGTTTTTCGTGAAGCTGGAACTGCAGGATGAAGCTGACAAAATACCTGCAGGGGAAATAATTCCTCTGTCATCTCTTCAGTATATTATATTTGAACCACTGCTTTTCAGAATGTTTAAAATATTTCATTAAAAGTTAGAAAAGACAGAAATCATAATTAGACAATACACTGACTACAATAAAAATGAACCCCAGAGGTTTAGATGATAAGAATGACTTCAACATTTGTGGCATCATTGGGCAAAAATCCCATAATAACCTTTCAGCTTATTGTAATTTAGTGTTCTGAGAGAAAACTAGACTTCTGCACCTCCTCGTGGCTGTTTTCAGGCTTTAAAAAATCTCGCCTGGGAGACTTTGGACAAATCACAGGTCATTTCAGAGACAGTGCTCCTATTGGCTGTGCTCCGGCTGATGGGAGGTGCGTGATATTTCCTCAACTGATCTCAACGTGACTGTCTGGTCACAAACCAGCACCATCACCATCATCATTTTGGAGCCAAACAGTAACTACAAGATGTTTCTGAAAACATCTGAGGTAAGACATTACAGTAACAGAATATTAATTCATATTTGATCAGTGCTGCCTAGTTTGACTGGTTGGAGTTCACAAGTGATTGACAGAGGCTCATAGACGGCAGACTCCAGCTCAGCTCTGATTGGTCTGTAAACACCAGAGGACAGCAGAGGACATAGAGGCCCATCATTTTTGCTTCAGTTCTACCCACTGCAGCTTTGTGTGTGTTTGACAACCCGTCAGTCACCACCTTGTTAAAGAAACCAGCTGGGTCAGAGGCTTTTCTTTTAGAAGCTTCCTGCTATTGTAAGGTTATTGTATCACACTCAAGTGCCAGTAATTGAGTCCAGATTACAGCACACAATACCGCCCAGATCACAAGCCATTCCTGCATGTGAAATCACATATTTCCCTGGTGCCCTCATATGAATGTGCAGGCACGTACACAAACCCACACACACACACACACACACACACACACACACACACACAAACACGATTGCACACTAAAAAAAACATTTTATGGAATTTAAAGTCTGAAGCTAATCAGACAGCTAGAAAAATACTAAATACACATCATGAAAATATGAACAGCTCAAGTTGTCTTTGTCACTACTATGTGTAAACTCTTACATGGAGGTGTGACTGGAACCTACCTGATGTATGGCGTGTTCCCAGGGATGTGGTATTTTGCCCCAGCATCAAAGTGCTCCTCTGTACGCCTGGTGGGTGGGCAGATGCCTTGATATTTTGTCCTTGAAAATGAAATGAAATAGATTTAGAGCACACTGGCTACATAACTAAGACATTATATCTGGAAAGTTATTCGGCCTATATTGATTTTTTGTTCCACACACACTACGGAGCAGTTTGACTTAATCTGCGGACGGGATTTGCTCAGTCTCAACAGGAGCAAAGTGGTTTTCAGTTGAATCTGCAGCTCCCTCACCTTTACAGAGCTTTGTAGCAAATGTTAGCTCATTGTATAGCTGGGGTCTATGTTCCCTCACATCAGTACCGCCACTGATACCAACCCATGACCCGCCCTACTCTGTCCCTGATTGGCTCACCCTGATATTCTTACCCTCACCAATCTCACTCCTCATGCCTAAACCTAACCTACTGTTTTGGTTCACTCTCACAGGTCTCATCGGTAGCATTGTTTTTGGCTACAGCAGGCAGCTGTTTTAAAAAACTTTAAAAACCCACTGTAAAGACAGCAGAGACAAAGTTAATGACTAGCTGGTAAACATACAGTAGTGGAGCATTTAGCAAGTACAGAGCCTGATATTAGGACGAGGTAGAGACCAAAAACAGAGCTAAAAGACAGTGAATATTGGACTTTCATTCATCAGGTGGACACATACAAACATGACTCCAAATCAGTGATATTGCTAATGATGTGACTGCTGAATATGTATATAAACAACTGTAATAAAAATGGCTCATTCTAAGATAAGAAAAACACAACAACACTTATTTTCAGGTAGTTATACACTAAAGAAAACATACTTATTAATATTATATTGTGTTTCTGCCAGTAGAGCCCTCTAAATTTTACACACTGCTCCTTTAAAAGGCAATGATATGCCAGCATTGTTTTCACAACTTGTTTCCGCTGCCCCCAAATGGCCAGAAAAATCAGTTATTGCAGGTTTAAGTAAACATATCTGAGGAGTCAAACAACAGACTTTTGCTAGCAGGTTATCTTAGCTTAGCACAAAGACCAGAAACATTTACTGTACATACATGAGAGTGTTAACAATCACACTTCACTGACACACTAACAATCAAAAATTCTAATCTTCTTTTAATGTGAAATAAAAGCCTACCTGAGGTACCACCAGTCAGCGTTGTACCTCTCTGGAGGTGTATTTCCACTGAACACCCCCCATCTCCACTGATCGATGAGGTAGCCAAAAGGTAGGAAAGCTATCTTCTCCAGTGCCATCTTCAACAGGTAGTTGGTATCAGTTTCTTGAGAAACAGAAACACAATGTTTTTGATGACAAATAAAATATTTAGCATACATCTAATTAAATATTAGCAATTCATCCACATCAGTCATGGGAGGGTGTTTCAGTGGCTGTTTATTTCTGTCTTTACCAGGGTCAGAGGTCACAGTTTCCAGTAGATTAATGGTGTGCAGATGTTTTGGTGTGGAAACAGAGAGAGACAAAACATCGCCAATAGCCTCGTGAAAACCGGGGTTGGCTCCGCGACGGTAGCCCACCGGCTGGTCCTTGTATTGCAGGTAATATTGGATGTGTCCCATTTCATGGTGTACAGTAAAGAGCTGCTCCATCGTTACTGTGGTGCACTGCTTGATCCTAAAGAGGATGAAATTACTTTGTATTATCAAGTCTTATCAGCAAGATGAGCAATAAAGGTGGCAATGAATTAAGTGTAACTATAACTCACTTCTAACTACGTTAATTAATTTTACCTGAAGTCTTTGCGGTTGTAAAAGTCCCAGGCAGACGCATGGCACACCACCTCACGACCTTCAGGCTTGACCAGCATGGATCCCTCCCAGAACTCATCAGGCATCTTCTCTAAATTCAGAGATGTGAAGAACTCCTCGGCCACCCGAAACATGTGCGTGGCATTATAGCCCTGAGGACAGAAAACAATCAAGTCACAATTCAGCCCAAGGCTATAGCACAAAACTAATCACCTAAAAGCAGGGACAGAGTTGAATTTATGAGATTTCTCATTTGAGGTCACCATCTGCAAACCCAGCAGAATGATTTTTATTTTACTACAATCCATAAAAGTGGCACAAAATCTTTGTCCCTTACTTACTTGTTTGACCATCTCATCAGTTACATCCAAGTTGGGCTTGTCAGGAAATGGGATCATCATACCATAAATATTGTTCCAGGTCTGGGCCCACATATTTCCTGAGGGTGAGGAAGAAAACACACTCAGGCAACAATTCTGACTTGTTATGGTATACTCGCTCAGGGGCACTGTAGGAAATACCTCATTCACAGTAATGCGATAAGCACACAAAATGACCGTGGTGTATCAGGATCGTAATACTTTATTGTGTGTGGCGTTTGTGATCAGACCTTTGATGATTTTCTAAGCTTTTATTAAATAATGTCTGTTTATGTTAGGGACTGTGACAAAATATGTGATGAATGACCAGCACCCTTATGGAGGATATGGATGAAAACACTTTAAAACTAAAAAAACTACTTCCCCACCAACCAAACTGCCTAAAAAGATTTAAAATTCAGATTTCATGAAGGGATTTGGAGCTGGATTCAAATTTCATAAAATGCTATCAAACCCCATCAGTAATTATATTACAGGCAGTGGCATCACTACAAACCCTAGTGCACGCTATCATGACGTCCTTAGTGCACGCTAGTACCAGTTATGAAGCGCACACACACACACACACACACACACACACACACACACACACACACACACACACACACACAGTTGTGTTTACACAACTTTTGAGGACATTACCTAGACTTACATTCATTTCCTGGAGACTTACCCTAACCCTAACTGTAACTGCTACTTGCCTTACAATAACATCAATCTAAACCTAACTTTACCCTAACCCTAAAACAATGTTTAAGATATTACTGTTAATATAATGTATAATATTTTACATTATGGGGATGTGCGTTTTGTCCTCAAAAGGAAGGCAAGTCCGAGCCAGAAACAAGCACCACCCACAGGCTGGAGCTAACTTTAACATTTTACAGCTAAACAGTAACTACAAGATGTTTCTGAAAACATTTGAGTCAAGAAATACAATTACAATAACAGAATATTGATTCATATTTGATCAGCGCTGCCTGGTTTGACCATTTGATCGGAGTTCACAAATGACAATCGAAACGACAGCAGGCTCCAGATCAGCTCTGATTGGCTGTTTTCCTCTGGTCTGTGAAATCTTGCAGATGCCATTTGGAGCACCGGAGGACACAGAGGAACATGATTTTTTTCGGATTACCTGTCTCATGTATTAATGTCAGAACATAGTGACCATTTTATAAAAATAACTTTTTAAAATCATTTCATCATTTCTACCCACTGTAGCCTTAAAGACCCACCCCTGCCCTTCCAAAAAATCGGACTCTCGTCGCCCTTTAGCAAAAAAAAAAAAAAAAAAAAAATCCCCAAACCTTTTCAAACTTCATCTCCCCCTAATCATTTTCATACAGTCCCTTATGTGATGCAGCATATATTCATGGTTGACACTACAATGTTCAGTTGTACCTAGCAGGTGGGCAGGGATGGGTCCTTTCAGGTTGATGTACTTGGGACCATACTGGTTGTACAGCTGGCGGCGCACAAAGGCATGCAGGTTCTTGTAGAGGGGCTCAATGGTTCGATAGAGATGCTCTACATCCTGCTCAAAGGTCGCCGACTCATACCAAGAGCGCCAGTCAGCTCCAGTGTCTGTAAACCCTAAACATGACAAAATGTTAATGACTCTTTCCCTTCCTCGATCAGACATTTCAACTCCTTTACTCTCCTTGCTCTATTGTCGCGTTATTCACATTAAATGTATGACTTATTTGTAGCATTATGGACATCGTGCACTCAGTGTCAAAGGTGGGAGGAGTTCTTACCATCAGCTTGAGAGGCTTTGTTGCTGAGCTCCACAAACCTGGGGTAGTACTGCCTGAGAGGTACACCTGACGCATTGTGCCAACCCTCCCACACGTACAGCAGCCTCTTGTAGCTCCTGGAATTGGCCATGATATCTGTGAGATCTGCAAAATTAAAAATAAATAAATAAAAAATCACAGCCTCAGTCATAAAGGAAAGGATGGAATATAAAGAGGGGGAAGGAGGGCTTAAACTGGTGCACAGACAATTTAAGTTTTTCCTAAAACAATCAAGATATATTGGTGTTTAGATGACTTCATGCTCTCTCAGCAGGAAAAGGCCAGAACAGACACATTTCCCAAGAGATTAGCTTTGAGTTATGACGACTCCATGATATTCTGAGCGTCATTCAAAACAACGTTTATCTTTGAAATGCCAGAAATAGGAAATGAAGGTGAAGAGAAGGAGAAAGATGACGACCACAGATGATGGTTGGAATGCTGGAAAATGTGATTACCGACACGTCTGTTTGTTATTATAATGACTTTGTGAAGGGATGCACCACATCCTTTGAATAACTCTGTTCCACCTTACAATAAACCCAAGACTAAGAAACCAGACATAGCTAAACAGTGAATTAGTGTATTCATTAGGGCAGAGTTCACACGATAGTGATGCGTTAACGCAAATTCATTCAACACCACCAGTTTCTTTAATGCATAATTGCAACTTGCAGTTTTTAGGTTGTAGCAGGTTCAGTTTTAATGCTAGAGTGAAGATATTGGTGTCATATGAAATTATAAAACTTGAGGAATTCATTGATACCAACCAGAGGCAAGGAGGTCTGTGAATGTTCTCATTCATCCAAGTCATATTCATTCTAGTTGTAGGAGGCTAAATAATGCTCCAAACGCTAAATTTTGGCAAGGAAACACTAGCATGGCCATTTTCAAAGGGGTTCCTTGACCTCTGACCTCATGATATGTGAATGAAAATGGGTTCTCTGGGAACCCGCGAGTCTCCCCTTTATAGACATGCCCACTTTATGATAGTCAAAGTCAAGTCAGCACACTGACAGCTGTTGTTACCTGCTGGGCTGCAATATTCCAGGTTATGATTTGAGCATGTTTTTTATGCTCAGTGCAGTACCTGTGAGGGTTTCTGGACAATACTTGTCATTGTTTTGTGTTGTTAATTGATTTCCAATAATATATATAAACATATAAATATAAATCTCAGTTTAAGGTACATTTTGAACAGATAAAAAATGTGATTAAGTTGTAATTAATCACAATTAACTATGCGCAAACGTGATTCATTGCGATAAATATTTTAATTGATTGACAGCCCCAATATATATGTTTATGAGTAATAATTTTAAATAATAGTTTTTTTGTCATACTGTGTGTGTTGGCAAGCATTTCTAACAATTACTTTTGGCAGCTGTTGCTGACAAAACACAAAGCCATTGTTCACGATACGTGCCGACAGCGTTAAAAGCTGCTGAAGTTTCTATGGTGTTTCACTCCACTCTCATGGGCACATCCATAACACTTCCCTTGGAGACCTCTCTGAAGTAATTTTGCCCATCCTGTTACTTTTCCAAAGGGCAGATAAGATCTTAACCACTTACAACTGTTTTTCTTTCTAGACTTCCCCTCCTCATTGTTGTGTTTCATAATCATCAGCATTGCTCTGAACCACTTTCTTTCAAATTACTCCAAGGCATCTGTATCATATAATCAATGCATTTTGACCTACAAAATCAGCCATTATTTTATATTCACTCACGAGGTTCCAGGCTCCAGCTTATGTTTGGCTCTGGATGCACCTTGGCCGTTGAATAAATGTTGTCCATGGTGCTGAGAATTGTGTTATACTGGACACAAGAAAAAGAGATTTGAAGTCAGTCTTTGATGCTCAAAAGAGCTCCGCACTAACACAGTAATAAAAAAACATAGTTACAAGGACAGATTTCCCATTAGAAAGTATGAAACAAACCTCCTCTCTTTCTTTCTGGGGCAGGTTGGCAGCTCCCAGCGTCATAATTTTCTCCATCAATTTCTTGTCAGAAGGGTCAAGAGAGTTGAGGAGCTCCTGAGAAAAGACCTGCTTGGCCTTTAACCCCCATGCTGAGGAGAAGGCCTGCTCTTCAAGGGATGCATTTACCTAAAGACAAGAAGAAGTGAGTTATACAATATACTGAGTACTCAGAAAAACAACAATCTTAAAATTGTAAAAGCCTGCCAAGAAGGGCTAAACATGAAGCATCAGCGATTAAGCCTCTTGTCTTAAAAAGGAACTATATGCTCATTTCCAGGTGCACACTTGTGTTTTAGGTTTCCACTAGAACATGTTTACATGCTTCAATGTTCAAAAAACGTTTTATTTTTTTTGTGCTGCAGCACCTCTTTTCACCCTCTGTCTGAAACGTTCTGTTTGAGCTCAAAATGTCCAGTCTGCTCTGATTGGTCAGCTGGCCCACTCTGTTGTGATTGGTCAACCAAAGCAAACTCTTCGGACTGCGCTCCTGCTCCGCTCTACCTAGCTTTCTTTAAAAGTGTGCCAAACTAACCGCTGGGCAGATATCATGCAAATGTGTCACTTGGTGACATCACCATGTTATAGAAGAAAAGGCGGGACTTCAAGTGAGGCGTTTCAGGCAGTTCAGGAGCAGTGTTTCTATGGGGGAGAGGACTGGCAGACCTTTCACATGCACAAAAAACTACAAAACACACTAAAGTAAAGGGAAAAAGCGTAGTAGGTCTTTTTAAAAGTGTGTTTTTATGACCAAGCAAGGGCCACAGTGAAGAATTTATTTTCCTGTGTATGTATGTCAGTTATTATTTTTGTTAATTATTAATGTGTGTCAGTAGTAGAGAGTGGGCAGCAATGACTGTACATTGGGACATAGTGGACACATTTGTTGATTGGTGTGGGAGGAACCATCTCTATGGCCAAGCTGAAGGAGGGCATGAAGAGAGCCAAGACACTAATACAGATCTGATTAATTGCAACTGTATATAAGAAGTAGACATAGTCAACACAGCGGCATCCACTGGTTTGTAAACTGCCATTTTGAAGCCTCAAGGTTGGCAGTTTGGCCATCACCATCTTGTTTTTTGCAAGCAGAAGTGACACAAGAAGATGGAGCTAAGTAAAACAGATTATAACTGAAAACCACACTGAGAAAGGGTTAAAGTTGTAAGGCTAGAATGCGGACCACTCCCAGACAGGACAACGCCGTGGTAGCAACCTATCAATCACAAGGTAGCCACATGCTAAAACATACCCTGCTTTATGGTCTAATTGACTCTTAATGGAACCATAATTTATCAAATGAACATCACGCTGTATTGAAGAGGACTTGAAACTAGAGATTGAGACCATAAACTCATGTTTACAATGTTTACTGACGTACTAAATCATGTGGGAAGTAGAGTCATTTTCTCATAGACTTCTATACAAACAGACTTCTTTTTGCAACCAAAGGAGTCGCCCCCTGCTGGCTAACAGGAAGAATGCAAGTTCAAGGCACTTCAGCATAGGCTTCACTTCTCAGACCGGGACATTGGCCACTGTTTCTGGGGCCTAATGGACAGGAAACAACAAAACTGATTGATACTACTTTTTGAGGAGTCTCAGGTCCTTTGATATTATATCAGCTTGTCAGAACACAAGCCGTCTTTATGAAAACTATTGGATAGATTGTCGTATTTTTGTTGCTCTAATAATTTTTTTTTAGCTTTTCTTAACAATGACCGGTAGCTGCTGGCTTGGCGGCACACTCTTGCTATCCAGCTCCTACACCGACTGCAACACATCTTCATCTGTGCCCTGATGTGTTCAATGACAGCTGTACCAACTCATCTTCCCTCTGGGATCAATAAAGTGCTGTTGGTTTATTGGGAGCAGGGACAGCAGAACAAAACAACCCCAGCTCAAGGATAATATTTTTTTAAATATGAGTTTTTTGATGCTCGAGTACACATGTTCGTATATGACCTCACTGAATCTCAGGAGCTTTTCTTTATTGCACTCTAGATGGTCATGACATAGGCATCCTCTGTATGTAGTTACAGTGCTGCAGTGATAGTATATGTGTGCCACATTGATTTGCTCCTGTTCAGAATGATGGACTGTATTGTTAAAGCACTATGTGTCCCCTGCTGAACCATTGACATTTCATTAACTTCAGAAAAAACATGGTGAAAAATTGCACTACAACGCTTTGTGTCATAAAGTTAAGAAATCAGTGTAAATCGATCTAGCTCAGCCACATGGAAAAATAGGAAATACCTGCATACACACTAATGTTGAGGTAGCCACATCCTCATATAACTGACCAAACAGTAGCTTCATACCAGCAGTGTTTTCATTGAAGCCTTTCTTATCTGTCTCGTTCTCACAGCCCTCACTAAAATAACAGGCTGCAGGAGGGAAAACGGGTGGCAGTGAGTTGAAGTATTAACTCTGACCTTTGCGCTCTTCCCCTCAATCTCTGTCTTTTCCCTCAATCATTTTTTCCAGCCTGCTTGCCTCCACCCACCCATCCATCCACTCAGATAATCATTCCCAACCACAGAAACGCAATAAAGATACCACAAGGCTGAAATGCCTTTTTTTTTCTTTGCTGACTTCCTTTTTTTCTTATATAGTGTGTGTCATAATCTCTTAAGAAGTTACAGTAACTTTACATTAACAATACTTCTTACTCATTTACCCTTTGAACACATAATGTGTATACAAAGCATAACTGGACTTGAATGCTACACTTGTGTAAGAGCTCTGATTACTAGCTGTTAGAGTTATTTGTTGAAATATGCATCTACAATTTTTGAACTCTGCTATAAATTTTTGAATTTATAGCATTTCAAAATGAAAGTCTTCACTTGAAGGTAGTTCTCAAGCTTTAGAAAGCTGTCCGTATGCAGTGAAATGAGCCTCAGGTCTGATTGTGACACTTGAAGGCGGCTGGTATTTCATTCTGGGGTTCAAAGGACATCAGCCATTGATATCCACTCTCATCGGTTTTTATTCAGCATGATTACAAGCTTGTGAACTGATCTTCATTCTGTTTGATCTTCCACACGTCGAACGCGAGCATCATTTTCACTGACACCGAATCACCCTCACCTCTGCAGCTGAAGAAGAAGTATGTGTGTGTGCATTTGCATGCTTGCATTACATGCTAGTCACAATTTAATCTGAATTTTTTTTTCTAATCATCTCAATGTAAAGCAATAGATTTACAGTGCAGCCTCCTAAGTGGACTGCCAACATTAGAACATTTCTCTGTCAGGCTGAATCGCCGTGCTCTCCCCTGGCTGCCAGTTCAGATGGAGCTCAACGCTCTGATCCACTTTGATCCGATCTTTGAACTGTCCACGCTCATACATTACAACTGCAATCCCGCTCACATTCTGGAGAGCAGAACGCATTCTGCAGCCTGACCCTGTTGACACTGGCGGGGCGGAGGCCGCATCTACACCTGTTCGATGTGTGAGGAGACTAAAGCCTGGATAGTGTACTGAAATCCTGTTGTGACAGCTGTCCAAGCACACACAGGGGAAAAAAAGCCAGAGGCTTTGCCCTGAGTGTGTCAGTTAGACAATTTGCTTTTGTGAGCTTGTGTATGACAGAATAAGCTTGGATTGCTCGCAGTATCTATGAATATGGGTGTATGTGCCTGGAGGCAAGCAAATACACTCTCACATCTCACTGTCCAGTCTGCAATGTTAATGCAGATGTTTCTCAGGCATATGCTAAGATGTAAAACCATCACAAGCTGCTGTTCATGTACTGTCTGATGGCCTCTACAATGCCCCATTCCTGCAAAGGTGAAGCATTTTACTGGCAGCAAATATTACCACACTGGACCATAAAGACTATTTGTGTGTGTAAAATTGCATCTTGTAGTGGGTGCAGCCATCTGGAGAAATTGTATTAAGCAGAAAATATCATAAAACAGACAGTTAAACAAATGAACAATCAACATAAAAAGCATGCAAGACCCCTAAAAATGAACTGAAAACATGAAGACGTTTGCCCCACAGGCATTCAGATCTGTTTTATGTTTCCAACTCCTCACAAGCTGAGTTGGCTACATTGGGAGGAAACTGAGCATGTTGTTCTGGAGAATGATGAATAGGGGGTGATAGCCAAATCAAGCAGGGTTCAGCTCCACAGAAACCCTTGACCATGCAGGCATTTATGATGCCAGTGCTGGCAAGACCTGGTCTAAAGGGGCCAATATTATACCAGCGTGAGAGAGAGGTCCAGCTAGAAAGACTTCAGGAGCTGTCCTACCTGAAGCTCGGAGTTGTGGTTGGTGATGTTGGTGTTGTAGTTCCAGCTGGCGGAGACGCTGAAGAATAGCACCTCCTCAGCAGTGCTGTTGTAGTCACTGAGGAACCTCAGCGCATCGTCCGTGGTGTTCTGATATACCTCTGGGTTCCAGTTTTCTGGCAGAGCCTCAGAGAGTCCCACAACTGACAGCAGCAGCAGCACTGACAGCAGAGACCTGCCCACTCCAGTGCCCATGGCTATAGCCTCCACCAAAAAGAGAGTGGAGGAGAAAATAAAGTGAAAGAGTTGGAAGGAAGAGCTAAAAATACAGTCAGATGAAGTGAGAGTACACCTTCCCCCTGGAGCTGTTGTCTCAGCCACTCCTTCACTGTTTCTCTCTTAGCATCCCAGCCTGGCTGCTGGTGAAATGCACAGAAGCCAAAGAGAGCTTCTTTTTAAAGTGTCAGTGTAACCCAGCCCACACTTCTCTGCAGCCTTCCCTCTTACCACTTTACAGCACTGGAAGCATTACACCCCTCCAGTTTTCCTTCTTTGCCACTATCTTTTCTCCCTCCTTTCTTTTTTTTCTGTTTAGCAGCCAGGATTCGGATGGATGGCTATATCCTTGATCAAATCCAAGTTTCTATAACTGTACGAGATGAGCGATAAGATATGACACACCGGTGCAGTGTGCATGCTAGCCTGCCTGCCTGCAGAGTGGCGGATCCTCAGTAACCAGCACTAGAGTGTCTGGGAGGGACTCCACATACTTTGTTCCCTCCTTCAGCTCAGTGACAACAGAGGAGGGGGGTATAAAGACAGGGGGAATGACAGAGAGAGGGGATAGGGGACTGAAACAGGAGGGGGTAGACAGTATTGAAGGGCTGAAAAGGCTGTAAGAGATAAGCTGAACACAGGAACGGTGAGTTGTGTCAGCACGGCTTTCCCTCCCTTATAAGAGGAAAAAACATATATCATATTCTTAAAAATGGAAACTGTGTATTTCATGTGGTACTCTAAATTTACAAAGTTAGTGATCAAAAGCCCGCAATAACCCCAGAAAGTAGACAGCGGAGACAGTTGACAGGTCTTTTTTAAGAACAAGGAGGTTCACAGCTGTCAAACAGTGGAGGGATGTTCAAGCTGTCTCCATTCTTGGCATCTATAGTCTCCCTATACTGTAGCATGTAATAAACCACTGCCTGACAGAGTATTCAATTCATGTATTCACACAAGAAGCACAAGAAGTATTCCTTCAAATAAGGAGATCATATTCAACAGAGCTGTTTATTCCCTCCACTTGAGGGAATGAGAAACATGTGAGCACTTTCTTGCCATGATTACAATGTAAACTAAATTCACTGAGTTAATCTCAGATTGAGCCGTTAGTCTATCTCATCCTCCTGGAATCCTCAGACAGCAGTTTAAAAGAGGTTATATTACACAGAACGTGCAGTGCAAGTTTAATGAAGGAATATTAAATTTACTGCATATGATGGACTATTTACGAAGCACATGGTGTGCTTAGAGCAAAACGTCAAGGACGTTTTTTGGCATACTGTAACAGCATTAACTTATTTTTTGGATCAAATTCACAGGTGACATTTTGAAGTCTTAATGCATAAGATTTTGAAATAGATTATTAAAATCAAATCCTATTTTTGATACTATTTAGGGTTGATATTTTTCAGCAATAGCCATTCAATGCATTTACTTTAAATAGTTATCTACCTTTTTAGACCAGTTCATAGCTGTAAACGTGAATTTTCCAAATGTGTCCCAGTTTATTTCCCATTGTAGTGTATGAGAATAGAGGGCTCCAGTGATGATGTATTTTTGTAGGCCGACCAGGAAGTTAGCATCGCACTGGGTCCCCTCAACAAAAAGCCAATGGGATTAGCACGTTTCGTTCAGCAAGATAATGTTCACAAATGAACACCACTGTTCTGATTTTTGAAGTGTGAATGCAATCACCAGATGTAAGGAGCAAAGATTAGGCTATAAACTAACCACTGACCATGGAAATCTAACAAAAATGTGTCTACAATACAAAACAACAGTCTTTTTAGTTCTGTTTTGGTCTCCACCATCTCCTGAGGGAACAATTGGTGCCCTCATATGGGGTCGTGTTTATGGGATGGGAAGTTGTGTACATGATATGCGTGGCGTTCAGGTGGTTCAGTCATGAGGAGCACTGCTGCTAGGCAACGGCAATATTAACATCATTGTCCGAGTCTAGAAGCCAGAGAGGTTTTAGTTTAGCAAGCTAGCTAATTGGTAACATAATGAAGGACAATCACAGAGGAGAAAGATGAAGTTGTTTTCCTCAGACAGATTATAAAATTACTATGAAAAACAATATGACTGAAATTACAATAAACTGTACAATATTAACTTATTAACTTACTGATAAATGAACTTCAATGGGCTCCACCATTTCTTACAAAGCCAGCAAACACGTCACAAGTCGTGAACTGGGAGCTTTCAGAAACTTTCCACTTACGTGACTTTCCACTTACCACATGAACGCCCCCCTCATGTCATGAATACGACATGAGGGGGGACATGAGGGGGGCCCCACTCATAAACACGACCCCATTCGAAGGCACCATATGTCACACTTTAGCTGCTAAATGCTTCACCAGGTAGTTGCTAGTTGCTAGCTTCATGGAGCTACTTTCTGAAGCTGGATAAATTTGGCATTTTAGTTTGAGTTACCAGTGGAGAGCATGGGACCCCCTTAACTCAGAGCCTTTAAATACAGGAAGTGGCCAACTGGAATGAATCAAGTCCACCACATCATGGGGGAGCGATGTTTGGGGTATAGAGTTTAGGGCTTTTTTAATTTCTTTAGAGTTTATTAGTTTTTTGGTGCTGTTGGTGTGGTTAATTACTGAAATGCTTATATTGAGACCAATTGTCTTGTTTTGTTTTATTCATAGTTTAGGTGGTAGTGTTTGTTTTTGTGTTATCATCTTTGTTTCCAGAATGGTCTGATCAGCACAGTCAGGTCTGATATGTTCCCCTCTGTGTTTGTTTGTTTGTCAGATTACGTCTTCATTAGGTCAGTAAAATCTGTTCAGTTGACGTCTTTTATGGGCCCTTTTTTGGTTAAATAAAAAAACCTATACCATATTCACCTGTGACTCCTCATACCTGCCAGTTCGGTCCCTCTTTTAAACAGTCATTTAATCATTGATTGTGTACAAACGCCAGCAGCTTTAAATTACAAAATAGCACTCTTAATTTTAAAGGAAGAAATTCAGGGCTTGAAATCCATCAGTTGAAATCCATCAGCTGCTTTTGCTGCTACCAACCAGCTGATCATTTACCTGACCCTGAACCCTGACTGGACTTGGTCAGATTACTTGAACTGATTACACATTGAACAAGAATTAAAAAATAAACCATTGTAAGTTCATCCAGGGGAGCCTTTTTTTTTTTTTAATTTTCAGTAATAATTATACAGTTGGTCCCTGATAAAAGAGACAGTTACAGGGGTGATAGGTGTATTTCTTTCATTCTTTTTTGTTAATTTGTTACCTTAATGCAGAGGAAGGACATTTAAAAAAATAAATATTTTTTATGCATGTGCTTTATACTGGCCCTGAGTCCAATAACATTTTCCTCAAATAATATTATAATTACTAATATTATAATTATATTATTATTAATATTAATATAATACATTTTATATTTTTCTTTAATTTACATTGAATAGTATATGCTAAATTAAAACTTCCAAACATTACTCTAGCCTTTTGTGATAGAAGATGCAAATCAAATTCATATTAGAAAGCCACCCTTATTCAAGATTACACTGGCTTTGTTACAGCTGAAAACAAACCCTTCCAGCTCACTGTTGTTATTCAGATCTCAAGCGTGTGGAGTTTGAAAACAGTGTCAGTGAGCCGAGAGGAAATTTGAAGAGTTTTGTAACAAAACAAGCTGGATTGTGTCTTTAAGTTGCTCAATGAGGCCCTTCAGAGTGAAGCAGTGACTGAATGAGGCCATAAAACATGATAATGTTCAAAAGAGTGATCTTATATTGCACAAAGATGGGATCATAAACTTTATGACTTAAATAGCAGGAAAAAAAAGCGCTCTTAAGAGTTTGGTTTACTTTTTTTCAGCAGGTTTGAAGGGTGGATTGGATTTCTTTTTTCCAACATGTCAAATTTTTGACAGTTTGACAGTTAAATTCATAGTTGCAGCTCCTATTTCCCAGGTTCATGTAAAACTGCAGGTATCTGGCATGTTATAAGTGTTAGTGATAGTCATCATTAGTCAATCAAAGTAACTATTAACCACGATATTGACGTGACTACAGTCAATTAATACTTATGGTTTTATAATAATATAAAACTTATCATTCAACAAAGGTCAATGATGTCAATTAAATGATGCTGGCATTTTACTTTAGAGCTAAATGAACTTATACAATGTTGAGCCTATTGTGCTTTCTTGCAACACACTGAATATGTTTAGCTTCGAATGACACCATAATGACGTCCTTCTGTGCTGAGATTTGCCCCGATCCGGCCGACTATATATCTGTCAAGTCACGTAGCGGATATCTTAAAATAGATAACGGATATCTCAAAAATATCTCCAGTGTTCCAGGTCACACATATGCTGATATCTATGTGAACGTGAGTCCAACATGTGAGCCGCCTGAAGTGGGCTGGGTAGTTACTGACAGAGTACATCCTAGCTGGGCTGATAGTGACGGATGGAGCACTGTGATGAAGTGATAAGGCCGATGGTGGGCCTGTAAAGTTGGGGCTTATGGCTGGTGACGGCTACCCAGGATAGTCTAGTCAGAAAATGGCAATCTGCGTACATATCACACGTTTGATGAGAAAAGAAATAAATCACAAGATTTTGAATCTGTCTTTCAAAGCCAGTGGCTTAAAAACTGATAAAAGTTTGAGAAAAGGGCAGTAGGTGCCCGGAGACTAATTGGAAATGAGTTCACAGCGTTCACAGCGAGCTCAGTGTGTTAACTGCTGCCTTATTATGAGTGTTTGTGTGTGTGTGTGTGTGTGACCTGTCAATGTTTTCCTGCAGTCTCCGGCACAATAATTGAATTTGGCTTTTCCTTTAATGGAAGTCTGTGAAGTGTGGAGAGGCTGTGATAGAGCCAGAACATCCAATCTCCACAAACAGGCATATGTTGCACACCATTGGACATGGATGCTGCAGTGCAGAGTGTGTTTGTGTACTGTAGGGTGTGAGGGGACATTTTAACTCTCGCCGTATGTTTTGTCACCTACATTTTGCATCATTTAAACTCTGCACACCACAACTATTACTGCAATTCACATTAATCTGCATTCATCCTGCATAATGCATGTGTCCAGTACTGCAAAACTCCTAATACATCAAGGTGATAATGCTAAAAGAGTCATAAGTTCATAATACAAATAATAATAATAATTTCTAATTATAATTTGCAGGAGGTGTCTAAGGGTCAAAGCTGAATCTAGATAGCAGGTAAGAGACTGAGGTTTTATCAAACTGGAACAAGAGCCTCACTGTTTCATTGTTGGTTAAATCATTCAGCCATAAACTGACTGTGGGAAGGTCTCTTTTTTGCTGTCTAACTTTTAACTTATTAAAGAGAAACGATTTGTTTGTTGTTAAAACATGTTAAATGGTCGCTATATCCTGACATTAATACATGAAATAGGTAACCTGAAAGAAAAAACATGTACCTATGTGTCCTCAGGTGTCCTCAGGTGTCCTCAGGTGCTCCGAACAGCATCTGCAGGATTTCAAAGAGCGGAGTTTGAAAAGATTGGTCAGTCTCCCGTCAAACTAGATTCTTAAAAGCCTGAAAACGCAGCCATGAGGAGGAGCAGAGGTCTAGTTTTCTCCCAGAACACTTGAATTTCACTACACTGAAAGCTTATTATCAAATTTTTGCCAAATTATGCCAATAATCGGTTACCTACTGCAGCTTTAATAATTAGATTCCCAAACATGTCAAAGCAGGGTCTGGTTTTGTATGGATTATTTAAGGTATCCTGTCTAGTTCTTTATCATTAGTAGTGCTATGGAGACGTTTTCAATGAGTGGGTCCCTGTTTAGTTTTTCTTGTGCATGCACATGCACACACCCTCGTCACGTTAGACATTTCCACTGATGTATCGGTAGCAGTAATGTACTGTGACAGTCAGCAATCTGGCAACAAACGGGAAAAGGACATTTGTGTGATATCTTACAAAAAATTATTCTTCATTTTTTTGCGTTTTCTTATGAATGTCCTGCAACACATGTCAATTTCCGCTTGTTACACGCATACAGTCTTTAAAAAAAAACAAAAAAAAACTTCCATCTTCACAGGAAACAACTTGGTTAGGTTTAGATAACAGAACTACTTGGTTTACGAAAAGACTGTTGAAGTGCGGAGGTAAAGTGACAAATAAATTAATGTTTGGGTGATGTAACTGAAGCACAGAATTTACACAGGATACAAACTGCAGTCTCCTGGGTGTAAATCCAGTGGTTTTTGGCCCACCCATCCACCCCAACCTCCTCCTTACGCAGCGTTTGTCACCCTTTAAACTTACTGGTTCATGATTACGTGGATTACATACAAATTGACTTTGTGGGATAAATATGAATTACAGCACGCTACTTTTCATAGCTGTAGCTACAAATGGTGTGTGAGAGCAACCTGTTTCAAACTATTTAAAAAAAATCAACTTTGAAAATGTTTTATGAGGACAGAATTTTATTTAAGACATTTGCAAGAACTGTGTTTTGGATTTGTAGGAAGACATAATTTCTGCTTTCCTACAAGAAAAGGCCACTTTAAAAGGTAACTCCGCCCATTTTTATGTTTTTCTTATGGTCTACTTACTTAGCCCTTGTTGCCCCAGGTGGCACATAGGACAAGGACTAAGGATCTCCCCTCATCTCTGTTGTTTGTTTTCGTCTCAATACTGTTACAGCTGTATCCTCTCGCCTTCATTTCTCCTTCAGTGGTTCGCCTCCAGGTTGTTTTGGGCCTTCTTCTTTTGCATTTTCCCTCTAATGTCCAGTGCGATGCCACTTTTGTCATGTCATCAGACAGCTTCCTTAATTTATGTCCTAGCCACCTCCATCTTCTTCTTATCAATACTGTTTCCATGTCTGAGCATGCAGGTGTTTTGTGTAGTTCACAGTTTGTGATCTTCCTCGGCCAGAATATCCTCATGATCTTTCGGCGGCGGGTATTGTGAAAGCTGGAAAGCTTGCCTCTGTCTCTTTCAGTCATTTTCCATCACTCAGCACCATATAGAGTGACAAATAGTACACAGCTGGTACAGTAGTCCTATGATCTAAGTAAACATGAACAACTCTCTGTCAAATCCAAAAAGTGCTAAAACTCAAATTTGTCATGTCATAGGGTACAAAGTGTGAATCTGCTCCATAGACAATAAATGGGAGAGACGTTATAGATGACTCTGAGAGCATCCAGAGGAGTGGTCTGAGTATGTGGGGACATTTTCTGTTTAACATCTGATACTTCTACAATAAAATAAAGCTCATTAGGGCATAAAAAAAGAAAACATTAAATCAGTCTCCCATTCATTCTCTATGGAGCAGCTCCAGATTTTATACCCAATGTCATCACAAGACTCATGTCTCTGGTTTCTGGCTTGTAGAGAGAGTCGCTCATGTTTGCCAATATTGATTGAACTTTCCCATGCCATGGAAATAACACTGGAAATCTTAATTTAGGTGTTCCCCCTTAAGTACTTTAAAGTTTCTGCACACCACGGTCTGCCTGCACAGGTGTTATAAAAGCACAGGTGTTACTAATAACACTAATGATGGTTCTTGTTCTATTCAAGGACTGAATCGGCCAAGAATTCAGACATCATTAATTTTATTATTTATACCAGAGTCGGCGTGATTTCTTTCACACTGGCTACGAAATAATAACTGTATTTGAGGGTAAAGTCCCATTTCATTGCCAGCAATCCTGGCTGGTTTCACACTTGGACAGTTTGTCTGTATAAATAAGACCATAAAACAGCGGTGTGCTGTTCATGCCCTCCTGACTGAGACACGTGGTGACTTTAGATTTCAGTGCAGCTAATCTGTAGCAGCACAGGGGGCCCAGACCAGATTTTTCCACAATAAACACACTGAATTTGTTTACCATCTATTTAGTGTAGACTTTACACAAGTGAAGCCTCTCCAATACAGAGGATTAAAAAGTGCCCCATCAGAGTAAGTGTGGAATAATGATTGAATTGGTAATTGAGGGTTACAAAACCTCGGTTACGCATTTGAGGCCCAGAAAGAAAATGACATAATGTCTGAGGTCAGTGGGAGGGCGAGAAGGTAACTATAGAGTGTTCTCCCTCTCCTCGGCTACAGTAGGTGTCTCTACAGTATATCATATCATTAGGCCAGGGTAGAGTGTGTTACTGCATTAAATCATGCACAACAACAAAAGTAAGAGTTACATCTATTTGTTGCCAGAGACTGAGAAAGTTCATGGTTGCACAATGCAACACAAAAGACACAGAATTTGTGTCAATGTGGACAAAAATAAATCTAAATATCTTTACTTCAGCTAAAGCAAAAGGTGGCAAAAGCTCTAATTATTATAAGAGTAATCAGTATCATTATTGTGAAATCTCAATTTACCATCTATCCTTTCATTGCACACAAATTACTTGGTAGCTTAATTATTTCTATATTAACATGATATGACTCTAGATAGTGCTGAACACAGAGAAAAGGAATGTTCAATAAAGAAATAAAATCACCCATAATCTCTTATCAGCAGATAAGGATCCTGATGATTCTGTAATACAAGCTACAACAAACTGATAATGGCACATACCGATGCAGACATGCACTGTAACGCTATCAATTATGTCTAAAAAGTTTGGATTAATTTCAAAGGACTGATTTAAACAATTATCAGATCCTTAAGAGAACATAGCTAATCATTTTCTTTAACATCATTGGAGAATAAGATTAGCGTACATTTAACAGAGTAGGAAGAAATTAAAAAATAGGCAACAAAAAAGGATAAAAGGCAAAACGTGATGATAGATTAATAAGTAGAAGAGTCTACAGCCGTGCTAACAGCCCTGTGAAGATGTATATCAGCTCAGTGGTGCTTTAAGCTAAATGCTAATATCAGCGGTGCCATGCCATTGTTTTCCGATGGCCCATTATTCAAAAAGCTCAATAGTCCGAAAAAAGTCCCAACAGCCTTTTATCCTGACCCGAAGTTAATTATAGGCTAATTATTATGCAAAATCATGTCATCGTAAGTTGGCTTACCCTGATATCCATCCATCCATTTATTATCTGTACCCGCTTATCCTATTTAGGGTCGTGGGGGGCCCATCGGCGACTGCTCGCCAGACTATCACAGGACTGACACACCAATGGACAATTTAGAGTAAAAATTAGAGTAAAAATTAACTTGCATGTCTTTGGACTGTGGGAGGAAACCGGAGAACCTGGAGAAAACCCATGCTAACACGGTGAGAACAGGCAACCTGCACACACAAGGACGATACCCCTACTCTTATCCTAAACCTAACTAATCCCACTCCTCATACCTAACACTAACCAACCATTGGGAGGGTCCAATAATGTAATTTTGCCTAATAATTTGCCACGTGTTTCTGTTTGTTTCACTTTATTTGATGTGTACTTTGACTTTTTAGTTTGGCCTATGTCCCATCAGCTAACATGGAAGTGGTGGGATTTAAGACCTATATTGCAACCAACCACCATGTCATCCATCTTTATATAACAGTCTATATGGCACTAACACAAAGTACTGCTGAGACTGGGAATGTCATTAGTATTGGGCATATAAACATTTCTGACATGTTGATGGCGCTACATCAGTTAATGGATCACCAAAGTCATTCTATTCTTGAGATATTTCACTAAAAATGAAGACTCCAACCTGGTGGTGGCGCAAGATGAAAAGTCAGGGGATCACCAAAGTCATGACGATCATCCTCTGGGGGTCATGAATGTCTGTATAAAAAACAATGCACCCAATATTTGTTGAGATATTGCAAACAAACCGATTTACTGAAAGACATCCAAAAATGGATCACAAATGCCAACCAACTACAATATGCCTGGTCTGGTTTGGTGCATGTCTTTCCCGTCACTTCCTGTCATCTCTTTACTGTCAGCCATCGTATTGTAATTGGCATAAAATACCCTCAAAATGGAGCTGAGGTCAGTATACGAATGTCTGCCCTTTGTCAGACAGGTATCAGCCTTGGACTGTATCCAAAAAAATGTTATCATGCTTTGTCACATGGTTCAATGTGGTGAAAGTGTCCTGATAAACTGGCACATGGCAAAACATGTGCACTAATCAGATGCATTGTATTGGACTAGACCGAGAGCATGAAAAAACTGGACTTGGGTCACTGTGAAGTTTTGCACACATGCAAACTCAATCAAGGATGTTGTGGAACTGAAGCTGTTTATATTCCTGCAGGATATCCTGAACAAAACAGTTTATTTTGACTTTGGCTGAGCGTTTTGTAATCATGAAACGGCTTAGAAGTGAAACATCATACAGAGTTATTAATCTAATGCTGAAATATATGAGCAAGCTTCTAAGTAGTCTCTGACATTGTTTATCAACATCATCGGCATCATCATCATCATTCCCCTCCATAATTTAGAGTAGGGAGAGCAGGGTTGGTTGTCACATATTTGCTTTCATTTGATTCCCTCAAAAAATGCATCCCCTTTCTCTTTCCTATCCCCTTTCAATATGTACTGAAAGCCTAGTCAGGAAGGAGTGGAGGGACTCCACAGACTGAAGAAGTGAGAAGATAAGAAGTGGACGTCGTCACCCTGACATCACCCATTGGTTTGTGAACTGCCATTTTGAAGCCTCCAATTTGACATTTTGGCCATTGCCATATTGGTTACTGACCATTGCCATTATTGCCAAGTTGGTTTTTGGCCATCGCCATCTTGTTTTTATGCAACCAGAACTGAAGTGAGAGGGTGGAGCTAAGTACAACCGCTGACTAAGACACTTTTAGGTTGCCAACACACTGTGAAAGGGTTAAAGTTATAAAATAAAAACACAGACCGGACAATGTCTTAGTAGCAACCTGTCAATCCCAAGGTAGCCACGCTCTAAAGCATACCCTGCTTTATGGTCTATTTGACTCTAAATGGGACCATAATTTACTAAATGAACATCATGCTGTATTAAAGAATTGAAATAAGCAATTGAGACCATAAACTCATGTTTACAACGTTTACTGAGGTAATATATCAAATGAGAAGTATGGTCATATTCTTCACATCACGTACAAAATGAGCTGGACAGTAAACAGCTCAGCCATTGTCAAGAAGATGCAGCAATGGCTCCATTTCATCAGGACACTGAAGAAAGAGTCATCAGCCCTTTGTCCAGGCCTGCACAGCGTCGTCACCAGAGGTATAACTGTGTGGTATAGAAACACCACACTAAAGAAGACGAAAACCCTCCAGAGGACTATTAAAACCGCAGCGAGGATTGTAGGTACACAGCTTCGTAGGTAAACTGTCATCACCCACTGCTGCAGAAATAAAATGTGGCCCGTTCTTAGAGACCATCATCATACGGGACACTCTGTTCATGTAGAGAAGCTCCAGACACCAGTATCAGAGCAAAAACAAAGCAATTTCACAACAGTTTCTTCCCAACAGTCATCAGATTATTGGTAAAACATTCAAACTGATGTGAAATACCTAGCACTCCCCAGTCCAAACGCCTCTGCTTATTTTATTGTGTTAATTATGTTTTTCACTTGGCTGAGAGATCTTGAATCTTGAATCCAAAATCATGGTGCCGCTCAGAGAGCTGCAGCAGAGACACCTCCAACATGTTTCAACACCTTGACTTCATTCCAAAGAAACAAGGCAAAACAGAGACTCTTGTGTTTTCCTGTAATGTGATTTCCCTTCCTTATTATCACGTCTTTTTGTTGTTTGTCACAATTTATCTAAAGCTGCCTTCACATGATAAGACATTTGCCCTTTGCTCCTCACAAGGCAGGGAGCGGAGCCTGGCAGAAAAAAAAGTGAAGCACAGGTAAAACATGTCATCAAAAGTGTTCAAGGAACACCATTGTTTCCAGGCAATGATAGCAGTTGTTGCTGTTATCTCACTGGGTGAGCTTTGAAAGGTCAGTGGCAACAGAAGTCAAAGCTGAAATCATTTCATCTTTGAGCGCAGCGTTCCATGGCAATTTTGAGCAGCACTACGCCAAGGGAAGTGCTTCTCCCGTTAAGAAAAGAATGGCACAACAAGTGCAGAGTGGTTTTATCACTGATCATATGTGGGTGGCTTTAAGTAAGAGTCACCTTAACAGCCAGCGGCATTTAGACAAACACTATCAATCTGCTAGTCAGTACTCCACATAACCTGTTCGACATGGCTTGTACGTGAAGGTAAGCTTTGTTTTCACCATGGAAAATATCAAATATGCCAAACACATCTTATCCAAACTTGTTAGGGCCCAGTGGTCCTTTTTACCTTTTATTCTTATGTCACTCACCCACAGTCAGTTACACGTGACAACCAGCCCTGTGAAGAAAGTGACAATTCCACAATTATTTGGTGCCAACATTTTTAAAAGTGCCCTCTAAAGAGCAGAGGTGGTTAGAGTAGCCAAAAAACTGTAAAAGTCCTTTTACTTTGCAAAAAAAAGCACTAAAGAAGTAAAAATAGAGATCAAAATAACTACTTGAGTAAGAATATAACAGTATTTGCTAAAATAATTACTTGTGTAGCAGGTAACTTCCATAAAAGTTTTTAAAAAACACTGGTACAGTAATGTGGATAACAGAGCGCCAGCAGACCTGAGACCAGCAGACCTGAGACCAGCTGACCGCCTGCCTCTCAGCAGATCATGATTTCATAAAAAATGAATAGATAAATAAAAGCAGTGCCCTGAATGCAACCATGATTTTTCTGTAAAAATCTACTCAAATTTACTCTATTACTTTACCCAAAAAGTTATTTTAATACATGTAATGGAGTAAATGTAACTGGATACTACCCACCTCTGTTATTAGAAGAAAATACAAGGTTGGTAGTAAACAGGAAAAATCATTCCTATAAGTGCAATATTTATCCTTCTATACTAATACTCAACTCATCCTCACTCACTATCAGTTACACCTGACAACCACCCCAACTGGGATATTTTGCTTGCGACTAAACTAACAACCACATGTTGTAGCATGTGTCATACTTTAACCCATTATGTAAAAGCCTAGAAGAAGCTGGACATTTACATTTGAAATGAAAAGCACTAAAAGTCCTCTCACCTCAATGTCAAGTGTCTTGCCAATTGTGGAAATGACTCTGCGGGTGACCTCTGACCCCAGTTTTTCAGCACCAACATTTTTAACAGCGCCCTCTAGAGAGCGAGATCTAACTAGGCTTGCCGTGGTAGTTGGTGTTACACGGTGGTCGGCACACACCAATTACATTACGTACCGACCGGCCCCACCGTCGTTTTGCTTTCTTTATAGAAGCAGAACCCAATTAGTTCATTTTGGCACATCAGTGCTGTGTGTTCAATACATAGTCGCATGATGGATGCTGAGAAGGAAACTGAAAGTGTCTGTCTCAGCTCAGACGAGATGATGGCGGAGGATCTGGTGTCAAAGCGAAAAGCAAAAGCATCTATTTGGCAATATTTCAGATTTAAATCCAATGCTATGAGGGAACCATAACGTGAACGAGGTATTCGCTGTATGCACAGTCCCCACCGTTGTTTTGCTTTCTTTCTAGAAATAAAACCCATTTACTTCATCTTGGCACATCAGCGCTGTGTTTTCAATACATAGTCACATGACGGACACTACAAACTGACAGTGAAAATGACGGCTCCATACAGAGTCTCAGCTCAGCGTAGCACGAGTAGGATTTGGTGTCAAAGTGAAATGCAAAAGCATCAATTTGGCAGTATTTCAGATTCAAACCCAACACTATGAGGGAGCCATAACGTTAACGAGGCAATCGCCGTGCGGAGGACGGAGCGCTCGCCGGATGGAAACCCTGCAGCCTGCAGGGAAAGCTCGACCAGAGAGGCCAGACACAGCCCATCCCAAGCTAAAGATCAAAATAAGCCTGCTACACATATTCACGGTCATCTTTTCTTGTAAAATGTCCGGTGTGATCGGTAACTCCGGTGCTGTCACAAGTTTATTAACCAGTGGGAAAATGTCCTCACCACCACATCCCTAGATCCTATAATGTGACAACCAACCCCGTTCTCCCCTACAACATGCACCAGCTGCTCAGCAGACTTTAAGAGACACTTTTCTCTTGACTACACTGCCCTCTAGTGGATTTTATAAATAACACAAGTGGGTCGTGTAATAAACACCTGGTACCACATTATGTTATCGTATACATGATATTATTAATAGTATAACAGTATATGAGGTCCTAAAGAGATGTTTCTAGTTCATCAGTTTCAGTGGATCTTATGTAGTCTACCTTGTCTCTGAGTCCTGCCCTGAGACCAGCTGATCTGAAATCTGTACCCTGCGGTAATTCCGCGTTCACCGCCCACCAAACATCCCCGCCTCAGCTGAGGCTCACCTAGACTACTTTTTACATCCTCCTCAAGTAGCGTGAGTAAATCTGATCTCTTTAAAGGTTTTGTCAGCGGCACAAATGGGAGAAATGACGGAGCAAAAGAAGTTTACTGAAGTTATCACTCAGATATTTAAAGAAGCTCCAGCTGCCAGGAAGGATCTGGTTGATAACCACAGCAACCTCCTCCGCGTCGCGGATTACTGCGAGAACAATTACCTCCAGGTGAGTACTGCTCATAAAAAGCGTCCTGTAAAGGCATAACTTCGTGATAGTTTGCGAGAAGTCCTTTACAACATGCAGGCTTTAACCTATCCTGGTTCTTGCAGGCAGAGGATTCAGCCAGGGCTGTTGAGGAGGCAAAGGGTCTGGCTGCCCAGGCTCTGGCCAGTGTGACCTACCAGATCAACAGTCTGGCCAGCACCCTGCTGAGGCTGCTGGACCACCAGGCCATGCAGATCAAAGATATGGAGTCCTCAGTCAACCTGCTGTCTCTGGTGAGGACCGCCTTTCACCTGAAATACTGTAACACCTGAGCCATGCCCAAGAAAGTGATGTGACTTCTACATAGCTGGTAATAATAGTCCATAGAAGACTGCACCAGTCTGCCTTTAGTTTGAGGGAATAAGAGAATAATGAATAAAAACTAAGATGGACAATCGATTAAAATATTTCATAGCGATTAAACGCAAATTAATCTCACATTTTTATCTGTTCAAAATGTACCTTAAAGGGGGATTTATCAAGTATATTATCAACATGGGAGTGGGCAACTATGCTGCTTTATGCAAATGTGTGTATACATTTATTATTTGGAATCAATTAACAACATACAACGTAAAAAAACAACATAAAAAATATGCTGAAATCACAACATGCAAAATGCAGTCCAATAGGCAGCAGTGTGTTGACTTGACTATGACTTGCCCCAAACTGCATGTGATTATCATAAAGTGGGCATGTCTGTAAAGGGGAGACTCGTGGGTACCCAGAGAACCCATTTACATTCACATACCTTGAGGTCAGAGGTCAAGGGACCCCTTTGAAAATAGCCATGACAATATTTCATCGCTAAAGCTTGGCGTGCTGTTTAACCTCCTTTGTGACCAGCTAGTAGGACTTGGTACCAATTCTTTAGGTTTTTCTAGTTTCATATGACGCCATTATCTTTACTCTTTTTAAAACTGAGGCCGCTACAAACTAAAAATCCCAAGTTGCCCTAATGCGTTAAAGGAATAAGTGGCGTTAAAACTAATTTGCATTAACATGTTATTATCACGTTAACGTTAATAGACTTGATAAAAAGAGAATAAAACTTGTATTTACTGTGCAAATTGACAGATATTAATTTTGTTTGTTAACCATGTGTCTAATTTCATAAGTTGGTCAACTGCTTTTGTATTGAATGCATGACCTTCAGGAACTCCACCAGCACTGTTACTGTTGGTTGTATGTTACGGAACAAAGAAGTGTTTGAGTTACTGTATTTGTTCCACTTGCAGGTCGCCTGTTGTTAATCTCAGTTTGGTCGCTATGCTCCATCGGCTTTAGTGTGGGGAGAGAGAGACGAGAGAAAATGGAGTTGTTGTGTTCACACTGTGCTCTGGTCCAGGCTGCAGCTATCCACTTTGAGACGGTAGCCAGGAGAGAGATCGGTGCTTTTACTACTCCCAAAAACAGGAGTCGCTCCAAGCTTCTGACCCCACCGGCTTCAGGCAAGGAGCCGGAGAGGAGCTACTCGAGAGTAGCGATATCCTACTCCATCTTGGACTCCACTGGACACTGTTTTGAGGTAAATTGGATACTAAAATGAAAGACAGGTTTGAAAACAGAGTGTGAGTTTTATTATTTCCCATTAGATTAGGATGCATTCTCCCTTTTTCGTGGTATAATCCCAATGTGATAATTGGGTTGACTGTGGTGTGGAGATGCTTTTTTCACCTTGATTCATCTTCCGGCAGGTTACTGAGCAGCAGCAGCAGCCCAGAAAGAGAGCAGACACCACAGAGAGCATACAGAGCACTGCAGACTTCTCTGTGTATGTAGATAAAGTCCTTTTTTACCCATTTCATAGCAGCACTCTACACTACAAACACTGATTATAATACAGGTGTAACATACCCGGTATGATTAGGATCATGTCTGAAAGGTTTCTGCCTTATAGACTTAATGAGGACCTATTATGCTTTTGTACCTTTTGCCTTTCCTTTAGTGTGTTGTGCATTGCCCAAAGTCCACACCAAACACTGCTCCTGCTCTCTGAAACACCTTGCTCGAAGTCCCGCCTTTTCTTCCGTAATGTGGTGATGTCACCAAATAACACATTTGCACAAAGCCTACGTAGCGGCTAGTTTGGTACGCCCTCAAACAAAGATAGTTAGAGCGGAGCTGGAGTACAGTCTGAAGAGTTTGGCTTGGTTGACCAGTCACAACAGAGTGGGCCGGCTGCTGGGAAATATGCTTATTTACTTGAGGAAATGAGAAGATTAAACTTAAAATGGAAAAAACCCCATCGAGGTGGTTTGAATTCCCTTCAAAACCAACTCCACACAATGTATTACACCCTGACCTTTAAAGTTTGTGGCACTTTCGAACACACCCATCATCACAGACAGGTGTGGTCTGTGTCAACACCCGACTGGGACGTTGCGCAACGCAACACTGCATTGTGAAATGCTATACTGTACATGAGCATATACAGTATCAGTCATTTCAACTCTCAGCGAGAAAGCCAATAAACATGTAAACACACCCTGGTATAAACCCAAAGTATGCACCTGAAAATTAGTATAATAAGAAATAGTTTAGGGAAATATGCTCATTCACATTTCTGCCAAGAGTTAGATGAGAAGATCGATACCACTCTCACGTCGGTCTGTTAAATATTAGGCTATGGTAAGCAGCTAATTAGCTTAGCTTAGCATAAAGACTGGAAACAAGGGGAAACAGCTAGCATAGCTCTGTCCATAAGAAAAAAAAAACACCTGCCAGGACTTCTGAAGGTCATTAATCAACTCGTTAGAAAACATTTGTTAAGTCCGTACAAATAATTTTCCCAAAATGTGGAACTGTTCCTTTAAGGAACTACAGCTCACACTCTCAGGATCATGAGACGTCATGATGTCACAGTAGCTCAAGCTCTGTTTCCTGTATGCAGATCCAGTCTTGGCATCGCCGTGCCTCCGCCATCAGTCCCCACTTTGCAGACCGCCTCCAACCCTGCTGACGACACCTTGCCTCCTCCACCTCCTGCTGATTTGGACCCCAATGTGCCCGCTCCTCCACCACCACCACCGCCTCCCGCTTCCTCCATGGACACTGGCCTCCCTCCTCCTCCTCCGCCAACCTTGACCTCACCCACAAATCTGCCTCCACCTCCACCTCCGCTGCCAGTCTCAAATAGTGCCTACCCGCCTCCACCTCCTCCTGTAGCAGGAGGTTCCCCACTTCCTCCCGCTCCACCTCCTCCTCCAGTATCAGGAGCTGTATCCCCTCCTCCTCCACCTCCTCCTGTAGCAGGAGGTTCCCCACTTCCTCCCCCTCCACCTCCTCCTCCAATATCAGGAGCTGTATCCCCTCCTCCTCCACCTCCTCCTGTAGCAGGAGGTTCCCCTCTTCCTCCTCCTCCTCCACCTCCTCCAGTATCAGGAGCTGTACCCCCTCCTCCTCCACCACCTCCCCCTCTCCTACACTAACGAACATTATATTATTGGATGATTTTATTCTTGTATAACTCAGAGGCATACTGGGTTTTGCCATCAGATGTGTAAAACTTGTGCAGCTGCGGAATATTTCCAGGCCTTGTTGTGAGATCAATAAAAGCTTTTAAAACGTGTCGTGGTTTAACCTTGAGCTGCTGAATGGCACAGTGTGAGCTTCAAATGATATTTTTTTCTGGGACAGAAAATCCCCCTTCAAAGTGAAACACTGCGCTGTGCAGAGAGCTGCAGCAGAGATGCCTCCGACATGTTTCAACAACACCTTGACTGCATTCCTAAGAAACGAGCTGAAACAAGGAATCTTGTGTTTTCCTGTAATGCAGTTTCACTGTCCTCATTACGTCTTTGTGTTGTTTATCACAATGTATCTTAATCAGTAAGAGTCACCTTAACAAACCGGCCACCTTTAGCCCAACACCACCCGCTTTAGCCCAACACCGTCACTCTACAGTGTGGTGAGAGCAATGTCAGTACTGATAAGTTGTTTATGTCACCGGCTGTAACCGCGGTGAGCTCTGCTACTTTAAACAGGTCAATGAGGCTATAAAAACATCAGTTGCAAGTCAACACTCTACTTAATCTGCTCTGCATGGCTTGCACTTGGAGGTAAGCTTGGCTTTCAGCATTGAAAAATATCAAATTTGTTAGAGAGCTTGTTCAAACTTGTTAAATAATTAGCTTGGCTGTTTTCTATTAGACTGTTCAGTACGGCCTGTAACTGGAGGAAGTGTCATCGCACAAGGCCCATTCTTACATATTCATCAAAAATGGAAAGGAAATGTTTTTACACTGCCTTCCTGTCAAGTACATAATCTTTTATTGTAGCAACATGCCATAAAAAGCTACACATGCTGAACAGTTTTAACTTTGATCTGTAGTGTTACGAAGACAAAGTGTGCAAGTAAAAACTTGGGATTTACTGTTAGTACTGAGTTGGATCTACATTCCAGTTGTGTAGCTTTCACAGTAATTATATCCGCCTGAAAGACTTTAATTATTGTGTGATTTAAGTATACAAAGACATAAAGGGCTACCTTTGAACGATATAACTGTATTGTGAAACTGAATATTTACCTGCATGACAAACCATAAAATAGAGTTACAATCTTCGGGTTTAAAGTTGACCCATTATGCTTTTAGTTCATAATGGGTCCATTATGCATAGTTTCCCCCGTGGTGGTTTCTTCTGGATCTGTCTCCTCAAGTATTAAAGCTAGATCAAATTCGTTGACATACTTCAGATGCTGAATTGTCTCAGCTACACGATGCCGCTTGTTAGAAATCTCTACCTCTAATTTTAAATGCACAGTAGGCCAAAATATAAGAGTACCCCCATTTTTTATATAAATTGCTATAAAATCCACCATCTGGATCAGATCTGGATCAGCCTTTGGGATTTGATAGAAGTACACATTGTAAATCCCTGAGTCAAATTTCATGAGCTTTGGGCAACAATTACCAGAGATATTGAGAAACAATTTTCTGGGTCCCATTTACCCCAATGTTAACAAAAATTTCAAAGTGATCCAGAATCCAGGATTTCAATCAAATCAGCTCTTCCTTTTCACATTTTCGACACACCCTGAAAATTTAATCAAAATCCGTCCATAAGTTTTTGAGTTATCTTGAACACAGACAAACAAACAAACAGACAGATAAACGGCGGCAAAAACATAACCTCCCTGGCGGAGGTAAATATGCATCTGAAAATAAGAACAATACTTATTCTGTTTTTTTTTTTTTTTTTCCATTTCCTCAGGTGTGAAACCTGATTTAGAAAATAAAACAGCCATGGTCATTTTTTATCCCACGATTGAGTAAGTATTCCCTGAGATTAACTCAACCGACTGTATGCTTCATTATATGCATGCTGCATGTCTCAGTTGAGCTGTCCTTTATTTCAGGATCCCCATATTGTGTGCTGGTATTATTCTGTGGGTTTTTTGTTGCCATTTTGCAAAGAAGCACAGAGAAGCAGCAGAAGGCTGGCCCCCGAGGCCCACTAACACTCCATCTGTGTACGTCATACCATTACATGAGGAGGAGCAGCAGGTGGAGGAAGAAAACGAGGAAGTAATGGACATACATGAAGCTTATTTGCAACGTCCTTACAGAAATCCTCCCATGTACTTCTCAAGAAATGACAGTCCACCTCCCCCGTACAGGGTATGGTGTATCTTGTTATCATATTTCATGATGAGGATGATTGTAAAAATGTTTCTACAAGATATCAGATTTCATCGTCAGCAACCATATTGCATCATCTCTGTAATTAAATGCCTCCTCTTGTCTTTTCCAGCTTGAACCTACATCCTATCCAGACCCCCCACCGTCATATACAGACCTTCAAGTTTACTCAGAGCCACGCCGATCCTCCACCTTTTCCTCCACCTTTTCCTCCACCTTTTCCTCCTCTTCCACTTAAACCTCCCTTTGGCCTGAACATACTCTACTATTTATCATAGGGCCAGTCTATGGAAAAAAATACTTCAATAAGATGCTGACATTGTGAAATAATATTCAGAAATGATTTCATGTCAGTCTGCTGGGGAAATTTAAGATTGTGAATGTGTATGGGAAAAAAATTAATAAAAGTTGGATTTCAGCCGTGTTCACAGCTGAAATCAGGGCCAACATTTGCAATTTGAAGGTGCTCTATGCGATATTTAGAGCATTAATATAGCAGCAAACTATTATGTATGCTGCTATGTAAATATATGGAGAAGTAATGTCTAGCCTCTGTCCGTAATCGGAGCTTTTCTGTGATTTGATGACATAGCCAGGCTAGCCAAGTGGTCGTTTTAGTGCATATGAGCTGGCATATAACTGGCTAGCTCACGGCCGCCGCTCTGCGCTGCTCTTATACGGTGGTTCCAGCTGTTAACGCCATCCTGACCAACAGCGTCATCACAGAAGCGATTTCCTCCCAGGTTAACACCGTTAGCTCTGTCAGCGCTGCTGCTGTTGCTTGTACTATTTGCACTATTAGCACTGTTAGCACCGTTAGCTGCGAGCCACCAACCGAGCCGACGCCATGTTGAGAGCCATGTGGAGGCAACAGAAATGCTCTGAATTTCTAATTTAGCACCTTTAAACGTATGTGTTGTAAATGTAATTTTTGCATTAATCTGTATCCAGAATTTAAAAGCTTTGTGTAAACTGAAAGTTAACATTTCTGAACAGGTCTCTTTAATTTCTTATGCAGAGTTTTGGCACAACTTTACAAACTGTGAACATTTTTTCTTTTTCACAAGCTCCAATCTGCTTGACCCTTATTTGAGCCCTTACAGGTACACAGTAACTTTTAGTCTATATATGTGGTCATATGTGTCATTTGGGACATACTGTATGTATATAAGACTACTCTACCTGTCAGCAACCCACGATGTGGAGAGAACCTTTATTTGACTGATACAACTACTTAAAACCCCACTAAACGCCCCCATATGTACAGTATCTATGGTTTGACAACAAGTAAAGCATTTGAATTAAAGCCCTTATTGTTTACATATTTTAATAATACTGTTGCTACTTTCTTGTGTATGTAATTTACAAAATAAATTAATTTATACTCATCAATAAAATTAATTTTAAGAGTTATTATGCTTCAAAAAAGTGGGACATTTTGTTTACTGAAAAGCAAAGTAGAAAGTTGGATTTTAGGTAATTGTGAATTCAGCCATCAATATTTTGGGTGGTTGTAAAATTGTTATTGGGTGCCTATAATGACAAAGTTTGTTTACTGAAAGTAGAAAAAGAGTGGTCTAATAATGGACGCCTAAGGAACGCCATGGTTGATGATTTGCTGCAGTAAGTACTGAGTTAAACAGATTCATGAATGATTTTGTTCAACTCAAGCAGTATAAAGACACAGCACGCCTCCAAGTCCTGTATCTTTAAAAAAGACAATAATGCTGTAAAAGCTCTTCAGGTCATGCACTTCTCTCGGCGACATATTATCTTTTGATAGCAACCTTGAGGGCAGGACAGTTTCTGTATGTTTTGGATCCTTAAATAAGGTAAGGACTCATCCCCCTGTAATATAATGATCCACTTATCTTCTAATTCTGTCATTATTGTAACGTATGTTAGAATGATGTGAATTAAGTTCATTGTCTTACAGTTGTCATGAGCAGATTTATAGGATGAAGGTTCACTGTCTGTTGTTAAACAGGTTATTCATGCTACTTGTTATGTCTAACGTCCTGATTTAACCTCTTTAGCTGTACACTGCTGAGCAAAAATGGATTTAAAATGGCATTATAGTTCAATAATATGCCATACAACCCTATAATTGTTCCAGTGGGCTCAAAGATTATCATATCCTGAGATGACAGCTCACCACCACTTGTTGGTTTTTGTCAGTCACATGACCAAAGACTGCTCTATTATTCTTTTACTGAATAAACTGTATTAAGTCCAACACTGTAGATGTTTTGTGAACATTCAACCTTATATTATATTTCAGAACTGAATATGAATTATGTAAATCAAATGTAGTACTCAGTCTATATTATTCCCACT
Organism: Pterois miles; assembly: GCA_947000775.1. NCBI lineage: Eukaryota > Metazoa > Chordata > Actinopteri > Perciformes > Scorpaenidae > Pterois > Pterois miles. Next base: position 3,104,390 of record CAMQGK010000299.1, read on the forward strand.
TCAAAGATCTGTCATACTGTCAGTGGAAGACCATGTTTCATATAAATGCGTTGTTGTTTTCCTCCCTTGGCAGTAATGTCAGCAGGTTGACATAATTCACGCCATGACCACAGTGGTTAGTGTCTTCCAATATATGTAAGTAGCCAAGAACGAAAGTCGAGAACAAATCTCTTCATACATACAGGACAGGAAGTGATTTCTTATTGGAAATGTGCTCCTAGATTCCCAGGCTCGGTGGTGTCCATAGCGGTGGTACTCCTCTGCTTCTATCTGCACGTGAAGAAGAAAAGAGCAGCATATAACGTCACCACACCAACATGGCAAGACACGTCTTCAGAGCTCTATACTATTTCTTTGTCTGAAGATCAGGCAGAAGAGGACAGACATTATGACACATTTCCTCCTCGGTACAGCACAGTGGACCCCCCACCACCATACTCACTGGTAAGTCAGCCACTGGCACTGGATCAGACAAATCAATTCAAATCAATCAAAGACGACCGATTGTGCTTCTCCTGCTTTCTTTAGAGTGCCGTAGTGTTTTTTTGTGCATGTAAAAGGTGTGCAAAGTTACAAAGCCTCAAGTCCAAGCCTGAAACGCCTTGCTTTAAGTCACGCCTTTTCTTTCGTAACGTGGTAATGTCACCAAGCAACATATTTGCATATTACCTGTCTAACGGCTGGATTGGCAAAACCTCAAACAAAGCATGTTAGCAAGTGGAGCTGGAACGGAGTCTGAAGAGTTTGGTTCGGTTGACCAATCACAGCAGAGTGGACTAGTCGGCACAAGCTCAAACAGCGTTTCAGATAGAGGAAGAAAAGAGGTGCTGTAGCACCACCTGTATAAGGAAAATAAAGCATTTTTTGAACATTAAAGCATGTAAACATGTTCTACCAGAAACCCAAAGTACAATTACGAACCTGAAAATGAGCATAATAGGTCCTCTTTAATATTCATAACATATAGGATCACCTAGGTAATGGGGACAGCGCCATATTATGGCTCTGTTAGCGAACAAATCTATCAGTATTTTTAAACTCAAATTAAATACCTGTGAAAAAAATCAACAATTGTTAAAGGAATAGTTTAACATTTTGGGGAAATATGTTGATTTACTTGAGTAAAATAAGACTGATACAGTTCACTCCAGACATGAGTATATATCAACCATCTAATCTAACACTCAGCAAGAAAGCCAATTAGCATATTTTACAAAAGAGCTATTCCCTGAACCCAGAAAAATGTTCTGTGTTGTTTCTGTTGTTGTTGTAGCTTCAGGCTCATACTTTGAATTTGAAATATCAAATATAAAACTCAGTAATAATTTTAAAACAAATTGTGTTACTGTCAATAATTTTACTTCACTGCAGTTTGACCCCAAGCTGACGAGCGCGTGGCCAGGAGGCCCGCCGCCTAACTATGAGATGTATCCGATAACGCTGCCTCTGGCGCCCCATCACTGGACGACGCCCACGGGATCTCAGCACCCATAACCACCCACAACCACAGAGGCTACGACAGACGCTAACACACCTTCTGTTTGTGTATTTTAAAAATTAGCATCGTCCTTCATTTTTCATTTAGTGATTTTTACTTAAATATTATTTTATATTAACTGTAGACAGTAAAGCAATATTCTCAACATTTCCAATTTTAATACATTTTTGTATGAACATCAAAACTACAGCGCAGTTGTCCGACTGCATCTACACACCAGCAGAATCATCAAAGCACCAAGTGTTTCTCTGTTATACTATATACTCTTTATTACAATACAGTACTTACAGGTTTGAGAGAAAATAAAATAAATATTCAATGAGTTGCCAGTATTACTTTTCTCTATTTTCTAAGAAGGAACATGTACAGTGATAGAGTGTTTCCTTGGCTTTTGAACCATGTTAAGGCAAAAGTAAGTATGAATTCGAAGCCACTGATAAATATTTTACGGTTTGTACATCAAAAATAACAAAATAAAGTGACAATTTCATTAATTGTCCAACCAAGTAATATGTTTGCCTTCATTATACAATCAGTGCATATTGTAGGCTACTTCTTTCTTTTCTTTCAGGATTTTTCATCATTTTTTGTTGTTGTTCTCAGTGCTACAAATACAACTCCAACTGAATTAAGATGGCAGTAGTCACTGTGATCCATTCGCTGGGTCCTCTCACTGTCAAACAAACCAGATGCTTTAGAAAAAATGTACTTATCAACATTGAAAAGGAAATAAAACAAATCTAGACCGCAAGATAACGCAAAAACGCGTGTACAGTATGTATACATCAGTGTCTGTATGTAGAAATATTGCATGTACATATTTTTGTTTAAAATGATCTATTGCTGTTCGTTTTTCAAATTGGTGGAGCCACAATATAGAGCACATTTATGAACACATACAATCATACTGTATGATCAAATGGTAAAATATAGCTGTTGTTTTTTTAATCACAAATATGACATTTGGTATCTTTCCTTCACCAATCTGTCCTACCGATCCCATGTAAACATTACACTACATAAAGTAGGAAAGGCTAAAGAAAAGTTCAGTATCCTTCAATGAAAACCGTCACTGTTATCTGCAAAACATATTCGTTACTCTAAGTCTATTTCCACGTTTATGATAACATACGCACACTCACTCACACTATTGCACTAAACCTCGTAACTCTAAATCCTTCTCAACAAATATCTATTAAATTATTCCAGTTGTGACAAATAAAGTACAACTTGATATTAGGCTCAATGGAGGAACACTAAGTTTGTACAAAAACGCTCTACATGAGGCTGGTCATTTGCACTGAATCGTGATGCCCTTCACTGCAGACCTCCGCCACAGCCCCTCTGAAGCTACTACGCCGTCCCTCTGACCTTTGACCTGTGGCCCTGGCACCTCGCTGGTGAGCTCTTCTTGGTGACTTTCAGAAGACCCAGCTGACGGGCACCCACTGCTGCTCCGTTGACAGTTTCTCCAGAGCCAACCGGAGACTTCGGAACGCCGCTTCCAGGCCGTCGTTTATGATGCAGAGGTCAAAGTAATGTCCGTAGGCTCGCTTGATGCGCTCGCTCTCGTCCACCGTCCTCTTTAATTCAGAGTCCTGCAGGGAGCATCTCAGGGAGAGGCGCAGGACAGTGAGACCATTAGGTGCAAATAAATACGATGCAAAGGTAATTACTTGGATGGAAGAACTGAGTAAACAGAAATTGGTGCGCAAATGAAATCTAATTAGTGTACATAATTTAAATGGTAGAAAAGAAACTTTCTTGTTTGCTATGCTGAGCAAATCAAACACATTAGGTATTCCAATTACTAATACAATGAGTTTTCAGGGTACAACATGTAACCTTATTAGTTGATTCTAACGGGAGTGACTTTTAAAACCCCTGAAAGTTTGAAAAGTATTTCTTTCTTTAATTTTACTATATAGCAATATCTTCTCAAATGGGGACCGTGACCTAATGTGAAGCAATTAAGCCCTGACATGAAAAAGGCTGAGAACCACTAGGCTACGTGACACTGTTAAGCGTGGGCTACTGTTCACGCAGGAACCGTCGATGGACAATGTCTTTGTCAGAGAGGAGAAAAGTGGACACAGAGAGTCGGGTTTTCCAAGAAAAATAGACCAGTTCCTATTTCTTCACAGAGGTAAATGGGAAGTCAGTGTGCTTGGTGTGTTCACGACACCTTTCGGTGATCAAGGATTATAATATTAGGTGTCTCTTAAGACTCATCGTGGTGAAAAATACAAGAACTTGCAAGAACAACTGACAATTTAAAAGAAAGGGAATCATTTGGATGTGTTATTATGTAATGGTTTTACTGGTCCAGCCCACTTGAGATCAAATTGGGCATATGTGGCCCATGAACTAAAATGAGTTTGACACCCCTGTCATGGGAGAAAGGGGAGATTGGGTTTTCAGGACCTTTAAGAGAACATAAACTCACCGTTAACTGTTTTGTGACGACTCCTGACTCGATTGCTGACTTATTCATAGCTTTGAGAACCTCAAAATCTGGGGCTTCGATGAAGACAACGTAGGGCAGGAACTCCGACGTCCGCAGCACTTTAAGAGCCTTCGGAGAAAAACAAAACGTATGTGAGACTTTTTGCAATCGCTGCACAGCAAGCAGTGGGAATAGCTGAAACCCACACGCAATTATAAAAGCTGAGAATGTGATTAAAATGCAAGTGCAGCATCTTCATCTAACAAATTTATCAAGCTAATGTGCTCAAATAAGATTAGCTGAGTGTTTCCAGTGAATCAGGCTCATCATTAAGAGATCCTTTTTGATAACTATTGATGGTGTGCTGAGCCTGAGATTGCGTCAGTAGCAACCAGCTGTACATAATTGGATTGAATATATAATTTTATCCTGAAGTCATCTATATTGGAAAACATAATGGATAGACATTTAGATGGCAGAGGAACAGGAGCTTCTTATACCTGTGGGTTGACGTCCAGGATGCAGATCTTTCCTGTTTCTATCACCTCGTGTATAGAATTGATCTTAGTGCCGTACAGGTTGCTGTCGTATTCGCCGTGCTCCAAGAAACGAGCATTTTTGATGTCGCACTCCATTTCGCTGCGGGTCATGAAAGAGTACATCTGGCCGTCCCTCTCATCCACCTTTGGTTTTCTGGAGGTGACTGAGGGATTAAATAGAGGCAGAAATAGATCATTTAAAAACTAAAACACTAAAAATGCAAAGATAACATCACAAAACAAAAGGGGGAAATATGACAGTTTAATCAAAGAAATATCCAAACTTCAGCACTAGGAGACTGGAAACTAAGGTGGCAAAGAAATTAAATTAAGTAAAAAAAAAAAAGTACATGACAACAGTCCCACGGTATGCAACTAGAACTGCAATGATTGGTCGTCAGCTATTAAATTAATCGCCAACTATTTTGATAATCGATTCATCGCTTTGAGTCATTTTTAAAGAAAAATAAGTAAAAATTCACATATTCCAGCTTCTTAAATGTGAATATTTTCTGATTTCTTTACTCCTCTGTGACAGTAAATCTTGATCGTGGACAAAACAAGAGATTTAAGGACTCTCTCATCTTGTGCTTTGGGAAACACTGATTGACATTTTTCACCATTTTATAGACCAAACAACTGATCGATCTATCAAGAAAATAATCGACAGATTAATCAACAATGAAAATAATCCATTGCTGCAGCCCTATATGGAACAAATACAACAAACCCTAAAAAGCAAAAACATCACAAGGAACATAGATGGATTTTGTATCATTGTATGTGGTTTATGTGATGATTGATGGCTGTGCTCACAGGGGATGGTGGTGCCGTATCGCTGGGGATCCGACACCAGCAGCTTGTTTTTCAGACTGCGGCGGCCAACCCCCTGCGCGCCGATCAGAACCAGCGTCTTCCTCCTGAAGGGCGGGACCTTGGCGACCTCTTCATATATTCGCAGCTCGTGCCGATCGAATTCTAGTCAGAAACCAATAATCAGGGAAATTGTACAAAACAAAAAAAGAGACTGAGACTGTGGTGTTGTGACTTTGTGAAGTAAATTACCTGCATTCTTGGTAGTCAAATACATCATCTTTTTTTTTTCTTCTTACCACCCATCCCGGCACATAGAGGACCTGAGACAGACAGAGACACACAATAAAACATCCAACCTTGGAGCTTGTCTCTGCAACCCACTTTGACAAAGTCAAAATGATGTACAATCAAGGTGAAATGTCTTTGACAACACTGCTGGGTTATAAAAAAAAAGGTTATAAGGAGACGATACCATTAGGTGGCACTGTGCACCAACATTGATCAGTCTACATTATCAGTCTGCTGCCAGAGAACACCTGTGACTAGGAGATCTGCTGACCGTCTGTTCAATATGGCAGATTATTTAGCCCATGGGGGAGAATGTCTTATGAACAGTGACGCAAATAGAAGCAATCATGAACTTAATTGTGCATTTTCATGTCAATATTCCACCAAGCACAACAGATATTGTGAGCACCTTAAAACCAAAATGCTAAATTATGAGGTGTTTTTCTTGAATTGGATCAACGGTTTCAGACGTCACCATCCAAATATACCTATTATTTTTTTATTCCAACCATGCTCTCAGTCGGTACAATATGTGGTGAGCGGGCTAGCAGACAGATGTGTCCTTCCCAGGCTCCAAGGGCAGGACAGTAGGGCTGTCATCTTCCTCTCCTCCACAAGTGAAGGGCACGCTGCTGGGTCTGACTCACCACCTGTTTAGCTGCTGCTAAGGTCTCTGCACAGACCAGATAAATCTAAAGGAGTATCTTTTCACCCTGCATCTCATAAGAGAAGAGATTATTATTGATCAGGTTTGTATTTACTGGGGTCTTATCGCCGCTCCCCGATCAACACTCCGTCTCGGGGAGGGCTGCTTGTGAATGTCAAGACCCTGCGGCTTAATAACAAGCAGATTGAAATCAGGCTGCCTGAGTCACGCCGATGCTCATTACCAGTCCTCCAGTGAGTAACAGACTGGAGAGGTGAGAGGAGGATGAGCGGCCGGGCGCCAGATGAAATGCTTGTATGATACGGAGAGGAACAGATGTTGCCTTTGTTGACGGTGTGTTTGCGCGGCCAAGGAGTCTGTGTCGAAATCTGCATAATGAGAAGTGCTTCTCTGCTCTGCTGCGTGCTGCTGAGACGATGTACCTGTGGTAGCGAGCTCCAGATCTCTCTTCACAAACGCTTTCCTCTTCTCCTCGAGCAGCTGGCTTGGGATTAGACCTGCGCTGCCTCCCTCTATGTGACAGGCCTGTGAGGGACCACAGAGAATGAGGGATAACAAGCCGGTGAATAAAAACCTCCAGTCTTACAGCAATTGATGCACAACAGTGCTGAATATCTTGGGCTGCGCTGACCTGCCACCAATTGAGGTCCTCCTGGTTGAAAATCTGCAGGATGTCGCCACTGTTGAAGCTGAGCCCTGCTTCCTTACAGGGAATCAGGTTATCATGGGTTGGGTCATAGTCAAAGTGACACTTCACAAAGGCCTAAATGAAGATGTTTAAAGGAGGGAAGGTGTCAGTAAAATTGCTGTAATCAATGGAAAAAAATACATATTTCACTGAATAAACAGGTGGTCAATGTATACCCATGCTGCCTCTGGTGTGGTGTATGAACAGTACATGATCTGTGGCAGACGGATTGCGTAAGTTAAGTGTCCATCACTATGAAACAGCCTTGTGCACTTAAAGCCTACTCCATCTCTTGGCTCACTTTCCCCGACATCTCAAGGCTTCAGGATTCAGCTCATAAACCAAACCCTGTATCCCAACCCCCACTGACAGGACAAGGAGTCTGAGAGACAGACAGACGGAGAGAGAGACACACACCGAAATAAAGAGAGAGAGAGACAAAATCTGTAGCCATGGCAACCATCCCATCCCCCCTTACACTTGACGCCTTTTCTCGTACTGAACTGATGCATAAAAAAAGGCTGCCAGCCCTTACTGTACTGTGTGTGTCTCATTCCCCTGTAAAGACACAATGGACACACACTCTCTCACTCAGTTTCAACTGGCCAAAGGGAGCTGCCAGCCGAGTTTAGTCACCATGCAATGACAAAGCTGAAGGCGTGAAACACAGACAGCTGGATTACGTTCAGAGAGAACTTTTGCAAACAACTCTAATCATCAAAACTCCTCGCTCGCACAGCATAACATCCACCTACACAGCACTTAACTGTGCTAGCACAGCCAAATCATTCTTTAATATCTCTGACTGACAGCCGCTATTAAGTGTTCAAGTAGGCACTTTGATATCCAGGGGTGATATGACAAAAAAGGAAAACTAAACACTTGTATGCTGTGGTTTCACAAAAAGAAAGTCTTAAAAAGATAGCGTGTACTGTAGGATTGTCTTCTACAGAAAAGTCTGTACCTTTTGAAAATTTCAAAACAGCCATAACTCGGAAAACACTCTTTCCAGTGAATAAGCCAACAAAATGGGAGGATGTTAAGTTTTCTGATATGAAAGCAACTTAAGAGCAGTTCTGTCAGAGTGGCTGCTGCCTACAGTTTCCACACTGTGTAACATTGGAAAAAAAGGAGTTACGGTCTCGTGGTTGTGCGCCTCTGCCAACCAAGTTGCAGTTTACATCCATGTTTGTCCAAAATGTCATCACTTCATCATTTTATCCTGTTACAAAACTGTGTGAAATTGTCATGATTATCATATGAATTCTTGAGTTTTGGTGTTTTGTGAGGTCACAGTGACTTTTGACCCCCAAAATCTAATCAGTTCATCCTGGAGTCCAAGTGGACGTTTGTGCCAAATTTGTAAAAATTCCCTACAGGCTTTTCTGAGATATTGCGTTCATGAGAAATGGTGCAAATGTAAGTATGAACAGTTGGACTAACGGACAACCTGAACCTTTGCATGTTTGCATCTCATTTTAAAGATTAAATCTACACAGTTCCTCTACAACAGGCCTATTCATCTGACGGCCCGACGGCCAACTCCGGCCCACCGATCTGTTCTGTTACAAATAAGTCAAATTCAAAGAAAAAATGACAAGAAAATCGTACAAATAATGGACATTTTGCATTAATAGACATTTCTGTGCTGTCAGTAACAGCCAATCATACAGTAACAAGCATTATTGATGACAAAAGTCCTCCTTTACATGCTGCTGAAAACTAGCTCAATAAAATAGAAACCTACCACAGCATATTGTTGCAATTTGCATATAACATACTGAGTGATATATGGTGAAAGAAAAGTTTTGAAAACATGGTGGCATGTTGTGTCAAGTGTACATACATAATGTGAATAATAGCTCAGGGAAATGTCTGGTGCTCAGGCCCTAAGCTTTCTGAAAATATGGCTAATATAGTTTAATAATGTAGTGTTTTGGGGATGTGTGGGCAAAGTTTTCCCAGCATGCCTTTGGATATTTTTTTTGGACTAAAAGTCAACATTCAGATATTGCTTGTTATACAGTAATTAATGTTAAGCTTCTGTTACACATGTTGACTGATGGATTACTATCACATTATGGCAAAACATCCTTTTGTACCATGAGATAAATCAGTCACTCAGTAAATGACGTCCCGCATGTGAGGATGGATGAATGTGTGTGTGACAGTTAAGCTGAACTTCATTAAAGACAACTTCCTGGTTCACAAACCATCTCTTGTATAAAGAAACTTAATCTATGCTACAGTATGATGTGTATATATAAATCTCTGACCTCAGGCTAACTGGAGTCGAAAGGAAATGCAACAAGCTAACGACTGCAAGGCTGTATTTAAGCATAGCAGTGCTTTGAGCTACAGGCTAATGCTAATGCAACCTACTCACAATGACAATGCTAACATTTGCTAATTAGTAATTAATACAAAGCACAGCTTAGGCTGATGGGAATGTCAATAGTTTTGCAAGTAGTTAGCCATAAGCCAAAGTGTTAGATAAGTTAATCGGATGATGGTGCTAGAGAAAAAAGTTAAGATAACCAAAAATGCAGCTGAAACTATTATAATTCAACCTGTGGATGACATCAATGTGGGTACCAATTAACATCATGACAATCTGTCCAACAGTTTAAGACATTTTCACTCAAAATCAGAAATGGCAACCTAGCTTGTGCTGGAGAAAAAGTCAGTAGGAGACATCCTCTGGGCACTATGGATGTCTGTACACAATTTCATGGTAACCCATCCAGCAGTTGTTGAGATATATCAGTCTGGACACAGTGGTGGACTGACCGACATTGCTACCGTGGCTAAAAATGACTCCAAGAACCAACTTTTAACCTTTCACTTTTTCACCCAATAGCAATAATATGCTTCAAATACATGTGTATGTCTGTGCTGATAATCCTCGAGCATAAACCCTCTCTATGTCATTTTATTGCAGATTATGTTCTAGTATATTTTGGTCTAGTGTAAGGAATTCATTTGGCATGGCTTCCAGTGTTCCTCTTCTCTACTGCTGAGACCGATCAGTCACAGCGCTTCCTGCCCAACACAGCTCGAGCTGTATGTACCGCATCCTCCGATGTGCTCTATCCCTCCATCCTATTGGCATCACCAGGCAACATTACTCTCTATTTCCCTTCAGTCTAAACTGGGTCACATTTTCAGTGACTAGCCTCCTCTGTCTCCTAGAAAGCTAGTGTTCATTAGCTAACATAACCCAAGACAACCTACGACTACACCATCATTTTTTCAGCTGTTACATAATCTTGAGTAATTTCCTACAAATATTTAATCCTACCAACTAAAAATAATCTTTATGATGTGAATTTTACAAGCATGGAAGGAAAGTACAAAATGAAAAGGACAAGGACTCAAGGGTCACAAGTTGTCCCTCTTTTTCTTTCTTGTTCTTGAAGATTTCAATTATTGATCCAATGTAGGAGCAGAAAATTACTCTACATTTGGATAAGTGACAAAACTGTAAAGCAGGTATTACAGCCAAATAGTCAATGTCATCTGTAAAGTCCTGCTATAGAAGTAGATATATGATTCTTGGCGCTGCATACAAGGTTACAGACAGCGGGGAGGACGGTGAGCGGTACTCACTTGACTGATGGAAATGACAGTATCCTTTCAAACTAGGTGTGTGAGCTCACGATACGATATGACACATGATATTGGGTTCATGCTCTTGATACAATATGATATTATAATGATCATTTTAACAAAACCTTAAGATATTATATGACTGAAAAAGTACCCTTTTATTCAAAACACACAAAATGCAAATTAGGGCTGTTGTTTGTCCTGAAGTTTCATTTTTTTTAATGAAATTATAATGTGTTGTAACTAGTAACATGGTTTAGTCCAATATATTGTGAAATATCACAGTATGACATATCCTCACACCTCTATTTCAAAGTAATCAGACCTTTTTGTACAATATCTGCTTCAGATTGGATGAGCAGTACAGTACTTTGCTCCTGTGAGGTAACTCCTGTCTGCTTCATCTACAGTAGGTAATACACTCACTATGGATAAGTACCTCATGCAACCCCACTTCAAAAAACCCAAACCATTATCTTTGAAAGAGTGAGATTCAATTAGGAATAGCCCTAAGACATTTCAAACACAAGGAGTTGCGCTTACTCTTCAAAACAAGCATGAAAGGGATATGAGCTATATGCATCCATTGTTATGAACAGATTTGACTAATTTACATATCTTGGTATAAGCTTTTCTTCAAATCATTATTTGCTGGATGGCTGGCTTGAGTTATGACAGTGTCTATATATATATCACAGTGCGAATGTGGAGCACAATAGCTACTTGATTTGATAAGTGTACCTCCTCCTCCCCAGCTGACCTACCTGTCTTGGTGTGTGTGGCTCCTGGTAGCTGGGCAGGATCTTCAGCACCACACTGCCGCTCGCCTCCTTCAGCATCTCCTGGAGCACCTTGGGGTCGTTGCCCACCTCCTTGCCGTTCACCTCCTTGATGATGTCGCCCACATGGAGCAGACCTTGCTGGTCGATCATGCCGCCGTGGAGGATCCTGGCGATCACCAGTTCGCCGCTCTCCACTCGAAACGTCACTCCCTGCACACACAAGAACAAATGGTTTAACTAGACTTAAATCTACTTCACACATTTCCTCAGAACACTTACACAATACTTTTATTAATTAATAAATCACAAAAATAACTTGCCAAGTCCTCCGTTGCTCAGCAGTTTAAAAGGTAAGTAGGTGGGGGGACAAGTAGCAACTGCCATGGCTGAGTGGTGAAGCTAATACAGGAATATCTTAAGCTGCAATTACTGTAATGGCCACCAGATGCTGCCTGCAAAAACTGTTCCAACAACAATTAAGAAAATATTCAGGCTTGAATAAAGATCCATTTCAGGATGTGTTTGCTTGTTGGACAGCTATATTACGGTCAGTCGCTGTTGCTGCTCCTTATTTGTCATATTTAAGCTCAACTTATGCTTCCCCACCTTTCATACAATGTGGATTTTGTGGCATCAGTAGCTTCTTACATGCTAAAATAGTGACAATATGAGTGACTACACAGAGAGGTAAGCAGAGACTTTGTGGGAGACAATGGAGCACCTGGCAAAGATACCACTGAGTCCTTGCTGGTATTAAATCAACAACATGTCAACCTGCTGCAGATGCTGTAAATCTCTCCATTTTGTGCTACGAGGCAGTATAAATCTGACTTGTTTCTCTTTTTAACAATGCTACAAAAAGATCTCATTATACTGAGCGCTCCAAAAACTCAAATCATACCTTTTATTGAGGAGTTTTATGTGTTCACAATTTACAGAAGGGCCCTATCCTGCCTCAGTGATTACAAAGGACCGCTCCTTAAGGGGAGACACTACAGGTGAAGTAGTGTATAAAAAATGTAATCAATAGCTACATTATCACCATGAAACTTCCCCAGTTTATTATTTACCTTAAACCAATATTTTTTTGTATTAGAAGTTTTCTCAAACTTCATGTTTAAATATGTAAATGAGGCATTATCTAGTGCTAACTTTCGGTGAATTTAAGAGAAACCTACAGATGCAAACAGGCAAAGTGTAGTGAAATAAATTATTTATTATTTAAAGTATTTTGGATGTTTTCTTTCCACTAGTCTGAAAGAAAACATGTTATGGAAACAAAATAGCCCAAAATCTAAAAATTGACCAGTGTATGAAAACGGGTGTATCTCTGCTGTAGGGGGAACATTTTTGACATAATTTGGCAAAAAATCCATAATAACCTTTCAGCATATTATAATTCAAGTGTTCTGAGAAAAAAACTAGACTTCTGCACCTCCTCATGTCTGTTTTCAGGCTTTAAATAATCCAGCCAGCGATGGGAGACTTTGACCAATCACAGGTCATTTTAGAGAGAGAGCGTTCCTATTGGCTGTGCTCCAGCAGGTGGGCGGTGCTTGGTATTTCCTCAACTGTTCTCAACATGACTGCCACAAACTTCCTCATTTTACAGCTAAACAGTAACTACAAGATGTTTGTGAAAACATTTGAGGAGAAATAGTGAGTGTTCAAGTGAGTGATTGACAGCTGCTCAGGGACGGCAGCTGGACCATGGATATATAAAGAGAGCGTTGGAGGTGGAGTCCCATTCACTCCTATGAAAGATGTTCAGTGGCATGATGAAGGCAAAGTGGCTCGATTTGGAAGAGTACCCAGATCTCCTGGGTCTTTTGGGTCTCACTGGGCCCTCGTGTGCATGTCTGATATGCACAGTAGCATCTGCTCAGTCACATGACTCGGTCATGGGGTCCCAACATCACAGCTTGCGCTGTCGTCACAGTCTGGGTCTCCATAGACGTAAACAGAAGAAGGAAATAACTCTGGATTCAGCCATTAGTGTGTTTTACAACTTTTAGGACCTAATGATTTAAATAAGGGCTATTTAAGTGTTCGTATACATGGAACATTTAGGGGGAGTTGGGTTTACCTCAAAAAAAAAAAATTATTACAGACGTCTTTCTCAATGTAAGTCTATGGGGAAAAGTTTTTTTGGGCCCAATGATGTCACGTGACGGAGACAGAAGTTGTATTACCGCCATTTGGCCACTAGGAACATTGAGATCAACGACCAGCGCACTTCCTGGGGGCTTGAGCTGGACGGCAGGCTGTGACTGGTTGTTTTCCTCGAGTCTGTGAACTCTTGCAGATACCATTAGGAGTACCGGAGGACACCGAAGGACACAGAGGCACGCGATTTTTTTCAGATTACCTGTCTCATGCACTACTGTCGTATTAATCGTATTTGCAATATTTCTATCCACTGCTACTTTAACTGAGCAGACTTACCAGGTGCTCGCCAGACACCTTGCGGATGCCCACCATCCTGACTGCGTCTGGAGGAACTGGCTGGTTGTTGAGGGCTGCGTCCATGAAGGAACAGGGGCTGGGGGGAGGTGTCTCGTAGTTTTTGGACGCCACAGAATCATGAGTCTCCAGGAGGGACTGTGAGCAGAACAGCAGGTGACACAAATGCTGATGATAGTAATGACAAACAGGCTTTTTTTTCCCCACTTGTAAGATGTAATAAAATCATGCCATGCTGCACAAATCAGGTGTACTGTCAGACACTGCATGGACTGAAACACACTGTGGCTCCAAAATCAATCTAATCCATGCTAGCACAACATACGTCATTAAGCATGAACATCACTTTGGATGGTAATCACAGGTTTAGGCTCAGTGCCTGTTAATCAAAGCTACAGTTTGAGACCTGGAAGTGAGGCTCCTTCAGGATGCGGACCAGCTCGTCGGCTGCCTGGCTCCGGTTCGTGAGTGGGTTGAGCTCCTTGAGGATGTCCTGGACCAGCTCCATGTTGTTCTCCCTCACAGCCTCCAGCTTGGGTTCCTCAAACTGCTCATGGGCCTTAATGAACATAAGAGATGTTACTTATGGTTACATCTCCCACCATAAGTGGCAGGATTACCTGCTTTACATCTACCAGTCTTTCAGAAAAGGAATCAATAACTTATAGCTCCACTAATGCACCTTCTAAGTGAGCAGTTAATGCATCTTGTGGCGTTATAATGACACGTTTTCTGACTTCTGCAGGACTGTTTGTTTTGATTCATAACACAGCAAAGGGCACAATAACAAACGACAAACACGGCAACCTGAAACCGACCCCTGCTGGGACCAACACACAGTCTGCACTCATAAATCCTCAATGAAAGATACAAAAAACCAGAAAAAAATTGCACAAACTCAGACCAAATCTTGCACCATGTAGGTTTCTTCGGTGTGTTGCTGTGAAAAATCAATATTTCAGGCAACATTCATTTTTTACTTTCTCCTTCCCTGCTGCCATGGACACAGGGTGGTGTGGTTATTGGATACGGCTTCAACATCTCTGGTGCAGGGTCACAGATAAAAAAAATAAAATCAACTATTTTATCCTTCCCCATCTGGTGCATTTTGTATCCTAGGCCTGTATTTTAGTTTGGGATATTATGTTATTATGTTATGTTTTACACCGTTATTGTTTTGCAAATACATGCTTTGAGATTTCTACATTTAATATGATGAAAATTAATAAAAATGAATAAAATAAAAACAGATTCTGCACAAACAAGGGCTGTCAAAGTTGCACAATAATGCAAATTCATTTTAATGCTACAAATTTCTTAAACACATTAACGCAACTTGCTATTTTACGATTACAGGCATCATATGAAACTAGAAAACCTAAGGAATCCATTGATACCAACCATGTCATACTAACTTGTCACAAAGGAGGCTAAATAATGCTCCGAACAAAAACTAGCATGGCCATTTTCAAAGGGGTCCCTTGACCTCTGACCTTCAGATATGTGAATGAAAATGGGCTCAAAGTATCTTATTTTAATCGATTCACAGCCCTAGTCTATTTCTTCTTCTTCTCCTCTTGATCGCAAACCAACTTTAAAGGTGCATACCGCCACCTACTTTATCAAGGTGTGTAGATGCTGCATTTGTTAAGTCAATGAAAGCAATTACATTCACTATATAAATCACATTATATAAATTTTCCATTACCTGCCGATAATCGTGCATCTCTACGATTCTACGCAACCTAATTACAACTGATTTTCTATCATTTACAGTAATACGACTTGCAGTACACTGAGCAGTCTTGTATTTGAATTTGAGTCACACTGTCAGTCCCGTAGAGGGTTGGTCTGGTGGGACCGATGACTACTCTGGCAGCCACGTCGGTTGTTTGCTGAGGAAGAAAGGAAGAATCCCCACCGAGAGACAGCCTATATGGTGCACAGACAGATATCCACAAATGGCTGCAAGTACACAGCCTCACACTCAAACCATCATATTTAAGTACACACATTCGGCACAGCACACATACCCACGCAGACAAAGTTATTTGCACATGGACTAAAACACACAGTGATTCAGCGATGCGGCAGAAGGACTTTGCTCATTTGGTGTTTTGGCAGAATTCGTTGTAACCTGATGGAGCGAGCTGTCAGTGTCTGGCCCTTGGACAACATGCCAGCGTGGATGCTTTGCTATATGACTACACTGTTATGAAAAACATGAACATTTCTGAGGCATGAGTCTGTGTCTGTTTTGACACCACTTTAAACTAGATGGGTTATATTTGAAGAAATAAAACTACTGTTTATGTCAAAAATGACTAAGATGAGCATTTTTGTCAGCCTTGTTGATGTATAGTCTACCATTGATACCATTTACTTAACAATTACTCTGCCAAGTACTGAAATTTGCGGCTTTCAAAATTCTCATTTCATTGTAATTAGAAGACACTACTACTCTTCCTCCTCCCCACCTAGACATCTCAGCTATAAAGGCTAATGAGCTGCTGTTCTCAAGGCAAAAAGGAAATGACAAAGCAGTGTTATAATTGTATTCTGCCTCTCTGTGAGATGCTTTCTGATGGATGTCTAGTTTAGTTCGTCAGCCTTCTCTTCTCCAGTGGGAAAATGTATCACTGGTAAACCAATATAGCTCAGTGGCTTGTTGTATTGTAATTTGATCAGTGGTGTTCCCGCTGGTCATCAATGGTGGCTCATAAAGACACTAGCTAACTTAAAGGTACAGAGTGTCGGATATGGTGGCATCTAGTGGTGTGGTTGCAGAGAACTAAGGTGGCCTTCAACGAAAAAACACATAAGACTCTCTCTAGAGGCAGAGTTTGGTTTGAGCATTCTGGGCTACTGTAGAAATATGGCGGAGCAACATGGCGGACTCCATGAGGAGGACCTGCTTCCTATGTAGCTACGAAGGATTCACAAAAACACAATGATTCTTAGTTTCAGGTGATCATACACAAATGAAAACATAGTTATGAATAGTTGTAAATATTTTTTAGCGACAGAAGGGGGGGCCCTGTATTGAACACGTGAAATTCTAATAATTAGCGTATGAATTCTTGGGGTATAGGTAAAATCATGTTTTGTGAGGTCACAGTGACCTTTGAGCTTTGACTTTTGATCAATTATACTTTGAGTCCAAGTGGACCAAAGTTGAAGAAATTCCCTCAAGACACTCCTGAGATATCGCATTCACAAGAATGGACTGGATGGACGGACCGACAGATCTGAAAACGACATACCTCTGGCTGTCGCTGAAGCAGAGGCATAATAAGAACACCAGAGCTCAAGTCAATGCACTCAAGGGTTTTGCTGTTACAGACTTAATTATGGTGACTAATTTTAGCTAATGTTAGACTTTGCTGTGTAACTGACATCACTGAGTCAGGTCACTAACTGTGGGACTCTTCTGAACTTACTGTTACGTCATTTATTTATGGCCACAGTCACTGTTATACAGCAAAAGATGCACTTTAATTCCACTTTAAATAATGTAGGCTAAATGTAATAGGCAGTTTCTCACATTGGCTTTGACTAACATGTAACACTCAGAATCCAGGGCATTATGATTTTCTTTAAAAGCACACTGTCACTCCATGGTGAGTGCTACATTAAATTTCCCCACTGTGGGACTAATAAAGGAATATCTTATCTTATCTTATCTACATTAGATAAGGTGTATTACAGCATGTGAAGACAAGCTTTTATGCGTGATTTCTGTTTCTGCACTTTCAGCTAAATGTCAATACAGCTGGCAGGAAATGGGGTAATAATTGTCAGGATTTGACCACCTGTCACTTCATATCCAAACTGTTTTAAACAAGCTGTTGTGTATAAAGCTAAATTTATTGTTTTGAGGTCATACGGCAGTATTTAACAAAGACCATGGGGTGTTATTTACAGTCTGAACAGAAGGAAAGTGATGACTTGGATGTTAAAGCACAAGGTACATCACTAAATGTCTAAAAGCAGCTCATTTAGCTGTCCTAAATGTCTCAATGTCCTGATTGCTCGGTTAGATATAGAGCCAAACACTGAGTCAGTGCCAGTCATAACTCATAATAATCAAGCACTGCAGAAGCCCTTTCTGCGTGATGATGGCGCCTGTTGTCAATATCTGCTCATCATGGGCCTAATCATCACTCAGATTCATTATAGAGTTGCAGGTTGTGCTGATTACATCACTGTGTAGCGAGTGAGGTGCAATGAGCACATTTCATGGAAGTCACCAGGTCATATGCAGACACCGTGCACCCTGGCTCCGTCCCCGTTATCGCTTTCTTTACACGCTCAGCTTGTTAAGCGTTTATAGATCCACCACAGGGTCATCTTGGAAATCCTTTTCACATCCTTAATTAAGGCATCTTTACTTACAGCTTGCATCAGCAGATTAATATTTTATGGGAATGCACATCAATACACCGGTAGCACCTCTCAGACATACAGTACAAATACCAGTTGTCCTCTTAAACACGCACACATAGAGGAAATCAGTCTTTAGTGAAAAGCAACCAAAATCAAAGAGAGAAATGGGGACAGAGGGAAGCAGAAGAGGCTCTTCTTTCAGCAAAATGGGAGGCGTTTGATGCAGCACCCCCTCCTGCACCCTGTGGATAGTCCGTCTCCAAATATCCTGAACAGAACTGACTCTGAATTACTGAATGAGACTGCACAGCGTTTTACCTCTGGCTCTGTCTGAGTCTGAGAAGAAGCCCTGCAGACCAATTCATCTCCCCGGACAGAGAAACGTCACGGCCACAGCTTCCACCTCAACACTGATTGTAGAAAGTTAGTAGATAACTGTGGTAATCCATACTAATGACTGTTGACAGCATAAAGGAAGAGCAGAGAATGAATTTCAGTACACGACGTGATGTGAATCTCTACTTTTTTTCCTTGTGTGCTATTGCAGTGCACAGAAATGTACTTTTCCCTTCGCTTTCAGTTGCTTTTTAGTCGACATTTTTTAAAGTTATGTGAAACTGTGCTCTTGGGAAGAAGTGGACGGGGAAGACTTCGACGCCAGAGGAAGACGTAACGGGATGAAACTCTGAAAAGACCGTCTACCACTGCTAAGCTCTTTCAATCCTCTCCCTTCAAATCAAAAAGCTCTGTAACAACCACATTTCTCCCCTCCATGAGGATATGGCGAACTAGTTGGGATTGGTTTCAGAAGGAGAACTACGGATATTCATTCAAATACCCGCTTCTACGCTGAAAGTGTGCTTTTGTGGTGTTTTGGGGAATCCGCTGGAGTTTCAGTAGAGTCTTCAGTGCAAGAAAAAAAAGCCATGCACCATGCTTGGTTTGTCTTAATATAACTGAACATATCGTTCAGGTACACTGACTGCTCATAACCATACGCCGTATATAAAATATGGACATAGTCACCATAACGTCACCCATGGGTTTGTGGACTGCCGTTTTGAAGCCTTGAGTTTGGTCTTTTGTCCGTCGCCATCTTGTTTTTGCAACCAGAAGTGACACGCGCGGGTGGAGCGAAGTACAAACAAACGCTGAAGATTTAGGCGACCAAAATATTATAATGAACTGTCATGAACTGAAAACACTGACAAAATTAAAGTTCTAAGACCCAAAAACGTTGTGGTAGCAACCTGTCCATCACAAGGTAGCCACGCCTTAAAGCATACCCTGCTTTATGGTCTATTTGACTGTAAATGGGTCCATAAGTTACTAAATGAACATCATGCTGTATTGAAGAAGACTTAAAAATAGCAATTAAGACCATAAACTCAAGTGTACTGACGTAATAAATCAAGTGAGAGTAGGTTAATTGTCTCATAGACAATCAGATTTCGTTTTGCAACCAGAGGAGTCGCCCCCTGCTGGCTATTAGAAAGATTACAACTTTAAGGCACTTCTGCATTGGCTTCACTTTTCAGACCCAGAGGTTGCCCACCAACATGACCGAACACATTATTCAGGTACACTCACTGCTCATGACACTGCAAAAGCTGAAATACCAGAAAAACAGCAGGTAGATGTCACTGTTGAAAAAGAAGAAAGGTTTGGCGATACTGTTGAATTATGACATGGATGATTTAACATCAATTATGAAACTATGAACCCTGTTTTTATTGAGCCATTCATCTGAGTGCTGAAGGTTAAGATTAATTCAGCATAGCAACTGAATACACAAGATGGTCCAAATTAAAATAGAGTTTTAAGGATTTCAGGTCAAAGTTGTACAAAACTGTTACACATTGCAAAAGTTTCTGTTTTGTCTCAAGCAGCACTATTGTTTGAAGCAGAGCTTAATTTAACTATGAAAGATGTAAAACATTGTCTTTGTTCACAAACATGTAAAACGTTCAGAATCAAAACAGGGTCAGTACTCTTCCACAGGTCAGAACAGTGTGAAAATATTCAATGTTTATTAATATTTTTGGGGAAAAGTTTTTGAGATCAGTCAAAAAAACAAAAGACAAACTGCCAGCGTCTGAGTGCTGCTGGAACAACGTCAACTGCTTTGCTTCCATCCAGGACAAGCTTTAATCTGATGTCTGGGAAACTGCCCAACATAAATCTGTGCAAATGCAACATTGATTTGAAAATGTATCCTGTTCATTCTGCGGGCAAAAAGAATAATGCATATGCATATCAAATATGTATAGGTAATATGGCAACTACTTTAATCCTTCTTGAGTGCTGTAACAAAAGTACTTTAGTGGTGTGTATTTGAGTATTACTATGCTGAACTACAAGTGCAGCTGCTTCTACATATTCTCCTCTGTCACTATAGGGAATGTTGAACAACTACGAGTAGATCATTGCCACACAGGTACTGAGTTAACTGTGCTCCTGATTTACCTTTTTAAACTAATATTTCACACAAAATCTTAATAATATAATGTGCAAGTGAGTGCAACCAAAATAAAGATATTCAACTAAAGCAGCGACAGTAGCTGCTCAGTAACTCAGTTTTAAAGCCAGAGTGAAGATACTGGCATCACGTTAAACTAAAAGAACCTAAGGAACACAGTGGCCCTAAGCATGTCACGCTATCTTGTCGGGAAGAGCGCTAAACGACGTTCCAAAGATATGCTAATTTGGCGAAGACAAACCGGCATCGCCATTTTCAAAGGGATCCCTTGAAAATGGGTTCATGGGGCCGACCAAGTCTCCCCTTTGCAGATAAAGCTTCTCGGATGCGGCGACACAAAATGGAGCAGTTTTTGAAACAGGAAAGTGATGTTGGAGACAACTCTGCTGCAGTAAAAGCTCAAAGCGTGTGGTGAGGAAATATGACCCTGAATACTTTAGATTTATAATGGCAGGCTGTGATGGGTGAGCGAATGCTGAATATTTATGTGGGTAATTACAGCTGACAGAGGCATAACACATATTTATGGCCCAGTTTCTCGTTTATTTTAGAAACGTCCTTCCAGTTTTTTCAACAATCAGAAGTGGGCCTCAAGTCACAAAAGAGTGAGAAACCCTGAACTGAGGCATTCAAAGGTTTTTTTTTGTAATAAACACATATACGTGTAAACCCTAATGGCTGCCATTCTTTCCTGGTTTCTCCGTTGATCATGACAGCTGCTGCTCAACATGCACTTGTCAACCTGTCAAACACGTCAAGGATAACTGCTGCTCACTGAATGCTATTTCAATCTTTTGCTCTGATTGGCAACAGAAATGCTGTATTTCCTTGTTAAAATGACTGACAGCTGGGAAACAGTGGAAGAAAGATGTCACCTCTGTGCTGTTCAGCTAAATATTATTACAAATACATGCCAAAAATAGCTTTCAAGTATTTTTGTATCAAAATGAAAACCCATTATAATGATTACAGTAATCCAACCTCTATATGGTAACACATTCAATAAACTGATCCATCCAACCTGTGCCATCATAGAAAGCCAGCGGGTTCACCGATCTAGAAGCACCGGCAGTAGTAACATGAGTCAGAGGTGTGTATTATCTGTGTTAGAGTTTGAAAATCGCCACTAACATCTGCAGCTCTGTTTTAAAAAACATGTCCATCCTCATCTAACGTCTCTGTAACTGCGAGAGACGAGCCCATTTTCCCTCCTTCAAAACCCTCATGAGATCAGCTTCTATCCCAACATCCTGTTTCAGACGCATCAACCCTCTGAGGAAAGTTATGAAATGACTCAAAACCTTTGATATCAGTAGAGGTGTGGACTCAAGTCACATGACTTGGACTCGAGTCAGACTTGAGTTGCACATTTGATGAATTTTCGACTTGAAGCAATAAAAAAAGACTTGCATCATGATTCGGACTTAAACAGCAGTGACTCATGACTTTACTTGGACTTGAGCCTTTTGACTTGAAAATACTTGATAACTTCTCCCAAGTCCAAAAATGAAAATGTATGTTTGATTAACTTACACTTAATTCCCAGATTAACTTTGTTTGAACCAATCTGACAGTGTCCATCAAGTTGCAGGAGAAAACCATGAAGAACTAGCGTTTACTGAGCGCTGTTGTTAAAATGGCATTATATTTGGTGAAGAGCGCATTATGACTTAGGACTTGGGACTAAACTCAGGACTTGACTTGGGACTTACAAAACAATGACTTGGTCTCACCTCTGATATCAGTATTTGCCAGGCAAAAATGGTGCCAGCGACAGGACTAGGTTGCAAAGAAGGGAGTCACTATCAGATTTACGTAAATTTTGGTTTTCATCTAAATTTTGCTGTTTGTGCAGAATGACGCAGAGTGAAAATAAAATTCCTCTTAAATTTACATTTTCAACTTACAAGAAAACAATGAAGCAAGACCATTGACATGGTAATGTGATTGCCCTTGATGAATGTAACCTGTCTTTTTAGGATAACTGTTGCAAGTAGACATTTGAATTTTAAATGTAATAATGAGTGTGAACTTTAAGTTTCCATTTAGTAATATCATTTTAATAAAAGCTTGTGAATCTCTGTGAAAACGTAATTTGTTATGTTGGCGTTAATGGTACATGCAAATGACGATGGTGAAATCAAATGTTAATGTTAAGGAAAAATGCAAAACTGCATCGCCATTTAAATAAATGTATTTAAATTGTAGATTTGCATGCATAAAATACCCTTAAATTTGCAGCTGATATACTAACTGGCATCCAGCTTAATATATTCAAGTTCTTTCTCATTGACTTTTCCATAAATCTGTCCATCCGTGGATGCCCTGAATGTCCTTTGCTGCATTGTACACACACATTATTTCTTCATACATGCAGAGTATAAAGTTGTTCTCACCACTGGGCTCTCCATGATGCCTTTGAGGAAGATGAGGTCCAGGTCATTGGCAGTTGTGGAGCTTGTGCTGTCACTGAGTGTGTCCAGGGCCTGATGCATGGCTACAAACACACACCGAAAGAGAGAAAGAAAAGAGTTGATTTAACTCCACTCCTCTCCATGGGAAATAGACCGCTCAATGAAAGAGGGAGAGAGGGAGCACATTTACAGGTGTTACTGTACGTGGCTCGCCGAGAAGAGGCTGTAGGCAAAATGAAGAGGAGGGAGAAGGAGGAAGAGGAGCTGCCTCACATCCTTCCCAAGCAATTTCACTTGTCAGTCACCCTCCTCTTACGTCTGAAGCGACAATATCTTTCTCCCACAACTCCCAACTTCCTCCCTCCTCCTACGTACATGTTCATACACACACGCAGCAGAAAACAAGTTTTTTACCAGTTAATTATTGTTTTTTTCCGTCTATATCAGTGTGTATGCTTGTATCTACCTATAGTACACTGTTTTAGTGGCTGATGAGACTAGATTTTAATATGGCATAAGTCAATGGTGGATTTACTTAAATACTTTTTTCTCACGATCGCTAGTGACGCTTTCAGTGTTATAAACGTGTTTGTGCACTAGATATGTGTTTATTATTTATATAAATTTTATACAATACATGTATTATTATTATATTTATTTTCTAATCGTCTCTTTATTGCAATCATTAATTTGAATGTATCTTAAATTTGTATATTTTCACTTACTCATTGCTATGATTGTTGCTATTATTATTAATAGTAGTAATTTTTTGACACAAGGATAGGTTTATTATCAATAATATATCATTATCAGTTTTTTCTATAATAATTACTGATTTTATTTTAATGTATTTTTCTGGCTTATCAATATTCATTTCAAAAGAAAGGAGAGGAGGAGAAAAAATAAAGAAAAGGAAAAAAAAGACAAAAAAAGCCTTTTGCTAATAAACAACTCTTTTAATATTATCACCCTTATAAGCACCCTTGATTATAAGCCCATACAAGGAAACACACACACACACACCCTTATCTCAAATATGTGAAATCAAACTTCTACCCCAGAGGCATCAATCAATAAGACGACCGATCAATCTGTAGATCCAAGGCACCGTCAACAATTCGCTGAAGGCTGGGGAAGTTCAGTCTAGCTTCAAAGACTAGGAATATACGACGCATTAAAGGTATGAAACACACTGACATCCCCTTCCAGCAGGCATTAATCACAGCGGACGTGACTGTCACAGAGAGTGGGCATTTTTATTATTCACAGGGAACATTTGCCTGTTGTAATTTACTCAACAGACACTGACGTCTTTTGTTCCCAATGCTAAATATACAACACTGGTTTTTAATTTTTCAGAAAGCAGGTCCACCACACATCTGCACAAAGTAATAAACCCCTGAAGAGCAGCCATAGCATATTGTTTCCATTTAGTGGTATATACATACTATTAAGTATATATTCTACTGAATACTAATAGACAAAATATTACAGTTTGTGTATACTTAAGTATTATTTTATATCATGGATGTATGACAGACTGCACTATATGCAACATTAACAGCGACTCTGTGGTACAACATCTGTTCCAATATGAAAAGCATTTCTGTGTTCTTGCTATTGAGCTTAGTTAGAAGCAAGCTAGCATATTTTAAAAATTAGTCCCATGTGCACAATTACAGGGAAAATGAGATGGATGGTTGGGCCCAGGTCTACAATGATACAGACAGCCATGCATTTAAAGTGACAGATGGCACAGGAGAAAACCATGGAGAACTAACGTTACATTACTCTGCTGTTAAAATGGCATTACATCTGGTGAAAGATGCATTATGACGCTCACACTTGTGACTTAACACACGGTTTGTCCAGCACTCGCCATCGTTACACCGGACAGACACACAGCTGACAACCTGCTAAACTAAAGTAGTGTGTGTGGTGGAGGCTTTTACTGGGAAAGTGGCTGCATGTCCGCGACGCCACACGCAGCACCGCGGCTGCTACAGTAACTCTGCTGCCGTGTGAACCGGGGACTCCGGGGTGGCTCACCGCTGCATGCACTACTCTTGTTGGTTAATTGTTAATAATTGGTTAATGAAGGTCAGTCATCAATTTAAAAAAATAATTTCAGCTTTTGCAGCGAGTGTACGTGAATAATATGTTCAGTTATGTTGGTGGGCAATCTCGGGTCTAAAAAGTGAGGCCAATTGTATTCTTTCTAACAGCCAGCAGAGGGCGACTCCTCTAGTTGCAAAAAGTAGTCGGATTGTATTGAAGTATTAGCCAACTTCTCACTTGATTTATTACCTCAGTAAACATCGTAAACATGAGTTTATGGTCTCAATTGCTAGTTTCAAGTCTTCTTCAATACATCAGGATGTTTATATAGTAAACTATGGTCCCATTTAGAGCCAAACAGACTATAAAGCAGGGTATGATTTCACAGTGTGTTTTCAGTTCATGAAACTTAATTATAACCTTTTGGTCGTCTGACCTTTTGTCTTATTCAGCGATCAGTTGTGCTTAGCTCCACCCTCTCGTGTCACCTCTGGTTGCAAAAAAAAAACGGCCAAAATGCCGAACTCAAGGAGTCCAGAAACCAATGGGTGACGTCACAGTAAATATGTCCATTTCTTACATTTAGTCTACGCACTGTCACCATCTTGATTTAGAGTGTTAGCGTGCTAACATTTCCTATTTACCCCTAAAATAAAATACCCCTAAATACCCCTAAATAGGGGAACACGTAGTACAGTCTGAAGCAGTTGGCTTGGGAGCCGGAAGGTCACCGGTTCAAGTCCCGAAAAGGAAAAAAAAATGGAGTGGAAATGGGGAGGGGGAGGGGGGAGATTTTACCTTTTGGGTATTGGCGGTGTGCCTGGGAACAAGGCAAAAACCCCCAAAGCGCGGGGGGGGCTTGGCGGGGGCACCCCCCCCCCTCTCCCCCCCCCATTAATGATGTGTGTGTCTTGCAGGTATCTTCTACCACGTAAGAAATTAACAGAGTTAAATTGAATGACCTGCTTGATGGTGACTAATAACGGTTGATCTTCTTCTTCTTCTTCTAAACACGTAGTACAGCTGAAGCAGCTAGTCTTGCAGGTATTTGTACACAAGAAATTATAAATTCGACCTGTGGAGGGGGCAAGGGGAAAAGGAGGGACACCAAAATCATTACAATTCATCTTGAACAAAAATACCTGAACCAAATGTTATGTCAATCCATCCAACAGTTGTGAAGACAAACGACTAAAAACCACAAATGTCAACTGGCTGGTGGCCCGAGAAGAAAAGTCCCCAACATCACAAAGCTTCATCCTCTGGGGAACACGACAGTCTGGACCATACCAACACTTCATGGCAATCCAATCCACAGCTATCGAGATATTTCAGTCTGGCCTCCATTGAGCTACACCAGTAATTAAAGTTTTCAGTGATCCACAAAATAGGGCTCACATTTGTCTTACATCTGTGACTATTTGGGGGTCACGAACATGTCTCTCTAACCCAGACCACCATGATTTTATTCAGTGGTTGCATTGATGTGCAGCCCGAAGCTGCTCTATTGACAGTAAACAACACAATTACGTTGTGAACTCAAACACTTATCGACTTCAACAGAAAATGTTCTTTAGTCTCGTCACAATCATCCCGTTTACGAGCAAACTTACTGTTTCAAGGCGCCATATTCTGTAGAGAGCAGTGAAAACACAGGTTAGGGAGGAGAAACGATAAAGTGTGTCCACTAATGCAGTACAATTGAACAACACACAACAAAAGGTGTGTCTTTCTGTGTGCAGATCAGGTCTGTCAGGAACCTGGCAAATGATTTATGGTTCTGTTGCTCAGCAGAGCAGTGGGAGGCTTTTGTTTGTTGTTAAGATGCTTGAAAAGGAGAGATGAGGTAATAGATATTTTGAGAATGAGCAGAAAACTATTTTGATCTTGTGAGGTGTTTTGGAGGTTTTTTATAATATGCAAATAGTATATTATGTACAAACAGCCATAAAGGCAGCTTTTCTCATCATTGCTTCCACTCAGATTAAAAGCCATAATAGGAAAGGCAGCCAGAGGAGGTAAATTAAGTTAATTAAATTAATAATTACATAAGTCCTCCACGGTAAAGTTTTTCTTCTATTTCCCCTCTCCAGCAGGAGAGTTGCCAGATTTGCGCCTGGCAGAGAATATCAGACCAGCAGGCTCGGCTTACAGGTCCTGCATAATTCTCTTTAATCACTGCGACTGTACGCCGGCGTTGTTGCCACGTCAACACTTTTCCCGATGTTAGCTTGTGTGGACTGTGGAGTTAAGTGTTTTTTTCCCTCTGATTGTTTCACTACTTTCGCAACTTTCTGATCAAATTGACTGCTGAGTCTCTACAGCGCTACAGTTGAACAGAAACATCAGGAATGGTCTTGATGCTGCGTTTACATATTTTGTGACAGTCACAGAGGCCTCACAGGAAGGTGTCAAAGGGACTGGAGAGAATAATAGCTATATTTCCAGTGCTGTGTATGCCTGGGGTCCTTCTATTATTCATAGAGATCATTAAAAATCCAACTTGTCCTCCTTCTTGGGGCTCTCCGCCTTTCTTCTCTAAGTATATGGATAAATAGGGTTGCTTCCCTTATTTTCACTTCAAAACAAAGACAACAGAGTCACGCAGGTCAAAAGGTCAGACAGGATGACGTCTGAATGTCAGACTAAGATCCACTATTTATTTCACTTTTTTTTAACAACCGCAACTTTCTTGTGAAAACAGCTTTCTCTTTAGCATTCTGGTGGTGTATTTCATCTTGTATACTGCTGCTGTCAAAGCCATCCTCCCTTGCATAAACTTCATATGAAACTGCACAGCCGGACGTTTTTTTGTTTTTTTATCGCTAACAGTATTGATCTTTCTGCTCATGCCTCATATCACCATCAAAAATGCATGCAGACATTATAATAATATACATAGTTTTTTTTCATCCTCTGAGCCTTTTGAGGTGAGAGCTCAGGCGAAAGTCATTTTTCGCTCCAGTGAATCTAAATTCCCGCTACTACACGCCGTAACTTGATACCATTAGAGAACTCCATTCAGCAGGTAAAGGGCTCAAAAAGGGACCCAGGTGTGCAGACAGACTGAACCAGCTACATGCGCGTCATTTGCTCATCAATGGGAAATGTGGTCAAATTAAAGCTCTTTTGGGGGCGGCAGTAGCTCAGTTGTAGGGAGTTGGCTTGGGAACCGGAGGGTCACCGGTTCAAGTCCCGACATGGACAAAAACTGAGTGTGAACTGGTAGCTGGAGAGGTGCCAGTTTACCTCTTGGGCACTGCCGAGGTGCCCCTGAGCAAGGCACAAACCCCCAACTGCTCGGGGCGTTGTCTGGAGCAGCCCCATCACTCTGACATCTCTCCATTCTGATGTGTGTGTGTGTTTGTGTGCATGTACATGTATAAGTTTAACAGAGTGTAAATTGAATTTCCCCACTGTGGGACTAATAAAGGTAGATCTTCTTCTTCTTCTTCTTCTTCTTCATGCTCGGGAATGTCTTGTTTTTACAGTACGTCCCTACTGTGCGTCTATTGGATTTAAAAGGGGGAAACTCCCGCGAGAGAAGTCCCAGTAGAGGAGATAAATAATCAAGAGACTGAGATGGTGTATACAAAATCAACAAGAGAAGACATTAAAGGATGCCAGCAAAGTGTGGTAATGATTCATTCAGTTTTAATATTGCGTTAGAGGGAAGATAAAATGCTACTTTGTCAATTACACATTGACACTAATAGCACACTGAGGTAGCCTCTTGCCTCACCTCTCAACAAAAGGTTACCAGAATAAGAGCTTCCTTTGCCATGGTGACAGCGGAGGACATGTAATCACAAGGAAGCCCAGAATAAAAGGTGCTTTTGTCTCTTAAAGGCTCATCTGAGTGCAACCTCACCTCCACTGAGGGTTACAATTAAACTCAATGTCATATGGAGGCAGCCAAACAATCTGGGCTGTTATTGTTTGTGGTTAGAGCACAGCGGGGGGAACATGAACCTCTTAGCCAGCACTTAGCGCTGGTTGTTCTGTTGCTATGGAGCGGAGGTTAGGGAAACACAGAGATGATGGAGAGGGGAGCCACGGGAGGGTGGAACACAGAGGAAGAGATGTGGTTGTGTTGGCGTTTCTCCTCACGGGGATGTAAACACAGAGGAGTACAGCGTGCCGCTGACAGTTTCTGGGAATTGAAACAGTCTGCTGAAATTCACCGAGATAAACCACATGCAAAAATGCAAACACAAAAAATGCTCTACCTAGACCAATCATGGTAAGTGAAAGGAGCACCGTTACATATTAACAGTAATGGGTAGACCATAAACTAGCACAGCAGGTGTTTGGTTTCCACCAACACCTGAGGGACTCTTTAGCTGCTAGTCAGTAACTGTGACTGTCTGCTGCTTGGTGCTGAGGTAGGTAGTGTGCGGTGTGTTTAGAGCTTTTTTGCTGAGAACAGATGCCTGTTGAAGCAAAAAAAATATGCTATGAGAGCTGTGAGACTGAACCAGAACAGTACATTTGTAAACAATGAGCTGAAACTCAGGCTCTGTAAAACTGAGGGCAGCTGCAGATTCAGGTGATGATTCTCTGTAGGTTCATCGCTAATAATAATTATAATCTTTTCCATTATTTTCTCAGTCATTTAATACATTTATTGCAAAAAAAATGTTTACAGACACTTTAAAGTAAAGCTTTGCAAGAGTCTCAATACAAGAATACTTTGTAATATGCAATATAAACTCAGAAAAAAAATTGGAAATTTGCATTCAGTCAATTATTTCTCTGTTATTACAATGCTAATTGATTTATACATTTTTGGAAAGCCTGTTTATTTACCTTCATAATGACATCCTTCTAGTAAGGATCATGCATTTGTGGGATGAGCAGCACAGCTGATTATGTTGGTAGCGCCCAAGTGAAATTGATCAACTTTCTATACCAGTGCTAACAGTGTATTCTCCTGGTGGTGCTGACTTGTTTTGAGCTCCAGGTGCTGCCAGTCAGGGACCACAAAACAAGACCACGGGATCACAAAGTGCCCCGTTTCATTCTGAAAATTTTGCTTTTCCCAACATGGCTCAGTCGTAATTTTGTCTCAAAACAAAACTCCTCACCTCTTCTCGGACATGATTTTAAGATAAGAGATAACATAAGATAAGATATTCCTTTATTAGTCTTATTTGATGATTTGCTACGAATCAGTGCTGCCAATCAGGCACCTGACGCTGTGGCAGAGAATTTTGCCAAATTTCACTCAGGCGCTACCCACGTAATCAGCTGTACTGCTCAACCCACACATGCATGATCCTAATATGCTGGACATGATTGTGAAGGTAAATAAACAGACTTTTCAATGATGTAAAATACATTGAAAATTAGCATTGTAACAACAGAGGATTAATCCACCCAACACAAATTTCCAAACTTTATTTCAGAGTTTATAGTAAGTGTCTTGCTTCTTACAAAGCAGGCTTCACACCTGAGGTGTGCTAGTGTTAAAGGGTAACTTTGGTATTTTTCAACCTGAAACCTATTTTCTCATGTTTTTGTGTCTAACTGACTAATAGGGACAACAATTTCTGAAAATAGTCCAGTACTAAGGGAGAGAGCTGCAGGCGGCAGCTTATGGGCTGCAATATGGTGCTATTCTGGCACTGTCATTTATGTGCACAAAAAGTGCTTATTTTTACCATGACCGGCTCTGATTGTTATTAAAAGTGTCTGACGTTATGTTCTCGTCCAAGGAGAAGTCTTGTTCTGAAATCTAATCCATGGTGGAAATGTGTTTGGCAGTGTTTGTTGTGTTGGAGTAGAGACGGCGTAGCTTCAAGATTTTCAATGTCATGGCTGAATATTTATATGACAATGTGGATGAGGTCTTTGAATTCGACAGGATATTTCACAACGCGACTTGTCCTTGAGCGGGACTTGGACACAATAACAAACAGACCGGATCTAGTGAAAGGTAAGAAAAGTGTTTTATTTCTCTGGGTCCTTTCTGTAATGTTGTCAGACCCTTACGATAACAGTCTGAGCCTGTCAGTGGCAAAAGTACTGAACCAATTTCAAAAGTTGTTGTCCCCATTAGTCACTTGGACACAGACACACGGGAAAATAGGTTTCAAGTTGAAAAATACCAAAGTTACCCTTTAATAGTTGGTGACTCCTCTTTCAACTGCAGCAGACTATGTAGTAGGTCTTCATGCTTTGGAGAAAATAAATTGGGTTTGTGCAATTCAGACACTTTGCTTTGATTTTCTTTTTACAGCTGCTCCAACATGATTAGCTCAACTATTTCTCACAAAACTCACTATTTTGATTTATACTACTTTAATTTTAGAAGTCCTGAATAAGAAGGCGCCTCAATGCACCGTGAAGAACAAAATATCCAGAAGTACCTAATATGTATTATTGTTATTAACATACACAACATATTTGAGTCTGGAAAATGGACTTAAAATTCATTGTCTGGCCAGAACTACCCTGAGAGGAACATTGAAAGTCAGTCACAAGAAAGACCTGGTGGTGATTAATCAGGGTGTTTTCAGAGGGTAAGGTCAATTTCAAGCTTTTCAGTGTGCAGAGTGACTCCGCAGTAATAACACCTGTTTGGTCCTGCGAAAACACCAGCAGATTTCTGAGCAGCCCTCTCCTCAAAAACTCATTGATATTCTCATTGTTTCCTGGAAACATTTGGAAGTTGCTGCAGTTGTATTTCTCTGTCAGTCCATTGAAACGACAGAAAAAAAGAGCATGTTGCAGATGACAGGGAAACTATTTGAAATTGCCAGAATTCTGCTCTATGTAATAAAGTACTCTCGGGCCTCGGCAGACATTATTAAATACTTAAAGGTTGTTATTAGATTTGATTCTGCTCCCTGCTTCCAGCACAATATAATTACTATCAATCCCTCAGGTGGTAAAAGATGAATGTCTAAGACACTGGTGGAGAATTATATAGGATAGGAGGTTATTCCACTGTGCGTACCAAAACCGATTACTCCATTATGAAGTATATGATTAATTTGTTCTAATGGTATGGGCTTGATTCTTTCCATGATGTCCTTGCAGAGTACAATCAATCAAGTATTTTCTTCTGATTATACAGAATACAACTATTATATTACAGCTAAGATGTGAATACTTCTCTGGTGCTCAGCTCTGGATAATAAAATCAACTTCATTCTGATGGAGCGTCGCTGAAGAGACAAGCTCATCATGACAGGTTCAGAGGACGTTGTGTGAAGCATGTGTGGGCACATCAATTGTGAAATGTACTTGTGTGGTCAATTTGTGTGCGTAACTTGTACAGGCTCGCCTTCAATAGCTCTCCTCATCTGGCTAGCATAATTTTAGGCAGCAGAAAATTGCATTATTTGAATTATCGACTGTACAACTGCAGTTAAAGACAGATGTACACATTTAACATATATTTACTGAGGTAAGACTTGAGGGTCTAGCATTAAGTCAATATTATGTATGGCAATTTAAAGGTCCTGCACACCACAGGGGTTTTCACTCGAGGCTGATTAGTCCTCTTCTCAGGATGAGGCTGGGTGGAGCTATGCTGGGAATTACTTGAGATCAACAAACTCTTACGAATCCTGATGCATTCACGCAATGTCAGCAGAAAGGGAAGAATATGAAGAGCAGGATCAAGCAAGCAAGCAAGCTTTATCAAAACAGTTATTACGACTTTACGAGTGTTCAGGCAGTGTCAGGTATTTGGAGCAGAGAGTTAAAGAGGACCTAACAAGCTTTTCTCCTTTCCAAAATCCACTCCAAAAGGAGTTACTCTCCCCCACAGAAACACTGCTCCTGAACCGCCTGAAACGCCCTGCTGGAAGTCCCGCCTTTTCTTCTGTAACATGGTGATGTCATCATGTAACACATTCGCAAAATACCTGCCTAGCGACAAGTTCGACACGTCCTCAAACAAAGCCAGTTAGAGCGGAGCTGGAGTGGAGTCCGAAGAGTTTGGATCAGTTGACCAATCACAACAGAGTAGGTCAGCTGACCAATCAGAGCAGACTGGGTTTTGAAGGGGGGGGCTCAAACATAGTGTTTCAGACAGAGGGTGAAAAGAGGTGCTGCAGCACAGCTGGTATGAGAAAAATAAAGTGTTTTTTGAACATTAAAATATGTTGTAATAGAAAATGAGCATAATAGATACAAACAATTACAGATACAAACAAATGATAAAAGTACCTGAATCAATAGTGTTTGTTGACATTTCTGTGGTGCTTTTCACCAAGTGGAAGATGTTGTCGCTGTGACAAAATGTCAATATTTCCAGCTTGAAATTACAGCTCAGAGGCTGACATGGATGTTTTTTCCGACACATTTACTTGTAATTACGGCCTGAATAATATAATGTAAACACAGCATTAGAATGACTGAATGACGCCCACGCAGTCCTCAGACGACATTTAATCAGCCAAAATAATTGAAATCCCCACTGCTATGGGCCTTTAATGCATCCAGGAAACCAAAAATCCTGCACAGTCGATCATTTGGTAACAACTTCAGGGGAAACGACCCTGACCTCTTCTCTCTTGCGTGGCCAATCAGCAGGACGAGGGACTTTAAAGCTGCCATCTAAGCCATCGCATCACCATGGTGATTGCTTGTTCCAAGCTGGCACGATATGGGTGCGGGCTGGATCGCCTTATTAGCTGGCTGAAGGTCACCACTGGAGACAACACTTGTGATATTTGTTGACATTTTGCAACTGGACAGCATCTCCCATTACACCTCAGAGTCTGGGCGAGGGATGATTTCGGGGGGGGAAGGAGGGGGGAACTAACACAAACAAGTTTATCGACTGAACTTGCTGTTAAGAAGGAAACATTTTGACTTTGACTGCGCATCTATTTGCCCCCGCAGCTGTTAATGAAAGTGCAAACAAGGGATCGTCCGGGTGCGATATGGATGAAATAATTGCTAGTGTCACCACATTATCAGATACCCTCAGCCAGAACAGAATTAAAATGTCCTATTCTCTTGAAACCCGACGATTATCTTTGACGGCCTAATCCTACCAACACACTGTACTCAATGATCCATCATCTGTGTTTGAACACGGCTTCATTAGTCCAGCAGGCACACAGAATATTGCTCTGATAGCGTGAGGGTTCGCTGGATGAGTTTGTGTGTTATTTGTGTGTGTGTGTGTGTGTGTGTGTGTGTGTGTGTGTGGAGGAGGGGGTGAAAGCGAGAGAGCCACAGAGTTATTTGAAGGTTGCGAGTCTGACACTTCCAAGCGTGCTGTCTCTGATCAGAACACTGTTGCATATGAATGACCCCCTACCTACCCTCCATGAATGTACAATGCACTGGAAGTCTCTCTCTCTCTCTCTCTCTCTCTCTCTCTCTCTCTCTCTCTCTCTCTCTCTCTTTCACACACACACCCTGAACTGATAGACAGGATGTGAACGCTTTGACAGAAAATGTGATTCATTATGGCTGTCACCGCTGTCTTGTCAAGCTACATTACGGAGCAGAGGATGTCTTGGAATACGGGATACTGTGTGACATGCAATAGACTTGGCGATGATGTAATGATGCTTCTGACCTCAACTAATTTAACATGACAACATCAAATAGCTGTAAACACACAACAGTACATAAATAGAGACGGACTCATAACATATTAGTGTGTAGTATGCAACTCCATGCAGTATTAATGAACTCCATCAATTATGAATTGAATGTATAGTACTTCTTTCACCATGCAGTGGGAACAAACGTTATGTGCTTCATCAGTTAATACAACATATATATATACTTGCTTTTACACAGGCTCTTCCTCTTTAAATGACTTCTTATCTGTTTGCTTTCTTTACTTATCTCAAAGTGTATTCTCTCGCTCTATATTGCTCTCAGTTTAAATTAAATAAAAGAAAATGTGGCATGTTTTGGCTGCACCTTTCTGTCTCCCTCCTGTCTTTGTAGTCTGCTGCCTCAGATTCCTGTACATCATATGCTGCCCTGGGTCCTAATCTGTCTCTGCTCATCTTATCAGACTCTGGAGGTTTTGAACTGGCACATCAGGAGCAGGTGCAATATGAATTTAAAAACACCCTCAGCCACCAGTGTGTACATACTGCCGCCTGCTTAGTCGCATTTTAACAGGTTTTTTTTTCTACAGTTTCTGTCCAGCTTATCTTCCCCAGCCTGCCACAAGACACATAGCTGCCGGAGAAGTCGTCTGTTTTGTAAAGCTGCAGCCCTCCCTTACACACACCCAGCAGGTAGGGACCTGTGTTCTTACCTTCTTCCCCAAGCTTCATTTCCAGGCCCTCCAGGGAGTTGGCTGAGTCCCCTTCCTCCAGGGAGAGCCTTCCAAACAGGCTGCCAGCCATGGTGAACAACACCTCTCTACACTCACAGTAACACACCCAATAATGTATCTGAGGCAGACTGAGAGATCTCTCTCTTTCTCCCTCCCTATCCGTCCCTGATTCCCTCCTCTTCCTGGCAGAACAACTCCCTTCTCTTTCCTCCCTCTCCACCTGCTCTTGACGTGAATGTGTATAAGCTACGCCTGGCTGAGCGTCTTCTCCTCCGCATGAATGAATGGAGGCGAGAGAGGGTTGTGTGCACCAGCAAAGAAAGGTGGGAGAGAGGGAGGGAGGGAGGGAAGCATGATGCTTTTCTCTAGGAGGAGGGAAAAGGAGGCAGGGCCATTCTCCCTCCAGGTTTCCCTGTGAGGGTTAACTGGGGGAAAGCAGACGGCTGGTTTGTAGGGGAGAGGATCGGTCAAGGAGCTGACACACGGTATATAAGTGATCACCCTCCATCATCACAGACAGGTACAAACAGACAGCCTTGTAGATGCAGTTTCTATTTATGCTTTCTGCTCATAGCTCCTTCGCTGACAAATATCTTACTGTTTAAAGTCAGAACTGACCCTTGTCTAACCCTCTCTGCAAAAAATAGCCTTCCTGAAAATGCTGCTTTTAATTTTTTTTTTCTTAAAAGACATGAATTGCTTCGGAGAAACAATTTACTGTGTGTTACTAAAAATGCCAGTCATCCAGACTCACCCCTCAGCTGGTGTACAAATCCTCACTGACTGACAGACCATTAGAAAAAGAAACTCCACACAGATTTTAACTCTCTGTGGAGCTTTTCTCCCTCTATCTGACAGCTGACTTCTGCAATTTATTACCACGTGATCAAATACTATAAAGCTTTGAGTTGTAGATTAGGTCCTCGGTTAACTAATACTGGGACTCTTGATTTCCCCGACATCTGGCTGTGGATTTTCAATCTTTTATGTGTCTGGATCAAGTGCCCTCAGCACAGAGCGAGGAGGAAACGCATGCTGCAAGTTTAGAGACTAAAGTGAGATACAAGTCTACTGCTGTCACAGTGCTGTACTTTCAACTTTGATATCAGTGCCAAAGTATACATCTAAAAATGCACTTCAACACAATGCCGACACAAGAGATTTCATCAATTCTGTGGAAGCTTTTACACAACTGTGTAATACAGTTTTTTGTTATTTTAAGAAAACATAGTCATATATTATATTTCATATCAACCAATTTAAATGGTCTGGGATTCGGTGAAAAACACGGTGCTCCTGTAGCCTGTAGTCAAGTGCCAGATGTCTTTACAGCTAGGGTTGGCACAATAACTGCAATATTGCAGTACTGACAAGACAACCACAGGGGATGGCAAGCAACCGCCACAACAGCTATGTTAGCAACAGACGTCTAATCTGCAGTGAGCGCTGCACGTTTGGCGTTTTTTCTGACTGTACAGAGTTGAAAAATGTTCAACTTTGAGTAAAATGCTGCACTCGTTACTGTCACTTTTTTATCCAGCCATCCAATCACAGTGGAAGACCAAACGTCTCTACAAGTGCTGAGCAACAACAACAACAACAATCAGGGAAGAGAAATTAATAAACATACAACAGCAGGTCCGTCCTCTATCTGTACATAGATTTTTTTCCCTTCTGTGGATATTCCGTATCATAGCAACCAGATGCAACCAAATCGTCTCAGCTGAAAAATAAAAAGCTGCCTCTTTGCCCCTCGGTCTTCTGCATTTAACAATAAACACAATATAGTATTTAATTAGTTTTAAAACTGTCATCTTTGTTATTGAAAAAGCAACAACATACCTAATAATAGCCTAAACACTAAAGCTTATTTATATAGCACTAAAATCAAGCAAAATGAAGTAATTTGCAAAAAAAGGGCAATAATACGATAGTGTATCTTGCTGTTGAGCACAGCACTATTTACAGCATGTTTACTTTAAATTGATTCTATCACATCTGAATTCAATTCATAGACAACAAACAGCCTCTATCAAATAAAAATCCATATTTTCCAAAAAAGTCAAAATCTTAATTGCCAAAGTAACTATGACCCGTGGAAGACACTCTAAAGGTGACTGCAAGTCACTGAAACCTCTGGCTTTCACGCTGTACTATTTCAGCCATCACTGACCAGCCATCAATCCATAATAAACAACATTTGTGTGCACTCGTGTGCATTTGTGCTGCTGGCCTCTAGCGCAGATTTGACGTGCATGTGTGTGTGCATGAGTGGAGAGCTGCAAAGGATACTGCAGCGAATCCTTCGAGGCATGACTGATCTAAGGCTGGAGTTTTAGCGCTCCATTAGCCAGCTCATTAAGTCACATTAGAACTCTGGAGATGAGATGCATGTCCTGAGTGCCGGATAACCACAAAGCGTTCAGTATCTCCTCCCTCTTGTCTCTCTCTCAATATCTCTCTTACACACACGTGCACATGCACACGCGCACACACACACACACACACACAGAGATGCCCTCGTCATAGTGAGACAAAGCCACTTACCGGAGTCAGAGCTGGATGTTGCCACAGGCATTTTAAGAATTGGTTCCTCCCAGTATGCTCCGCAGAACTTGTTAGGTCAACTGCAATGAAAGAGAGAGAGAAGGGAGATGCACTGAAAACGCTAATGAAGTATTGATCGTGAATATGAATGCAAAATCCCTTGGTTGTCAGACCACTGAGGCAGGATTAAGGCTCAAACAAGGGAAGGAGGGTAGTAGCTTTTAATTGAAGTTCTATAGACAGCAATATTTCCCACAGATCCAAAGTTTTGCATATTTTATCGCTTGTTTTTCTCGTCCCATTGTGATAAACTATGTTAGGTTGAAGCCCTACACCATTAACACACAGGGATCTGTGGAAGTCTAAATCCAAAACAAATCCTTTTGTGTCAGTGGACGTACGTATGAATGTGCGCTGCTCATTCTTAATTTACGAGCTCCCACACACGACAACTGCTATCTAACTTTGTTAATAGCTATAAATAGAATAGCCAGTTGCTCTGGCAACACCCAAACAGTTTTAGCCGTCATGTCCGCGGGGAGTACTATCAGTAACAGTTGGAAAGACTGAGTGAGCGGGCGAGTGAGTGGGCAGGCTAGCCAGCATTAGCTTAGGGAAGATCTCTGTTGATTCTAATTGATCCATTTAACATCGAACAGTAAGATAAAACCATAAAAGACAGAAAAATGGAGACTAAGAATCCACTGTCCTGGGATTCAAAACTGGCTTATCAAGAGGTGATGTGGAATCTGTAAAATACATGCAGCGAATAGCAATTAGAAGTTAAGGAAGGCAGTGAGTGTGGGGAACATTAACGGAATAGGCAATCAATAGTCATAAGAGGAGGATCAGATATAAAACAGACGAGGGTCGAGGAGAATTGTCAAGCAGGAAGGCTCTGTGTGGAGACGTGAGGTGGGGGGTCAGAGACAACAATGGTGAGGAAGAAAACAGTGCAGCTGATGAGGGAGAGACAGTGGTATCCAAGGATGCTAATTCCTGGTTGCCATGACAATGACTATCCACGGTGGAACCAGCGCTGTGGTGGCCAAAACCCAGTAACGTCACCGCAGGGTCAGTCTGTGTGAATGTGTGCATGTGTCAGCCTCATCATCACTGATCAGATGTGGAGCGATGAAGCATCTTCAGACAACGTTCATACAGTATTGAAGGAATTACATTAACAAATAGGATGGTGCAGGGTGATGTATTTTGTAGGTCAACCAGGAAGTTTGCATCGCCCTGGTTCCCTTGACAAAATGGGATTTTTCCATTGGGTTTTGGATTATTGCAGAGG
This sequence comes from Pterois miles, assembly GCA_947000775.1. Classification (NCBI taxonomy): domain Eukaryota; kingdom Metazoa; phylum Chordata; class Actinopteri; order Perciformes; family Scorpaenidae; genus Pterois; species Pterois miles. The sequence continues at coordinate 3,143,634 of CAMQGK010000299.1, forward strand.
TTCTGTGGCAAACACACATTTATGATACTTACACGTTTTGTTCAGCAAGATAATCTCCATAAATGAACGCCACTTTTACGATTTTTGAAGTGTGAATGTTCACCACGGTTGCATGATCGCGAGTTTACATGCCAAGGTTTCAGAGGCAGACGAGTCAGCGTGATAATGTTTTGTAGTCTCATTTAGCAGCTTGTTAGCTACTGCCTTTTTTAAGACACATAAGAGCTTCAAAATTCACAAGTGGGATATTTACTGACATATTTTATATCATAGAACAAAGCATTCATACGTACCACTCTAGAGAGCTACAGGAAAAAGTCCTAAAACCCAGAAATGAGTTAGCATTTTAGCGCTTCATGTTCCCTCATCTGGAAGTCAATGAGTTTTTTGAATGGGTTTTTAGTTATGGTGCCTTCAAATGGGGTCGTGCTCACTATGTTTACGAGTTGGGTCCATATGAACGTCATATTCGTGACCTCATAAGTGGAAAGTTTCTGAAAGCTCAGAGTTCATGACTTGTGACGTGTTTGTTGATGTTGTGAGAAATGATGGAGCCCATGGAAGTTCATTTATCGGTGCATAACAAGTTAATATTGTACACAGTATGTTGTAATTTTTGTCATATATTGTTTTTCCTGGTAATTTTATATGTCTGAGAAAAATGTAGATATTACCAGTGACCTCATCTTTCTCCTCTGTCATTATGCCTTTGCATTTTCTTCATTATGTTACCCACTTGCTAGCTTGCTAAATTGTTAGCCTCTGTGGCTCCCCGACTCATCAATATTGCCGTTGCTTAGCAGCAGTGTCCTTCACAACTTAACTAACCTTACGTCTAGCGATTGCATTCGCCACATTCTCCACATAAAAGTGGAGTTCATTTGTGAAGATTTTCTTGCTGAGCAAAACATGTAAGCATCATAAACGTTTGTTTGCCACAGAGCTTATTTTCTGCGATAATCCAAAACCCAATGGAAAAATCCCATTTTGTCGAGGGAACCAGGGCGATGCAAACGTCCTGGTTGGCCTACAGAAATGTGTCAACCCTGGAGCGCTCTATGATGGTGCCATCAGAAATGGTACAAAGGACTGCTGTACTTCCTGTCTGGCTTCCAATATTTCTATAAACTGACTAAATATTTCCCATCAGATAGAATCTCATTTCTCTTTTACAACAGAGCAGCGAACATTTCTTTCTTTTTCTTGGGTTAAGGTACATTTATGACTCACTTATTTCTTTTATACCTCTCAGTTGTCAAAGAACACAAATAATGAAGATGGCTTCAAGCTCAGCGGTATGTCATCCCATTAGTTTGACTCTCTGTGCAGAGATCAAAATATTCCCAAATCCTATTTGTTCGGAGCAACAGCTCTGCGGTTCTTGTGTCGGAGCGTTTTACCAATATGTCCCAGGGCACCAGTTAAAGAGTGCTCTTATAAACTAGTAGATGTGAACCCACCGAGGAAGGGCATATTTAATTATAATCCCCAACATTGATCGAACAAAAAGAGGGAAGCCTGGGGATGCACTGGGAGAGAAATTTTGGAAGTTATCTGGGACAGCTGTTTGCTTTTCATACCTCCATCTGAATAAGGGTTGGAATAATCCATTCGAAGATGTTTCATAGACTTCATTACTGTAATGAGATTAAATGTATCCTTCTATAAATCTATCATCCATCATCCATTAATCCTTGAAATAACCTGGTTTATTCTGCCATATGTTTTGATCCTGTTCATGGTTTCTGGTCTATATTTATCTCCCTCTCTTTGCCTTATGTAATAAATCTATTTTTCCTAACCCACGGACATGTCATATCACATTTGGAAAGGCACCTGAACACAGTGTAACTGACTTATAGCGGTCACATGTTTAAAGTGCCTTTCTCTATGTGTAACAATTTTGGCTGAGTGTAGGCGACTACATTACGTCATTAGGTTAGTAATTGTTAAAGAAAAAGGTCCATATTTAAGTTAAATGGTTTATTTTTACTCCTTTGTTTGTACTTGATCCAATTGGAGTGAGGCAGGACTGGGCAAATTGATGAATGTGTGTAGAGTATGTATATATAATATATGAGGCTGTGACATTGAAACACATTCCTTGATGCTGAGAGACCAAGCTCTTTTTTTGCAAAACTCTGATCAATGCGGATCAGGACCTTAATACCACATACCAGTCCCCCGGGCTTATCCATGGCATCCCATGTTTGCACTGCGAAATGACAGAGCTTGTTAAAAGTATGCAGAGACCACACGGCTGCTAAGAAGTCAAAGCCGATTGCAACAGAGCTTGGCTTGGCCGTGCCAGAGCTGGGCTGACACGCTGGGGCGGGGGTGGTGGGCTGTCAGGAGCGTTGGGGGTGGGCAGGATGCTCTCTGCTCGCCATCCTGTCTGCTTCTTATTTTATACTACTGATGGGGAATAATTGGCCAAGACCTAATGATGGTGCAGTCATCACCAGTTTGGCATTTTCTTGGTAATTGGTGGCATTTTCTTGCAGAAAAGCCTGGAAGTACACAAAGAGCTGCAACCAGTAATCATTCCCTCCCAATGATGTAGTGAAACCCACAGGTGGTCATTGAATAGGTCCCAGGGAAACTGAGACGATCCCCAATAAAATGTGTTTCCTTGACTACATGTAGTGTTAAAAATGTGTTAAATGTTATATTCATATTTGTGGAAAATGTATTGAAATTAATTAAAACAAATCTGAAACCTTAATTTACAAAAAACAGCCTACAAATCAATTATGATATAATAAGAGAATTAATTGAGTCAGACATTATCTGAAACTTTTATCACAAATATTAAACCTGACTGAAACAGAAGTAAAAAGCTGTCATCTGAAAGTCTAGTGATAAAATAAATTGTTGCAGCAGGGACATTTAGTCTCTCCCGCTACGACTGACACTATCAATATAATACCAATAAAGTTTCTGTACAGAATTCAGAGCATTTCTATTGCTTCCAAACGGCTGTCAACATGAAGACGGCTGAGCCGACGGCTAGCAGCTAGCTAGCCGTTGAACAGAGTGTAAATAAATGATCCTTCATTGAGGTTAAACTGGGTATTTTCACAAGAGCTGCTGATGGAGAAGACCGTGCAGCTGTGAAAATGGTGGTCAGTCCGTCTCTACAGTAAAACCTTGTGCATCTAAACGGCTAGCAGCTAACGGTGCTAACAAAGCTAACAGCGCAAACAGCGACTGACGCCGTTGGTTGGGGGCGGCGTTATCAGCCAGTGGGGCACGCTCACATGCACGAACATACATGGCTATGTCAACAAAGTACTGAGAAACTCAGATTACAACACAGAGAGACAGAGAGTGACTTCACTCTGCTCAGGTAGATATTACTCCTCTTTATCTTTACATAAACAATAGTTGTTTGCTGCTATATTAATGCTCTGGGTATCACACAGCGCACCTTTAAGACTGAGTGTAAATAAATGATCCTTCATTGAGGTCAAACTGGGTATTTTCACAACAGCTGCAGATGGAAAAGACCCTGCAGATATGAAAATGGTGCGTCTGTCCGTCTCTACAGTAATACCATGCGCATCTAAACGATCTCTGCTCATGAGTGATTTTCCCGCTCTCTCTATCAGTCAACTCATACACAGTAACACACTCACCCAAATCTCAATCTTCCATTTTGTATTGCAGGAAGAGAAGCAGCTCAAAAACACAGCTGCCATGACTTCATACTTGCAGACCTGCTATCATCTCAATCTATTACAACAAGAGGCCAGCTGGAGCTGGATGTGTGTGTGTGTGTGTGTGTGTGTGTGTGTGTGTGTGTGTGTCTCTTCAATCATGCACACAGATCTATAATTACATTTCTAGACATTTCTTATGTTCCTTACCAAATAACCATTTCCTGCTTAACAACAGAATAAGTTTAAACACTTGCGTCACCCAAGTCTTACATAAGTGATGAGGGCAAAGATCAAGGCTTTGGCATCTTAAAAATAGCCCTAAAGTTCAAGGAAACAAGTGATGCAGCCAGCTTTAAAATGACAATGATGGTCGCTTTCTACTACTGTACTTCTGCTATTCATTAAAGATTGTAAATGATTTGCTTTTCCTTTGCTCTTGAAGGATTTTGTCTGCAAGTCTGCATTCTCACATGAAACCAATGTACTCTTGTGAATTATTTGATCACGGTAGTGGTTGAGAGAAGCGTCTGTTTCTTTCAAGCCTGGATCACATTTAGATCTGGAGCGATGATACAAGCGGTGGCCCAGGTGTTTGTATGCCAAGTGTAAAACGCCTTGAGCTGTTCCCACAGTGAGGCTGCATTAAAGCCTGTAAACATGCTCACACACACACACACATGCACACACATGCACCAGCGACCAAACACATCTTAATCCACACATGCAGGCTGGCGTCAGGCCTAAAAATAACCCCATGCTCCCACAGGTTCAGCTCCTCTCATTACTTTACAAGGGAAAACTGTCGTATCCAAGACAACCGTGAGCAGCTCTTCGCAGTTTTCCCCGGCGCTTTGCCATGGCAACTAGGGAAAATGCGTAAAATAATAATAAGTTGGAACTAAAATTGGGTCTATTAATAGGTTTGAGCTACACTTCAACACGGAGTTGCTTTTTTTCCTGAGGAAATGGTTTTATACAAGCATCATTGTTGAAAAACCAGAGTGTAGCATTCACACAACAGGCAGGAAATCAATTTTGACAGAGCTCTCCAGCCAAAACTAAGGCCTTAACAGCACTTTAAAACCTGTTGTATTTTGCTCCAGTGGCCTGAGCGCAGCATGTAAACAAACTGTTTCTACTAGAAATCCTGAACAGCAATTTCACCAGAACTGAGGGAAAAACACCAAGTACAGTGGCTTCTTGAAGGGAATTAACATTGTAAACCAAAAGGGTCAGAAAAGTTCATTTTCATCAAAACATAACTTCTTTTTTTGGAGCTTATCAAAAAATAACAACGCAAATAAATGTGATTATTGAGAGAAAGGTTCCAAGTTAAATCTACACTTAAAGGAACATTGTGAGGGATCTATTGGCAGAAGTAGAATATAATCTTCATTAGTATATAATCACCCGAAACGTGTTTACGTTAGCTTAAAATGAGCCCTTCATATCTATATAGCGAGCAGGTCCTTCATGTTGCTATATATAGTAACCCAGAACAGACAAACCAAACACTGGCTCAAGAGGGTCATTGGCTTTTTTATGTTTCTGAAGACGTAGTTCCCCGACACGCCTGTGAAACTGCAGTAATGTGAACAGCCAGCCGCTGTCTGACTTCTGTTGCTCCTAAAGTAGAGTTATTATGGTAAGGATGGACTGAGCAAGACAAACGGCGTTACCACGCTCTTGGACAGGGAGGAATGAGCACGTTTAAGGGGTCAGTTCACCCAAACCACAAAAGACAATCATTTATCCCTAATGGTATGTCATCACACAGATATGTTTGGTTTTATGTGTCAAGATGTAGAAATGATCTGCTTCTGGAAGTTTTGCCACCACCTCAATACAATGTAAGTGATTTCTGCTGCTAAAAGCTTTGAAAAATAACTAAGTTCATGTGATAATGTGTCAGATTTGATCAAATTCAAACAATTTGGTTTTAACACCGCTAATTTCTTTGACGCATTAATGCAACTCTTTTATTAAACTCTTAACAATCTGACAGGACGCTGTCAGACCTGGGAGCAATTTGATCTTTTGGAGGATCATCATATAAAACTAGACTACCAACTGTATGTATGTATGACAGCAGTCACACTGGCTATTCGGGAAGGAGGTTAAATAACGCTCCAAACTAAATTTTGGTGAGGAAAAACCATCATGGCCATTTTCAAAGGGGTCCCTTGACCTCTGACCTCCAGATATGTGAATGTAAATGGGTTCTCTGGGTGCCCACCAGTCTCCCCTTTACAGACATGCCCACTTAATGATAATCACATGCAGTTTGGGGCAAGTCATAGTCAAGTCAGCACACTGACACACTGACAGCTGTTGTTGCCTGTTGGCCCTGACTTTGCCATGTTATGATTTGAGCATATTTTTTATGCTAAATATAGTACCTGTGAGGGTTTCTGGACAATGTTTGTCATTATTTTGTGTTTATTGATTTCCAATAATGACTATATAAGTACATTTGCATAAAGCAGCATATTTGCCTGCTCCAATGATGATAAGAGTATTAAATACTTGACAGATCTCCCTCTACGGTACATTTTGAGCAGACAAAAAATGTTTTATTATTTTAATCGATTAACAGCCCTAAAAATAACATCTGAAAAGCTCACTGCAAAGATGTTGCTTTCTCATACAGACAATCCTTTATTCAACTTTTATAAAAATACTGGGGAATGTCACTTTATCACAGTAATTTCTTCTAAGTATCTGCCCTCAAGTACGTTGAAGAAAGCACCAGTAAGTTTATACTTCTCTGCTGTCAAACTCGATTCTACTCTAAACTCTTGAAAGATAATATTAAAGCAGTTCATTTTATCGTGCCTTCGTGGGCTCATACAGCGCCAACACTCAAGTCAAGGCACAGACCTGTATGCATCAAAACACAGTGTGGAGGTCTTTTGAAGGGGAGGATGAATTCAGTTTAAAGCCATGCGCTGCACGGTTGAATGATTTCAAAAATAAAAAGGTGTTTCGTACTCCCTGCATGCATATCAATACACGCTATGTGCTACTACTTGGCAGCAGGAAAACAGCATGGAAAAGGACAATTCATGTATTTTTCCTGTGCACAGCTTTCCTGAGTTTTAAGTTACTACACTGTTGTCTTGCCTTGAAAATCTAATTTAAATGATTAACCATCAGCTAACCGATTTGGGACTCAATACCACATGAGGTACTTAGAGACGCTATATTGTACATCACTAAAGAACAACTAATTATCCTTTTTTTAAAAAAAACTGCATGATGACAAAAGAGTTTCTGTCATCATAGATATCACTTGATGCCACACATCTAATAAAACCTGATCAGCTTAGTGCTGCGTGTCGCTTCCTTTTCCCTCGGCTGGTACAGATTGTAATTAGTGTAATTAGAATTAAATGTCATGTACATACCACTGAGAGGCTGGAGAGCCACCCAGGGGGAGCATTTACACTCACCACCCTGCCTGCCTAGATTTCATTAAAAGCTTCTCACTCCTTTTGTCTTTTTTTTCTGAGGAAGCAGTCATGATGAAATAAGCAAAATGAATGTCACTGTTTCAATGTCACTCAAAACTCTGGTTAAGGACCAAATATTACAAAGCTTTTAGGCCAGTACTGACAATGGCTGACCCATGTATTTGGCTGGTATTTATTAAGGGAGAGTATGAAAATTAATGGGCTGATCTTTTAATTTTATCAAAAAGCTATTTATTCCCGTTTTTTTTGACCCTCCCCTTTGTACTGACCAAGATCTCAAAAGGAAAAAGGTTGTGAATAAAGAGCTGCTAAAAAAACAGTTTTACAGTGACAGAATTTGTGAACCGCACCCCATCCTGTATCATACAACAACAGAGCCTAAAAATAAATATGGATCAGATCAGATGATGTTGTAGCCTGATGTATATGAGATCAGATGTCTGACTGTCCATAATAAATATATCATAATACGGCCGGCCGTGTTCAAGATGATTCCTCAAGACAGCTGTTCCAAAGAGCCCACTGTTGTATATATAAAAACACCCTCTGTAGATAGCTATGTACAGCATGTGTTCACATGCACTCTCACTATTTACCGGGAAGCTATTTTACACACAGCTGAGTTGGCTTTGTGGCCCGGTGACAAAAACAGTTGTTACAACTGCCACTATATAGCTGACTGAGCCAAACAGGCACAGGCACCTCACAGTCCTTGTTTCAGTCCGGATTAAAACAAAAATAAATATGAATGACATCAGATAAAGTTGTAGCCTGTATGAGCCATACCGTATATCTGAATGTCATAAACCAAGTGCATGATGCCTGAATTGCATAACCAGGCATGTTTGAGACAATTACATAAGGCCCAGTTAAAGGTGGTGAATGTATGATTTGGAGCATTTCTACTGCCTCCACACAGCTCTCAACATGGCGACGACCCACAATTCTTGCAAGTTGGTTAAGGTTAGGCATCGACCTTGAATAGTTAGGTCAAGGTACAGGAGCTCGTCAGGCAGCGAGTTTTTGCACATTTTCACAATTTGCAGGTTACCTTCTAGACTCCATCCCGAGGCTGCAGCTCGTAGCTAACAGCACTAACAGTGAAAACAACAGATTGTGGGCGCTATGCTTCCGTAACGCTGTAGTTGGTTGGGAAGGCGTTATCAGCTGTAACCGCCGGCTGATCCGACAATGTAAACAAAGCAAGGAGAAGCTCAGATTATAACACGGGGGGAGAGCGACCTCATTTTCTGCTCAGGTAGACATTGCTTACAGTATCTTCTACATAGACAATAGTTGTTTACTGCTACATTAATGCTATGGATATTGTATAGAGTACCTTTAACTTAAAAGGCAATATTAATTTGGGATAAGACATAAGTGAAAAATTTGACCTCTTGCTGGTACTGTATGAGAAGTCAAGGATCGCTAAAGTCAGGATGCTTTGTCCTCTGGGGAACATGAACGCCACCTGTCAATATATTCCCAAAAGTGGTGGATCGACCAGACCGACTGACTTTCCTAAAGCCACACCGTCAGCACGGCTAAAAATATCATACTTGCCCATTAAAATCCACGTACAGAAACGCAATGCCTCAGTCATCACTTTAATCACTTTAACGCCATGGTCTCTATATATGGAGATCTGTGCCGAGGGGGAAAAGGTGGCAGGTGTGAGTGTATACGAGTAAATCTTTTTTATGAATGACACCATGGATAGATGCTAAGGCTATGTGAGCTACTACAGATTAATCTCCTTGAGGAATCAGGAGTAGGTGGCTCCTATTTCTCTCTGCCAGCTACAGCTGATTAGTTGTCAAAGTAGTAAAACTGCACAGTGTCATGGACAGGCACTACTGAAGGTGTACTTGTTAGAAGTATTCATAATGTGACATAAAATAACCAGGATGCCCTCTGACTTCCTCTATGGTAAGATCTGGGTGACAATTGTGGTCACACAGGGATAAGTCTTTTAATTTTTCTGAATGTGTGACAAATATTAAAGGATTTGTATTAATTCAGTGTCATACATATTACTCTGAGGCTCACACACATGTCATTTTCACATTGTTTAACTCACCATGATGCCATTTTTGCTCCTATCTAATGCCTTGTACAAAATGTATTTGAATCTTCCTGAAAGAATTAAGAGTGAAGGACACATTTTTAAAGTTTAAAGAGTCCAAACTTCAAGCAGAGGTCTTAAATTGTTAAAGAAGTGCTTTGACGATGTTTCCGTTGAGGTAAAACCAGACCTGCTGATCTCGTAGCCAATCCCCAAAGCTGTCAAAAGCAGGAGGAAATTTATGGTAAACCTCCCACTTCCAAAACAGAAACTGATAAGAGGGCTGAAGTTTCTTTAATCCCAGTCAAAAAGCTCTTTGAAATGAGACCCATCTGACTGCAGTTTGATATGAAAATCCAGCGGTGGGATTTTCATTTAAGTGACTACAAATGATGGTGCTTTTAGGAAACTAAATGTACTAAATGCTTATCATGATGAGAGCTTTGATTGGAAAACAGCAATATCATTACATGGACTATATCATTACGCAAAGTAAAAAAAACAAAAAGAAGTTTACTTTGACCTTAAAATAGCTTGTTGATGGGGTCTAATGCTTTAAGTTATTAAATAAATTTGCATGTAAATTGAAGTCACTTTACTGTACTGGTCCTCCAGGACAACAACAAGCACAGCATGAACTGCTGAGTAGTCACACAGATGGATAGTGTATCTCTATTACCCCGGACAATACATTTACTTATTTCTTGCTGGTAGAGGTCATTTAAATACTTCCTCCTCTGCAGTAATAAAATGTCCTCAGTGTGACAGTAAAGCACAAGACAGAAAAGATCATATTGTAAATGACTGAATAAAATGAGTATGCACAAGTTGAACTTCCTCTTGTTCAAGTGAGCTTAACTTAAACTTAACAATAAACAATGAGGATAACATTTTGTTTTTTTTAACATTACAGCATAATATGTTCTAGCAGAGGCGTAGAAGTATGAACACGAGAATGAGTTTAATATGTGACCTTTAAAGGTCCCTTATTGAAAGAAGTGAGATTTTTATTTTAAAGCCAGTTTAAGTGCTATATAAATATAATAATATAAGACACTCAATCCATGGGGAAATATACATACAGCCTTATACCTTGCGAGGGATGAGAGGTAGGCTTTTTTATTCTTTCATTTATTTGTTTGGAGTATATTTGAGTCATATTTTTTTGCCTATGTAGCTGTCAGTGTTGAGATCTAAGGTGTTTATCATATCTCCTTGTTAAATCAAATGTCTATATTGTATATAATATATGCAACAGCATATATTATATACAATATACTTATAGGATATATGACAAATAAAGAAATGGGAGAGAAGGGGTTTGCCACATTCTGCTACTTGTATGCTGTTCAAAGATACGTAATGGAGGACAGCATGTATGTGTGTATGAATATAAACATAAAAATAAAAACGATACTTCAAAATACTGTGATAATATAGGGGAGAAATGCAACATACTGAATGGAAGCAAGTTTGACAACCTTTAGTTTAATTTTGCACAAATGTAGAAATCCTAAATCTGAATTGCTTTAATTCAGGTTTGGACCATTTTGGATTAATTAATTTATTTATTTATTTATTGTCAAACTGAATCTTGCTCTCTAGACAAAAATGATCATTCGTGGCACAGCAGTCAGGCAGATCTCTCTTAAAGCTGCAGTGGTCAGTCACTACAGTAGTGCATGACACAGGTAATTTGAAAAAAATCGTGTTCCTCTGTGTCCTCCGGTGCTCCTAATGGCAACTGCAAGATTTCACAGACTGGAGGAAAACAACCAATCAGAGCCAAGCTGGAGCCTGCCATCTCTGATCAGCTGTCAATCACTCAAAAACTCTGATCAAAGGGTCGTACTAGGCAGCGCTGATCAAATAGAAAGAAAGAAAAGAAAGAAAGATATTCCTTTATTAGTCCCACAGTGGGGAAATTCAGTTTTTCAATTATATATCATATATTATATATCATATCATTATATAATATAATTAAATATCAATCAGTATTCTGTTACTGTAATGCCTATTTCTCTGATATATGATCAAGAGTTGATATATCTATATATTACGACCAACCCTTTGAGGGCAACCATAATGCTGATGTGGACGAAACTGAGTTTGACACCCCTGCAGTAGGGTTTACCTCTCTCTTATTATTATTATCATTATTATTATTGTTGTTGATCTACCTATCAGCTCTTCTATTGGTCTACACACGCGCTAAAACATCTGTGCGCGTCCTCTAATGTGTGGGCATGCGCAATGGCGACGGACAGGTAGATGGCGTCCATCCAGTCGTTGTTACTAACATTATTAATTCCCCTCTCACCCTGCTGAAGTACAGGCTACACATTATTTCTGAGTCAGGCGAAGCTGACTGGTTTCACCTGTGGCCGTTGTACAGATGCTGATGGCCTGAGGACAATGGAGCTAGGTGGATAAATACATGTATGTGGTTACTGGAGAGGCAAATAAAGGCTGTGGAGCAGCTTTGTCGCGTTCAATGTGCGTTTCCTCGTTATTAGAGGAAGACAATGCCCCACGAGGTTAGACAAGAGGTGGTTTTTTAACGTCACTGATAGGGGTAATAACACTCTGGAGCCCGTACTTTCACAGGAGACACGAATATCCGACTGCGTGGAAAAAATATCCACCTGGTGAAAGTGGTAGACGGTATTAATGCTAAGCGCCAGCCTAAAATAAACCCCACGCTTCCTCGGTGAAAAACAGGCGAAAGGGTTCAAGCGCTCACCTGCCCTGTTGTCACCTTTATCCGGATGCTTCTTCGGTCTGAGATGCGGAAAGATGTCTTGCGATATCTCCACTCGCAGGAGTTGAAAGCACGGCAGGTTCGTGGTTAATCGATGCAGTCACTTTCACAACACCGGAGCCAACGGCAACCCACACAAGCTGCTATCTTTAACGAGGGCTCACCTAAAACGGCTCTCTCACAAATAACTCCATTGACTAAAGGCCAGCTCGGCTGCCGTGTTAGCACTGACCACGTGTCCCTAAGGGTGTCCCGGGAGGCTGTGTGAAGACCGATGCGTCTCACGGTGTGGTACCCCGGTGTGAAGTTGAGGGCTGTCCGCCGCCGTCGATATGAACCCGCACAGGAGCAGCAAAGACACACAGCAACTCGCTAACGTGCGTTTACTGGGGACGCAGCGACATCTAGTGGCAGCGAGAGCAACTACAGTTTTATTTATTAAAAGAAATAAACACCAAACCATGTCTACTTAATCGTTTTATTCCATTCAGTTCTTCATTGTAAAGTGATTGATACTGATAAAAATTATTTACATTTTTTGACCAGAGAACAAATAGCTATACGGAGAGAGGAAGACAAACAGAAAGAGAGAGACATGTTTGCATGCATTAAATAATTAAGTATGGAAAGTCACAAAGTCCAGTGCAGGTTGACAATCTGTGTTTTTTATTGTTGGTGAATAAAAGGATCTGATGTGGGTCAACGGTGGGCTCATTCACCACTGATCGCTATAGTCGGAGCTGTAAGAGACCAGAAAAAGCAGGTTCATTAACTGAAATTTACACTTGCTGCATCCTAATATGTGGACACTAGCTCAAGATATTATGACGATGACACGACCCTTACCAACAAGAAGTTAATTCAAGTGTCCTATTAGTATACTTTTTAAATTCAAAACAAGATAGTACACTTTGTTTACTTTTTATGTACTTATTGAATACTTAACATAAGAATGCATAAGTATACTTTGCTTATACTGACAAGTATACAAAAAAGTCTAAGTACACTTTGCTTATACTGACATATACGTATATATAAGTATACTTGGCTCATACTGACTAGTCAAAGAATACTTGTTTTATACTGACAATTATACCAAAGAGTCTAAATATACTTTGCTTATACGTGACAAGTAAACAGAAAAGTCTATGTATACTTGGCTCAAACTGACTAGTATACAGAAAAATCTAAGTATACTTGGCTCATACTGTCTCGTCTAAGTATTCTTGGCTTATGCTGACAGGTGTACCAAGAAGTTTAAATATACGTTGCTTATATGAGACAAGTATACAGAGAAGTCTAAGTATACTTGGCTTATAGGCCTACTTACTTTGATTGAGATATACTTAAGAAAAGTATAATTAAGTATTCTTGACTTATAGGCCTATAGAAAGGTGTCTGTGGCTTGTATTTGTGCATACTTTTTGATAGAGTAGCCTATTAAAGTGTGTGAGCTGTGGAAATCCACAGTGAGATAACATGCTGATCAATACCTGAGGAGTCAAATATGACCAAGGAGCTCAATAACAGCAGTGTAACTCTTCTGCAGTGAGGTTTACGGCAATAAATAATTTGGCAATATATTGTGGACCAATATTGGCACAGCTGTGCTGTAAATATTTTATACAAGGGGGCAAAAAATGTTGCTTACACTGAAGAATTAGTGTAGACAGCAGGCCTCACGCTAGCAAACATGTTAACTCCTTCACTGGTATCTGTATCAGCCTTTAAAAGCCGGATGTATAGTAATTTTCATCATGTTTCTCTCACCGTGGTTCAGCGTCTTGGCTCGAATCAGCCCCAAACAGCAGCCACGCCACCGCCTGCTCGGGGGACGACCTCTTCCCATACCTGGAGACAAATCAGACACAGACATGTAATAATGATTACAACTAAATATTATTTATGTGAGACCCTTCTCTGCTTTCCACCGGCAGCCACTCCGTTAGCATCTCACTGGGTTGTTACGAATTTGAAATACTTGGACATCTTTTATTTTTCCAAGAACTATCACACCGTGAACAAGTTACCGCACCCTTTTGAGTTTTTACCAGCTCTGCTTCACTAATCACAAATCAGCCGAGCAATTATCTGAGAGAAAAAAAGAGACTTTTCGACTTCACAGCCCCAGCGTCCAGCAAGGCAAACCCAACAAGCTCCTCCGTCTTTTGAAGTCTCTTTACTAAAATCAATGCCCGGCCACGGAAGAGTAAACCTGCCTTTGTTTGAGGCATGAGGGGCTTCACTTGACAGATCCAGCTTCTTTAATTACAGGGACTGCGCTCAGCTTCCATCACAGGAAAACTGTACACCCACTCTTTTCTCAACTGGAACAGCAGAATGGATTTCTTGTTATCATATGTGCTCTTATCAAGACGTGTGCCACACAGCAGGGACTGTGTATTTGATAACTGTTACTAGTTATCACATCAAAACTGTAATCATTGTATAATAGTATAATCTTTACATTTTAGCTAGGGTGACTGTTGCCGTGGTACTCAATAGAGGTCGACCGATATGGGTTTTTTTATGGCCGATGATGATTTCTTTTTTAATTTTTTTTTACAGATTCAGGACAGCCAGTGGCCGATATTTGCACATTATTTTTGTCTGCTTTTCTTTTTTCCTCCACCTGATAAAATCTAACAGCTTAATAACAAATGATACACAAAATTTTTAAATTTCTTAACACACAGATGCGCCCACTCGCTAATTGGCTTAATATACTCAGGCATCAGCTGATGCCGATTATGAAAAAATGTCTAAAAATTGGCCCAATTGATTGGCCGACCAATGAATCGGTCGACCTCCAGTAATCAACTTCCAAATCAGTATCTGAATGCTTCATTTTTTGCTTTTTTGTATATATAAATATGTACTGATACTGAAATAAGGAACAATTCCACAACATTATTCATTATTAATCTTCAACATTAATTATTATTAGTTATTCTCAGATGAATATCGCTGTTTGTTGTATGTAGAGGTGCGTGTTTGTACAGTAGTTTGGCAGTAGCACTGTCCTGAAGCTTCAAATACCTTCAAATATTTCTCGCCAAAGCTTTGAAGCCCAAAAAATAGTGGCCGGGACGGCTCTACTTTTAGCTATGTCAGATGAGAAGACAGTGAAAACTTACAAAAAAAGATGTAGAAACCATTTCAGTATTGAATATTCTGTCACAAGCAGTCTTGATGTTCATCTAAGAAACAGCAGAAAATGAATAGCATGTCTGTTACAAGACTCCTATCTGGCCTGAACTTTATGTACTCATCTGAGCAAGACCAGGCTCCTCTCTTCCTCTGCCTCATTATTTCTTATAGCAAGCACAGCAAGCACATCACATCTAATGACCCAAGAGTCCTCCTTGGCTTGCTAAGAGAGGGCTGAACTCTTGACCAGCACCTGGAAAGTTTTGATTTAGGGTGAGTGAAGTCATGCCTCAGCGTGAGGGCTCCATCCCCATGTGGTTACCCTTGCAAACTTGTCCTTGAGTCAAGTTGAGACTTAATCCCTCACATCAAGGGAGGTGGACGACCTGTCTGACCCCACCAGAGGATGAAAAGACACCAAACCCCTGTACGTTTTTCAGCATTTATCAGTCCTACTTTTCTCAGTTTCTCCACGTGATCAAAACTTTACTAACAGTGATGAATGTGCACGCTGGGAAAATCTGTTGCTTTCTAGAAATCCCTTCATTATCTGGTTGAATTAAAATACAAGACCGAGGAGATGTAGCGTGGTAAAGCTGACTCACCTCTGCCTGGTGATGAGGTTGACGTAATGCCTGACAGCTGCGTGGTATCTGGCCCAGTCCTCAGGCGAGGCGTTGCTCCCCGGGCTCTCCGGTTTGGGAGGGTAGGCGTCCGCAAAGCTGCTCCAACACACCAGTAGGCAGACGACGAGCGCGGCGAACATCACCCACGATCTCAGCATGTTGGGCATCTGAGGAGGAGGATGGTAGGATTTCCCTTGAAAAATGTACTTAACTTTTGTTGAAGCAAGAACTACTATTTTTAAGGTTGTGTTCCATTTCCCATAAATACTATAACGCACAGAAGTATTCACAATATTATACTGGCTTGGATTTTGGCGTTCATTACGCACAAAAAAAAAACTGTAGGATGCGGTGAAAATGTCAAGAAAGTACCGAAAAAGTGACTTACTTGTTGACAGTTGTCTCCTGATGTGGTGTCCCCGGTGTTGTCCCTGTTTTTCTGCTCTCCCCTCAGTTGTTCACATGGTTATATAGTGGATAGTGGGGATGGACACCTGATGCGCACTGAGGAGCAGTTAACCACACCCCTCGCTTTGGCATCAGCGCGTCAAGGGGAAACTCATCTCTACAAAATATCATAACCAGTTTTGATAAGTGTTAGATCTGGTTTGTATATTTGACTTTTACCTAAATTATGAATTTTGTTTTCATGCATAGAAAAGACACATTTATCTCCTTTTTTTCGATATTAATTTTTGCATTTGTAGTTGATGTTTTTTCCTGTGGTAAATCATGTTGCTTTGAAACTTAAAAAAAAACGAGTTATGGATTTCAGTCTCCCATGGAAGGTGTTATTTGCAGCATATCAGCAAACATGATTATTAAATTAACAGACAAATGTCAACCTGTTGCCTGTTCAGCACCACGAACAGCGCCAACAGCGCAATAAAATAGTCCCTCCGCTATGTTTTACGAGTTCAAATCATGGACCACATATAGGTTAAAGGCCATCGCGTCTACACTTGTAAATCAAGTCTAAATGTTTACAGGCTCATTCACTGGATACCTGGCCCATGTCAATAATCCTGTGGGTGAGGAGCAGACACTGGTTTGGATGCTGAAAGGAACTAGTAAGAGCTGAAAACACATTGTGGAAAGTGCAAACCTGTACTCATCTGGACTGAAGTCCTGTCTCTCCACAGGCAGGTTCAGAAACCACAGCAATCAGAAAACAATACAACTGGCTTTTCACACTTGAAATAATTGGTAGCACAGCACTCCAGAAACCACATAGTGTATCAGCAGTGGGAGAAAAATAGGCTGACTGACCCTGATAACCTGCAATACACCACTGCACAACTGAGAGAAGATATTCTTCCAGCACCCACATTTGTAGTCTCTATCCATCCATCACTTTCACATCATCTGTTGCCAGACATTTTCTCATAATTTAATTTAGTCAAGAATATTTAACCAATTTGTGTCCACAACTGAAGTTTTGAATTAACAGTGGAAGTGCTTTCTGGGCTTACCAAAGCACAAGTATGAAGAATATTTCAAAATCAGTCAAACCGTTTGGCTGGAAAGTTTTTCACATCATAGTATATCTAGTCTTTGGGCACATGCGACTACTGTTTTTGCATAGACTCCCTGTAATAAAAATGTTAGCCTTTTTTAAAAATCCTGACTTTGACGATTAATACAAGTGTGATTTGTCATGTGATCTATATAATGTCAGTGTTGTACTATTAGATACTTGCCCAAAGTATGTCTGTAAGTAATTTCAAGACTTTTGAGCAATCAGAACAAATGTGTCTTTATCATAAGAAAAACTGTCTTTGGGTACAAATGGAAATGTCTAACTTGAGAAGATATTTGAACACAAACCTGATATTTCATCAACAGCAGGGTCTCAGTAAGAAATCAGTGAACTTTCCTCTTCAGTTGTACAAAAAAATGTAAACTTTAAAGTACACTTTAAATGCAGAATGGTATATTAACGTGCTACCATTAAAACTAAGCACTACTACTACTGTTTTTGGTAATTAATTAGGGTGAATTTCTTGCAGTGCGTAGTAATCAGAGTCATCTGACTGTTTTATTGACTGTGATCTATTCTGTGCATGGGTAGTTAATGGACAATCACATCCATCTTCAGGTAGATACACAGCGTATGGGATGGGAAATGCCTCCAAAATTACATTTCAAAATACAGACATGGGTTCTTTTACAACCTTTATTCATTAGTGTTGATTCATTAATATGAAATGCATCTTAATCCGGGAATGTTGTAGCCTAACTTGTCTAATCATTATCTCCCCACTCACCTTTGACCATCTACACACTCATCACTCCGGCATGCATTATTCACACGGTGATAAAGCCATTACCAGAAGTAGTCTGGAAGTAGAGGTCACAGGCTACAGCATGCACAGATCAATAATGCTATAGCGGAGAATATTGTGATTGAATTAAATGATTCATTGAGGTGTTGCTGGATCACTTTTATTAACCGTTACATGATGCCCTTTCAGATTCACATCACCACAGGGATGTTGAGGGTGGGTGTGGGCCAATGGCGCTCCCACACACACTCACGCAGAGGCACTGTGTACATAACGACCTTTCAGGTCTCAAGTGTAGTAGAGTCCAATGTAATCGGTCACATTTATGAGTGTTGCAGTGGCTCCTGTTTATCTTCATGGTCTGCTGTTCAGTTTGTGACGCCTGAAGTCGTCCCTGCTTATCCGACAGGCCAGGTGATGTCACTTTAACGTGAGGGGTTTCCTGCCCCTGCTCTTTATGTTCCAACACAAGACAGAGAGCTGATGTCACATCAACCTGAAATAAATGTTTTATTTACAGCCTTGCTGTATAAGATCAGTATCAGCCGTGCATTAGATCATGGGTGAATCAAAGAAGCTGTCATGACTCCATATAACACAACAGCACGCTACATGCTGTCCCACTGGGCTCCCTGGGGACGTCATGACAACTCCTCTCCTGTGTTGTTTATGGGGCTGTAAAAAACAATGCTTTTTCCCTGGTCCGTCCCTAAACCCTTGTCAAAACACAACTTGATTTGGGAATAAATCCCCACTGACAGCCTCTGTAGAGCTGCTGACAATAAACAAGCCGTTAAAGTGTATATGACCACGCCATAAAGGCTGTAAGTGGATTGTGGTATTACGCATTGATTGAGCAATTATTGTACCATAATTCAAACTGATATTGAGGGACAATTAGTGTGCTGCAGTTTTTACAACCAATGTTGTCCAAATTGATGCAAATCAAGCAAAATGGAACCTAAATCGGAAAATTGCGGCTTTTAACAATTTGGCGAGTTTGGAAAACAAGGGGAATAGCTAAAAGTGATTCAATAATGAATACATCATCTCCCATTCAAGGGAACTGATGTGCATCCTCTCCGTCTTAATTGTCCATTTGCCACGGCTAACGGTGGCCACCCTGAACATTTAGTTAATACTACTCCGGTAATCAAACTCTCTGCGTTCACTCTATGGGCCATAAAAGTCAATGGCAAGAAACAAGAGTATGCACAAGACAAACTCATTAGCTCGCTCCAGTGTTTGTAGGTAAACACGGGAAAGTAAGAGCCCCTGGATAAGGGAAAGGGCAGACAGTTAAAGTCTTCACAGTCCAATAAGCCCCAGATAATGCACTCTTGATGAGCAGTTTGGGCCCCTACAGAGGGGAGAAGTGTTTGTGCCAAGATAATGGGACCAGTAGGACCAGTTTCAGAACTTTTTCCTCTCATCTTGCTCACTTTTAACAACTTTTCCCACTGATGTCTGTGACTTAGATATAGAAATTTGACATCCAAAGGAACATCATGAACAAATCACGACGTTGGAAATGTACTTACTATAGGAATCTACCTGCGCCCCTCAAATGGAGCTCTAAAAGCTTTTCTCCTCAACCTGTTGTCACCGTTTCCATTTGCATGACACATACTGCCTAGTCCAAATACAAAAGGAAGATTACACACACACGCTTGCAAAAGTCAATTCTGGTGTAAGTGCAATCTCCCGGGAGAATGTCTGACTCCTTCCTGCCATCGCAGACAGAAAGGGGGGGGGAATGATTGTGTTTTTATTTAGCCTTATCTCCAGAGTGGGGGAGCCACTAATATGAACAGAGTGCTTTTCAGGCAGCCAGGTCTGTTTGCACAGCTCAGGAGGCAAAACCAGGGGTTGATGGCTGTCCACTACCAGCATCAGTAATTCATGACCATATAGATGGCTCTAAAAGGGGCCACCAAGTACCAGTCTGCAAATAATGTCCATCTTTAAAGCTGCAGTTGGCAGAAAGTTTTTGGCATCATTAGACAAAAAATACATAATAATCTTTCAGCATGTTGTAATTAAAGTGTTCTGGGAGAAAACTAGACTTCTGCACCTCCTCATGGCTCTGTTTTCAGGCTTTAAAAAATCTAGCCTGTGACGGGAGATTTTGACCAATCACAGGTCATTTTAGAGAGACAGCGTTCCTATTGGCTGTGCTCCAGCTAGTGGGCGGTGCTTGGTATGTCCTCAACAGATTGCAACATGGCTGTCAGGTCAAAAACTTTCTCATTTTATATTTAAATAGTAACTACAAAATGTTCCTGAAAACATTTGAGGAGAGAAACAGTCATTACAGTAACGAAGTAATATTGATTCATATTTGATCTTTAATTGATTTATATACATGGTAACGAAATGATGTTTCACAGGGACCACAGTGCCACATAGAACAATATGAAAAAAGAAAACAGTAACAACACACAATCCTCAGGACATTACACAGAAATTGATTTGAGTTTGTGAGTGACGGCAGACTCCGGCTCTGATTGGTTGTTTTCCTCCGGTCTGTGAAATCTTGCAGATGCCATTAGGAGCACCGGCGGACACAGAGGAACATGATTTTTATTTTCAGATTAATTCTCTAATACACTGCTAAAAACAACCTTTTTTAAACATTTGCTCCATTTCTTACAAACTGCTGCTTTTCCTTCCAGACTTTTTCTGCCTTTGCTGTAGAGTCCTAAACAATGGTTACACAAGTCATGGATTCTCATTTGCGATGTCTCATGTGATTCCCCCCCACCCCCAGAGACGACCAAAGATGCCAAGAGCAGCATCGCTTGCCTCTTTCTGGCAAGCAGAGCCAACCAATTACAGCAATATCCCACCGACTGATGTGTTTATGAGCAAGCTGGCGATGGCAGCCTCAGGTATAATTCTGATGGATGGCGAGACAGGTGTCGGAGGACTCGGGAAAGGCTGGTGATTTGATTCAGGGCGTGCTCTCAAAGCTGCTACACATTAGGGAATCTGGTGTGCCATTTATAAATGATACCTCATAAAATCTGCAACGGCAAGATGAAGTCTTACTCACTTTCCCATTCCCCTTTCTGGGCATCGGCGCATGCAGATGACTAGATGTGCTGTAAACTTACAGCGTCACTCTACAAAACAAGACGTCACACTAGATGTGACTGTTTTCATGCGTCACAGCGGCTCGGGCAGAAGCTATAAACAGCTGATACTGTCCGCAGGCTGTGGAGATTTGACGCCTCAGGGGGTTTGACTCAGGATCTCTTCCCAATGGACACCAATTACACAAAACATGAAACTGGCTGTTTTTGTCTCTAATTTCTTGGGAACTCTAAATAAAGGATGGGCTCCACGGTCTGACAAATACAAATACCCACCAGAATCAATTCTCATAGTAATTACAGCAAATGAGCTACATGTAACTGAACCGCTGGGTCATCAATACCCAATGAAACCTCTTGTCTTCCAGGGCTGCATACATGTCGCTGTCCATCTTTACAAAGATTTTACAGTAGATTGCTTTTCTTGATGAAGGGGAACATAAGGAAAATCGCTTGTATGAGTAAACTAGTAATGATTTTTTTTTTTTCTTCTTTTAGATCAACAGCAAACACGCCCTCCAGTTTTGGTATCAATCACTTTGATTCTCTGGCTTAGAGGTGTGTATGAGAGAGGCCATATATCAGGAGCACCACTGAAAAACAAGGGATGGGGATATTGGAGGAGCCTGGAGTGTCTGGGAAAGAAAATGGCTGATGTTCAAGTGATATGGCACCAAAACCTCAGAAGAATAAATACACAAAGGAGAACGGTCAATCTTTCAGAAACGCAAACAATCCATCCAATAGCTGTTGAGACATTTCACTTAAAACCACAAATCTAAAGCTCATGGTGGCACCAGAACAGGGCTGCCCACATATTTTCCCTTGTAGAGCCAAAACTGGAGCTTAATGACCAAAAGCAAATGCCTATTGTACTGTATTGATTGTATTGTTAGGATGTAAAATGGCACAAAGTTCCCCTAATTGAATAATCTTGGTGGTTAAAATACAGTTGGTCTCATTTCTAGTAATACCCAATTTATGCATTTCCAAGTCGGTTCAGGGACCCCAGTGTGCAGAAATATTTAAATACACTATTTTTAGAATAGCCCAGAATAACACATTTATAGCACATTTAAAAACTGCATGTTTTTGCCTAAAACTGCATGGGGATTAGATTAAAGTAAAGAGTTGGGTACCCGTAAAACCCTTTTCATTCAGAGATCTTAAGGTAAAAATGGCCATACCAGTTTTTCCTCACCAAAATTTTACCTAAATTTTTAGTATTATTTAGCCTCCTTCCCAACAAGCTAACATGACATAGTCAGTACCAATTGATTCCTTATGTTTTCTAGTTCCATATATCATATTATTACCGTCATATTATCTTCACTCTTGCTCTAAAACTGAGCCTCTGAAGGGCAGTGAAGTCAGCGTCGGTCCTTTAATTTTTTAAAAATACATATGGTACATAGTCGCTAATTTACTGGGCCAAATCAAAGCTTATAGCGGGCCAGCTTTGGGCAGCCCTGCACTAGAGGAAAAGTCAGAGGATCTACAAAGTTATTAGAATTCATCCTCTGGAAACTGTGACCTGTACAAAATTTGGTGCTAATCTAATACATGTTTAGATAGTTCATAGGATATGTGAAAACTCTGACCTGCTGGTGGCACTAAAGGGAAAGTCAGGGAGTCACAAAAGTCATTAGGAATCATCCTCAGAGGACCATGAATACCTGCATAAAATTTAATGGCAACCCATCAAATAGTTGTTGAGATATGTCAGTCTGAATCATAGACTGTAAAGATGTGACTTGACAGCTCCACAAATGTGAAGTCAAAACTTATGATCTCCCCCTGGTGGCTGGCTGCAGTATAGGTCATAAAGCCCGCCTCCTCCATGTTAGCAGATGGGCCAAAGTAAAAAGTCAAAGTACATGTCAAATGAATTTTTCCTAAAGATGGTTACTGTCATTTTAGGTAGGTCTTATCATGCTGGTGTATGTTCAAGTGTTCATTTTCTGATAAGTTTGGCTTTAATTAGTTATTTGATGCAATAAAATGGGGGTGAGACGTCATGATTGACAGCTTCTCTTGTTGCTTCACTTTTGTAAGTGCAGACGCATCGTCCATCTGTATATACAGTACATACTCTAAACTAAAGGCCAGACCAGCGTTGCCATCCCCAGATCTATGCTGCTAGCATGGCTACAAATCTATATTTTGGTCTCTGATATTCAAGCATAATGTAATTTTTCCTTTTCTGATGATATTCAAATGAAAATTAACCACAAGTAATATGTTGAGCCAAAATATACTTCAAGCTTAACAGCTTGTATAATTTGGCAATGAACTCTGGAGCACTTACAGTTTTATTGTATTTTCTACCAGATAACACGCTGTGATTTCAGCTGGAACACAAACGTATGAGTCCTCTGCTCGTATGCCAGTCTTATCTTTTATTTCATGACCACAACAAACGTCCCATCAGCGAGGCAAACCAGCATCAGATTAACATGCCATCCTCCGTAACCCCACCTAACCTGCTGGCCATCTGTACTTCCCTTTAAAAGTGAGATGAATGATGTTAATCAGCACAAGGGAGCTCGATGCATCCCTCAGCTCCTGCCTGTCCTGCTGTAATAAAGCAGTCTGCCTGCCTGAGTAATTACTCTCATCTGTCTCAGGCATATGAGCAAAGACCTGACTGGATAAAAGCCCCACTCGATGACCCGTTTTCTGGCAGCCCAAGTTGAACCAAAGCACAGTTCAATTACTGATTCTTTGTGTGAAATAGTAAAAATAAACGTACATATGACTAATCACAACTACTGTGTATAAAAGGAGGCAGTGTGACTTTTTTTTTATTCATTTGAGGACAGCGTCAGATGCTGTTGTACATCAAATGTTTCCCTTTAAAGGTTCTTTCATTTAAGAGCATTATTTTAAACAGAAATGTACTAAAACCAAACTACATCTCAAACATAATAGTGGGCTTAATTGGGAAATCTGAAACAAGTACAAATATACATGAAAACATTACCAACTTGACATTCTGGCAAAGCCTACATTAACAAATTTAACAATCGATGCCTGGTCAATATAAAGCCACATAATGCTCTTTCCTGTCTCAGTCTAAACGGTTAATACAAATAGCACTAATGGTGCTGTAAATTCAAAACAAAGAAAATTAGATTTACAGGAGACGTCTCATCTCAAGTGCTGCCCACTTCTTTCTCCAGCAGTGTTTGTACCATCTTAGGTAAAAAGGCTTCTAAGAAGTGAAAGAAGTCATGAAAAACTCCAGTCTTGTCGCTGACTGGCTCCATCTTGAGCACTGCCTTTGTGCTTTCCGTCCCACCCACCATCTGCGGCTGAACCTTGAACTCCAGGGGCTCCTCGAGCTCCGGCTCTTTTTCAACGATGCGAGCTGTGACCTGGGACTCCAGCTCCATACAGCTGCCCTCTGGCCTCGAGTCTGTGTCTTTGATCAGCTCCCTTCTCACTTTCCTCCTGCCGGCCCACACCACATGCTTCTGCACAAGGATCCAGTGAGGGAATTCAGGCTTGCCCCTTTTTGCCAGTCTTGGCTTTTTGCCTTTAGGCGACTCAGCAGCGTCGCTGCCAGAAGATAGCCGCCTCTTGGCACCGACCGCGGCTGTACCCAGAGGGCTGGTTTCATTTTGGGATTCAACGCTGTCGTAGCTGTCATTTAGTGACGTGTTGAGGGAAGCGGAGGTAGTCTCCATTTCTGCGGCGGCATCGCCAAATGAATCCGTGTCAGCAGAGGGAGCGGCGTGACACCGGAGAACACTTTGGAAGACTCCCTCCACTGCAGAGCAAACCTTCTGAAACCACAGCAGCCGGAAATCGTGTCCCGCCATGTGCAGCTGATTACGCAGCACTTCGGGGAGTGACGCTGATTTGAAGGGAATGCTGATAGTCAGCTGCTCTGTTTTGGCCTGTGGGACCTCCCCGTGGGGGGTGAATAAGCGCACCAGCCCCCACGATTTCCCCTTGGTGGATTTGCGCTGATACTGCAGGCTGCGGCAGTACTTCTCGGCCTCCTGGCACTCCCTCTGGAAGCTCCGCTGAGAGCGTTCGTTCAGGTTTCCAGCTACATTGTGGGAGAGGTCAAACGGGTCTAAGAGATTTAGAGGGCCCAGTTTGGGACTGTGGGGTTGGGTCTTGGTGGGCTTTTCCTCGTGCATGGCCTCCTCCTCTTTATTCTGGTTTAGGAAAGCAGTGATTGGGAGTGCACGCCCCTTTCTTACAGATATGACACTACTGGCAAAATCAAACTTGGCATAGAAGGAGAAGAAGCCAGAGAGCAGGGTGCCTGGATAGAGAACACAAACATGTTCATGAAGAGGGTCTGAGGGTCCCATTTAGGGTCTGTAGGGGTGATGCTGGCTTTGTATTTAAGGTGGTTAACTAGAATTTATGAAGAAACTAGGTACAGGCAATCTCTGAATAACAGATCACACATTTCTGTCTTTTTTTTTAATTTTTTTTTAGTTACTCTCACTTACTGAGGTCCTGTGTGTTCGTGCTGGGGGGCACAGCAATCGGCTGACTAGGGAAGGTGCAGTCCCAGCCCTCAATCACACACTCTTCCTCCTCACCTGCAAAGAGGTCAACACATAATGATTATTTAACACGTTAACAAATGAAATAACAGAACAGACAAATCAACTTGTTGATTCCATTGTACAGGACCATCCAAATAATCTACAATATGAAAGTAATTTTAACCTGTCTGGAAAAAATCCTTGTGCTAAATCTACGGTTGGTAATCTTGAGAAACTAGCAAGAGTATGCTGGATTTTAAAAATCATCCGACTGAAAAACCCAGCCCAGTGTTTCCAACTCTTTTCCACTGAAAGAAGCTCGCAGCACTAGCAGCCACACTGACAGCTTGTCCCTTCAGCCCTCCCTCCAAAGACACTCCACAGATTGGCTGTTCTAGACCATCATCAAATAGTTCATTCAAACTCAACAAAAACTAAACAAAACTCCACAAAACCGTCTTAATTTTTCCAACAATCAACAATTCTAGTTTGGTTGGGAAAAAAAAAAAACCCCTCTTATTTAACCGAATCAAAGGTGGAGATATGCCAACTCTGCATGCTGTTATCACCCACTGCCTCTCTGTCGTCGGGGGCAGAAGATTAAATTAGCAAAATGACAAACACATTCATCCAATTGCTCAACCCTAGCGGGTTGACGAATAGTTTCAATAAATTTAACAAAAACATTGTAAAAATTACAAACCCTATCTTTAAGACGTGAAATAATTGGTATACTGAAAGAGACCTACTGAAATCTCAGACTAATCTTATTCAAACGTCCCCATATATAAACACACATAATGTACAAGTAATTTGATGTCAACATTTCAGTTGAAATGCTTTTGCTTGCTTCTCTTTTCACAATTACAATCACAGACCACAAACAAAAAATTGTCGTTTCCACCAATTTTGTTCGTAAAGAACAAGAACTAGTCGCACACAGATTCCTTCTTACGTGATTTAAGAGGATTTGTGGCGTTCATTTTCTTGTTAATTTTCCCTTAAGTATAACCAAAATCTACAAGTGGCCCAAACTTGTCGAATGAGTGAACAGATAGTATGACCCTCTCCACAGAGGAAAACAAACACCGATGATGACGATGACGAAACCTCACCAATGTGCACCTCCTCATGATCAATGGTATTCATCAGGCTGAAACATAATTTACGACAAGTTTGTGAGGCCCACTGAGCGAAGGAGGAACGCAGCACTTACAGGCCATGTCTTTGAGCTGGTCCACTGTGGGGAGGACGGGAGGCTCACAGCTTTGCAGAAAAAAGATGATCAGTAGTGTCAGAGCGTAGTTGTTGAGCAGAGGACCGGCACCACCGGGATTACCTACATGTCACAATGCAAATGTGATCACGTTAATAGCTGATCCAAGAGTAAAGGTAATTAGGGTGCTCCTCAATGAAGATCACTCGTATTAAGTTTTGATTCTATATCAGGGAACACAGCCTGTACCATTTCAACACAAACAGAGATGTGCTAACCACAGCTTGTGTAACTAGGCACTAAACAGTATTGCAAATCCAGACAGTGGTCAGAGAGATCACAGGGGCAAGTGGAGCGCTACTGACATCTGTTGACCAAATAATGAAATAACTACCTAAATGAACAAATAGCCATAACACACTGCTCTTGAGTGTGAAAAAATACATTATTCCAAACAGAAATCGATGCTATACGCTATGCTCTAAGGTTCAAGTCATTTCGTCTTACCAGCCAGCTGCTTCTGCTTAGCCCAGTAGCGGACGGTGTACGCTAGAGGCCTCAGCCGGTGATCCACCCCTGAACACAGCTGGAGGAAGCGGGTGTTCCTGACTGCCAGTCTAGTGAAGGAGGAAGAGAAAACCATACTGTACTTCAGCTAAGTGTACAAGATAGAAATGTTTCTCACCACATCTGATGACTTTTCATGCTACACAGTAGGGGCGTCACAATTCTCCAAATACGCGATTTGATTTGACTTTTGATTTTAACATCACAATTTGATTCAATTTTGGGTGTAAACATCCCATTGTTGGACTATGGCATCTCACTGGTTTTATGCTCTGACAACTGTCTTTTACACTTTCAAACTCTTCTTTAACCCTCATAATGTCCTCCCGTTTGCCATATACCTTTTGTCCTCTGGGGTCAAAATGACCCCACTTGGTTTGACTGTTATTTAAAGCATATAGTATAAATATTTCATTCATTTTTGTGTTACACCTTTAGTCTTACTTCAGTCCAACCCATTACCACACATTTTTCCCTTCATTTTGGAATTTAGGGCCAATAGACCTTATTTACATGAAAGTATTTTTTGAGTTACAAGAATAAATGAAATGTGGGGTCAGATTGACCCCAGGACAATATGAGGGGTAAAAAGAGGCTGAATTAGAAAGCGTTAGACTATTATACATATAATTAGACTGCAACAGTCTACAACAGAAAAAGCTGCATAGTTTCAATATCAGTGTATGTGTGATCCACCACAGTACATAATCATTACTTACTATAAAAAAATATTTTTTTTTTGTCATTTACTGTCACGCTTGTTTCTCTCCTCTCCTTTTTCCTCTAATCGCTGTGTGTCAGTAACGATGGAGGCGGAGCTTTGTGTGCACTGAGAGACAGCACTCTGCTCCGATTCAATAATGTTGAGCAGAAACAAATGTGCATCTGGGCCGAAATTCATCCATGGTGTTCTGTCGGAAGATGCAGTGATGGTTAAGGATACTAACTAAAGTCTGCTAGCCATTGGGCTAATTCATGCATTGTAAAATGCCACAGGCATATGCAGAAGTGCCCTGAATATTATAGCGACAGGGACAGCCCACATTTCCCATCATGCCTGCCTCATCCTGAGTGCAGGACTGGGTTGTTTGCTCTTTTATGTTCCAAAATGTGTTAGTTTTGTTAGTGTTTGTAATGTAGTGTGTCTGTCCAGAACATGGTGAGTTATGACGGTAATTGTGATTTTATGCTGGTTTATAGTTTTAACCATGAGTGAGGTGGCGGTTACAGTTCTTGAGTCCTGTATTTTCCTTCAATTGCACTCAAGTGAGAGTGGGCCATGATTGAAATTGGAAATTAATTTCAATCAATTTCTGATTTTGAATCAAAAAAAGCATCAAGGAAATCCTAATAACTGTTGACTAACCTGTTGTTAATGGAGATGTCCCCCTGCAGGTTAAGCTCGCGGTGATGGAACTTAACTACGGGGAGGCGAGCGGTGACCAGGCTGACTTTGTGCACACTGGGGACACAGCGTCTAAGGATTGTAGCCACGAGGTCCAGGACCTCAGCCGGAGAGGCAGTGGACAGATCAATATCAGACAGGATGGAGTCCTCGGAGCGGCCATCGTCTGACGTGCCTTCCCCTGCCTGAAGAAAGAGGGAAGACAAAAAGGAAAAAGACGGATGATTTAGTGCATAGCAGGCTCCCTATTAAGTTACATTACTTAACATTTTGGCTTTAAATTGTGTAAATCCAAAACTTTATTTCCAGTACCAGCAATGAGGTACAAATGCATGTTATAGGCATCAATTACTGCGAATGTAAAAATGTCAGACCTGGTCTATAGTGGACTTGGCATGGGCCTGGAACACCTTGGTGTTTTCCAGGTCCAGAAACAGGTCTAAGTCGCAGGAGTGGATGCCGAAAGTGTTTACAGATGAACCGAATGGCTGAATCTGGCTGTCTGCAATCAATCAAAACACAGAATAAGAATAAAAGAGCGCCTCGGTCTTTTGCATGATTAATATTGTGTAAGACAAGATTTCAGAAACTGACTCTCCGTATACACATTTACTAAAGGGTCACCTGGAAAAAACTCTACGAAAACCTCCTGCAGGAGTTGAACCAGTAAGCCTCTGGCCTTCTTTTCGTTTTCTCCCAGCTGAAATTGCTCTACGACGTGCTGCATCTGTGCATCCACCTGGACGAGAACAAAGGACAACACCTTGGTAACACACATACGTGTTGTAACAAGCTGTTCTATACTGATTACGTCAGACTAACGGTACACAGGGGTGTTTTTGGACGTGAGGGATTGCCTCGCTTCCCAGCACTGGAAGCTTGATGGGCTGCTACTAGACACAAGGCACCTGATTGGAGAAACGCTTTCCCTCATAGGCTGCTGCTCCCAGCTTTCAAACCAAAATTAACATGGCGGTACATTTGGAGAATGTTTTTCTCTTATATTACAAAAATAGTTCACCGAAATGTATTTCTGATAAGAAATCAACCATGCCGTTGCTAAATCTGTCTTCTTTTCAATCCTCAACTGCTCTGGTCACATGCTGATGTGTCCTTGAGCATGACACTAAACCCCAAATCCATCAATGTGTGAATGAGTATTTAGATTAGATCCTGATGGGCAAAGTGGGCTACACCTTGCATGGCAGCCTCTGCTATCAGTGTATGAATGTGTGTGAATGGGTGAATACTGACATGTAGTGTAAAGTGCATTGAGTGGTCGGAAGCTATAGCTTGTCAGCATTTAGTTTCTCAGGAGTTTCCAGAGGCGGCGAGCTGTGCCAGACGCCCATAATTTTCATAAAGTGGAGCTGATCCCAGCTGGCATTAGGCGAAGACAGAGTACATCCTGGACAGGTCGCCAGTCCAGCACAGGGCACGCTCACATTCACATAGTCATCAATTAACCTAAACTGCATGTCTTTGGACTGTGGGAGGAAGGCGGAGTACCCGGAGTAAACCCACGCTTACATGGGGAGAACATGCAAACTCCACACAGAAGAGTCCCAAGCCGGATTCAAACCTGCGACCCTCTTGCTATGAGCAGAGAGTGCTAACCACTGCACCACTGTGCAGCACTCAAAAGATATAATGTCGCAATAGCAGTCCCTGGAGGCTATAACACTCCTTACAACCAAGTGTATTTGCCATCCTTGAAGAGCCATGCTTCCATTTGCATAAGCCTGGCTTTGTGTTTGACAACAAGATGCTTACTGTCATCAACTGACACAGTTGAGGTTTGAGACGTTCGAAAACTTGTTGGAGGTTCTGGGACGCATTCTTCTTGGGGATCAACTTGAACTCCTTTTTATCCCGGGGTTTGACACGCAGCTTCAAGCCTTTCATCTGATGTTGAACACAGGACAGGGCCGCCTGAATACTGTCAGTCTCAACGAACTGCACGATGGCGTACACACCCTGAGAATGTAGAGTGACACAGACTACATTCAGGTTCATCAGTCACATTCAATATGCTATAAAGAAAACGACCGTCAGCACTCTTTGTACAAACATATACTGTAAAGACAAGCATTACGAGGCTATCGACAACATTTAAAATGAGCTGCATGTCACTGTGAACAGCTGGCTGACCTTGTCTTTATCCATGATAACATCTGAAACAGGCCCAAACTGCTGGAAGTACTCAGCTATGTCAGTCTGAGAGATGGCAGGCTTGATGCCACTGACAAACACACTGTGCTCCTCCTGTGATTTCCTGGATGCCCGCACACTGCTCAGTGTCTGGTGTTTCCGCCCTTTGACATGCTGATCCAAGCTTGCCACTGTAGGGAAATTTAATATGAGAAACAAAACAACAGCACTGGAAAAACTCACCAAGCTTCAATTGGCATCATTGGGCAAAAATCCCATTATAACCTTTCAGCATACTGTGATTCAAGCGTTCTGAGAGAAAATTAGACTTCTGCACCTCCTCGTAGCTCTGTTTTCAGGCTTTAAAAACATCTAGCCCAACGGAAGACTTTGGCCAATCACAGGTCATTTAATTGTTTCTATTGAGCGTTCTATTGGCTATGGTCTGACTGGTGGGCAGTGCTTTGTATTTCCTCAACTGATCTCGACATGGCTGCCGGGTCACAAACAGTAACTACAAGATGTTTTTTTGAACACATCTGAGGCCATTAATAGGCATTACAGTAACAGATTATTGATTCATATTTGATCAGCACTGCGTTGCTTGACTGGAGTTTGTGATTGACAGCTGCTCAGCTAAGCTCTGATTGGTTGTTTTCCTCCGATCTGTGAAATCTTGTAGATGCCTTTAGGAGCACCGGAGGACACAGAGGAGCATTATTTTGTTTATTCAGATAACCTGTCTCATGCACTACTCACAAGTTCTGGTGACCATTTAATTTTTTTAAAAATATTTTCTACCTACTGCTGCTTTAAGAAATACGTTTAACCATATGCAGCAAGACAAATACATCTATTAGACCAATAGCCTTTGCTTAGCATAGTTTAACATTAGCTAGCTAACTTCTGATACATGACACTGACATTACAGTCATTTTAAAAATTACGGTAACGTTGTACTCATAATTAGTTATTTTACATCCCATAACGCGGTTACCGACGTGCCTAGAAAAAGTTACAGTCTCATAAAAAGGTGTAACTGGAAACATGAACTACAAGTTAAATGTGGCTAAATTAGCTTCCGTTACTTACAGTTCGGTATGTTGACATTGCACAGGACGCAGTGAAACCCTCTTGGTGTCGTTTTTATATCACCGTCTGCTTCCATGGCGGCAAAAGAGTTAAGTGTAACTATAAAGTGAGGAATAAATCAACAACTAAAGCAGTCGGCCAAGTCTGACGCCGACTGCTCTCCATGTGCCGCAGACTCAAATCTCCCTCCAGCGTTGGGTGTACGTTTGTTCCGGGTCCGTCTCAAAAATGTGTCCGGGTGGTTCTCCTGTTTTACCACCACGTTCCGGTGAATATTATTTTACCTAGTTGTGTTGCAAAGCCTGAAATTAAAATATGCATCTTTTCTTTTAACACTTCGGTGCTGATTTTTAACTATGTTTCATATTAGTGTCATAGCATACTTTTTTTTATTATTATTTATTTTATATGTCATATGTCTGAACAATGGCAAATCTTTTCAAAGAGGTCTAAAAACAAAAATATTTTGCCATTTTCAAGCAAATGGATTGAAATGTCTCAATACACTAAAATGTAATGCTGGTTGATGGATAATTCAAGTTTAAAGTACAATGTAAGCTTAAAGTTTGTTCCACGTGTTTTCTTGGTTAAAAGCTTTGTGGAGTTTTCTTCTAAACCTGTCCATCTACCAAATTACGCTTGTCTGTCTCACCCCCTTTACTTAGCCCTCTTAGAAGGTAATGTGTTTTATTATGTCCCATGAATAAAACCAATTTTAGTTTTCCTCTTGCCTCTTATAAAGTCAGACCTGCACCAACATTACATGAAGGTAAATGTAATGTCATTCCACTTTTCATTCTCATCTTGAAAATCATGACAATAGAGGCCAATCACAGCAGTATCTGTACCCTCAATAGGCTAGATGTAAGCTTCAGGTGTCAGCGCTTTTATCTTTCAAGACATTTGTTGGATTATCATCTCAGTCATTTTAACCCCACATATGCACAGAACACCAGAGAAATGCTTGGAACAAAAAACAAGTTCAGTCAAATTTTTCCATTGTACAAAAAAAATTTAATAATCACTTTTTTCCACCATAAAATATATTTGTAAAACCAGTAATGACCAACATACAACTTGTCACAAAAACGATGGTTAAGACAAGATTCCCTGCTGTATTGAAAAAAAAAGAAAGCAGTGCTTCATTTTCAGTCGATAAAACTACTTTCTAAAATGCAGTACAACTTGATAAAAATGACAAAAGTACAAAAAGAAGGAAAAAGTCATTAGTATTAAGAATATGTACAAATGCCTTTATTTCTTTGCCTGTCTGCCTCGTCGTGTTTTTGGCTGTGCGTCAGCCTCGACACTTTCCACCTCAGCGACCTTTGCCCCTCGCCTGGCTCTCTTGACGGGCTGAGCTTCAACAACTTTGTCTGAGAGATCCGTCTCTTCAGTTTTGTCAGCATCCTTTGACACGTTTTTGCTTTCAGTATCTCCAAATTTTGACTTCCTACCTCGAACTGCCTTTACAGGTGTTGCTTTTAGAATCTCTATGTCTTCCAAGTTTGCTTTCCACTTGACGGATTTCTTGGACGTTTTGGCGTCTTCTACAGCAGCACTGTTTGAATCAGCTGTGGGCTTTGCTGCTGCCCGTCTCTCCCTTTTGGCTTCCTCTACTGAAGTTGATGCAGGCTCTGAAACCAGGACTGTGGATTCTGCGTTGGTCTCCTCAAGGGGAAGAGCTGCGCCTCGACGGGCTCTCTTGGCCGGAGCGGCTTGTGAAACTTCGGATTTCGCAGAAGTTTTGGACCCCCGTGCCCTGCTTTGTTTAATGACTGGAGCGTCTGGCTCATTCTCCTCTTCAGCCTCCAGCTCTTCAGGTTTTTCCTCTGTTACTACGGCAGTGGCTCCAGCCTCTTCAGTAACTTGTTTTCCTCTCCTACCCCGTTTGACTTTGTCTGTGGCGCTGACGGCAGGGACCTCTTCGACAGGGGTTTCACTCTCTGGATCTTGTTTTGTTTTCCGTCCTCTCCTGGGTTTTGTGGCCTGTTCATTCATCTTCATTGGTTCAGCCACTACCGGAGCTTCACCCTCCTCTGGGACAACCATTTCAACAGCCTCTTCTCTTGGTTCTACAGGGTCTTGCTCCGCCTTCCTGGTTCTTATTTTTTTAGCTGGCTCCTGGGATTTAGTAGTCTCCACTGATTCTTCTTCCTGTTTGGCATTTCTTCCCCTCTTAGCCCTGACTGGATGCTGCTGCTTGGTCTCCTCAGCAACGACTGTGTCTTCTCCAAGTTCATTTTGTTCAACAGTATCTGCTTTGGTCTTTCTCCCTCTTCTGGGTTTTACAACAGTAGGAACAGACTGTTCGGGTTGAGCATCACTCACAGCTTCATTTTGTTCAGGCTCTGGTTCAACAGGTGATTGTTTAGTTTTTCTCCCTCTGACAGGCTTCCCGACAGCTTCCTCTGCAGGGGGTGTAGAATCATTTTCTTTTACTGGAGACGTCTGGTCACTCACAGCTTCAGTGGAAACCTCAGTCGCCAGTGTCTCCACAGCTTTCTCTGGTTCTGTTTCAGGTTGCTCATCAGTGGTGCTTCCTTGAGGCATTGTCCTTCTGCCTCTTGTCATTTTTGTAACAGCGGGCGGCGCTGCAGCTTCAGCTTTCTTCCCTCGTCTTCCTCTGACTGGAACAGGGACGACAGGATCTTCAGTGTGTTCTGCTGCCTCCTGTTTATCCTCAGCCGATTTACACTCCACCGTCTTTGCCCTTCTGCCTCGACCAGGCTTCTTCTGAACGACAGCTGCGACCACTTCTGTGACTTCACAAGTTGCCGTTTCCACTTCAGACTGACTCTCGGTTT
This sequence comes from Pterois miles, assembly GCA_947000775.1. Lineage (NCBI taxonomy): Eukaryota > Metazoa > Chordata > Actinopteri > Perciformes > Scorpaenidae > Pterois > Pterois miles. The sequence continues at coordinate 3,178,500 of CAMQGK010000299.1, forward strand.
CAGGTGTCTGGAGGACAGTTTCCATGACATCTGATGATTTATTTTCATCACTTCCACTGGGCACCACTTCCAGCTGATCACTGCAGAATTCATTTGCATTTGTGTCTAAAATAATGGAGAAAACAAAGCAGATTTTACATTCATAGCAGCTGAAAGGATATCAAAATTAATCTGACATTTTTTAATCAGTTCAAGGTGTACCTTATATATATATATATATATATATATATATATATATATATATATATATATATATATATATATATATATATATATATATATATATATATATATATGCATTTCATACTCTTATCAACTTAGGAGTGGACAAACATACTGCTTTATGCAAATGTATGTATATATTTATTATTGGAAATCAATTAACAACACAAAATAATAAATACTGTCCAGAAACCCTCACAGGTACTGCATTTAGCATACAATTATATGCTCAAATCATAACATGGCAAACTGAAGCCCAACAGGCAAAAACAGCTGTCAGTGTGTTGTCTTGACTATGACTTGCCCCAAACTTAATGTGATTATCATAAAGTGGACATGTCTGTAAAGGGGGGACTCCTGGGTACCCATAGAACCCATTTACATTCACATATCTTGATGTCCGGGGTCAAGGGACCCTTTGGAGCATTATGTAGGCACCTTTGCGAGAAGCTAGTATGACATGGATCAGTGGATTCTTTAGGTTTGCTAGTTTTATTTGATACCAGTATCTTCATTCTAGCTTTAAAACTGAGCCCACAACCTGAAAACCACAAGCTGAATGTACTTTAGTCAACACTTACTTATTTTAAGCTAACTCAAATGTCTTGTTTTGGATGATGGGACATGCACAACTGTTAACTCTCAGTAATGGAAACACATTTATCAAATTCTGTCATTTTTACATGTGTAGCATGGGGTTAGGAATAGTTTTAAGTGATTCGGTTTAACCCAATAACATGACAGTAGATAGAAGAAAGAAGAAAGAAAATGACATACCTTTTGTTGTGTCAGCCTGGGGAACGTCATCACTGTGTGTACTGGGCACATCTTGCTGCTCTGGCACCGATTGCTCAGCTTGTTTGGGTTTTCTCCCTCGCCTGGGCTTCGACGCAGCCTTCTCCAGGGGCGCTGCACTGTCGTTTGCTTCCTGTTTGACATCAACCAAGGGACTCTGTTTGCTCTCAGGTTCTGGTACCATTTCAACCTCTTGGACTATTTCAGCTTGATCTTCAGAAGATTGGTCTTGCTCTGCCTTCCTTGTTCTTCTTAATTTTTTAGCTGGCTCCTGGGATTTAGTAGTCTCCACTGATTCTTCTTCCTGTTTGGCATTTCTTCCCCTCTTGGTCCTAACTGGAGGCTGCTGCTTGGTCTCCACAACGACAATTGCGTCTTCTGCCAGCTCATTTTGTTCAACAGTATCTGGTTTGGTCTTTCTCCCTCTTCTGGGTTTTACAACAGTAGGAACAGAGTGTTCGGGTTGAGCATCACTCACAGCTTCATTTTGTTCAGGCTCTGGTTCAACAGGTGATTGTTTAGTTTTCCTCCCTCTGACAGGCTTCCCGACAGCTTCCTCTGCAGGGGGTGTAGAATCATTTTCTTTTACTGGAGACGTCTGGTCACTCACAGCTTCAGTGGAAACCTCAGTCGCCAGTGTCTCCACAGCTTTCTCTGGTTCTATTTCAGGTTGCTCATCAGGGGTGCTTTCTTTCTTTGCATTTCTGCCTCTTGTCGTTTTTTTAACAGCAGGTGGCGCTGCAGCTACAGCCTTCTTCCCTCGTCTTCCTCTGACTGGAACAGGGACGACAGGTTCTTCAGTGTGTTCTGCTGCCTCCTGTTTATCCTCAGCTGCTTTAGACTCCACTGTCTTTGCCTTTCTGCCTCGACCAGGCTTCTTCTCATGGACACGATCTGTGGCAGCTGTGTCAACTTCTGTGATGTTGCCAGAAGCAGTGTCCACTTTAGGTTGCTCTTCAGATACGTCCTCATCTACTGTGTCCACTTTAGGTTGCTCATCAGATACGTCCTCATCGACTGTGTCCACTTTAGATTGCTCTTCAGATACGTCCTCATCGACTGTGTCCACTTTAGGTTGCTCTTCAGATACGTCCTCATTGACTGTGTCCTCTTTAGATTGTTCTTCTGAGACGTCCTCATCTACTGTGTCCACTTTAGGTTGCTCTTCAGATACGTCCTCATCTACTGTGTCCACTTTAGGTTGCTCTTCAGATACGTCCTCATCTACTGTGTCCACTTTAGGTTGCTCGTCAGATACGTCCTCATCGACTGTGTCCACTTTAGGTTGCTCTTCAGATACGTCCTCATCGACTGTGTCCACTTTAGGTTGCTCTTCAGATACGTCCTCATCGACTGTGTCCACTTTAGGTTGCTCTTCAGATACGTCCTCATCGACTGTGTCCACTTTAGGTTGCTCTTCAGATACGTCCTCATCTACTGTGTCCACTTTAGGTTGTTCTTCAGATACGTCCTCATTGACTGTGTCCTCTTTAGATTGTTCTTCTGAGACGTCCACATCTACTGTGTCCACTTTAGGTTGCTCTTCAGATACGTCCTCATCTACTGTGTCCACTTTAGGTTGTTCTTCTGAGACGTCCTCATTGACTGTGTCCACTTTAGGTTGTTCTTCTGAGACGTCCTCATCGACTGTGTCCTCTTTAGGTTGCTCTTCAGATACGTCCTCATCGACTGTGTCCTCTTTAGGTTGCTCTTCAGATACGTCCTCATCGACTGTGTCCACTTTAGGTTGATCTTCTGAGACGTCCTCATCTACTGTGTCCACTTTAGGTTGCTCTTCAGAAACGTCCTCATCTACTGTGTCCACTTTAGGTTGATCTTCAGAAATGTCCTCATCTACTGTGTCCACTTTAGGTTGCTCTTCAGAGACGTCCTCATCGACTGTGTCCTCTTTAGGTTGCTCTTCAGATACGTCCTCATCTACTGTGTCCACTTTAGGTTGCTCTTCTGAGACGTCCTCATCTACTGTGTCCACTTTAGGTTGTTCTTCAGATAAATTCTCATCTACAGCTGCTTGAGAGATAGTTTCCATGGCACCTGAGGCTTCACTATCAGTGGGACCACTTGGCACCTCCTCTAAATGGTTATCAACGGGAACTTCATTTGCATCTGCTTCTAAAATAAGACAAAAATATATATTAAAAAATAAGAAAACAAATACAGGAAAATGTAGTTGTGGTAGTTTTAGCTGTTGAAATATATGTATCAGGTTTCAGACATGTTTTGACAACAGTACTCCATAGCGAGTAGCTTTTGTTCTATGTAGAGCTGCAATGATTCATCGATTCATTGTCAACTATTAAATTAATCGCCAACGTTTTTGATAATCAAGTCATGGCTTTGAGTAATTTTTTTTAAAGAAAAATAAGTAAAAATTCTCTGATTCCAGCTTCTTAAATGTGAATAATTTCTGGTTTCTTTATGGCTCTATGACAGTAAACTGAACATCTTTGAGTTGTGGACAAAACAAGACATTTGAGGATGTCATCTTGGGCTTTCAGAAACACTGATTTTTCATCATTTTCTGATATTTTATAGCCCAAACAACTAATTGAGAAAATAATTGACAGTTTAATCGACAATGAAAATAATCATTAGTTGTAGCCCTAATGCTATGATGCTTTCAGACAATAAATTCAATAAATTCTAGTACAAGAAAAATGACTTTTAAAATGACGACTTCCATAACGTTTCGGTAAACACATCCCTCAAAGTGTGTTTGTTCTGTTATTTTAATCTCATAAATAATTTTAACACAACAAACAAATCAAAAGGATAAATACCTTCTTCTATGTCAGCTTGGAGAGCATCAACCACATCGTCATGTGACTCCTCGGGGGCAAAGTCTAATTCTATATAAGGAAAGACAATAAAACCACAAAAAATGAGTTCATCACTGTAATACAGCTTACATAACCACTCCAAGTAATATCATTTATTACTCATCTAACATTATTCTTATGCAACTTGAGAACCAACTAACCTTTTGCTACGTCGTCATCACAATCCAGAGGCGTTTGATCTGAAACCTGTTAAAATAAAAATCAAAAGCAATTCAGACAATGAGCACTCACTTTGAAATAAAGCAATTAAACAACACAAATGTCTTGTAAACCTAAATGTTTAGTGTTTTATTAATGAAACGATAAACTGCAAATACAGCTTGCTCAGCTGTGTGAGTACCTGACACTCGTGTTTAAGCTATTTACCCAAATCTTTGTATTTCATATTCAATAATGTGAATGAGTGGCTAATATTTACTATCTAGTATTCGGTTCATCGTTTACCTCATTTGTCTCTAGTTGTACTGTGGGTTCAGTCACTGGCTCCTCCATGAGCTCTTGAAGTCCCTCAGAGTCTTCCACTGGTGCGTTACAGGTCGGCCTCAGTGTCTCCACGAGTTCCTTAACATCATCCAAACTCGCATGACCAGCTTCGAGAGCTTTGGGAGTTTCCAGAGGTTTCTCTAGAAGGTCTTCAAGAAGTTCAGCCTCCTGTTGTTCAGGCGTGTGTTTGGGAGATGTCCGAAGTTCCACTTTGATGTCCTCCACCGGTTCAGCCTCCCGTCTTGGAGTCTTCATCATCCTCTTCACTCCGGTGAGACACTCCTGTTGTTCAGGTTTCTGTTTAGGAGTTTTCAAAATCTTCCTTCTCAGGTCCTCAACAGGCTCAGCTTTCTGTTTTGGTGTCTTCATCATCCTCTTCACTCCGGTGAGACACTCCTGTTGTTCAGGTTTCTGTTTAGGAGTTTTCAAAATCTTCCCTCTCAGGTCCTCAACAGGCTCAGCTTTCTGTTTTGGTGTCTTCATGATCCTCTTCACTCCAGTGAGACACTCCTGTTGTTCAGGTTTCTGTTTAGGAGTTTTCAGAAGTCTCCCTCTCAGGTCCTCAACAGGCTCAGCTTTCTGTTTTGGTGTCTTCATGATCCTCTTCACTCCACTGAGACACTCCTGTTGTTCAGGTTTCTGTTTAGGAGTTTTCAGAAGTCTCCCTCTCAGGTCCTCAACAGGTTCAGCCTTCTGTCTGGGCGTCTTCATGATCCTCTTCACTCCAGTGAGACACTCCGGCACCATTGGCTTCTGTTTGGGTGTTGTAACGGAGGTCGTCTTTGACTCTGTGCACTGCTGTTCGCAAGAATCATCCGAGGCAGGGGTGTCACTGACGACGCTAGACTCTTGATCATCATCAAGGAGGCGTTTGACTGCCTCTCTGTTGTAGCTTCTGTCTTTTACTGTAGATGAAATGCTCAGTGGAGACACCATCATTTCACCTGTAAAATAAAGTCACATTTTTTAACATTTAATTACCTAACAGGCTTAATCTCACACACCCCTTAGTAGGGTTGAGTACCGTTACCCGGTATTAAACAAGCACCGGTGGTAAATCATTACAGAATGGAGTACTAATAACCTTATCAATTCCTTTTAATGTTTTGGTGCAATTAATCATCACACTGCAACGTTTATCTCCTCTGCTTTGTGTCGGGGCTGAGCTCCACCAACCTCCCACACTAACACCCACACAAGTCATCAAACAGCAGAGCAGAGAGGTGGGGGTGAAGACAGAAAAAAGGCCAATACTTTATCAATACACCTGTTCAATAAGCATAAACATGTAAATGTGCAGAAAAGTGCCGTTTTAATCTGCTCTGTCTGATGTCCGTGTTCTTCATTCTCTCTAAACTTCACTCACCAATATGTTTATTTTATTGACATTTCAGATTTGTTTCAAGTGAGATTATTGAGTTTATATAGTGGCTTTACTTTTCTAAACACTACTGTTGCTGCTTTAAAACATTTAGTTATATTTAAAATATATATAAATTCTAATCCTATTCTGAATTTATTCTTTTTTAAAATGGTAGATTAAAAAGCAATTATTTAGTTTAGTTGAAATAGAACCGATAAGATTAAAAATAAAGAACTGAACCGATGAGGAATATCGATACAAGTAGCAGTATCAATAAAACCCAAACGATACCATCCCTACCCCTCACTCTTCATGATTATGTAGAATACAAATCTCATGCTTTGGTTCTCTCCTCAGAAATAATCCCACCACACACAGTACCTGGCTCCTCTGGTGTATTCAACACTGATGGTTCCACCACAGATGTGCCCTCTGGTGTCTTTGCAGCATTGATCTCATTGATTACAGATCTCGTCTTCCTTGGATTTACAGGAGTCTTTAACATCTCAGAAATTCCTGAAGACACAACACATAATACAAGCAGGTACAAAATGAAAGTCCAAATCACATTTCCCAAAACAGTTGTTCCCATTAGCTGAGCTGGAAAGGGGGAAATTACCTGTCAAGTCCTCGTCCATTTTCATGTTCCTTTTAAAGACTGCCACATTTGTGACCAGTTTTGGCGCAGCACCAGAGGGATGTACAACTTTTAGTTTGTGAGCTCTGCCCACAACGATGCTAACAGGTGAATCTGCATGTCCAGTGCTGACAAGGTCTTTGAGTTTCCTTGCAGGGGTCTGAGAAGGTTGAGAAGGACATCACTGTTGTTTTTAAAATGCTAACATGGACAAGATATAAACCTAGTTGACACGTAGTAGGAGTAAACACTTAATTTAAGTCCTTTAAGAGGAACAATTTATGGTTTTTGTGAGACTAAAACTTAACTATTACAGTGATGTAAATGCAACGTGTAATCATATAGTATGTTACTTTACCTGTGGTTTGGACACAGTCTTCTTCCTTGTCTTTTTGGTGACTGTTTTTTTAGCTGGAGCCACCACTTCAGCCTTAGTCTGTCCAAATTTCACAATGTCTGCCCAGGAATTTTTGACTAAAAGGAGACAAAAAAGAGAGCATGTCAAATAATAAGAATATTTAAAAACTCCAACTCCAGACCATCACAATCAGAAATGATTTTGAAATACAATAAACAAGTGTTAATGCATTAACTGCTTAACAACCACCCACCCACACCCACACACCCATTATCAGTAAGAGAAAGCTTAAATCACAAAAACAAAGACAAGATTTTTAATTTGAAAGATATATTAAACATTTCAGGGTCTAACATACATTTCATGGATGCACGTGAAATGCCACTTCTTCTGTGCATTACTTTTGCCGCACTCTTTGCCGTCCTTGGAGTCTCCCGTGAGGTGCTCTTCCTCCTTTGCGATATTTTAGGAGTTACAGTGACTGACGGCACCTGGTCAGTAACCTCATCTTCTGCAACTGGAGAAGGTGTGCTGATGTGTGACACAGAGAAGCGCCCGTGTACTTTGGGGGTCTGGGCTCCAGGCGTTCCAGCAACAGTGGGAGACCTTCCCCTTGCAGGAGATGGACTCTTGGATTTTGGGGTCTTGGCAAGAGTCGCAGCCTTGGGAGAGGGTGACTTGGATTTTGGTGAATTCTTGGCAGGAGTCGCAGCCTTGGGAGAGGGAGACCTGGATTTTGGAGACTTCTTTGCAAGGAGTCACAGCCTTAGGAGAGAGTGACTTGGATTTTGGCGACTTCTTGGCAGGAGTCGCAGCATTGGGAGAGGGAGACCTGGATTTTGGTGACTTCTTGGCAGGAGTCGCAGCCTTGGGAGAGGGGGACCTGGATTTTGGAGACTTCTTTGCAGGAGTCACAGCCTTAGGAGAGAGTGACTTGGATTTTGGCGACTTCTTGGCAGGAGTCGCAGCCTTGGGAGAGGGGGGCCTGGATTTCTGTGTTGTCTTTCCAGGCGTTGGAGTCTTAGGAGAAGTATTCTTGGAACCTGATGACTTCTTAGGTGATGGAGTCCTCATTTTTGGGCTATCTGGATGCTCTTTTGTGTCCTACAACAAACAAGAATGATTTCAAATTAGCATATGTGATGGGAAACAATTCTACATAGCCAACACACTTCACTAAAGTCTTACCTGGAGCAAGCCAATGACTGACGCCCGTCTAAGGAGAGACTTTTTGGGTTTAGACGCACACAAGCTTCTCCGTGGAGTGGCTCCTTTGCATAATGGAGAGTCAGGAGGCAGACGTTTGTCAAATAACTCCGGACACAGGAAACCTCCAAAGGAAACCCGTTTCTTCTTTATTTGTGGTGCGGGCAAATCGGCTGCAAGTTCCCCACTTTTGCGTTTTTTGGATGTCTCTTTCACTGAAAAGGGAATTGAAAACATTATTATATGTCAGTAACAAATATGTTGACATAACATGCTTGAATAATTACCGTAGCACTTAACAAATCCAAAGAGAAATAATAGATAGAAATATTCACATATTTAGTACCCTTTTCTACTTTCCCAGAGTTCCTTGGTGATGCCCTTCGATCTGCTTTGGGACAAGTAGCTGCTTGCTCTTCTTGTTCCTTTGTCACTGCAGGTTTGGCCTCCTTGCTTCTCCGTCTTACTGGTGGTGTTGCGGAAATTTGCTCAATAACCTCACATGCAGTAAACCTCTTGGGGGGTGTACGGCTTCTCTTCTGGGGTGAAGTCGCTTCACACTTGGCAGCACTTTCAGCTTCAGGTTTGGCCATCTCAGTAGAAGGAACTTGGAAGGACCTTCTCTGCTTCTTAACAGACTTCGGAGTCCCATTGCTTACATTTTCAGCTTCCCCCTTGGTTTCATCAGCTACAGGAGGGACTCTAGCTTCATCCTTCTTAGGAGTGCTTTTGTCTTCTGTGAAAATGATGGGGTTTCCATCATTTTTCCTGACTGAACCAGGCTTTGGAGTGCAAAACCTCGAGGCAGGCGTTTGAAGCATGCTGGCAGAAGATTTCCGAGGAGTCTTGACATCCAGGGATTGTTTGATCATTTGATACAAATCGCCGAAGGGGGAGGCAGTCTTGCTCTGCAGCAGGCTATCATCTTCCTTGGCCTCCACCTCCGCAGTTTTCTCCAGGGATCGCTGGATGTTGTCATGGTTAGTGCCATCTTTCAGATGAGGGTCTAAAAATGAACGAAAAACATTTAACATAAAAAGGCTTGTATGCTTATAGCATAAATAAAATTAAAAAACAAACATATCAGATTAGAGACTGGAGAAAAGCGGCATGAAAGCCAAATATGAAAATAATTGTCGCAAAGCCTTGTATACAATATGAGAGGGTGTGGACAACTGTGTACAACTGTTTAATGTAAAATGGATAAATTCACGGTTCTCTACTTCAAATTCACAGCAATGATTTCTATCTCCATTTTTCAAATTATTTCACGTTAAACTTTTATTCTATCATGTTTAATCACCTGCAACAGAAATACCAATTCTGGGAATGTACAATAACTGCTCAAACATAGCACTTTAAAATGGCTAATTCAGAAGAACCACCATCACAGTGTCTCACCTGTGGACACTTCGGTGATCTTTTCTCCTGTTTCAGTGGCAACTGCGTCCACCACTTGCTGATCTTGAAGAACCTAGGCATGAGACATTTTTATCAGCAAATTTACTGTATAAGATTATCAAATTCATCAGAAGTGACAGCAATTTCAAGATGCTGGAAAGGCTGCAATGCTCTAATGATTAAAGATAAATAACTGGTAAATTACTTTGAGGGTTTCAGTTTTGGCAGGCCTCTTCTTTGGTGTTGGTGCTGGAGGGTACTCAAACCTGAAATGACAATTGGCAAAATAAATGTGAGCAAGACCTCATTTGGATCTGTCATGAAAGCAGTAAATTCTGGGAAACAGGACCGTAGGTTTCTCATTTCCATTGTTTCCTGTATGTGTGCTCTTTTAATACATTCTGCCTGTTCTTAGATTTAATGTGCTCTTGGAAGTACAGGTGAACATGAGAGGTGAAACCATCGCTAGAAAACAAACACGGTGAATGTGGGGCCACATAACTGTACAACTCTTGTAGAGACAATAGAAACAGCATTTGCAGCTGAAGAGGGATATTTCAATGGAACATTAATTATGGAAATTAAATGGTGTGAGCTCTGGTTGTAGTAGATTATGCTCAAATCTTTCAGTTTACTGAGTGGATGGTGAAATTCAGATGAACTAATATCTGTTCAGTGGGCAGTACCTTCTACCAAGAGTAAACACACTGAACAAAGTGTACCAACACCTGACTTTTTGTCAGTGCTTGCATTCTAACTTTTCCATGAAATTTATCTTGGTGCAAATTAGGCTTTAATTAAAATTAACAAAAGCAGTTCAAACTTGAAGATCGTATTACTTAAGGGCAAATGCTGACATCAGCAAACTCATTTGGTGACTACGGAAGCCAAAAGTCTGAAGCAGTTCCCTTCGTACTCACCTGAAAGAACGATCAAACACAGTTATCACATCTCCATGCTTCAATCGCTCAGACTGCAGCAACGTCTCTCCGTTGACACGAGTTGGACATGAAGAGCTCAAATTTGTCAAAATGATCTGGGAAAGACAAACATTAACGTCACCTCAAACACCGTCTGTCAAAGTAGCTCAAAGCAGAACACCAGCAACAGCTAAGCTTTCACTTCTATCTAGGACAGGATTCCCTGCAGTAAATTCACACGATTAAAATATCTACAAAATTAATTGTGATCGAAATATGAAGATTAATGTGACAACAATTCCTTATTGTCGTAGTCGGGACCTATTATACTTAGTGTTATATAGTTTTTTGTGCAAGTGTTAAAGGTCTGCAAAGTTACAAAGCCCAGAGTTCAGCAAAAAACAGTCACTAGAACTACCTGAAACGCCTTTCTTTAAGTCCCTTTCTTCTGTAATGTGATGATAATGTCGTAAATAATACATTTGCATAACAGCTAGGTTGGCACACCTTAAACAAAGCTACCAGTGGACCAGCTGACCAATCAGAGCAGACTGCGCTTTACAGGAGGGCAGGGCAGGAGCTAAAATTGATTGTTTCAAACAAAGACATAGGATTGCAGCAATCTGACTTTTTCAGACCTAACACCGATACCTGGGCTTTGGTATCAGATCTGATACGAGATATCGACCTGATACTAGTGTTTAATTAATAAGCTGTATGCCTCACTGTATGGAAGTGACTGCAATCATTCTTTTATATGCAAGGAAACATCAGGCTTGACTTAAACACTGCTTTCCTAACAAATAAATACATAGATATATATTTACTGAATTGATATTAATCATTAAAATGAATCACACACCAGTAACTTCAAAATTAATTACAATTCAAGTAGAAAACTTTTTAAAGTAGCAACAAATTATTCAAAACTTAAACAGGGATTGAAATTCCAGCATATAATGTATATAGATATAGAAATTAATTGAATAGATCGGCCCCACCAATATCCAATCCAGCTATTTGACTCAGTATCGGCCCGACGTCAATATATCACTAGTAAGAGGTGCGCCAGCACAGCAGGTATGAAAAAAAAAAAGCGTTTTGTGAAAATTAAAGCATGTTAACACTGGAGGTGTAAGAAAATATCAGGAAAAAAAAAGAATATTGCGATATTATGTTTTTAGATACTGTATCGATTCACAAAAACACTTTTTAATTAATAGTTTACAGTTTAGTAAATACTTTTACATTTTCAAAGAGATGCGCCTTCTCAGTGTATGTCAAAGTAGTGCTATGATGATGATGTTGGATTTTACAGGGACTGTGATAAATGCAAATGCAGATCCCATTGTTCTGATTGCATAAAAAAAAGATTGTATGCATATGGTGGTGTGTTCTTTATATGACCATTTTCCAATATGTTGCCTTACTTACAGTATTACAATATATTGAGTCACAACCCCTGTATTGTGATACAAATCATATTGCCAGATTCTTGCCAATACACAGACCTACTAAATGATGTTCTAGTAGAAACCCAAAATATGTGTATGCACCTGAAAATCAGCATCATAGATCCTCTTTAAGGTGAAATACTGTGACAACCTAATGTGGTCATGTTCAAAATGCGTTGTTACCTCTTTATTTTCATTGAAGTCAATTCTGCAATGCTCCTTGGAGACTTGAGGAAGCTGTATACGAATATCGCAGTCTGACCTCCTGTAAGACCACAAAAAAAAAAAAAAAAAAAAAACGTGTCAATAAAAGAGATGTTAGGTGGAATGTAACTAGCTTTGCATGCAAGCAGTGCTTGTTTATAAGGAGTAGGTCAAATGCCCCATGGTCTAAAGGTAAAATGAACTTAGAGGTTGTACTTGCAAGAACAAGTGCAGACATGCTACAAGACTGACATCACCAGTAATGGCCCGCCTCCAGACTAAAGGGGCTTTTATAGCACATCTGTCCACCTCAACAAGGGCTACACATAGTAAATGTTAGCTCATACATAACATGTGCTTTGTAAGATACACGTCTTATGAGAAAACTGGTGCAATTAAGATGAAACGAGAAAAGAAAGGCCATTTAACATGAAGTCTGAACACATGGCATGGCAAACTAACACTATATCCACTAAATGCATTTTTATTGACCTCACCTTCCAAATAAGCATGCTGCAGTAAGAGGAAACTCAGTCCCATCTCCTCCACTCCTCTTGATCACGACTAATTTCCCATGCAATGGCATTTTCGTAACGTTACCTGTAAACATGAAGCAAACAAGCGTCAAAACTGTACAGAAGGCTAGCTAAACAGCAACGACGCCGGGCTAACGTTAGGTAAACAAAGGAAACCTAAGTTGTTTAATAGAGTTTTGGACGTTATCGTTGCAGCTCAACAGGTCGCTGTTGTGTGTTACGTTAACTTAAAACAACACGACTGACAATCCGGCGAAACCCCACGTGCAGTTTCGCCGCGATGGAAACATTATCATCTTCTCAGAAATAGATGTCAACGTTGAAATTACTACAAAACGTGATACGTTTTTCAGTGAAACGGGTAACGTTATTGTTAAATTAGCCGTAGTTTAACCATCGTTATGTGGCCTAGCACTCAGCGACAGACTGGTAAACATTTGTAGGTTTACGGTTGTAGCCTTACCTGAAAGTCCGCTCAAAGACGACTCAAATTCTGGAAATCCATAAACATTTATCCGGGGTGTGGAGGAATTGTACTATAATATCATATCAGACTAAACGTACATTTGATATCCTACCATACCCTACAATGTACATCGACGAATGGCTAACGTATGCTACCTTACAGCCGAGGCTAGACGTCTCTCGCCGCTTCCACATACGTGCCGTGGTATCACTCCGCCACGCCACTAACACATGGTAACTTTAAAAAAATACATGGATTAACTGGTGTTTTGTGATACAGTATAATGTGTTTTTATGTCACTGCTTTTTTAAACGTCTATTCTGTTCTCGGTATCAAATTTAACTCGCACTTATTTGAAAGGGACTATTTTGTTTACGAATTTGGCGGAGCAATCTCACTACGGTAAGTGGAATCTGATTTGAAAATGTTTGAAATTCCGCGCGAAGGATTGTGATTGGTTGAGACGTCACACTAAGAGAAGAAGGCGGGGCATAATATTTGGAGTGTTTCCGGCTTCCTCATGAAAATACGGATTGGCATTTCTATTTGTCCAAAGATTAAAACATATGTATATTACAACAATTATAATTATATTTCTCAATTTGTTTTAATCCTCTAGACGATCTGTTAAAGATGGACCTATTTTCCAAATGCAGTTAAATAGATCCTCAGAAACAGCCACAGCTACGTCCATATTATGCTCTGTTTGATGGTTTTAACATACACCATATGAAAATCTTTAGTTATTATTTACTTTAGTAATCTATTATTTCACTCAAGACATTTTGACATTTCATTGCAGAAAACATAGGTGTGATTAATAAAAAGGGCTGCATTTCAATTACATTCATGTTCCAGGGCCCTGATATTATGTGTCCTGGTTTATTGGTGTGGTTTACAGTGAAACCTAAATGGAACAGAGCCATCATTAATGCTATTCATTGCACCTGTAATTTTCAGCTTTGAGAATAAAAATGTGAGTGAAAAATGTTAGGTCCGTATTTGTAATAATATGCTCTCAAAATGAATCTGTTAATAAATAGCTAATGGAAATACAAATATTAGTATCTTAATTTTTTTGTTCAACTCATGTAGCTTGTTTCAGTGTCTAGGAGTGATAACTAGTTTGGAAGCAATTCATTCACCAACTCCAGCAGTGAGCACAACATATTCTGAAAATAATCAACGTACTGTGCACTCTATACAGTATATATATAACACATAGTAGAGCTAAACCTCACACAATAATCTGTAAATCCAGCCCAAAACTAGTCCGGATGTAGAGTTTCTGATATCATTTCTCCAATACACATTATATTGTAAATTTCTCCACTGTGGGACTAATAAAGGAATATCTTATCTTATCTTATCTTCTTGTTAAAGGTTATATTGATAACATTTCTATGTGGACCAAGCATTTAAAAAAATATAATACATTCATAAAGCTTTTAGAAAGGTGCCAAATAATAGTATGGCCTTTCCTCAACAAAAAAGTTATGTTTTTGAAATAGTCATATAAAAATTTTGGCAGTTTCAAAATTAATGTTTTGTATCTGTGGAAGATATCGGACCTTTCAATAACATTCAAGCTGTCCAAAGTTATCAGTTGTACCTGCAATGTGAGTCTGTGTAATTTTAACTCCAATGGCAGTTACAGAATAATGTCAATTAAGAAAACATAGCCATAAAGTCTGCAAACTCACACAGTAATGTATTTTATACAGCAATATATCCAAAATGTAGAACATTATTAGCCACCACAAACTAGGCTACTGGTTAAATCGGACCAAGTAAGGCTGTAAACCACTGAGGGTATTGATTTAAGCAAAGGTGCATTTTACGGCTTGTGAATAAACTTCTCAGAGGAAGGAAGCATCACTTCTTATTCAAAAGTTACCGCGTTTAGTTGCAAAGTTTCACTTTAACTTAATGCTGATTTTGATGGTCATTGTTATGAACACACCCCTGTAGCAGAGAATGAAAAGAATGACACACGTGAACAACACAAACACATTTAATATTAAATGTTGGTTTTATTTTTTGATCTTTTTTTTTGTTGTTTTTGTGTTTTTTTTCCAAAGTCGCTTGATAATCTTGACAAAATTGCAACATATTCCATAATTCTCAAACTGACGGTGTGTCTGTTGCTATTCCAGATTAGCTGTGGAGGGAAAAGTTGTGCGCTGTTCTGGACAGGTGAAGTCCTAAATGATGAAAGCAGCTTTGACCGTACAAAAAAAAAAAAAAGAAAAAAAAAAGAAAAGGAACACATCATGAACGACTCAGAGAGACTCCACACTGGCATATCCTATGTCGTAACGTTGCAGGGGTCAGGGTAAAGAGTCTCTGCACGAGTCCTGGTCTGCCAGGCCGAACAGAAACGACTGAAACAATTCAGGGGCTCAGTAGCAGAAGTGTGTGTATGTGTGCGTCTGTGGAGGGGTTGGGGGGGTTGCAGCACAGAACATAGAACAGGCCAAGCACACAAAAATGATTCCTTCCTGAGACATTGGCGTGTACAGTAATGATGGTCTAGATGAAACGTGTGTTAACGGTGAAGGCGTTTTGGCGTAAAGTGAGTCACAGGGTGCGAGGTTGCTCTGGATCCGGCTTAAAGTCACATATTTCCGTTTCTACCACAGGCTGCCAGGGGGAGATTTGTGAGGACTTAGTCGACAAACATCACATTTGGGACCTTCACTTGCCACTTGACCACCGACAGAGCAGAGGCATCACTACAATCTAGTCTTTTCCCATCCACTACAGTTTACTGATCCATTCAGAGACTACTGAGAACCACTTTGTGTTTAATACAGTGTGTATGTACACCATTCTTCACATTTTAACTCTCCTTTGAAGCTGAGCTGCTGCGGCTCACTTGAACCTGGCTCACCATTTTCAGAAACACCATCTCTTTCTGCTACATGGCCAAAAAAAGCTATGCCCCGACTGGAGTGCTACTTTGTCATTCTACTGTATGTAAAAACATCTTTTAAAAGTGAAGGGCGGGGGTTGAAATTGTCCGTGAAAGCCACATTCTGAACAGCCAGTGATTGGTTAAGGGTCTGTCCAGTATTTAGTAGGACACAAAAACATGAAAGAACTTCCTTCAGTAAAATGTGCTCAAAATGTCTTTTTCTTGCATCACAAACCTATAAACAAAAACACATAAAAGGTATTCTTAAAAAAAAAAAAATCAGGTGAAGCCTAAAACTCTTCATAGTTTTAAAGAAATGAATACAGCTTATATACACAAACTCAAAGGCTACTTAAAATACACCTTAATAATGAATCTTCATTAATCTGATTTCTTGAAAGGACCTGTGACCATATCATACAACCAAGTTCATACAATCATTTTTTTTTCCATTCCCTTGGAAGCAAAAAAAAAAAAAAAAAAAAAAAAAAAAAGAAATAAAGGAAAACAAATCCAACCTGGAATAGTAGGTGATATTCATTGCGACTTGTTTTCTGTGCACATTTGTGTGTGTTTGCATGTGTAGACTGCAGAGAAATTTCAACATCTTTTGCTTCTTTGTTAATCGGAATAATGTACAAATGTGATAAAACTGAAAGGTCTCTCTCAATACTCTCGATGGGTACGAAAAGATTCAAACAGTGGAGGAGTACAACAATTTCTAATCTCAGAGAACATGTTCTCGTTTCAACCTTGCCATTCTGTCCCTCGACATGTCAATTACAATAGTTCCTTAACTTTTTCTATATATATTTATATATCTTTTTGTACGAAATCTGTTTTTCGAAGTTGGAAAAAGACCCAGAGTCTTTGAAGAGGGGGGGTCTTTTGACAAGTCCCAAGCTTGCAGTCTGCCTCAGAGTACAACAAAAAAAAGTGTCCGGTGTTTTTTGTCAAGTCAGTCTTTATGTCCTTGATCTTATCTTTGTCCCGCGGTGCCCTGCCCACCCTCGGTTCCGTTCGAAGCTGGTCGCCGCTGCATCCAGATTTGTTTCCATTAGTCTTTTGGAGAAGTTATGGAGAGGGAGGGGAGCAGCAGTGGAGGGGGAGAATGGAGGGAGACGTCCTCATCAGCAGTGTTTACGGTGTGGTCTCTCAGAGGCATCCTGTTGCCCCGGCCCGCCCCGGCCTTACCCCCCCTCACATTGGGACGGTGCTCCAGAGTGAGGGGAAGGCAGATCAGGAGGTGGGGATTTGTGTCGTAGGAGAGGAGGAGGTTGGCTCTGCCGGTCTCCTGTGTTCAGCAGTCAGGGTCAAGGCCCCCTCCTCCTTCGCCCCTCCTCTTTAGGACATCGAGGGAGGAGACAGAGAGCGTCGTGGGGAATAATAATAAAAAAGGTGGGCCGCTACTACGGCGATTGTGTGGCTGGACTGCTTTGGGCAGAGCTAGGGGACAGACTGGGGCTGCAGCTGCCCGGGGGGCGCCGCTGGGCCGTCCGCCTGCGGCCCCGCTTTCCAGACCTTCTGAGTTCTCCAGCATCTCCTGGATGAGAGGGGGCATGGAGCCGGGGATCTCCATCTTCAGGGTGATGACACGCTCAGCTCCTGCAGGGAGGGTTGGAAAGAGAGATGGGAAAATGTCAGCAAACATTTTTTTTAAATTTAATATGATATTAACAATCATTTAATCAACTAATCGTTTCAGCATTATCCAGAAAGAACCCTAGTGAGGGACGCAGACCTTTAGCGCTGATGCTCCTCAGATCAGTGATCTTCATCAGCATCTTGGGGAACATGTGCGGTTTGTGGGGCCTCCTCCTCCGTACGTAAATCTTCAACGCCTCCAGCAGTGGCTCCTGCAGGATGTCCACCTTCTCTGCCTGTTCCAGGTCCTGACGATCTGTGGTGAGACACACAAAGTACAGACACAAAGGCGTCAATATCTCCTGCTTTCATAATCACAGCTAACCACTAGGTGGTGCTCAATGAAAGAGCACAGCATTGGCACCCTCTTGCTATTTCATTCAGAGATACCCTCAGTCCAGGTCATAGCTTTAATAAACTGTTAAGGCTGTGTCACTATGATTGGCAAAGAGCATGTTCAGTAAGTTTTGCGGAGACTTGCCGTACCTCCACACAGCAAACAGATGGCGCTGAGCAGCCCCGTCTCTGCGTCGTCCATCTCCAGAGGAAGGAGCTGGTTGGCAAAGGCAAAAACCAGGTCGGTGAGGGGGCCGAAGCCGGCGTTGTGCATCTGGGTTCGGTTTAGCGTGAGTCCATCTGAGAAAGTCATGGTGTCTTGCTCTGGTGTGTAGCGCGTACAGATCCGGAGTATCTGGAGATGGCAGAGACGGAGCGGGGCAATTGGTTAGACATTTGAACCTCTACTTCTTTAAAAAAAAAATCTGGTCAGTGATATTTTGCAAATAAAAACATGGCGGGCCGCTGTTCTTACCAGGATGTCCAGACAGGCGGCTTTGAGCAGAGTGATCTGGTCGGCGATGGTGAGCGTCGTGAAGCCAGGCAGCTGCTTAGCAAACTCCACTGTCTTTATGATGCACTTGGTGGAGAGTTCACTGAACTTGTCCCACAGGTCAACGTCCAAGGATACACGTCGTTCTGAGCTGTTAGTCTGGAGGAGATGAGCACAATTGTCAGATATTTGCAAGTAAATTTCATTACAGCTGCCGGTGACACAACATTATACGGACACACAGATTGTCAGCGTCATGCTACTGACCGTAGTGTATTTGCCCAGCTGGCAGAGAGAGGGGAACGTTTCCTGGTGTGCCTTGCGAACCCTGTCGATCATCCGCTCTGTGTCGGGACTCAGCACGTAGCTCTCTGTGCACTCCTGCTTCTTCTCATCCTTCTTCTTCTTGTTCCGGTCGTTCCTCACTGCTGTAGTTGGGAAAAGAGAGTAGGATTACTACATGTGACAGAAACTTTTGGCTCAAGCGACAAACTTCGGTTCGTGGTTCAGCTATATTTTTAGAAATAAATAACCTGCAGTGAAAACCAGACTTTTGTCAGACAATTAAATCTGTACATATTGCTTGAAAAGGTATTGTAATATGCCTATATGCTCCACATAATAACTCCCACAAGGTAAACTGAAATCAAGATTAGAGGCAAAGTCATCAGCAGGCGGAGGATGCTCTGTCTGCAGCATCCACAGCACCACTTTTCTTCTCCTATGCTATAAGATAAATGTTGTGAGACGGCTCCATCGAAGAACGGAAGCAAAAGAAAACCTTGAAATAATCCAATGTGCTTTCCCTCTGGGCGATCTGGCTGAGAATATTGTGCTCACCCCAAATGACAAAAAACACCAGGCGGGGGTGTTTAGCATTGGAATCCCATTACAGGGTCCATCCATTTCTCCCATCCAGACTGGGGTGCAGCTCAGCTATGACTTGGGTTGTATGTGTGTGAGTTGAGGGTGGGGGTAGGATGGGTGAGACGGGGTGCTAGTTGATAAATAGTGGTGGGGGATGGAGCTATCCATAAGGCTGACAAATTGCCACAGCTTTCATTAGGGGTCCCGGCTAATCTAATAACATAATATGACAAATATCCTGCCTCTAATGGTTTTAAAAGGGCTCGGCTGCTGAGCCCACACCGGAAAAAAACCTTCCAGCTTTCTCTCTCTCACTCCCTCTCTCTCTCGCTTATACAACACATGGTCTCTTTCTTCCTCTCATTTCATTCTCACCACTATCTCCCCTTTCCGAAATTGTATTTCTTGCCCTTTAAATCATCCCACTTTCCTAAACTCATCTCTATCGGTTCTCACATCTCACCTCACCCTCGAGGTACCTGAATTTCCCCCTTGCCTGCTGACCCAAGATCAGATTTTCCTTGTCTTAATCCTAACCTTGACCATTAAGGGCGAGAGCGCTCAGGCTGATGGGAGATCAGTGTCTGTGACAGAGGGGCATGGCCCAGGGCCAGGGAGGGATGCACTACGCGGTGCTGCTGCTCATCCATCAGCCCAGCGGACAGGCCTCCCTGCCTGGGAGAACATGAGGGAAGGAGGAAGGAGGGGGCTGGAAGGCTGATGCTGCACTATGTTATTGCTAAGCACTGCTCGCCACAACAAGAAATGAAGAAGACCCCGCTGTGCAGATGGAGCATGGAGATGCATTATTTGCTAGGGTTTTATTGCTAAGCTAAGTCACCAAATGTGTGGATATATGCAGCAGGAAAACCCCATGTTATACAGTATGTGATGATCATAGACTACAGAAGTGAATGTAGTCACTGTGCCATAGCCCATTGTTTGACATTTTGGCCAAACGTAACAAAATACAACTACCAGCATCTCCAAATGTCAATAATTAACCTGTTATATGTCTTTCTTTTTTCATCTGCACAAAAACGTAGGTGTAACAACTAGCTGTGTTTTCCCTGTGTTACATGTTGGTGCTATGCTAAAATAAGCGAACTGGCTAGTGGCCTCTAGCTTCTGAAGGGGCCAGTTTTATGTCAGAAGTGCTTGTCGGATGGTCGAATAGTTTTGGAAACATCATAGACTGTATATAATAAGTGGAGGGAGTCACCGTGGTATCACCTATTGGTTTGTGGACTGCGGTTTTGAAGCCTCAAGTTTGGCATTTTGGCTGTCACCATCTCGGTTTCTGGCCATGGCCATCTTCTTTTTTTTCTTTTTTTGCAACCAGATGTGACACGAGACGGTGGAGCTAAGAACAACCGAATGCTGAATAACACATTTTTAAGGGATCAAAAAGATTATAATTAACTTTCATGAAAAGGTCAACTCTGATTGGACAACGCTGTGGTTGTGACCTGTCAATCACAATGAATCCACACTGCAAATTATCCCATTTTATGGTCTATCCGACCATAATTTATTAAATGAACATCATGCAGTATTGATAAAGACCTGAAATTAGCTATTGAGACTATAAACTCATGTTTACAGTGTTTACTGAGGTAATAAATAGAGTGAGAAGTAGGCTCACTTTCTCATAGCAACCAGGAGTCGTCCCCTGTTGGATATTAGACAGACTGCAAATTTAAGGGATTGGCTTCACTTTTCAAACCTGGAGGTTGCTGCCTAGTTATGGTGGGACAGTTTTATAAACTATGTCAATGAAAACAAGCAAAAAAAAAAAAAAAAAAAAAAAAAACGAAATGCCTCCCACTTCCATTTACTTTAATAAGCTAATTATGCCTTACTTACTGAAGTAACGCCCTCTTAAGCTTCTGAGGCCGGTTACATAAAACTGTAGTAAGCTGCTGTTTGGGGCCAGCCCCTGATTGGGGATCTATGTGCTGTCTGCCACAAGGGGGAGGGGCGGAGGGCTGCAACACAGCCAATGTCCAATTAATTCACAAATAAAAGTGGGGCATCCCTAGCGCCCAGACATTACCCACGCTGACAAATTGGCAGCACAATCATAAGCCGCACAACACAATTTAATGAAGTCATTAAAGAACTATTAGGCACGACTGACGATCTGTCATGGCGAATTGCCACATGCAATAACTTGGGGGGTGGGGGTGGGGGGGACTGTAGCGGGGGAGTAAAAATGAAAGAAATACTGCCTTCCTTGCTTTTTTATTGTGTGTGTGTGTGTGTGTGTGCGTGTGTGTGCGTGCGCTAACTTCAAGCAATGCATCTTTCAAAACACATTATGAGAATATGAATGCTAATGGTGGAACTTGCATCCTGGATTGTTTGCGGTTACATGTTCATTGCATAAAAATGATTTACAAGAGCCGATGTGTAACGTGTACAGAATACTGTGACAGCACGCGCACACACACACACACACACACACACACACACACACACACACACACACACACACACACACACACACACACACAGATCACTCAATCATTTGTTCTCATAGTGGATTTCAGTCGCAGTTTAATGGACAATTTCTGTTAGGGCATTGGTGTGTATGTGTGTGTGCGCGCCAGTGTGTGTTTGTGTGTGTGTGTATACAAGACAGAGAGAGGTGGGCAGACAGGGATAATTCGTGTGAGGAAAATTAAAGCGCTGGCAGCTCGTCCATCACACAGATTAAATTCAATGGAAAGATAAAAATGTCAATGTTCCCGCCTGCTCCTGCTGCTCGCAGCGCAGAGCCACCGTCGACAGTGATGAAACTTTCTCCCTCTCCCTGTCCTCCAGCCTCTCTCATCCCCCACCTCCTCCCTTCTGCTCTCTCAACTCTAGATTTTCATTCTAACTCACACTGAGTTCAATACTCTCTCCTCTCACCACCTCCATCTTTCTCTACTATCCTGCCTTTCTGCCTGATGTTATCCTCCCCTCGCGCTGTTCTCCATCATTCATGGCTTCATCTTATTTTACTTTTATTACTTTTTTCTATCGCTGAGTAACACCTTCCTTGAGGAACATGTGGGCGATAGCTCTGTTTGGGGGGGTACTGAGTTATGGTGGCTGGCCTGAACGCTCCAACATAAATTCAGGTTCGAGGATTGTACAATAACAAAAAAAAAAAACTTGAAATGGAGACATGTCAGCAGTGGCAATTAAGTTACTTTAGTTGAAGTGTGCTATAAATATGGCATCATATACAGTATATATGCTGCTTGAGAATCCATGCTTTAAAGTAAGACTGCAACCAAGGATTATTTTCATTAATCTGCCAATATTTTTTAGATTATCAGAAAAAATGTCAGTAAATAATGAAAAATGTCCATCACCAGTTTCTCAAAGTCCAAGGTGATGTCTTTAAATGTGCTCTCACAAGTCATAGTCCGATCGGCTAGTCCAAATCAGTGCGATCTTTTTGGTTCGTTTCCTATTTAGTCTGGTCCAGTTTCACGGTGCACAAGTGAAAGTGGACCAAATATTAACAAAAACAAGTTGCTGAGGGACATGTACAGAGTGAATTTATCTTTTTCATCTGGAGAGCTGCCGCTTTTACGCAGGGAATCACAGACTTTGATGCTGTCAATGTTTTTTCACTGTTTTTTTTTACCTTCTCCAGTTTATGACTTTATAAACGTCACTTTCCGTGGACTTTATTTGGCATACTCTGTGTTCTCTTCAGCCCAGATGTTAAGCAAACATCGGACGTCTGCAGAAGTCCAGGCCAGTCCTCCGACCTGTCATTTACCGGTGTCCATCTCAACCACGGTTCTATTACTGCATTCACAACCACCCAAACAAACCGCACCGGAGTTCAACTGAAGTAAAAAGCACCCTAAATGTCTTGTTTTGTCAGGCCCAAACCCAAACCTACTCAGTTTAATATGATATAAAACAACGAAAGGCAGGAAATCTCCATATTTGAGAGGCTGAAAACAGTATTTTCTACTAGACCCATCGATCAGCTGACTAATTGTTACAGCTCTACTTAAAAACAAAGTGAAGTCAACTTCTGACCTCTTGTCAAAATGCACATATTTCTATAATCTGTTTGCATTTCAAGCAAAGAGTTATAGTTTTACGCAGCAGAAATATGCAACCCCCATGTTGTACTGTACAGACTAGGCTAAGGTGTGTATAATATTGTTTTCATGCTTTATTCATCTAAATATCATTGTGACTTTCATTATTCTTTCATGATTTATTGTACATTAACAGGGCTGTAAGAAAATATTGAGTACTGCAATATTAAATTTTATGATACTGTCGATCCTCAAAAACACCATTTCAATCAATAGTTTATATGCAATGATTGACTTACTCAGACTGTTTGCATATAGTGATGTGTTCTTTATACTGAGATTTCCTAAAATTTGATTAAAAAAAAATCACAATATATCGCAGAATATTGAATCATAATCCTGTATCATGATGTGTATCGTATCGCCAGATTCTTGCCAATACAGCCCTAATGTTACCCATCAATTTGACCATGACTCCTGGTCTTCTTTAATCACACACTGTCAGGTTGATGATAATGTGGCACCGGGCTTACAGGCGTTTCCCTTGTAACCCTCCACTTGCTCCAAACAACCCCCCTGCCCGCCCCTCCACCCTCCTTCCCTCTGATGCCGTCTTGCCTGGCATAGCCACCTGGCAGCAGGCCTGGCACTGTCGTCTGGAGCTGTCTACCGACAGACACAAGGTCACCCAGACGTCCCCCGGCGCTAGCAGGGGGTCCACCTTCTGTGTGTGTGTGTGTGTGTGTGACAGAGTGTATGGCATTTCAGTGAGTGCATTTCTGTTAAAGCATTTTTATTCATATCTATTTGTGTTTGTCACCTTGCATGTGCATAATTTTGAGTGTGTGCATGGAATTATGCACAAGCATGCATTTTAGTGTGTGTGTGTGTGTGTGTGTGTGTGTGTGTGTGTGTGTGTGTGTGTGTGTGGCACAGAGACTCCCTGCTGGCCCCAGATGGCCAGCCCCTCCTCCCTCACCAGACCACTTTCACTGGTCAAAGTCACTGCTGAGGACAAAAGATGTGCAATCGGCACTAAATGACCACATAGAAGACGACATTACTGTTGAACCAAAAGCAGCAGAGCAAAAGGTGACTCGAAATCTATCCCATAATAACATTTCATGTCTCCATTCCATACAGAAAACCAATTTTTGACGTATTCAGTTCTACTTATTCACCACTAGATGGCTCTCCAACTCCAGTCTATTGCCCTGTTGTGTGCCTCTGTGTGTGTTTGTGTGTGTGTGCGTGTGTGAAAGAGCTGGCTGCTGTGATCCTTCTAACCATGATTAATGGCCCCATTCAAAGGTAAGGAGCTCAGAGGATAACTTCTTTTACTGTAAGCCACAGTGCTGTGGCATGGGGAGCGCTCCCTGCACTTCGCTGTACCAGAAAGACGAGGTAAATAGCGCTGGGAAGACAAGAGGCAGAGAGGGATGAAGCAACAGAGTTTAAACAGGCCTGTGAGAGCAGGACAGACACTGCACTCTGTCTGCATATGCTTATTATTAATATAAGTCCTATTAGTAAGCATGCATCAGCATTCACGAGTATGAATGTGTCTCTTACACACATTCTAGTGACATGTAGAAGGATAGCAAGTGTGTGTATAACAGTGTATGAAACCCCTGCTGGCCTCTGAGTTCTCTGCGGTCACACCTCTTCCAATTACTTTATCAAGTCTGTGTGTGTGTGTGTGTGTGTGTGTGTGTGTGTGTGTGTGTGTGTGTGTGTGTGTGTTCACACAGCCTCCGGGGTGCAATGATGGGAGCAGACGCCTGCTCTTTCACTCTCGGCAGGTGAGAACATATTCATCACAGAGGCCTGCCAAGCCTGGCGACACCCTGACTGTTATTGCCACTCTGCATCACGGCTGCCCTTTGTCTCGCTTTTACACTGGATACTCTCTTCAAAAAAATATATTTAACAAAAAAAAATCAACTAATAGCATCAGTGCGTGAGGAATTAATATAAACAGTTTTGATTTGATTCTGCTTTTGTTTTGAAAGGCGCCAAAAGGTCACAGAAGGTTCTCAGAAACTGACAGGACGGGATGCGGCGCAGTGCGTAAATAAATAATAAATTAAGTGCAACAGTCGCACTTGAATCACTGCCAAAGCCGATATTGTGTGCGCATCAATAATGAACGCTTAAGCAATGTTGCTGGTGGGACAAATGTCAACAAATGCGGCGGCTTAAGGCTTCCTGCAGTGGTAACAATCAAGCCAAGCCCGCTGGGATTAAAACAACTGTGATGAGATCGGTGCTCGTCCCTAAAGCCTTGTGGGGAAGAAAGGGAGGAGGAGGAGGGAGTTCTGGGTAACGTGGTATTTATACTCACACTCCTTGGACATCCCGACTTCCAGGCACTTCTGCAGCCGACAGTACTGGCAGCGGTTGCGGGTGACTTTGTTGATGATACAGTTCTTCTCCCGGTGACACGTGTACACCATGTTCTTCTGGATGCTCCTCCGAAAGAAGCCCTGCGTGGCAGAGAGACGGAGACGTGAGGAGAGAGGACAGGTGTTCGGCGGGGGACTATCTTAGCAAATAGAGCAGCAAATAGATTACTAAATTATCTGGCAAATAGAGCTGTGCTGTTAGCTGTTCCATGTCGGACCAGCGTGCGGTTATCCTCATTAATGCCTTTATTATGTGCTTTGGTTGTCTACTGCAAACTCCCGCCTCCTATGTTGCTCATGTTTACAACGTCCCTTTTCACCCAGTTCCCAATAAAAACTTACTTGCCAGGTTAAAAGTTAGGGCTGTCAAAGTTAAAGCTAAAATAACATGTTAATGCAAATTCCTTTTAACGCCACTAATCTCTTTATCACATTAACACATTTTGTGATTTTTAGGATGTAGCAGGCTCAGTTTTAAAGCTAGAGCCAAGATACTGGCATTATATGAAACTAGAAAACCTAAAGAATTCATTTGTACCAACCATGTTATACTAGCTTGTCAAAAAAGGCTAAATAAGGCTCTGAACTTCTGCTAAATTTTGGTGAGGAAAAACTGGCATGGCCGTTTTCAAAGGAGTCCCCTTGACCTCTGACCTCAAGATATGTGAATGTAAATGGGTTCTATGGGTACCCTCGAGTCTCCCCTTTACGGACATGCCCACTTTATGATAATCACATGCAGCTTTGGGGCAAGTCATAGTCAAGTCAGCACACTGACAGCCGTTGTTGCCTGTTGGGTTTCAGTTTTATTTTAAATGCAGTACCTGTGAAAGTTTCTGGACAATATTTGTCATTCTTTTGTGTTGTTAATTGACTTCCAATAATAAATATATACGCACATTAGCATAAAGCAGCATATTTGCCCACTCCCATGTTGATAAGAGTAACTAATACTTGACGAATCTCCCTTTAAGGTAAAAAAATGTGTGATTAATGTGCGATTAATCATGATCAACTATGGACAATCATACGATTACACACCATTAAATATCTTAATCGATTGAAAGCCCTATTAAAACAACAAAAAAAGAGGCCATACTGAATGTCCACATGCAACTGAGATTAAAAGGAATTTTCTACCAAACAGTTGACTCTTTAAAAGGCTTATGTCATAATCTGGACAGAGACTTATTGATTGCCACCACAACACTTACATTCTTTTGGAGATGTTTCAGGACCAAAGGCTTTTGGGGCAAAACGCACAAGGTTACTGGGTGCCGTATAACCGCGGCCTAGTTTACACTGCCAGAAATAAGCAACTCTAGATCCAGGCCAAGCGCTTATTATTAGAGAGAGGGAGAACATAGGCTGAATGTAGTGTTGCAGTGTGTAATCCCTCCTTTCTTGCATTGCCCTTTTCAATCCAACTAGATCGAATAAAATACATTCAAAAATGTAACATGAGGTAGAGGGTAAATTATAATGAGCTCATCTCTGGTCACTGAGCTGGAATGAGAGCCCTTCAGGGAGGCTAATTATGTTTTGATCGCACAAAAGGAAGACATAGAAACAGAGGAAAGTATCGCTCCATGATGCACAACAACTTATATTCTCCTTAATACCCAATAAAATCAAATGTCAACCTCAGTGACCTTAAACATCCCTAGTGTGTCAAAAAGATAAAAAGAAGTTAATGCAAATCAGCCCAGACAAATGTAATACAGGTCAATGTCAGTATTGATGTGACACAGTGGGACGTGGGTTATGTGGGAGGGGCTAGCTGGGGAGAGAGAGGGCGGTGGGGTGGGGTAGCTTCCCGCCAGGGAGCCCCCATCCCATGCCGGGGGATTAGCTCTGCTAGCCGACAGATGGCCGGTGGACCTAAGCCTGCAATTTGTCCCTCTCGGATCACCAGCCTCTTCTTCTCTCATCTCCCGTCCACTGCCACAGAGTGGAAGTGAGAAGAAGGCTTCTAATGAACCAGCGATTGTTTCGATTACACGTGGTAGACTTTGCTTCCGGCTGGTAGAGGATGTGTTTCAAACCTCAGAGGGAAGGGTCACGTCATTTAACCTTTGTCTGGATTTCATCAAGGGATCACATCTGCTTTTCAAGCAGTTGTTGCGTGAAATACGTATTTAGTGACGAGTTAAAAAAATTCCAATCAAAGTCCTGCTCTTCACGCGCCATTTCCTGCCTAGAAATAAAAGGTCTGGTACCTCCAGCAGATACTTAGAAACTCCTCTGCTGCCTGAACAAACAACAAAGTGGAAAGAACAGAGCTCGTAGCGTGACGTTAATTCTAGCTGCTGATGCTGAGGGATAAGTCTGTGGCCATTGTGTGCGCCTGTGCTTGCGTGTATCACGTCCCCTTTGATCCGACGGTGCCCTGACCCTGACCCTGGCGTCACAGGGGATTGACCCGCTCCCTCCTCGCACCACGAGGCTCAGGTGCCCCCTCGCGGCACCTCCCGATTGGCTGCTGCTGCCGGCTCGCGGGCCAGTTGATTGTTCCTGCCCCCTCCCCCCTCCCCTCTCCTTCTTTTAGGAGTCATTGCTTCCTGCGGCCCTTAAGCCTCTTTTTGTATCACCGCTTAATCCACCCGGCGACAAGAGCCCTCAGCAGGCCTGTCAGCCACCCTGCAGCGTTCAAGAGGAGATGAGAGCCGCCACGAGGAGAGCAAGAGGGAGGGAGGGATGGAAAAGAGGAGCGAA
The DNA here is from genome assembly GCA_947000775.1 of Pterois miles. Classification (NCBI taxonomy): domain Eukaryota; kingdom Metazoa; phylum Chordata; class Actinopteri; order Perciformes; family Scorpaenidae; genus Pterois; species Pterois miles. The sequence goes on from CAMQGK010000299.1 coordinate 3,206,838, forward strand.
CGGCGGCGGCACACACATGATTGCATGTGTCATGTGCTCTTCAATCGCTGTCTACCTGGTGTGCGTTATGAGCCTCGCGCATTTATGATTGTGTCAGCGCCTTCCACTTTGCATGCGTGTGAGGAAATGCTTTATTAAAGAGCGAAGCAGGGGGGAAGTCTGGGGTTGGCGAGTTCACAGGGAAGCACAGGAATCCTCTCTTACGTGACTTTCACACTGTGCCCAGATTAAGAGTGCGTTCCCAGCCTCCCACTGCGTCCATGCATGTGTGTAAATGTGTGTGTGTGCTTCTATTACGAAGCCAGCAGCCCACACATTAGTAGAGACGGATGCTTAGTAAGAGGGCTGAAAAACGCAGCAAATAGGGGACATTCTCGCTGGAAGCGACGGTTGGGGATTTTGAAAATATGGCCGCTTCCCTCCCTTCGCAGCGGATACCGGGAGGAGAGATGGCCCGCTGAGTGCTGCCGTGCCTCCAAGACAAAAACATAAACATGAGGGGGTGGGCATGCATATTTAATGTTTAAGTGTTAATATCTGGAGGGGGGAAAGGAGTGCAACGCCGGTGCGTGTGCGAGGGCGGTGGAACTTAACAAACGAACGAGCTGTCTCCAAGTCGCAGAGCTCGACATCCCCCTCCTGTTTCCTCTGTTCGCCGCAGCCCCCAGGAAATGCCTTTGTAGTTTGGCGTGCCGCAGCAGAGCCGGCGCTGCTAACCCTCAACTTACCCCGGTCTCTGATGAGACAACCATATACAGTGCGTTCACATGCCTGTAGTGTTGAATTATTGAGCGCGCTATGCCAAGTCATCTCCTCTGAAGTATAGAAAGGCATCCTGAATTTTTCAAATTAGCACTGCGGCTGTTGAGTGGGCACACAGGGACAGGGGACTACGACTGACGCTAGCTGCTGAACTTTTATATTTATATATATTTTTAGAGTTTTACCCAACATTCCTAATGATTATGATGTTAATAACCAGTTGAATTGTTGTGTTCTTTGATGGTGGTGATATAAGCTTTCATATCTTAGTTGCTTTAACATTCAAGGGAGCAGAGAGCATGTCAACAACTGATTATAAAACTTCTGAATTAAGTTGTCATTGCTCTAAATTAATATGCACTGCACAATATCTGTTTGCTGATAAAACAACATTGATATCCCCGATGTACAATAGCCTCAAAAAGCTCATTTTTGAGCTGTCAGAGAAAACAACACTGTGACCACTAAGGAGAAACAACTAATTACTCAAGTTTATAGCTTGTCTATTGTTTGCCCTCCTGCTATGTTTATCACCGTTACGAGTTCTTACCCACCATTAGCAAGTGTCACACTGTGGCGTGTTTAATATGTTTTAAATGTCTATGACGGACCTTACTGAAGGGACCACTTTGCAATAACGTAGCTGACCGCTTAAAAAGTACACAACCACTGCCTCTGCTTGAGGCGACATGAGCTTCATACTTCTATATTGGTCCAACAACCACATAGACGGCGGCTGTGATTTCGCCTCATTATCTCACTTATTACCCTACTTAATCAGATGCTATTAGACAATGGGGAGCACTGTTAAGGGGACACAATAAAAGCGCTTTGGGGCTCGAAATGGCCGCAGAGTTGCTGCACAGCTTTTGAGATGTCAGAGTCGATGCTTTTTAATTAGTGATGTCAAATTTAATGCGATAATAACACGTTAATGCAAATTTGTTTTAACGTCACTAACTTCTTTAAAGCATTAACGCTACTTGCTACTTGCAATTTTACGACTGTAAAACCAACCATGTCATACTAGTGTTGGGAAGGAGGCTAAATAATACTCCAAACGTGTCTTAAATTTGGACAAGGAAAAACTGTTATGACTATTTTCAAAGAGGTCCCTTGACCTCTGACCTCAAGTTATGTGAATGTAAATGGGTTCTATTGGTACCCAAAAGTCTCCCCTTTACAGACATGCCCACTTTATGATAATCATATGCAGTTTGGGGCAAGTCATAGTCAAGTCAGCACACTGACACACTGACAGCTGTTGTTGCCTGCTGGGCTTCAGTTTACCATGTTATGATTTTATCATTTTTTTATGCTAAATGCAGAACATGTGAGGGTTTCTGGACAATATTTTTCATGTTTGTGTTGCTAGCTGATTCCCAATAATAAATGTATACATACATTTACATAAAGCAGCATATTTGTCCACTCCCATGTTGATAAGAGTATTAAATACTTGACAAATCTCCCTTTAAGGTACATTCTGAACAGATAAAAAATGTGTGATTAATCATGATTAACTATGGACATCCATTTTAATCGATTAACAGGCGTATTTTTATTTATTTATTTATTTTTTTAAATAAGCACCTGGAAACAAAATGTAGCAGGTTCGCTCTCGCAAGGTTTCCCACGGTCACATCTCCCGGCTGTGCTAAACTGTTTGGAAACATTAAATTGGTAACTGTTAAGTAACACTACTTTAGAAACACCCATTATGAAACCAGGTTACGTTAGAAATATTTGGTGCATCACACAAGACATTATCTCAGCGAGGGCAACTACGCACCATCTTCCCTTTTCTCTGTCTCTCAGACACACTGTCCAGTCTCGAAAGTCAGGAATAAATGTCCACTAACCAGCATCAAATATGAGTAATAGATTTCATAGGATAAGTAGGGGTGGGGGAAAAGATTGATACAGCATAGTTTTGTGATATTTTGAAGAAGTAACCATCTTATATTATATAAATTATTAACCTCTTAATATCTGACGGCCGCTATTTTGTCTTTCATAGGTTGCAGAGAGCTCAGTCTTAAAGCTACTGGCATCATATGAAACTAGAAAACCTAAAGAGTCCATTGGTACAAATCTTGGCATGTAGCTTGCCGGGATGAGTGCAAAATAAGGCTCCAAATCTACGCCATATTTTGGCGAGGAAACTATTTCTAAAAGGGTCCCTTGACCTCAGGATATGTGGAAAAAAGCAGAATGTGGAGTTGAAAAAAGATAGTAAATTACAATATATGTTATTGCAACACTCAAAATGTCTTAAAATTGCAGGAAGGGTGTATTGTGACTTAAGTATCACAATAATATCATATCGTGGGGTCTCTGGTGATTCCCACCCTTGATGAGAAGTATATAACATAGTTTGATATACAATAACTTTGGTCTTAACATGTCTATATGCGTATACATTTTGTCAAACCTAATAAGATATTATCAGTTTAGAAAATCAATTTTAAGGATCCTCACGGAGCAGCACAGCCAGCAGCCGTTTGGTCGCCCCTGTAAAACAGCACAGGGGTCGGCCTTCACTCACTTTGTTAACTTTTTATAAGTCGTGTTTGGGGAGCAGGTTGAGTTTCATGGAGCACTTGTGTTAAAGGGTTAAGTGTTTGTATGTATGAATGCTTGCCTTCCTGTGCCCTCGTCATTCATTTCCCCCCTTCCCCCCTCTGTGCTCTGCTGCGCTGACCGCCTTTCTTTTAGTGTCAATGAGTTCAGCCGTGGCCCCTGTACCCCGACTGCCTAATCTGCTGCCCCTTCAACCATCCCCACTCCGCTCTTTTCAGCCGCTCATGCCTCCCAGAGCATTTTCACTCTCGCTATCTCACTCCCTGCCCATTTTGTATCATTTTGTCTACATTTCTACATTCCTGCCTTTCCTCACTGGTTTCTTTCTTTTCTTTCGCTGCTGCTGCCTTCTTCAGTATGGCTTTTCCTCTCTGCTCTGCCCCCTTCCTTCCTTCCTTCCGCACATATGGCAACACATACAGACCACAGTATTGGCTGCACAGTCGATAAGTCAAAGGGTCTAGCAGGCACCTGTCACCAACAGCACAACCCCGCCCGGCTTCATCAAACAACTCCCTACCTCCTACCTCTTGCTGCACACAGGGATTCACATGCTCCTGTTTGGGTTAAGACTCAACAACTTTGGGAATCCTGAAATTCAAGAATACACGATCGCCGAGCGAAAGAAAACAAGCTGGTTTGTGAAATGTTGACACTGTGGATTTATAAGGTTTGCACCTGGCAGTGAGATTACATTAGATTCCACAGATCCCTCCTCCTCCTCCTCCTCCTCCTCATCTCTATCCTCCTCTTGAGCTTACACAACTCTGGCTCTGCGCCTTGGGAAAAGCAAGATAAAGAGAGTCTGTGTGCTGCTCATGCTAGCAGGAGATCATGTATGCATGCACGCAGCAGCTATCAACTGATAACAGAGCAGATGGGGGCTATAAGTCCTCTCCAGCACCTGTATAACATGGTTGTATTGATAACAGCCGACGTGGACACGTCAGCACGGCTGATAGGAGTAAAACTGCATGGCTGACAAAGTTCAACATACTGTACGTGATTAGATGTTATATACGTTATCTTGTTTTACAAAGTGCGCAGATATAGGCTGCAGTTTTTAAGAGGTAACTGCATATTGTCTAGGTCATATCGATGATTAGGCAGCTCAATAAAGCAGTAAATGGTTCATTTCCAACATAAAATTCCAGCGTTTAACATTGAAAAACCTCAAAAGGATGTGAAACACTCAAAATGACTTATCATTTTCATCATCTCAGCCTGTAGTGCATTTTTCCCCCCCCTACAAATCACATGAAGGTTACAAGATTGACAAAACGTCTTGCTTGCTCGGCAGATTCAGAGGACGGCTGGGTGTCTCACCTTGCAGCCTTCGCAGGCGCTGACACCATAGTGGTACCCTGAGGACTTGTCCTGGCACACGAAGCAGGGCTTGTAGACGCGGGGCGGCGGGGGCGGCGAGGGCGGGCTTGGCACTATCTCCTCTGAGCTGGTACTCTGGGTCTCTATCGCTGTGGAGAGGAAGAGGAGGGGGGAGGGGTTAGTAGTGAACACTATCAGATGGAGCGTTGACAGACAGGCAGCATTAATCGATATTGGTGGGACAAACACAAAATCTCCTGTGTACACACTCAAGCACAGATCTTAAACAACCCCAGTCCAGACTGATACACTGCTGCTGACAACATCCAATACGAATCACCAGAAGGGGAACTTACTCACTTTCTAACAATGTGTTTTAAAGAAAAAAAAAAAGAAGTGGAAGGACAACTTCTTGATCAGGCTTTTTCAGATCCGCCATAGGAAAGACTACAAAAATATCTTCAAAGAACAAACACTTTCACACACATAGATCATCAAAGCACCGATGAAAGCAGCCTCTGCAGAGAATCCCTATTTATTGACTGCTGAAATTATGGCAAGAGGCTGCTTTGCCAGCACGGTTCAAAGACAGGTTTTCTCCTCTGATTCACCGCACTGTGCTTTTTATGTATTTTTGAATTGTGCAGTCTTTTTAAGTATGAATGCCTGGAAATATTAAAAGGATAAAACATAAACTGAGCAACAAATACTGCAGACAAGGCTAAGCATACTTCTCGCTAATCGTTGTAACTTGTTTACCCCCCCAACCAAACATTCCCTCTTATTCAATATGAACCCAGTAAACAGACAGAGGCAGAGTACGCTCCGTCCTCATCCAATAAGCACTAATATGACAAACCAAACAACATGTGAGGAGCGCTTTGCGGGCCAGACTCCTGTATTTTGTGTGCTTGCTTGCACATAGTAAACAAAGCAGTCCAGGATTGTTAGGGAAGTAACCTGCTGTTGCCTTCATGTAATATGTATTGGACTTTGACCTCAATATCCTGTGTGTTGCAAAACATGGCTCTTTAATCAAGTATAAAAACACACATTCGCAGCGGAGGCCTGCTCCCTGTGGCCTATGGCTGACTAAATAAGTGGATAATCTCTGTTTGCAAATGGAGCCTTTCTGTGTTAGCATGTGTTCTACTTGAAACAAGCTTTTTATACCTATACCACTGTAATGCCTGAGTTGATACCCAAACAACTGTTGTACTGTGGGTTTTTTCATTTAAAGAGGACCTAATATGCTTATCTTTGGGTGCATACTTGTATTTTGTGTTTCTAGTACATGTTTACATATTTTAACCTAAAAAAATGCTCTATTTTTCTCATACCAGCTGTGCTGTAGCACCTCTTTAGCATCCATCGGAAATGCTCTGTTTTAGCTCCTCCCCCTCTCAGACGGCTCTGATTGGTCAGCTGGCCCACTCTTCTGTGATTAGTCACCTGAACCAAACTCTTCAGACTCCGCTGTAACTAGCTTTGTTTGAGGGTGTACCAGACTCGCCACCAAGCAGGTACGAGGGCCGTCCCAAATACCATTTTCTGGGCATTGTGGCCTCAGTGAGTAATATTCGAGGCTTTGCGTAGCAGCGTGGTGCAGCAGGCTGACATGTTCAGCCATGGCCCTGCTGTACACACACACACCTCTACACACAACAAACAGCAATATCTGTCTGAGAGTAACTATCCATTCATCCATCGTCAACCGCTTATCCCGTTAGAGGTCACAGGGGGGCTGGAGCCGATCCCAGTTGGCATTGGGTGAAGGCAGGGTTCACCCTGGACAGGTCGCCAGGGCACATAGAGACAGACAACATATAGACAGACAACCACTCACGCTCACATCCACACCTACGGGCAATTTAGAGTAATCAATTAACCTAAACCGCATGTCTTTGGACCGTGGGAGGAAGCCGGAGTACCCGGAGAAAACCCACGCTTACACGGGGAAAACATGCAAACTCCACACAGAAGAGTCCCAAGCCGGAATCGAACCTGCGACCCTCTTGCTGTGAGGCAACAGCGCTAACCACTGCACCACCGTGCAGCCCCTGAGAGTAACTAATATAATAATAATAATTAACAGGGTAGGATTATTCCTTATTTAAAGGGCTATTTTGGGATTTTACATTATTATTACATACTATACATAAAATATATAAAACATCTTATAAAACAAAGCATTCGAATAGTGATATGGAGGTCGAATACCATGACAACAGTTGAAGCTTCGTAGCATTTGGGTCAACCCTAGCAGGTATTATGTAAATGTGTTACTTGGTGACATCACCACGTTACGGAGGACAAGGCGGGACTTCAGTTCAAGGCATAGACTTTTGGCTTTATAACTTTGCAGACCTTTTACATGCACAGAACACTTTATAACACACTAAAGGAAAGGGGGGGGGGGGGGGCACAAAAACAGAATAGGTCCTCTTTAAGAAAATAACTTACAGTAGGAGTGGCCTTAACACACACAGCCATTCAAGAACTTTGATTAGTTACAGTGCAAAACTATAAGTAGCTGTCTAAATCCATGTGGTTTCATCCATATCATATACAGGTATACTGTATGCACGTGTGCTACTTCACTGGCATCATCAGCTCAACAGAGGAGGGATTGGGGAGGCTGACAGGCAGCTCAGGAGCCGCCTGCAGCTCAGTGTGTAAATAAGCCATCTATATTTAACAGACTGGGCTGGTTCACCAGGCCTGTAGTACAGCTGGGAACACACTCCACATCCCGACACAACACACAACTCTAATCACTCTGCACACTGGGCAATATAAAGCAAGGGTGAAGTTTTTCTACCTCTCTTTCTTTCTCTCTCTCACACACACACTTTCCTATCCTTTTATAGAGTCTGGTCTCAGCTTGCCAATCTCCATGCTCATGCAGCAGATGGTGCAGGGGAAGATTACATTCAGAACAACCAAAATAAACCAACCTGATGCCCAGATATGTTCAAGGCTTCCTGGAAAAAATAACAGACAGAAAGCACGGTACAACAAAATCCAGCCGGCGTGTTATCTCTGCCGTTGGGAAAACACGTAGCATATCCAAGTGGGTTTCAAGTGACGGGTGACAGTTAAGCTAACAGCCATAAAACTCGCATTGCAACACTTAACGGTGACACTTAATCAGGCCGGGGATATTAAGACATTTCATTTATGAGGCTCAGATGTCACGTGTCACTTTGACACCAACGACCTTTTCAAGCTTGTGGAGTAAATGGCTCAATAATACAGGTCAAAGGGGGAAAGTTTGGACCTCTGCCTGGAGTGAGACATTTATGATTTACCTCCACAGGCTTCTTTTTTATTTGAAGAGACACTTTTGGGAAAAATGCATTTGCAATATCAGGGGAAATGGGAGTTCTCAGAGGGTGACAATGAAGGGGGGAAAGCAGGGTGGCACAAAGATGTGGAAGAGACAGAGAAATATGATGTGTTTGAGCAGCAAATGAAGACAAAAATACAAAACAGATGAAGTGGTGCACACAGGGAGCTTTTCAATTCATCAACATTACACCCACAAACACACACACAGCTGTCAGAATCTGACTTAAAGCCTTGAAAGATGACAAATGGGAGCATGTTGAACTAACTTGTGTGAAGTGTGTGAACTAGTCAGAGGAAAGGAGAGCTCATAAATATGACATCTACTATTTTCCAGCATGGAGAGTTATGCATATAGAAGTGGGAGGACACTGCGGTTGAGGAGGAAAAATGGGAGGTGGTTTTGTGCAAAGGATGTAAAGATTCAGAGTGAGCTTTGAATGTGTGAAGGACAGAGAGTCTGTCCTTTTTACTGGTGTCATTACGGGCAATCTTTGGGCTACGCTCACGTCAAACAAATTAAACTTAAATAGCGCAGCTCTTACGAAACATGGCATATTTTCTCATTAGCAAAATAACCATTCACAGTTTCCTGCGCTCTTTTGCCTCTCTTGATGCGGACTGATTGAGGCCCTGCGTTATTAGTGTGACCACGGAGCCTTTAATCCAACGCATAGATAAACAGATGTGCCACCCACCCACACACTAACACGTAAATGCGAACATTACATCCATGCCTACATTTACACAGCAGGCTAAGGGCTCTCCTAGAGCCATTTATCGGTCGGACACACACACACAAACACACGCACAGAATGCACGGTCTTAATGAGAGCACCCATGGAAATCTGGGACACAAGGACGTGAGTCTGTGAGGGGGCTGGCGACTGTAATTAAATACAATGGCTGGCTTCTGGAGCCTTGTCAAGCTGAGGCATGGAGCAAAACAATGGCGGGCCTGTGGACGGAGAGGCAGAGGGGCTCGGCGGAGAGGACAGAGCTACTTAGCCCTTCAGCAGGCATTATTCAACACCAGCCTCGCATCCAAGCTCTGATCAACACCAACTATCATACAAGCCTGCCTATTGTGTGCGATCCACAAAATCATACGCACAAACACTGGAAGGACTGACTCACGCTCGCCTGGAGAGCTTCCTTCGATATCCTTGCAACATATTAACACTGGAAATGTGTGCGTCTGGCAAGGTTTCCAGGCCTCTCCAGAGCCTGCAAAGTCACCACGGTAACTAATACTTGAAGCTACAGCTTGAATATCATTCTTTTAGCCAAGAGTGGGAAACATGAATAGACAATACCGTGCCGCTTTGCTTAAGGGTACAGGAACCCGCAACACCGAAAAAAATGTTTTAATGAAAAACAGTAAGGGGTTACTGATAAGGAATCTATTGTGCTCTGGTGAGGAGGTGAAACACACACCACACGGACTGTACGGTCCCCGCAATTGCTGTTTACCAGACCGCAAGGCTGGATTGAAGACTACAGCCTGGCATGTGGTCGGACCAGTCCCCGAGGCGGAGAAGAAACAGCACCAGGTGTAACCAGGGGAAACAAACCTGACACTGGAGGAGGAGGAGGTGGTGGTGTCTGTCTCACATCTGACCACGAGCCTCTCTTTTAATGTAATGGATGTATAAAATATCATTTCTGAGGGGTGAAACGATTCATCTACTACATAGATGTGTTGACTCATATTCTTATGATCCGCCTACATCGACAGGCACTCAGCAAGTTGTCCTTAACAGGGACGTATATCAATCTAAAACTGATTTGCAAGGTGGCGGCAGTAGCTCAGTCTGTAGGGAGTTGGCTTGGGAATCGGAGGGTCACCGGTTCAAGTCCCGACATGACCAAGAACTGAGTGTGAACTGGTAGCTGGAGAGGTGCCAGTTTACCTCTTGGGCACTGCCGAGGTGCCCCTGAGCAAGGCACCAAACCCCCAACTGCTCGGGGTGCTTGTCAGGAGCAGCCTCCTCACTCTGACATCTCTCCATTTGATGCATGTATATGGGTCCTGTTTGTGCATGTGTGTGTCCCGGGTCTGCATGTACTGTGTATAAGTAAAAAAACAACAGAGTGTAAAAATTGAATTTCCCCTAGTGGGACGAATAAAGGAATATCTTCTTCTTCTTCTTCTAAATAAACTATTGAATAGGTACTAAGAATTTGCACCTTGTATTTAAGCACGACATTAAAAAAAAAAAAAAAATTATAGTAAGAAATGATAAACAATTCTTTCTGTGTATAATGTCATCAATATGTGCCAGCAGCGCATCTCAGAAAGACGACAACAAAACGAAGCATGGCTGATGGCGAGAAGGAGCCAGACGAGACCAGATTTCAAGCTGTGTCTGAGGTCCGGCGTGTGGAAACATTTCAGCTATTGCAAAAAGGGAGTCCTTGATAAATCGCTCACCGTTTGCAAAATGTACAAAAGCCAAATAAGATACAACAGCGACACGACTAACTGAGATGCCATGTTTTCTTAAATATTATTGTATATATCGTATATCATTTATATTGAAAATGAGAGCTGAAAAAGGTGACATATTTTTTATATTATTGCTCTATCTTTTGCTTTGAAAATGAGAACAGCAGCAGCAGGTTAAACCATTGTTCATTTAACTTGAACAGAAGTTGGTTTATTGTTTTTGGGAAATATTGCACTGAAATTGTACTTTTTAATATTTCCAAATAAAAGCTGTATGTATTTTTCATTAATCATTGTGTTTACTTGTTTATATCCATAATTAATTCATCCGTGATTCCCTCACAAGAAAAACCTTGGAGAATCCTGACCTGCACTGTTCATTATCCAGCAGTTATTTCACTGTCGCGCTGATTTAATTTTTGGCAAAAAAAAAAAAAAAAATCAATCTTACTGTATCGTCTAAATGAGCCAAATATCGTCCTTGAATCGTATCGGAACCGTGGAAAGTGATACGTATCATAACATTGTAAAACGTATCGTTACACCCTATTATTTATTTATTATTTCTAATTCTGAATATTATTGTTATTAATTGGTCAAAACAATGTGGGAGTGAGCCATTAATTAACAACATACTTCTCTCCTGAACCAAATTCTGATGAATGAATGAATGAATTAATATATATGTCAGAGCTCCCGGGTTTAATTTACTAAGATCTCTCCTTTGATATCCACATCCACCGACATGTATTATAAACATCTGGCGTGAGCGCAGTGCGCCGCGCGTCCCCTTAGATATCTTAATGGCTTAATGTGGCGCGGCGTTCCCGAGCCAAAGCATCGGTGATTTAATTAAGTTCAAGTGTGAGTGGTCTGTAATGCTGCTCTTCAGGTCCACTTTGCATACATCACGAGCCACAAGTGCACTTAGAGAGAAGCCGCGCCCTCCGCAGCCACATCCTCAGTAGGCAATTACAGTGCGCCTGGAACTTAACGGACAAATATGCACAAGACCGAACTGAAATCTATTCTGATGATGAACTAGCCTGAGCTGTAATGGTGACATAAGATAGCCTGGCTAACATCAGCACTTCAAAGGCATCAGGACCACAGACCAAGCACACACACACACACACACACACACACACACACACACACACACACACACACACACACACACACACACACACAAGCCCAACGGCTATTATCAAGCCTCCAGACTCGGCTGTCTCGGCCCAGTGCTGCTGAGCAGTTCTCGAGGTTCAGCTCTGGGTTAGTCCTCTGAGATTTGATTACCTTCATCACCACTGGTTACCGGGCCCAGCTGTGAAGCATATTAATGAGATTTCACCATCATTAGGGGGAAACTAACTACATTAGCAGACTGGCTGCTTGGCTGGCTGGACTGTGGTAAAAAGAAGTGGAGAAAATGAAGGAGGAGGAGAGGGAGGGCTTCCACTTTGTTGAATCCTAATCTATCACAGACCATTGTGTCCCCTGGCTTCTATTCAGTTATTTGGACACACACAGACATGCTGGCCATGTGTAAGATACATGGGAGAGTATACTGTATATAGGTCCATTTCCATGCAGTGAGTGCGCTGGAGAGGAGACACCACACCAGACCACCATGCCACAGGCTGCTGCATTAAGTCGCACTTTGAAGTCTGCTTAAAATAATGAAGTGGGATGGCCAGTGGAACAGCCTCGGGGACAGAGACCGCCTCGCAAAAACCCTGGGAGTTGTAGGCCAATGTATCATGCATGTCCATAAAAACAACTGGCAGCAACTTAAGAGCTTTTTACGTGCAGTGAAGCAGACCACCAAGTGAGCAGAGAGGGGTTTCGCTCATGCATTAGAGCTCGACTCTTTATGCAAAATATTCAGACGTTATTTTTGGTCTGGAAAGTGGGCGTGCAGCAGGGAAAATGACGCGCACACACATGCGGGAATGCTTTGTCAGCACTCTTCAGTTACTGGTGGGGGAAATCGGACTGTTTCCTTGCTTATAGGGAAATCCTGCCATTCTCTTGCAAAGCGTCACAACAGCTCCCCGTTGAAAATGGATGGGGCTCCGTTCGCCACCTCCACACTGGATACTGACAGCGAAAGCCACGCACGCCATCTGATTATGAGCTGCGCCACCGTGCGCTTAGCAGGCACCCACAGGCCGACAGCTGTGAGGAGAGCGACGGCAGGGTGTGTTTGTGTTCAAACACAGAGTGTGAACAGTTATTGGAGGGGAGAGGGGGAGGAACCTGGCGGCAGGGCAGACAGGCATAAGTGAAAACACACACAGGGAGAGGAAGGAGAGCCAGTGGAGGTTAACATAGGGCAGGAGAGCAGACAGCGAGCCTCGCGCCTCCTGTATCCACTGTAACTGAATCCAGCCTTTCCCCACCCCCCCATCTCCCGCCGCTTTCCACCTTCACCTCCCCCTTATCCATACCTGTCCCACTTACTGAGTCTGACATTCTCCTCTTCCCAGAAAGTCTTGAATCCATCAAGATGCTTATCATTACAGCCACAGCCAGCAAAACAGCTTAAAATCTGACAGTACCCAACACGGCAACGTCAATATCAGATTCATCTTTCACCTGACAAACAAATCAATCAATTATGGGAATTAATAACACTGTAGATTATTCTCCTGAATTTTGTTATGCTTGCAGTTTGTTACTACTCCCACTCATATCATGCATGCTATGATGCTATGTGTGCATGTTTCAGTGGGGACGGGTTAGGAGGATTACTGAGGATCCTCCTGCTCGGTTAAGCTGCAGCATGTCTAGTTTACAGAGAGAGACTGGGTGCATGGAGACACAGGGCACTGTCACTAATAATGAGCCTCCAAAATAATGGGGACACAGTACTTTCAGTGTTGCGCAATAACACAATTTTAGGGAAAAAAAAAAAATCAAGATCTGACATGATATATGGTTTCTAGCAGTCATAATATTTCTATTTTAATTCATACGTCTGAGAACATGGCGCTCGTAGCGTAAAGGAAGGAAGGGCATGGATCAAACTGAGAGCTTAATCTGATTCTAATACAATTTTCTGCAGCGCATGACACATCACTTCCACTTAGGAGGAGTATGTTGTGGTCCACATTTCAGAGAAAACGACAGCTTGCTGTTTTGCAACCATCGCAGATATTCAAGTTTTTGCAGAGTGAGCAGAAATTGATGTGACAGCTTGAGTTCTTACGCAGTACGTTTGAAGGCTACATGAGTGGCTCCAAAACCAAAAATTTGATGGATAGTGCTCTGAATTGGGGCCAAATAACCCCCCCGTCACATATTGAGTGTTACAGCAAGAAAAACACATATACGTGAGTGATAGATGAGCGTCCGAGCAGAGGCCGAAGGGCAGAGCGGTGCAGAGTAAGGAGTGTTTCTTGGCTGTTATGACGATCCGTCTTCAACACCAGGAAATGGTGCGGCAGAAGTGGGGGAAACAGCAGGCTGTGTTTAACAGGGGTAATTTATGGCATCTTTACATCTCGGTGAGGAGTTGGGTGAGTGTGTCTGTGTTAGTATCTGCAAATATGTGACACTAAATGTATGTATTTAAAATATGCATGCTCGTGCAAACAAGTGCATCTGCCTGCCTTGCATACTTGAACGCACGCTGTGTGATATGCACCGTATGCATGTGCGTGACAGCCTGTGCGTGTGAACGTCAGCATGTTCCTGTCTAAGCCAGGCCTGGTTTGTATCAGCCCGGCGGCCCCCGCCATGTTCCAGAGCCCCTTCTCCAGGGGCCCAAGATAACTTCCCTCTCCACGCTGCCAGGCCTCTGAAATAACAACACACCAGGTTTTCCTATCACCGCTGCCTCGGCAAATGGAGGCGGAACTGAGAACATGTGTGGACAAACTAGGGCGCGGGGGAGAGGGGCGGCGAGGGGATGGAGCAGATGGCAAAGGTGAGGTCTGCGGGGGTTAGACTTTTAGCAGCAACTTCATGTGCTGCAGCAGCCACATGCTAGCCTTTGGCACAGTTTATTATGAGTCTCCTAACAATCACAGAATGCATATAAACCACAACTAAACTCCTTAAATCCTATAGCACTCTCAATGGATCTAATTACGTAAAAAAAAACCCCAACATAAATCAGGCATCCGAAGACGGCTATCTTGCCAGAGTGAAATACAAGTTCCCTGGCAACAACGCTCCTTCGCAACCCCGAGTAACATGGTGTAACTCTACCCAGCAGCTGTCTATGCCTGCTGACTGACAGTCGGACTATGTGAGCTGGCACTTGCCCCGGGGGTGACTGGAGATATCTGGCATGAGCTGATGGCGTGAGACATTTTGGTGGGCACAAGGGGGCAAAAGGCAGCCAGTGGATGCCAGCATGTAGATGGGCACGGCGGGTGTTGTGCTACGGTGAGGGCACGATCACTAAAAAAACATGATATCCAATGTAAGAGTGTAAAAATGTGTGTGTGCAGGATTTAGTAATGATTCTGATGTGCCTTTTTTGTGCAGAGATATTTCAAATGTCCTCTTAAAAATCCCCCAGTGGACCTATTTTGTCTTTTGGAGGTTGTAGCGGGTTTAGAAAACTCAACGAATCCGTTGGTAACAACCATGATATGTGGATGAAAGTGGGTTCTATAGGTACCCACTTTATTATAATCACATGCAGTTTTGGGCAAAAACCTTTTTCTATTTTTGTGCCTTGCTTACAGTATCTTAGTATTCTGCAGTACTGCAGTATTCTTGGTAATAAATACACAGCCCTACTGTGTTTGTGCATCAGGGGCAGCCCCAAAGCGTCATCACTCCAATGAGCTAAAGACAGAGAGTCTTACTGAACGGGAAAATCACATCTAGTGAGCCTTTTCTATGGCTAATCCTCATGACGGGTACAGGCAGTGTTTTCCCACACTGGATCTGCCATTGAGCATGAATTTATGTTTACGAGCTGATCACACGCATGCAGTAGCTGTACACTATCAGCTGAGCGACATCACTGACCCACATTAGGAGAGGGCAAGAGAGGGGAGGAAAAGAGCCACGATAAAGATAGAGAGAAGAGGACAGGGCATCTGAGGAGAGAGAGAGAGAGAGAGAGAGAGAGACAAACATTTCCCAGAATAAAAGCCGGTCACATAGGACACCGTCTTCAGTGAGGACCACAGTGTAACCTCCCTTTGTCAGCTCTCAAAGTGAATTAATAAACCCTTCCCAGGGTGACTTACAGCTGTGATACCTCATGGCATATAATTCAAGATCAAGGTCGCCATTGGATCATAACACACACACACACGAGTGAAACCACAGCCTGGTCTTTAATGTTACCGCTCTGACGGTGAAAATGGCTTCATGAAACATTAAGCCTCTCTTTTACAGAGTGCCTGCATCGGTTAATTATAGAATTGTGCGTGAGCGGATGACTGTGTGCGTGCCTTTTTCCCCCGTTCTGCGATAACAAACTGCACTCATGCATACTAGGAGTCAAGAGGGTGGCAAAGCAACACTAAACCTACCCAATCCAGAAACTCACTAACAAAAAGGTTCACATTTTAGTTGTCTGGTTGATGTTCTTCTTTCACAGCCACTTGAGCGCAACAGCCAAATAAGCTTCTATTCCCTCTATTCACGTAAAGTAAAGGTCAACGACATTACAAGCAACCATTCCTGCGACCTTGAAGTAACCACAAAGTGCAAGAAAAGATACAAAATGGTCCAAGAAGAGGAGTTGTATGTTTTTAAGAAGATCTGTGCAGATATGATTTAATTAGTTGGAGATTATGTATACATTTCATTAAAAACAATCAGAAATACTGCAAAATATACTTCATTAGGGCTGGGACGATATACTGCACGCATCTCCCGATTCAATACAATCAAGATACTTGGGTGCTGATTCAATATGTATTGCGATTTTTAAGAATTGCAATTCGAAATCATGATTTATTGTAATTTTTTTTCATGGGAAAAAAGTTGATTCATACACTTCTAGGGACTTTTAATTTGGAAAATCTCTAAGTAAGTACAGTAAATATGTTTGATTTTCAGCATGTATGTAGTCAGAGATGTCCTGAAGTCAAATATATCAGTCATTGCCAGGAACTATTTATTACATTTACAAAAATCAAAGAATTACCAGTATTAGTGATTTCTTTTAAAGTGGGACATGTAATATTTTATGCAGCATTGGTGGTTCAGTGGTAGAATTCTCGCCTGCCACGTGGGAGGCCCGGGTTTGATTCCCGGCCAATGCAGCACACTCTTTTGGGGGCGGCAGTAGCTCAGTCTGTAGGGAGTTGGCTTTGGAACCGGAGGGTCACCGGTTCAAGTCCCGACAAGGACCAAAAACTGAGTGTGAACTGGTAGCTGGAGAGATGCCAGTTTACCTCTTGGGCACTGCCGAGGTGCCCCTGAGCAAGGCACCAAACCCCCAACTGCTCGGGGCGCTTGTCAGGAGCAGCCCCCTCACTCTGACATCTCTCCATTAATGCATGTATGTGTGTTTCAGGTCTGCATGTACCATGTATGAGTTTAACAGAGTGTAAATTGAATTTCCCCATTGTGGGACTAATAAAGGTAGATCTTCTTCTTCTTCTTCTTATACTTATGATAAATATAATCGAGTCAATCTTATTTCCATATATGTATGTTGTTGTTGTTCCTTCTGTTAGCACCTTATTTTGAAAAGCTGACGTAGTCACACATGTAAACTTTCGTTAACTTCACCAAGTCCGTTGCTAGCTCTTACTGTTAGCTCTGTTCTCTTTATACATCCAAGGTCAGCTCCATCAGGGCCATCTGAATACATTTAACATAAATGTCAGTATATGGCTGCTCTACAGTTGTAGCGTCGGCCAATTTGACCATAGAGATGCAAGCGACAGCTGGCTTGACTGCATGTTACCAAAGTACAATACCGTTTCCTGTCCATGACAGAGTTATGCTGTCATACTTTACTGTATGTGTAGTGTTTACCATGTTGGATTTAAAATGTGAGTGTGCAGGTCGTATGCATGAAGGCCTTCCGCTGTTTAAGCCTATTACCAGCTGTGGTTTGTTTTGGTTGATGGATACTGAACAGATTTGATGTCATGTTACTCAGACCACAACAATAAAAGCGTTAACTTCCTTCTACCTCCACATAGACTCAAATGAAGCAAATATATTGATTCTGGCATTAAAACATCAATCTCAAAATTGATTTTTTCCCCCCATCCCTATATTTCATACACCATGACTCTGTCTGTCTGCGCTGAAATTACATCCATACAAATCAATCAGACCCTATTCATCTTTACTGAGCCGAGTGCCACACACAGTGCCTCTCAGTGTTTGAAGGCCTCATGAATGCTCATGCTCAAGTGTTTGCTCTTCACTCACTCTAACTGAGAGGTCATCTGCCCATTAACACTCGCTAATCCAATGTGACTGGCAGCTTTCGAGGCCCTTCGTTCTTAAGCGCATATTTAACAGTGGAGGAAGCAGGCCATAAATATGGGGGGGGGGGCAAAAGGGCTATTTGCATTAGGAGGCTGAAGTGGACTTGGAGAGGCCGGGAGGAGGTGGAGAGGAAAGAAGGGGGGGGGAACAAGGGATCAAGAGATAAGGGAGAAAGAGAAGAGGATCTGGGGAGGAGAAGAGAGGATCACCGGGGACAGGCTTTGTCATGTTAAACTGCCTCTCTCGACTCATGTTCTCCCTTTACCCTCCCCTCTCTCTCTCTCTCTCTCTCTCTCTCTCTCTCTCTCTCTCTCTCTCTCTCTCTCTCTCTCTCTCTCTCTCTCTCTCTCTCTCTCTCTCTCTCTCTCTCTCTCTCTCTGTGTGTGGACAACACAATAGTCAATTACAAGGGGAATAGATTACGAGGGTCTGATCTTCTCAGAGCAGGAGCATGATTATGGAAGTCAGGGAGAGGTCACGAGTGTGTGCATGCCTCCAGCTGATGAGTGATTTCAGGGACGCTAAATAATGTGCCTCCATCACTTGGTTGTTTTTAATCAAAATCCAGACACCCATTATAGGTTTGTCACTTTGTGTACTTGTCAACGAGCTTTAGGGCTAATAGCTAAAACTTGCTTGTAATTTATATCTGTCTTCAAGCCTCGGCAGGCCAACGTGCATTCCTCTACGGTACACAAAACCCATAATGACAACAGTTCCCTTCATAAATTAGCTCAACGTCAAGGTCTGAAAGCTGAAAGCATATTATTGTGGATGTAAGTGGAGGTATTTGCAAGGGGTGTGGAGGAGAAGATGCAGCAAGTGTGCCATTATCCTGTCACGAGTCTGTTAAAGATCTCAACCATGGCCGGGAACCCGAGGAGGTTAGTAGGTCAGCGCACGGGTTAAAGTGGCCTTAAGACCCTGAGGAGACAGCCGACATATTTAGATTAGCCAGACGCAGAGGAAAACAAGCTTGATGCACACTGATGAGACAGAAAACAACCAATCTTTCATACACATATAGACAGTATTCTACAGACTCACAGGCTGAAGCTGCAACACACCTACTTGGCCAAACTCTTCTGCATAAGGAAGCTAAATCCACCACAGATCACTGTGGTGGATTTAAACACCTTCAGCCCTGTTTCGACCGCAGAACCTTTCTCCCAGAACTGGGAATCTTTTGAGGAACTCACTGCATTTCTACCACACGGTCTAAATTAAGTCCCGGGTCATATTTTCTGGAGCCTTTTTACCCCCAAAAAAACCCTGGTTGGGATGGTAGTACTTTCTGAAAGTACAGGGACTTTAGGGGAGTTTGTGTACCGCTTCATTGACAAACAAGGAAGTACTCTAGTATCAATTTAGGGGTATTTTAGGATGAAGGGAGACTGTTTCTCTTTGTTTTATTACATTAAATGTCAAGTACGGCTTTGCTGTCAGCTTCCCTGTCAAAACCCAGTATATGGCTGGATCGTATGGTCAGTCTGTGAATTTGTGACTAAACTGTTATACAAATAGTCAGTGGTCTTGTCTATAATGTTAAATCCAGTGCAACGAGGTCCAGCGAGGACACTAGGGGACACGCTGCTTCACTCAATTGCCCGTTCAAGCGGTGACTCGCCTTATCGTGGAATAAGACCACGAGCACCTAGCACCCGATTGGTGCTAGTTTGACAGCTTGGTCCAAGTTTCATGAGCCAGACACGTCGCACTGGACGGGCTCTTTTTATTTTAACAGAGCAACGGCCAGTGAGGAAACTCCAACACTCAACTGACCAATTGTGTAACTTCATCACTCATCGACAGACTTTTTCCGTTTGCAGTGCCGGTCCACTGTGTTCCAGCCAAAAAGACAGAAAGAAGAAGAGACAGACAGCACGGCAGTGATGTGAATGTTATTTTCTGACTGTTTCTTGGCGGTACGTTGTGAAGCACAAATAAATAACCATCAAACACTCAACAGATGATTTACTGTGGAGACAGATGCTCTTTGTTTCATTTTCTTCTGCTGCATTCATTCATTACATCCGACGTGCATCAGTAAATGCGGCAGTAAATGTTGTCGCAGTGAGACGTTTATTTTTTTCAATAGATTTTTCAAATGAAACGGGCGGGCACACAACTGCAGGCTGCAGAGAGCGCTTACGACCACCAGCAAACGCAGACAACAAAAGGCTGAAGGAACCTTTTAGTTTCTTGAAGAAGTAGCCCTTTGACTAAAATTACCGGGAACTTCTTGGTGAAAACCCGGCTTTACGCTCGCCACTGCACGGCCAGCCACTGCTCTCCTGCTCATGCCCCCCTAATGATGACTGATGACACACATTTGATTCAGCTGTCTGATGTATGGCGTCAGGGGGCTCCTTAGTGGAAGATTTGGGCAGGGCGAGGGGAGAGCGGGTGGGCGGGGGAGAGGCAGACTCATTTGTCTTTAGTGTCAGCGCTAATGCAGAAAAATAAAAAATAAAAAGTGAGATGCTTGTCGATAGCTCCGGGAGGTTAACTTAGCTCCGTGCTTAGGAAAAATGGCTGATGAAAGCAGGCAGAGTCATCAAGGGAGCGCAGTGGGATGTTACTAGAATTTAATGAAGGACATGTTTAGCTTCCTCGGGTGTGGGTTGTGCTTTTCCCTTCGCCTGGAGTCTGTGTGTGTGTGTGTGTGTGTATTGTCTGTGCCTCCACAGACACTAATTTCCTGCATGGATCCCTGACCTTTCAATGTAGCCTGGGGGGAGTCATTTGATCGTGACACACACACACACAAAAACACACACCATTTCCTGTGATATGGCCGTTCACCAGTCAGTGGACTGGTTTTAGTGAGACAAATCTGACCTCTCCCTACAATGTCGGTCTAAAGAAATCAGGTCTTTTGCATAGAACATAAAATAAATACATGTTTGATAACACAGATGCAATTTCTTAGCCGACTATTGATTTTGCCATGGTTGTCATTTTCAAGATTTTTTTTTTACTTTCCTCTTAGTCAAGTAATCGGTCACTTTGGTCTACTAAGATTTCTGCAATCAATTAGTCATTTTTTATGCTTTTTTCATACTAAATGACTTATTTCTAAGAAACTTCCGGAACAGATAATTATTCAGAAGATCAGAAACACTTGAATCACACGGTGCATCCAAGAGTTGAGCATGCCTCCTCCTCTGTAAGTGCATGTGTGAGAAAAATACATGCATGTACAGGACTACGCTTGCTACCTATGCACACACTAGTAAGCAGTCCTGCCAAAACAACGAGCGGAAGTAACCCAAGCCGAGCCCTCAGGTGAGCCTCGTGTTGAAGCTCCCATCTCTCCCTCCTGTCCTCTTCCCCTCTGGGGTCCAGTTAACCCCAGCTGGCCTCTGTCGACTCCTCCGTCTCTCCGCCGTGTGACCGGGGGCCTCATTATGACCCCGGGGGTGACTGGGTGCCGTTTATTTTGCGACCCAGTTCCCCTGCAAGTAGGGAACACACGCCTCTCCCAGTTAACTCTGTCCATTAAGCTAAGTGGGGCCTATCAATTATTCAACAGTTCCCGTTGCATAATTCAAAGGATAAGGGGACCTGTCATGAATAGCGACACACACAGGTGAGGAAAGAGTAGTGTACTTTCAATTGTGATATTACACATCTGTAAGCCAGCTTGTTTAATGTGATGAGGGGAAGCTGGGTTGGAACAACAATGCTAATGTCAATCTGCGATGAATAAATAAAACAGCCGGGGATAAGAAAGAGGATGAACAATTAGAGGAAGGGCCGGTAAGAAGACAAAATGAGGAGATGGAGAGTTACTGGAAGTGGGCTGCCACAGAAGGAAAAATGATTAAGTGAGAGAAACTGTCATGCAGCATAGTGAGGAAATGTAAATGCTCGAATATATCCTGATTTATAAATCACACTGAATTGAAAAACTGGGCTGAAAAGAGAGCAGAAGAAGAGAGAAAATTAGGGCATTCAAAGTGTGAGAAGGAAGCTTTATAGTACTACCCCCCCCACGCCCTCCTCCTTCTGCTGTGTAGGCGTGGGTCCTGGGGGAGCCACCGATGTTAATACAGTTATTAAGCCTCTCCACTGAAGCCTGCTCCACCTCCCCAACCCCTCAGCATCAAGGAGCTCTTTCTGCCTGCCAGGCAGCGGGCGAGCTCACTCGCTTCCACAATGAGATCAAACAGTCCCAAGTAGGCCAGCTCAGGGGAAGCCAGTGATGGAGCTTCCCATTGAGCGGCGAGGGCAGGTGGGGTTGGGGTATGTCAAGCCCAAAGAGCATCCCAGCAGGCTTTAGGGAAGGAGGAAAGGGGGGGGGGGGGGTAGGCTTCAACCTTGCCATAGTTCCTCCTTCCCTTCCTCATTCTTTAAAGTCAGCTGACCAGGATTCCCATGCATCTCTTCCTGGTGTCGGGGATTACCGCCATGAAAGGCTTTAGCCAGCATATGTGCGAGAGCGGATTTCTTCTCTCTCTTGCTCCAGGATGTATGTGGCTGTGGAGGTTGTTTAGAGGTGAGCGCCGAGGCGGGGAAGACGAAGCCAGGCGGCCCAGGTTAGGCAGTAGGGAAACCCTCCTCTGAGTGCAGCAGGAGGGAACCCGGGCGACATGTGTGTAGGTGCGTGTGTCTAATCGCTGCATTACATCCAATCCATAATTCACACGGGGCAGAGAAGATTAGTGTTGCCACTCTTGCCTGTAGCCAGGAGGAGCACATTTGGGCAGCCATGCAGCTTTGCACGCAAAGGTACTAAGTAAAAAAGCACCAGTCAGCTTAAGCTGCCATCAATCTGCCCTCACTAACATCTCTGTAAGGACTCGATTCTGTGCAAGCAAAAACACGACGAGGATGGAGACAGGTTTTACCAAGGCAACTGGGCCACACACATAAAGGTTATTATACAGAAAAATGAGATCATACATGGAGCTTTTGTCTCATCATGACACCTGATACAAAGTCAAGAAATGAGAGGAGTGAAGAATGGATGAAGAGATGGGCATGATAAAGATGAAAGCTGTAATGTGCTAAATAGGACGGGGATATAGGTCATTCTGTACCAGACTCAATTTGCCAACGCTGGCCTGTTGGCAGCCATTGGACGCAGGCCAAGGCTCCATCATTCGTACTAGAACACTAATAATATCAGTCACACAGCAAAGCATCTCCCTCTCTTTCTGTTGTATCCCTTCCCTCATTTTCTCGTTCTTTTCCTCCCCCTTCTCCACTGCTTTTTGTTCAAAAGGAGAAAAAAGGGCAAAAATCCAGAGGGCAAAAATGACATTAAACCCCCTGAAAGACTCCACAGAGATTATTGTTTGAAAATGCCAGCTCTCCCGGAGCCCCCCTCTTCCTCTCCCGGTGTCTGAGATCTCTCTCTCTCTCTCCCTTTCCCTCCCTCTCGTTTTCTTTCAGCTGAGAGGTGCTGACAGCCCAGACACAATAATCCAGCTCTATTGTGGAAGTGCCACAGTGGCAAACGCGCTGCGCCAAAAGGTTTCCCACATATGGCGCGAGGGCAAAGCCGGGCGTCGCGTTGCAGCGGTTGCAGCAAGTAAAAAAGGGGGCCGGTCACAGGTTACAACAGGGTCCACAGTGCGACTTGACAACTCTGGTTCAAAGTGTTGTCACATTTTTTCCATTACTCAGCTCCCCGGGCAGGAGCAGAAACAGAGAGGAGGGGAAAACCGAGCTGTCAAAGGGCTCCTGTACTTCTGATTTTATCTCTTTGCTTCCACTTTGATCACAGCGCTATTATTTGGAGCAGCAAACAAAGGTGTGTGTGTGTGCAAATGGTAAGACAATAGCTTGAAGCACAAAGCACAACTGCAAAACAGTAACTAAATACATAATTTAGACTCGTCTATCGTATCCTTGAGCAGAGCTGATAAACAAATGCCTCTCTTCATTCTTTCTTTCCTACCCGCCCTTCGCCTTTTTGGCCTCCTATAAAAAGCTTTCCTCAGGTTTGTGTTAAAAATCCCGTGGAATAACAGAATGTGCCCTCGCTGCTCTAAGTGCTGCATGGCCGTCCCCCTTCCTTTAATCTGAAGGAGCATCCGGGCTTTTGAAAAAGAGACGACTTGGATGAGGAAAAGACATTTATGTGTCTAGTTTCAACCAGCAAGGATGTCATCCTGAGGGCTTTTATCTCAGTTTCTGTTCCAGTGCATTGTCTCTGGTATGAAACAGTCTGAAACAAACCACCAACTTAGAGGACCTATTATGCTTTTCCCTTTTCTTTAGTATATTATATAGTTTTTGTGCATGTAAAAGGTCTAAAAAGTTAGAAAGCCCAAAGTTCATACCAAAGGGAGAAACTCTGCTCCTGAACTGCCTCGCTTGAAGCCCCGCCTTTTCTTCCATGATGTAGTGACGTCACCAAGTAACACACTCAAACGAAGCTAGTTAGAGTGGAGCTGGAGTGGAGTCCGAAGAGTTTGGTTTAGTGTAGGAATGCTAATTTAACAATATTTTTTGGAACTGTTAACTGACACTCGTTAACCGATTATTAACCGTTAACTGACAAGATTTGTGCCTCGCATACATTGATTGTGCCAGCTGCAGCGTGAGCATAGCAGACAACCGAGTCAACAGTTCACCATCAGGAGAGCTACTGTAGCAGCCACGGTGCTGCATTCACTGTCTTCAATTCACCATCAGGAGAGCTACTGTAGCAGCCACGGTGCTGCATTCATTGTCTCCAGTGTAGTTTCGCGGACATGCAGCCACTTTCACAGTAAAGGTCTCCAGCACACATTTAGTTTAGTTCAGCAGGTTGTCAGCTGTGGGTCTGCCCAGCGTAACAATGCTCTGTCTGCCTGGATTAGCGATAGCCATTGTCCGACAACGTCTGTGTTTGTGCTACGTTAGCGGCCGCTAGCATTGCCGGTGGCTTCCTGCCCAACAGGCCGTGTATTTGTGGCGGCGGCACAAATATTGGTGGTGTTATAGCTGTGAACGTAGCTGTAGCAGATAGTGTGTGTACGGTTTATTTGTCTGTGAATAAATGCTACGAGGCTACAAGCTACAACTCCTCAGCTTGAAGTCCCGAGCCAACTTCCTGTATCTGCTCTGGCTCTGTCTTAAGGTGGACCAGTTTTTCACTTTAAAGTGACAAGCTGCGTTTTTCTCAGCTCTTTAATTAATTATCAATATTTCTTTTAACCATTTAACCGATAGCATTAATCAGTTAAAAAGCTTCGGTTATCGGTTAATCATTAACATCCCTAGTTCGGTTGACCAATCACAACAGAGTGGGTAAGCTGACCAATCAGGGCAGACTGGGCTTTTCAGGAGGGGGGAGGAGCTAAAACAGAGCGTTTCAGACAGGAGGGTGAAAAGAGATGCTGCAGCACAGCCGATATGAAAAAAATAAACCATTTTTTTTAACATAAAAGCAAGTAAACATGTTCTCATAGAAACCCAAAATACACGTAAGCACCTGAAAAAAAAAACATGAGGTCCTCTTTAAATGAAAAAAAAAAACCACAATATGACCAAAACTCAGGTATCGCTATAAAAAGCTTGTTCAAAGTAAAACACATACGAACACAAAAAGGCTCCATTTCAAAGTAGAAAGCTAAAATACAAGTATGAACCTGAAAATGAGCATGAGAGCTCATCTTTAACCCTATACAGGAACTCGCAGCAAAGAGCGTTGTGACATTTATTTTTCCCAGAACAATGGGTACTCCTCTGCAACTGACATGACCACTTAATTACGGTGATATCTACCGAGCAACTATCTGGAGCAGAGGTACTTCACTAACAATGGCCCCTGATAAGACGCTACAGGTCACGGCGAAGGTTAGACAATACGTCTCTGTGAAATGAGGTGGCTGCTTGATATCAGAGCGCGTCCCCTTTTAACACACAGTGGCTCTATTCATAACAAACACGATCCAGTTGTTTCAGCCTTTCCTCGTTCACCTCTCTTAACCTGCGCATGTTCGGAGCTGCTCAGCTACAGGGCATCTCTCGGTTCACACAAAGCTAACATCACAAACAGGGTTACAGGGGAACAAGCGGCCTGTAACCCGAGCCATCAGTCGAAACACGCCGTCCTATCCGTCACTATCCAGCGCTGCGCTCTTCCTCCGTCCCACCTCCGCCGCACTGTTCGGCAGTCTATTTCATCCTGGTCCCAGGTGGGCCTTTAAGAGTCAAATGTCAAGAGGTTTGGCTCTAGCCAGACACGTAATGAATATGAAATGATTCAGAGAAGCTGTGGGAAACATCAGACAGTGGCGTCCAGACATGCCGAGCTCCTCTGTCACTAAGTGGGACCAGATTGAACCAGGCTGCAAACAGAAAAGAACCAAAGGAGGAGACAATATGGATTTCTAAAGTTACTTTGGAAAAAAGCTCCCATAAATCAAGACATAAAGAAAGGGCTTCTTCCTCCAAACTTGCCCTGTGTGCCCCCTGAGGGAATGTTAAAGACACCAACACCAGGTAGAATGAAAGGGCAGTAAATAAGGACTCCAGTTATTAACTGCACTGAGATCACCTGATACACTGAGAGGTCTCTTCTATCTTCGGAGCTGACATGCTAGCTGTTAAAAGTGCAACTGTAGCCGCTGTTTTTTTTGCGTGTGCGACAAGGTCTTCCTTCTTGCATGAAACACAAACATGAGCCGAGGCAGAGCTCGCTCCTTAGTTAACAACGCTGACTGAGACGGCAGCAACACTGTGCTATTTTTTGCCCAGACAGCAGAAGAACGGCCAGGCTCTTTATATTTTTAGCATACTAACCTCTACCCTATTTCCTCGGCTGTCCCGCTCTCTAAATAGGAGGGCATTCCACTGTGTTGTGTGTGTGTGTGAACTACTTGAGGTGTACACAGTTGTCACCCATGTGATGTTAACACAGATACCCCAGAGGGAGAGTGGGGATGTTGGTGGAAGCATGCTTTGGCCTAGAGCTAGTGGCCTTAGAGAGAGTGTGTGGCTGGCTGCACCGGGGAAGCAGTGGTCCTCTGCAACTGATGAAACAAGGCAACATTCCATGTAATCACTCTATATATAGCTGGATGTTGGCAAAAGGGGGGTTGGAGGGCAGGAATTGTTGTAAAATATGAGGAAAAATTAGGGCAGGCGAGTATTAAAGATTAATCGCCGCACCGACTGCCCGGCTCGGGCTCGCCATGCGGTGAATGCCACCGTGGAGATGGGGAAACAGAGAGAAGGGCGAGAGGGAGATAAAGTGGGAAAGAGAAAGGAGACACTTTGGGAATGAAAATGCCTCGCAGATGAATTCTGGGGTGATGAATGTCCCCGGTTCAATACCCAGATGAATTTATGTGTGTTCCATTATGAGAGGGTGTGGATGAAACATGGAGATAGGGCGGAGAGATGGGAAGGGGAGAGAGAGGGAGCTCTCTCAATGTGCTGGGGAGCTAGCCATGCAGAGCCCATTGCGAACAAGCCATCTGTAGAGATAAGTAAAGAAGTGATTACAACAGGCCCAGCTCAATTTCTGACAGTTGACGCTTGACTGCCCCCGTACAGCCGAATTGATTTAAATGAAGAAGCTATGAATATTTTAGAGGGACGAACCCCCCTTTAACCTGAACTGTTTCGATCTCCCTCCCATCTCTGTATATTGTGTGTGTGTGTGTGTGTGTGTGTGTGTGTGTGTGTGTGTGTGTGTGTGTGTGTGTGTGTGTGTGTGTGTGTGGACAGACGCAGGGGAGACTGTAATTATTGATACTGAGATTACAGCCCTATGTCACAATATCTGCAATCAGCTGCCTCCTTTAAGTCCTGATGAATCAATGACACTGCCGGGATCTTTTCAGTCCGCCCTGCTTTGTTCATCAAAGTGGGCTTTGCAGTGTACACAAACCCTTGTTTGGGGATTTAGCGTCTAACCAAACCGGTGTACAGTACTCTCCGACTGATGCCTCCAGGCTAATTCTCTCTACAAACAAGCCGGGGCCCATCGGTGGGGTCTGAGCGTGTATGGTTCACAAAAAAACCAGCCTGAGCAAAAAATATGCAGGCTTTCTGCTTCAATATGGAGTGAAGCTGCAATATGCCACCCTCGGGGGAAAATAAAAGTTGCCAGTCAGCTACAGCATTGTTTGAGTCCAAATGCCAGCTGCTCTGCCAGAATACGAGGCGACGGAACAAACCCGCTCATTACACCTTCAGAAAATGACTGGGTGCTATCGAACAAAAAATGTGTTGACCCTGGTGACCTTCCGCCACGGTGGACATCCCAATCTGAGGGTTGCTTAGTACACGACAAGTCACATAAAAAAACAAAACAAAAAAAAAAAAAAAAAAAAAAAAAAAAGAAAAGGCAGCGACAGCTCTGAAGGTTGGTGGCAAGGTGCCGTTTTGGGAGCGAGTGATGGCAGGTTGTGAAACGCTGCCCCGCGGCCTTTCCCAGGAGAGCGGCGGTGGCGCCGTCGAACTCCCTTCACCCCTGTGCCATTACAAACATACCTTGATGACAAAATGTGTTATTGATGTTCACCTGCAGGTGAAAGCAGGCGTGCTTCTGTGGACATACTGATCTCTCTCTCTCTCACACACACACACACACACACACACACACACACACACTGTGGCATTCCAGGCGTTCAGGGTACTAAATCACTGTCGCCATTGGCTGAAAGGGGGTTAGGCAGATGTGGCGCAATAAGGAGGCTGCCTGACGCTTCCCCCTCCCTGGAAGAGCAGCGAGACCTTGCCTCAATGCTGTCCATCCATCCTGCCAACTCCATCAAGTCAGGATCAACAAAGCCCCATGAGGAGAGGTCCATTCTCTCATCAGCATGTCCATGAAAGCACCAAGGTCCATGGACGTTAAAGAGCATGCAGAAAATAGCATATAAGGCTCAGGGACTTGGCACTGACATTAAGGACAAACGCTGCAGTTCAGGAATATTAAGCTCTGGAATTTGCATTACTGCTTTATGTCAACAAAGCTGCAATTTTACTAAAGTTGTAAGCAGCTTTGCCAAGAAATCCTGAGTGGATTGATCAAGAAAATGCATTATGTTCTGCCTTAATAGATGAACTTTTCTCCAGCTGTTTACGACAGCAACCTCCGGCCAATTCGGCCTGGGGACAGGACGAGCCTCTCTCTGTGTTTATGCTCTGTTGTTCATGTTTTTCTCAATTCCCAGCAAGCGCTTGCCAAATATAATCTGCATATATAAATAAAGGGGTGGGGGGGGGGGTTGATATTCGCAGTTCTTTCGCAAGGCCAACACCACCAATCTGCTGGCCTGTGCAAAGTCCAAACATCACCCACAGTTTTCCATGTTACAGCACAAACAATTAGGGACACTGCGCTGTCTGTGATGGTGCAGCCTCGCCAAAAGCCAAACCACATCGGTTTACACATCACCAGTAAACTTTCTCCTAAAAAAAAAAAAAAAAAAAAGACAGAAAAAATCCAACCAACTTCCCCCCTTCATCATCGCCCAAAATTGCTCCTGCTCTTACAGTCTGCTGCACCTAAAAACAATAAAATACCATCTGTTTTTTCTCGGGCCTCGCCTCCTGCTGGGCAAAAAGGACTTCCGCACTTAAATACCACATGAGTCAGATTAAGCTGCCAGTCACTCGCCCCTCAGTCGGCGTGCGGCGTTCGCAGCCCCCTTGGCGAGCCCTGCCTTGAGGAGACAAACTAGCTAAAGCTCGCACTCCTTCTCTGCCTCGTCTGCTCTCTATTGAATTCCGCGGTGACCGCTTTCTTTCGCACCGTGGAAAAAAACAAAGAGCAAGAAGCCTATGGGCTGGTGAGCATTTGAGCCCACCATGCAATCCCTCTTTCCTTCATACCCCCCGTTTTTTTTTAAGTGTGTGACAGTCATGTGAACAAGGCCATGCACATTCTTTCATGCATGAGCCCATAATTGCTGTAAGGATTCTGACAGGCACACTTAAATCTGCGAGGCCTTTGCAGCATAAACATTCAGCATCTGAACGTAACCAGGTTATAAGGACAAACCTGCGCTGACAGACATTGGATGGAATCAGTCAAACAACTAAAAGTGGCAGCGTCTTTAAAGAACCAATAACATTGGGGATGAAGCGTCCATATGATCTGGATTGGTGCCCAGCCACTTAATGGGTCCAGGAGGCCGTTCACTTCAACGAAGATGTCATTGAGTGCACTCTTATAGAGCAGAGAGCTTGTCTGTAAAGCCTGTAATGAATAGTTAGACCCGATGTGGAGAGGTTGAAAAAACAAGAGGACCAAAAAGGAAAAAGCACTGAGCTGAGGGGGTAAAAAAAAAAAAAAAAAAAAAAAAACCTCCACCAACAGCAATCTGTTTCCAAACCCCACGTGCAGAGGATAACATACCATGAGACTACTGTCTGTGAAGTTTGAGAAAGAAGTCCAGAAAGAGACGAAGGAGAAGGCAGCAGCTGTTTTTGGAATCTCGTGCTTTTGAGCCTGACTGCTTTGGATTCCTGCTTAAGTACGGGAGGTGAAAAAAAAAGAAATCCTGCGCTGTTTTGTCTGTTTTGTTTTCTATCCCTATGATCCAATAAGCCTCCGGGCCACATGATGACACTAACGGATGTTGTGCCACTACTCTAACCCCCCTTTCCACAGCTCCCTGGTTGTGCACTAAATTTTTTATTACACTCAAGCAGTAAGGCAAAGAGCAACTATGCAATGCTACCCCCCACCCACACCCACACAGCGACTCCTCCGTTGAGCAACACAATGTGGAGTCGACTGAGGGATCAGAGGTCTTTTCCTGGGGCAAACCCCCACAGCCTCCTTCAGACGAGCTCACATGGTTCGAATCAATGCCGCCACTAGAATCTCTTCAGTGGGTCAGTTCGATAAATACTACGAAGCTTTCTGGATATCTGCTTTGAAAAATAGGTCCTTTTAGTCGAGAGGAATTTCTGCTCTCATGTGACTTTAGAAAAGCAAGCAGTGAAAAAAGAGACGACAAACATAACCCGGTTTCGAGTTTTGTTGTTGTTGACACCGAACATCAGAAATTCCTGTTTTAAATTTCCCCTTTGTCGCGTGTTTCTATAGTCTTGAGACGAGGAGGAAATTGGCCCTTAAGAGCCTGTGGAGATTCCTGCCTTTTTACACTCCTTCAGCTGTGAAAGACAACAGACGGGGCCATCTCTCCTATATAAAAGGCCTGCTGCTTGAAGCTTTGTGCAGTGCAGCTCCTTTGAGGTGAAGAATGGGAACGGCCTCTGCGATACTTTGTTGTTGCAATAAAACTCTCACTCTTATTGCGGCATATCAATACGCCGAAATCTCCCCATCACTGGCGGCGGTTACTCATCCCAATGCAAAACACACACACACAAACTGAATCCAAACTGGGATTTTAAAAGCATCACGCTATTTTTATGGGTGGCAGAAAAGCCCGTCTGACACATAATAATTTCTGAATGTATTTATTAGACTTTAAATATGTATTCTAATATTCAAATGTGTTTGTCCTGTTAAGATTGTCCTGATTTAAATACTACAAATTTAATTCCGAGAGCACACTGTGCTGCGACTAGTGTCTCGCAAGAGACTGGCGATACATACGTATCGTGATACAGGGGTTGCGATGCAATACATCGCGATATATTGCGATACTTTAACTTCAGGAAAAAGTTCATGGCATAAAGAACGCACCACTGTATGCATAAAATCAGAAAAGTTTACTTTTTATGCCATGAGAACTGTGAGATTTGCGTTTGCCACAGTAACTGTAATAACCGTGTATCTTGCACACGTTGCTAATGAACGCAGAGGGTTATTCTACGTTTATAATTTAAATTTCGTAGTAGACAGGCGTATTTATAGTGTTTTTAATAGTCTTTATATTTTGGATTTTTCAAATACATTTCTTGAGAGTTGACATGTACATTTTATGTGCTGTTCATGTGCATTGCTTGGATAACCTGCTCCAATAATTTCACAATTTGGTATCAATAAAGTATATCTATCTATCTGTTACATCCAACATCATGGCACTACTTTAAAATACTGGAATCAAAAGTATTGGAAAATGTATAGTGTTTTTAAGAATCAATATCACCAAACATATCGCAAAATTATTATTTTCTTACACTGCTAGTGGCAACTGTTTCCCCAGCCTACCTCCTAATATAAACTGGTTTGAGATACACTGAATTGTGGCCTGTTTGGCACATTAAACTGTCCGGTGCTGCTCAGGAACCGTGCGGCCTGTGTGGGTGCAGCTCTCCGGATTACCAGAGGGAACCGAGGGGATAACACTGGCAGGAGAGTTTGATCTGATTAACGCTGGCATGGCTTGCAAAACCTTGCTTGCATTAAGTGCATATTTCAGGAACGCAGAGGCTTTGGATAAGGTGGCCTGGTCCTGGATCAGAGCGCCGCAGCCTCACAGACGGTTCTCAGAAAAAAATTAAATAAAAAACCCAGCCGGGGTGCATACAGAGGCAGAGGAGGGAGAGAGAGAGAGAGAGAGAGAGAGAGAGAGAGAGAGAGAGAGAGAGAGAGAGAGAGGAAAGTGGGTCAAGTATATATAATGCAGTTATGAAGCTGAGTGGTGGTGATAACATGCAACGCTGTTTGGCGCATATTATCCAGGTTGAATTATTGAGACACAACACGCTGGTAACACGGGAATAAAAGCCTTATAGTAAGGATTATTATAAAAACATAGAGGCTTAAACTTCTCCAATTAAGTGAAATGAAGTTAAACCTACAGTGGTTGGAGCCGTTCCAGTGCTGGTTCCTGATGGACGTGCTGTAGGGATGGGGCGCCCCGGGCACCAGTCCTTTCTCCGGGATCAAGCATCCTCTGCTCTGGTTGTAGTAATCCATCATTAAAAACGGGTTCGGGCTGGGGTTCAGTCCCACAACGTCCACGCTCTCATACATCATACGGAGCAGGACGACAGCAGGGGGTTATTATATGTGTATATATATGTATAAACCGAACTATTGTGGCGCACGCAGCGTTGTGGTTTTCAGCTCCGCCACCAG
This sequence comes from Pterois miles, assembly GCA_947000775.1. Classification (NCBI taxonomy): domain Eukaryota; kingdom Metazoa; phylum Chordata; class Actinopteri; order Perciformes; family Scorpaenidae; genus Pterois; species Pterois miles. The sequence continues at coordinate 3,239,687 of CAMQGK010000299.1, forward strand.
CAGAGGTAGAAACTGAGACAAAAAACGGGGGGAAACTGCATTAAAATCGAGGGAGAGGTGGTAAATCCAAGCACAGCGGGAACATTTGGACGTTTGGCATCTTCTTGTGCACCGTATATTGATCAAAACCAGAGGAGTGAATCTGGAGTATAGCCTAATCGGCTGCGCTCAATTTGGAAACATGATTTAAAAGAGCAGTCTGCATGGTGTCCGACGCCAGAGCGCGGCCGGGAATATGCTCGAAATAAAAAAATAACTTCAGCACAATATATCGGTCCGTTCGGCCTTGCTCAAACAGAGAGCAACATTTGAAGCTGTATCCACCATAACATGAAATAAACCGTATAAAAAAATCCCAGAATAGAGAAGTCCGTGCGGGCAAACAGGGGGATTATCAGCGCAAATATTCAGAGGAAATTCCGTCTAGTTGCAGTTTGTCCTTTGGGTTACGGTCGGTTGTCCCGTCTGCGCCCGCCGTGGGTGGACTCCTGTCAGCCCCGTGAATGAACCGGTCTCCCTCCGTGCGCTCGGCTACAACAAGCGGCGGCTTCCCTCCGTCACACCCCGCTCTCCTCTCTCGGTATCCGGGGTCCCATGAACGCAGCACCGCCTTGTTTGTATTCGGGGCGAGAGACGCTTAAATCATTCCCCACACCGAATCGTGCGGCTATCATGTTCTGCAAAAAATGTGACAAGGCACAGCAGCTGAGGGCTTTGGCTCCACCTCCACTGGGCTCTTTTCCTTTTTTTTCCCCTTCAGTCTCTTTTCATGGGTTGCTCCTCCTACTTTTAACCCCTTCAGGGACGTCACCATGGATGTCTCTCTCCCTCTCCCTCTCTCCGTAACCCAGCCCTGCATGGGACTGTGAGGGAGGAGAGTCAAATTTAGGTGCGGGGGCTTTAAATAAGAACGTATTTGAGGACATGATTAAGTTATATAAGCTCAGTAATGAGCCTTTCATATCTTTACACGCAATTCATGGACTTAATGAGACCAGACTGTATCTCTCTCGCTCTTTTTCCTGGAAGTTCCCGTCTATGTTCTCACTTTTTCTTTTGGGCTCCTCCTCTCCAACTAATTTGACCCTTTCCCCCATGCTCTCATCAGTCCCTACCCTCACATTTTTTTTTTCTCCCCCAGCCCTGTCTCCCTAATTTGCCTAATGCTATGCGGCTGAACTTTTCCTGAACCCAGGGTAAGTAGGCAGCCTCACCTCCTGGTGACCCACTGGGCTGACTCGGATTCGCCTTTCTGGCTCGCTCTCATCCCACATTATTCAAGGTTTCCCACCTTGCGCACACACAGTGCAACGCCATTACGCTTTTCCTAGAGTGCATGCCCAGAGAGGTGCCTCGGCTCACCCGGCACCACCAAGTAACAGAAGGGGCACCCAGTCCTGGTACCTGACACTTCTCAGAGAGTGTCTAGGAATAAAGTCCAGGAAGTTGTTTTTTTGACTTGCGCCACCACCTCCCTCTCTAATAAAATGTTACCCCACCTTTACTCTGCAACATTCCATGCAACATTGTTGTAACTTGTTATGCGAACATGCCGCTGTGTCGTCCACCAGGCCTGTTGACTCCACGCCAGAGATAGCAGATGAATGTTTCCTTTTCAAAGTACGGTGATGTGAATAACAATGCTGAAAGAAGACAGTGGCAATTACGCCCCCACGAACTAAGGATGTATATTGGCAAGCATCAAGAAGACACGTATCTTGCTACAGGGGTAATAATTCAATTTATTGCAATATATTGCGATACTGTAACAGGGCTGTGTGTTGGTAAGAATCAGGCGGTACGATACATATTATAATAAAGGGGTTACGATTCAATATACTGCGATATGTTGCAATTAGGGATGTTAATAATTAACCGTTAACTGACAAACATTTGAACCAATTAAAGCTATCGGTTAAATGGTTAAAAGAACTAATAATAACTGATTAAAAACCTGAGAAAAACGCAGAGGAATGGCTCGTCCACCTTAAGTGAGAACCGGCGCAGATACAGGAAGTTGGCTCGGGACTTCCAGCTGAGGAGTTGTAGCTTGTAGCCTCGTAGCATTTATTCACCGTCGAATAAACTGTACACAGTGTCTGTTACAGCTACGTTCACAGCTATAACGCCACCAACTAATCCACACTCCCCGCTGCCACACACACACACACCTTTTGTCAGACACTTGCTGAATTTACGCTATGGTGGGCACAAAACCACCGGCATCGTAGCACAAACGCTCACCGTTTGTCAGACAATCGCTATCGTTAATTCGGGAGACACAGCTGACAACCTGCTAATAAATTGCGTTGGATACCTTCACTGGGAACGTGGCTGCATGTCCGCAACACTACACGCAACACAGTGGTTACTAACACTCCTGGACGATGATCTGGGGACAGTGAACGCAGCACCGTGGCTGCTACAGCCACTTCATGATTGTTGCCCCAAACTGCATGTGATTATCATAAAGTGGGCATGTCTGTAAAGGGAGACTCGTACGTACCCATAGGACACGTTTACATTCACATATCTGGAGGTCAGAGGTCAAGGGACCCCTTTGAAAATAGCCATGGTAGTATTTACTTGCAAAAATTTAGTGCAAGGAGCGTTATTTAACCTCCTTTACAACAAGCCAGTATAACATGGTTGATACCGATGGATTCCTTGGGTTTTGTAGTTTAATAAGACGCCAGTATATTCACTCTAACTTTAAAACTGAGCCTGCTACAACCTCTGAAAGATCGCTTGCATTAATGCCTGAAAGAAGTCAGTGGCGTTAAAACAAATCTGCGTCAACACGTTAGCTTTGACAGCCCTAGTATGGAAGCAACGTAACAGAAGTGAGGAAAACAGGTCAGAAATGCCACTACAAAACATCAACTTACAAAACATTAAAAAAATGGTGTGCTGGTTGAAAGTCACATTTGCTGGCTCCATCCACCTCCCCTCCCGTCCACCATAAGTGGCCTCTCTTCCTTCGCTTTTCTACGTCACTAACTGGGAGCACAGCATGTTCACGCAGATGCATGAACAAATGAAACGCCTGAAGCAACAACAGTGTTCTTATTAAACTCTTTTACTTCGCTTTACTTCATTATCGTGTTGTTCACAGACGCCTTTTCGTGCGACTGGGCTGGTCTCCTCTACTCAACCAGCTACTAAAGTACATTAAATTGTGGTAATGTAGGAACAACTGGAGTATCAGATCGACTCCTCAGATAGCCAGATGGTGGCTGCATTAGTTGGGTTTTGGACCATACAGTCATTACATTTAGCTACACTTGATCACATAAACAATATACGATACTGACGTTAGGTAAGGATGGTCGCATTACAACTGTTACAACACCAACGTTTTCCTTCTTTTACGACTTTGAAACAGCAAACCTTCATTCATTTTATTTTATTTTTTTGGCACTATAGCTGAGGTCATCTCCTCTATACATCTATTGTGTATTTTATTGTTTTATTTTCCATTTATTTATTTCCCTTTCTCCATACAAGAAGAATCAAACTTCTCAGGAGTGTGACTCTTATCAGTAGTAACTAGGGATGGGAACGGTTCAAACGATTCAAATCCAAACCGTTCACTTCGCTAGTCGCGGTTCGCTTCGTGTATGTATCGTTCGGTTCATTTGACATAGGTTATGAGGCCGATTGTGTATTTTTTTCATCCTGTTTATCATCATATTATAATGGACGTTGGATTTTTAAGACGTTTATTAAAAATCTATGCAGTGTTTTTGGAAAATAGATACAGTATCACAACACATAATATCCGGATATTCATGTGCATCGCTATTGTCTTACACCCCTACCACCAACACATCATGTTGTGTTGTGTTGATGGGGGAAACTGAGCTTTTTCAAGAACACTGACCTGTGATCGTCATGTGGTCTGGAGTACAGCTGGTGTGGCTCAAGCTGCCTGCACATGTTAAATGGTAGAGATTAAGGCCAAGCACACAAGATGTTATTTTGCTGGAGGACATCTCATGTTATGTGACATTTTTTTTTCCCTTCACACTGGCAACAGTGCATGAATAGACTAAACTAAACTGGAAACATTTGCTGCATCCATCCATCAATTATCTGTAACCGCTTATCCTAATCAGGGTCATGGAGGGGCTGGAGCTGATCCCACCTGACACTGGACCGGTCACCAGACTATCAGAGGGCTGACACATAGAGACAGACCATTCCCGCTCACATTCATAACTATGGGCAATTTAGAGTCAACACTTAACCTGCATGTCTTTGGACTGTGGGAGGAAACCAGAGAACCCGGAGAAAACCCACGCTAACACAGGAAGAACATGCAAACTCCACATAGAAGGGCCCCAAACCAGCGATTTGCTACATTAATGGCCTTTTTGAAATACATCTGCATTAATGTGGAAATGACCAAAAAACCTCCGTGACTGGTGTTGTAATCTACACCCACTGCCTGAACAATACCTCTCCTCCCCCACTTTCCCTACACCTGAGCCACCACAGGCCACAGCTGGGTCTGACCAACATGGTTTTCTGAAGAGGGATTATCTGCATGGAGCCTGGCATGGGGGCTTGGCCCGCTCCGCCCCCACTGACTGTGACACTTATTTAATGCAGGCCCCAGTGTGTTTACGCTGCCTGATAAGAGCCCAGTGTGCAGGCCTGGGCTGCGGCGACCCCTTCGCCTGCACTGATAGCGCAGCCACACATTCCTTGACAGGATTAGCCCTATGAGTAATGGCTGTCAGAAAATGCTAATTTTTCCTGGCTCGGTTTTCTTCTCCAAGGGGAGAGCATTCATCCTCGGGTAATACCCTGTGATAGCATAGAACAAGCTAAGAGATAACAGATTGTTGATCATTGCTTATTACGGAGGGGGAGGGAAGAAAAAAAAAAGTCCTTTTCCCACAGCGTTCTTACATTTATTTTTAAACAAAAAAGTCACCTTTTCATCCTTTAAATAGAGCTGAATATATTCAGGTGCCTAAGATGAAGTAACTATGGTATTTTTTATTGTCACAGGAGGGAACAGAGTGCTCCTTGGGGTAGACAGTTGGGGAATTGGATGTATTAAATGAGATCCACTAGAAAATGCTGCTTTAGAGCCAGCTGTGACTCAAGGCACACGACATTGACTTGAATCAGACTCGAGTCAACAAATATGATGACTTTAGACTCAACTTGACAAAATAAAAAACACCAGGACTGGACTTTAACACCAGTGACTCGTGACTTCACTTGGACTTGAGCCCTTTGGTTTGAAAATACTTGATACTTTCCCTCAAAGATGAAAAAGTATGTTATTTTAAAAAGAGTGAGCATGAAAATAATCAACCTCCCAGTAACAGAAGCAGCTCCGACAAGCATCGGAGATAATGTTGGGTTAATTTGCTTTTTGAGAGATCTTTTATTGGTTTGTTACACTTAATTCCCCAGATCCACTTTGCTTGAACCAGTCCGACAGTATCCGATCAAATTGCAGGAGAAAACTATGGAGAGCTAATGTTACATTACTGAGCTGAGCTGGTGCCAGTCACTCAGTTGTTTAAATGGCATTACATTTGGAGAGGAGCGCCATTATGACTTGTTTAGGACTCAAAACTCCCAGTTTAGGACTCAGGACTTGCCTGTCTTGACTTGGGACTTGAGTGCAAAGACTTGAGACTTAATTGTGACTTGCAGAAGAATGACTTGGTCCCACTTTTGCCAGGTGGTGTCCAGTCTGTACACAAGAGTAATTCATCATGAACACACAAAATATGAGTATTAGTACTCATACACACACTTGACAATTGGTGCCATAAGTGTAAAGGAGGTGAGAGTGGTCAGTGGTGTCTATTGCATCTTCATGACTGTGTAAAAGACAAGACAAAAAGAGGTTTGGACCACATTAGTTAACGTGCCGCTCCAGGTGGCTGCTCTTGATCCAGCATCAATAAGCGCCATGATCCTGGGAAGACGGACAAGCACTTTGGCAGGAAACAAAGCCAGGGAGAATGCGTCTCGAGCAAGAGGCGAGTCTTGGTTGCGTGGCTCTGCCTTCAAAGTGTTGTTGCATGAAATCCGGGCAAACCGATGGCGGGGCCTGGTTAAAGCACCATTCAGAAGTGGAGGCTTTCGCAGAAATAGATGGTTATAGAAGTGCAAATAATAGAGGGATACCACGAGTGGTAAACATAGCGTCCAAGCAAAGCTTGAACTGAGAGTCCAGCAGAGATGTGGGGGGAGAGAGAGTGGGGGAGAAGGATTTTAGGAGGGAATTCAAAGAGTTTTATGGGCAAGGGCGGAGAGGAGATTGCTGGCTGGACCTTGAGGGTGTCAAACTATTTTTACTGCCCCCCACTCTCCTTCTTTCTTAGCCCAATCTGGGGGCGTTAGGAAGCAGTAAAACGTGCTCTCCTTGCCATTCCTCCCCCAAGGAGATGTCCAGGTCTCTGTCACGCTGTGGGGCAAACACATGCCGTCTGCATGTCAGCGGTTTTATCTCACGACTGCGATAATCAGCGCCACGATCCCCTCCTCCGCCCCCACTCATACCGCTGGCACAGTCCCAGCAGCCGACTTCCTCATGCCACCAGGCCCACGTCTCCCCTGGGTGCATGTCGGCGTGTGTTTATTTGTGTGTTCATGTTTGCTTTTAAGTCTACCTGAAACTACCACTCCGTTCCCCTCGCTGCCATCACGGTTTCTGTGTGTGTGTTTGTTTGCACAGCTGGTTTTGTGCAGCCCGGACAGGCAGCATCAGCCAAACCCAACAGCTGTGCTCCCTGCCGGCGAGCCAATGTGTAATGAGGGCCCGACCCTTCGATGTGAGAACAAGCTGCAGTTATCGATGAACACTGTGGTGCCTCCACCTCCTTTCTGTCAGTCTGCTAGATATACACACACAAAGCTTGACCCAAAGTTAAACCGTTCTATAGATCTCTACATCGCTGCTTTGCTATCTTCAGTCTGCATGTCTTTTCTAAAAACCCTCTTAGAGGCTGCAGGGATTTTGTGAAAGCTGCCCCCCCTGTCATTATCCCTTTAATGTCCCTCTGACAGCAGATTCCAACGTTTATGGTACAGGCCTATATCTGCCCATAAAGCCTTTTATTGTTTAGCCCGGCTCTATGGTGGCCGTAACCTGGTTTTGCCATTTTTTATGGGGACCTTCACTATATCACAGAGGGGGAGGACAAAGCTGCCCACCATCGGTGTTTACCAAAGTATGGCCTACTCATAAATCCATCATGGCCGGCGGCATTCTGGAAATACTTCAGCAGAGGGAGAGAAAGAAGAGAGAGGACGAGGGGAGGAGACAGGGCTTATTGTATGGCTTGTAATCGGCCACACTCTACGGCCTTGAGTTAGAGGGCCCATCTCCGCAATGATCATTAGGTCTATGTTCCTTCGCACAGTCCATCACTCAGCAAATCAAGGGAAAATTGCTATGGATGTTACCCTGGAGGAAGGATATCTCAATATCAGTCATCCCGGACTTGGAATGGCCCCCATTAGCTGTCAGAAACAGGGAGATGTTTAGTACAAACGGACGGACACACCGCTAATTCTATTAAGAAAAGACAAGAGGGACCGAATGAAACTCAGAGAGCGACCTAGAGGGAAGATGAGAGGAGAGATTATATATGACGGGGATAAACAAATCAATGAGCCGTGGTCAAAAGAAGTGAGCAGTTTGTTTTACAAACAGGAGTTTGTCAAGGTGTTTTCTAATAATGAAGAGATTAAGGTTATTACACTGGAAGAAGTGGGCGAGTGACATCTGGAGTAAAAAAAAAACTGCCTACATGTAGGAATTAGAGATTACGGTACAGAGAAGCATTAAATTCATCGAAGATCGCTACACTCCGAGTTGGGTTGTGGTATTTCACCACTTGCTATCTTAGTGATATAGCAAGGTTTCAGTTTGGTTTCTGTTGTCATTTTTACAGGGAAACCCAGCAAGTCTTTGTTTGGTGAGATAAAAACTGAAACAGATTTTAAAAGCAAAGATAATGCACTGAGCAGACTGTTCACATAGAAATCCTGGTTACCGACATGCAGTAGCTGCCACGTTTGGCATGACAGAAAAAAAACAAACTAAACTAACTAAAAAATATAATAAAGATTTACAAAGAGTTTGCATCTTAGCACTTCCTGTTCCCCCGCCTGGAAGTCAGTGGGTTGTTAGTTAGATGCCGGAAATAAGATCTGCAAGACTATAAAATACATCAATAAACACCCAACTCGTGAATTTTTAGCTTACGTGTCTAAAAAAAAGGTGGTTGCTACTAAATGTCATGTAGTGTAAACTCGCAATCATGCGACTGTGGTGTAGCTTGTTTATGGCCTAACGTTAGATTTTAACACACTTCAAAAGTCATAAAATTAGTGTTCATTTGTGGACATTATCTTGCTGAACGAACCTGTAAGTATCATAAATGCTTGTTTGCCACAGAGCTTATTTTCTGCAATAACGTGGGTTGCTGTAAAGCGCCCGGGAAGCAACGTGGGGGTCATTGTCTCACTCAAGGACACTTCACGAGGACATGCAGACAGTAGAGCCAGGGATTGAACGGCCGAACACAAAGGACAACCACTATACCTACTGAGCTACAGCCGGCCCAGAGTAAGAAGAGGGCATTGTGTTGAGTGTGAGGAGGCTAAGGCAAAGACATGATCTGCTCAAACACAGAGAGAGAGGGACCGACAGGGAGCAGAAGCATCCATGTTTGACACCGTTCATTTCTCCGTATCCTGCATCCGGGTTCCCGACCGCAGCCTCACCCTCGTGGCCTTAACTCAGAGTTCACAAAAAAAAAAAAACAGACAGAGTGAGAAGTTGAGGGAGCAATCAAAAAAAGACGTCTTCTCATCAAAACACACTTTCAAGCTTTGATTTTGCTCGTGTTACCCGATTCGTGTCGTTTCATCTCCCTCTAACAGAGATCTTAGGCACTGCTGTCTGGGTGTCGAGGCGCTGTGTTTAAAAGAGCAGCTCTGCATCACTGACATCCCCCCCCCCCCCCCCCCCCACCCCCCCACCCACATCCCCACACAGTATCTCCCACCCTGCCTCTCTCTCTCTCCACTTTCTGAAGTGCTGCAGAGGGCCGGTTTTCCATTTTCCATTCAGAAGTGTGATGCTCAGGGTGGCCTGGAGGGGATACAAGAGGAGGTGTTGGTAAGGGGGTGGGGGGGTTAGTGGTTCGCTTTAAGTGGATTGCCCTCAGTCTTGTTGTGCCCAGCCTAAAGCATTATAACGCCTCGACAAGTGACCTCCACTTGAGTGGTGCCCCTAACACCGGTGCCGGGCAGGGCACGCTTATTGTTATGCTTAGTACAAAGAGCGAATGTGTGCCATGAACTGCGCAGAGAGGTTGGATAACTCCAGGCTGCATGTGCAGTCAATGCTCACACGTGTGCATGTGTGTGCGTGCATGCACGTGTGTGATACAGCTCTAATCCCGCCTTTGCTCTTTCATAAAACGGATCGCTCTCTCCTGGGCACATGTGCTTGTTGCATCCCGCTTTTCATGTTTGTGTATGTCTGCGTTTGTGCACATTCCCGCCGAGCGAATGTACAAAAGTGCCGAGCTGGTTCAGATGTTAATGAAACATGTGAAATCCCCTGCTTAGCCAGCAAGTTGGGAGCTGGGGGGGACAACAAAGGCCCACGGGAGAGCAACAGACTGCCACGGCTCAGAGCATGACAAATGCCCCTGCCACTGTCACCACCGTGGCCCCTGTTACCCTGCCTTTTAAAGGGGGGGATGCGGCGGTGGGGGATCTCCCTCATTCTAACCTGGGGAGGGGGAGCAGGAGGAGGGTTAATGGTATGGATGACTCCGCCACATTAAAAGAAGAAGCGATGAGGGTGAGGGAGGAGGAGTCATCAGCATTTCAAAAGAATGAGGCGCAGGGAATGTAGATGGAGCAGCGACTCCCCTTTCGCTGTCATCTCTCACCCTCTCTGTTATTGTCCATCCTGACTCTACTGTGTGTGTTTTTATATATATATATATATATATATATATATATATATGTATGTTTATGTATGTATGTATATATATATGTATGTATGTACGTATGTATGTATGTATGAAAGAGATGAGTTAATTGGATGAGAGACAGCCCTTTTACCCATAAGTCCCAGAGGGCCAACTTCATCTTAGAGCCGAGGACAACCTCGACAGTGAGATTTTCACAGTGCTGTGGTTGTTTCTGCAGTCTAAAGGTTTGCTCAGCTTAGCTACAGGCAGCCGGGGAAGAGGCTCGTCCTTTGTCAACAAACCCAGAGAGTTGCTGTGTGAAAACTGATATCAGTGTCAAACTTTTTTGCCCTCAGGGCCCGGCCTTGTCCTGCGCTTGATATTTGCACAAAAATGAACACTATGGGGGGGAATAGGGAACTACTGAAATCACATGGCTTATCATATGCATCTCACAACATAGAGTGACTCTTGTGCTGTTGCTTAACAGTGTTACACACATCCTCGCAATCTCAGTGACATGTCTAACACAGATTTCAAATCAGCACTGTAGGGCTGCACAATGAATCGAATACTAATTCACGATTCTGGCGTCCCACAATTAAATGAACGTGTTCGACTCTCTGCTCATAGAAAGCTCTGCTGCATAAATCAAGCGCCTCCTAAACAGCTAGAGATGTTCTGTCAATCAGCAGTCAAACGAAGCAGGGCGTTTTTCAGCGGTCTCATATTCATGTTTTGCCACCACATGATGGTTTTACGTCGGCACAGTCAGTAACATCCACACACACACACACACAACATGTCATCGATGTGGTAGTTATTCAGCGTGAGTGAAGAAGACATAATTTGTCACAACTGCAAGTCCAAAATGAGCCGTCGAGGAACAACCTTAAAACTAAACGAATCAGACTTTTATTATCTAGTAATTCATTCCTATGATGATGCTCAGAGTGATCACAGTGACCAGTTCATCCGCTGACAGCAGGGATCACATCATGGTGCGCTCAAGCTCTATTTAGTAAAAATGAAGCAATGACGATAGTGATCACCACCCTATCGTGATGCATTCAAATGTAATGTAATTTCTGGTGAGAAACTTGAATAAATCTAGTTGTTTGAAGATGTTTTCACAACAATATTAAATAGATAATAGAGAGGGAAATATGACCTGAAACAGCCTATAATATACAGTATAATTAAAACCACTAATGACAAGATTTTTTTAAAATCAAATCAAATCTAATCAATCAAATCCTAATCATTTGAATTGTGTTTTAAGCAAATAACCACTACAGATGACAGTGGAAAAGTAAAATGATAACATTAAGAGTGTTTGACGGTTGGACGTGAAAGCAGCACTCTGTTTCATTAAAATGTGAAAGTGCAATAAACATATTTTGTTCTTGACATCAATAAATAATTGTGATTATCATTTATGGCCATAATCTTGCAGCGCTACTGCACTGGCAAGTATAGCTGTCAAAGAGGTGCAGATGTTCAGACACATAGAGGACACGTTAAAGAAAATGCTGTTTCCTTTTTATGTCGACTCATTTTTATGTCAGAAAGCTCGAATAAAATTTCTTTAAATCATCCACCTTTGTAGTTGGAGCGATCAATTCAGCGCTGCATTAGTGACAAAACTTCCAAAAAGGCACAGAAGGGCTTTGAACTGATAGAAATAAAGCTGGGCAGTCACTATGGCTACCCGAACCATCTGTGTTGTGAACCCGTAGAGAGGGGAGTGACTCAGTGGTAAGTAAATAGGCTAGTACAAAAAGTGAATGGCTCAGAAGGGCAGATCATTAGCTGGCCACATCTTACCATTCTCTGTGTGATACCAGGACAGGAGGCGGGGTGGATACATGAAAAAAGAAGCCTGATAATATTTAACCAGCGGAGATCTATCATCAATCTGGACTCGCCGCCCCCCAACATCATCAGTCCTCACCCCCAGCTCTGGCCTATTGTCATTAAAAACCCCAGCTCCCTTTCACTCCTTATTCAATATTTTTGAGCCATTGTCCCACCTTACATGCCCCCTCTGAACTACATTACTTTTCCCACTCAGCGGTGAAAGGAGCCAGAAAAAAAAACATCATATGTTATAGTGTCAGGAGCAACAAAAACGTCAAAAGTCTGGCTTTTTGCATGCATTCTCAAGTGCAAACTGGAGGCTGAAGAATGCACGCCGTCACACTTTCTCCCCCTCGTGCTCGCACACACACACACACACACACACACACACACACACACACACACACACACACACACACGGTGACCCTGTGGGCTTCGCCGGGCTCTTTGAATGAAAAAGAGAAGTCATTTATCCGACTCATCTTCGCTGCACCTCGCAGCACCTTTTAAAAACACTCTTTACTAACGCTAAAGCTGCACCTTACTGACAGCATGATGGAGAGCCCTATTCTTCCCTCCCTTTCTTTTTCTCCTTCTCGCAGCCGCCTCTCTGGAGCTTCTACCGTCTTTCCATCCTCGCTGCCAACAGCCCTTGCAGAAAAGCGAAGGCCAAGCTTCAGTGACGGCGTACGAAAGCGTTGGTGCTTGTGTGCAGCCGTCTGTGTGCGAGCTCGGGTGTGTTTTGGCATGAATCCCTGTGTATCAGTGTTTGCATGTTTAAATTGGGAAAAAAAAGGTGCCATAGTGAAATGTGTAAAAAGGTGCAGAGGTGAGAATAGGAGTGCCAGGGGGCTGCTTGAGGGGCCTGGAATGTCAGAGCTCATCAGGAGTTAACAAAACCATCCTCCAGAACCTGTCAATACTGAATATCCACTCACGTGCTTCACCACTTCTCTCTCTTTCCACTATTGCTTTAGATTCTGCAGATGAAAAGTGAAGACGTGTACACATGTAGCGTTGACATTTATTTTTTTTTTTTGCATTTACATTTAGCGTATGTCATCTAAGGGTGGGAGGGAATAAAAATCGATTCACCTATGTATTTATTTTTTTACGATTTTGAAATTGATTTTTAATGCCAGACTGTACGTGCTTCATTTGAGTCGACGCAGAGGTAAAAGGAAGTTACCGCTTTTATTGTTGTAGTCTGAGTAACATGATGTGATATCCATTCCGCGTCCGTCAACCAAAATGAAGCAAAACAAAAAAAGCCGGCCGTCACTCTCATCTCCTCGGTCCAGTCAGCCAACACTACAACTGCAGAGCTCCCATATACTGACATTTATGTTAAATGCATTCAAACAGCTAACGCTAAGAGCTAGCGACTTGAGTTAGCGGAAGTATATATGTGTGACTACATCTGGTTTTCAAAATAAGGTGTTAACAAAGGGAACTGGATATAAAAAATACATATATAGAAATAAGATTGATTGGATTATATTCACCAGAACTATAAAACATTGCATATAAATTAAAATTAAAATAAAATAATAAACCCTTATAAATTAAAAAGAAAAAAAAAAACACTAATTTGTGAGGTAAATGTCTTTATTCTTTGACTTTTAGATTGAAAATATTTGATAAATAATCTCTGACAATGACTGATAGATTTGACTTCAGGACATCTCTGACAACATACATGCTGAAAATCAAACATTTTTATGGTATTCATTTGATATTTTCCAAAGTAAAAGTCCCTAGTATCCCTAAGTATTGGGTGGGTGTACTAGTGATAGTATTGAATCGGGAGATAAGTGTACTGTCCAAGCCCTGAGGTCATCCCTGTGTTTCGTCTGCCCTGTTTTCAGATGCATCCTCAAACACTGTTGCGTGTTTGCAGTGAATAAACAAAGAATGATGCATATTTCAGTTAGCATACAGCTAAAGCGTCACGCTGTCTAGACCATGTTTGACCAGGGGTGTGCATGCTCTCAGGTCTGTGTGTTTGTCTGAGGCCGTCTCTATGCAGCCAAGCAGACATCAACAATAAAACCTCTAACCTAGTTGGCCAACAGCCCACCTCTTTATATCTCCTCTCTCTCTCTCTCTCTCTCTCTCTCTCTCTCTCTCTCTCTCTCTGGACGGATCATTCATCACTCTCTCCCTCCGTCTTTCCCTCCATATACAGCATCTCGGTCCACAACATTAGTCCCACCAATACAGCTGTTACTACTGATAAGAGTCACACTCCTGAGAAGTTTGATTCTTCTTGTATGGAGTAAGGGAAATAAATGGAAAAGAAAACAATGAAATACACAATAGATGTATAGAGGAGATGACCTCAGCTATAGTGCCAAAAAAAATAAAATCAAATGAATGAAGGTTTGCTGTTTCAAAGTCGTAAAAGAAGGAAAAAGTTGGTGTTGTAACAGTTGTAATGCGACCATCCTTACCTAACGTCAGTATATTGTTTATATGATCAAGTGTAGCTAAATGTAATGACTGTATGGTCCAAAACCCAACTAATGCAGCCACCATCTGGCTATCTGAGGAGTCGATCTGATACTCCAGTTGTTCCTACATTACCACAATTTAATGTACTTTAGTATCTGGTTGAGTAGAGGAGGCCAGCCCAGTCCCACGAAAAGGCGTCTGTGAACAACACGATAATGAAGTAAAGCAAAGTAAAAGAGTTTAATAAGAACACTGTTGTTGCTTCAGGCGTTTCATTTGTTCATGCATCTGCGTGAACATGCTGTGCTCCCAGTTAGTGACGTAGAAAAGTGAAGGAAGAGAGGCCACTTATGGTGGACGGGAGGGGAGGTGGATGGAGCCAGCAAATGTGACTTTCAACCAGCACACCATTTTTTTAATGTTTTGTAAGTTGATGTTTTGTAGTGGCATTTCTGACCTGTTTTCCTCACTTCTGTTACGTTGCTTCCATACTAGGGCTGTCAAAGCTAACGTGTTGACGCAGATTTGTTTTAACGCCACTGACTTCTTTCAGGCATTAATGCAAGCGATCTTTCAGAGGTTGTAGCAGGCTCAGTTTTAAAGTTAGAGTGAATATACTGGCGTCTTATTAAACTACAAAACCCAAGGAATCCATTGGTATCAACCATGTTATACTGGCTTGTTGTAAAGGAGGTTAAATAACGCTCCTTGCACTACATTTTTGCAAGTAAATACTACCATGGCCATTTTCAAAGGGGTCCCTTGACCTCTGACCTCCAGATATGTGAATGTAAACGTGTCCTATGGGTACGTACAAGTCTCCCTTTACAGACATGCCCACTTTATGATAATCACATGCAGTTTGGGGCAAGTCATAGTCAAGTCAGCACACTGACACACTGACAGCTGTTGTTGCCTGTTGGGCTGCAGTTTGCCGTGTTATGATTTGAACATATTATGGTAAATGCAGTACCTGTGAGGGTTTCTGGACAATATTTGTCATTGTCTGTGTTGTTACGTGACTTCCAACAATAAATATAGACATATATTTACATAAAGCAACATGTTTTCCCACTCCCATGTTAAACACTTGACAAATCTCCCTTTAAGTTACATTTTGAACATGTGGGATTAATTTGCGTTTAATCGTGAACAATCATGCGATTAATCACAATTCTATATTTTAACTGACTGGCAGACCTGTTCCATAGGTATTACATGCTTGTTTTAATGCTAACCATGATATTTTTCCTAAACCTTAGTGGGTGGTTTTGTCGCCCCCTGCTGGTACTTCACCCTCATGCACGCATGTAATATTAACGTGTCGGTGAGGCAGAACGTGACACTGACACTCTATGATATGCTATGACTTGATACTGGATTGAAGAGACGTGGTGGTTTATGGTTCGGAGAGATAAGAATCTCGTGCTAAGCCTTCTGGATGTGTGTGTTGTCGGCCTATTTCCGCCAAATATTTGTGATGGGGGGTGCTGCCCCCTTCACCCTCCTCCGCTCCCCCCAACACCATCACCCCCCTGTATTTAACAACTCAACCAGTTTTCCTGTGTTTTACTACTTGAATCATTTCTTTGAGAAAGGGAGTATTTTTTAAAAAAGATTTTGCAAAAAGTTCTTGACTGTAGTGGCAACTGTCCAGGAGCAATATACAGTAAATAACACGCAAGCACCAGCAGTAATGGCTCACTGTTTCTACACTTCCCTTCTTTTAGTGTAACTTCCCTATGTTGCAAAACGGCTGACATCCAGATGTCGTATATTTGCATGCAACTTTGTTTTTCTGTGTGTGTGTGTGTGCTGGGAACTTTCTTGCTCTCTAAAACAACTGTTCAATCCATCTGCACATCTTTACACTCACTGATAGTAATACACACCCAACACAAATACTGTTGAGACATAACAGGGCCAATTAGACATTCAATGAACCTGCTCAGTGTTTTTATACAGTGCACCATTGTTAGGGGGCGGCAGTAGCTCAGTCTGTAGGGAGTTGGCTTGGGAACCGGAGGGTCACCGGTTCAAGTCCCGACATGGACCAAAAACTGAGTGTGAACTGGTTGCTGGAGAGGTGCCAGTTTACCTCTTGGGCACTGCCGAGGTGCCCCTGAGCAAGGCACCAAACCCCCAACTGCTCGGGGCGCTTGTCAGGAGCAGCCCCCTCACTCTGACATCTCTCCATTAATGCATGTGTGTGTGTTTCAGGTCTGCATGTACCATGTATGAGTTAAAACAGAGTGTAAATTGAATTTCCCCACTGTGGGACTAATAAAGGTAGATCTTCTTCTTCTTCTTCTTCTTCTACAGGGATATAACTCGCAGCATACTATATAATATTATTCTGAAGCACTGACCATGAATATGCAACATGCAAAAACATGGACATAATTCCAATAAAAACAGCTGCAAAGAAAAACAATATACGACTATTATAACATATTGACTTATTATGTGCTGAAAAATGAACTTCCATGGCCTCCGCCATTTCAAATGTCAACAAACATGTCGCAACTAAACTCTGAGGAGGGCGTTCATATGGACTCTTCACATGAACACGGTAAATACAACCCCATTTGAAGACGGCCATTTTACACGTCGAAAAAGCGACGTTTTCTGAGCTTTCGCACCGCAATGAAGGCATCAACAAATCAAGTCGTGCGGAGCGGGTTGAGTTGCACTTATATCTATAAAACAGCAACACGGAGGCTGCGTAGTCCAAACGGAGACAGCAAACTCTATCACTCCTTTCAACCTTGACAACGGCAGCGCATACCAGATCCAATTTTTCTGCTCTTACCTTTCACAATAAAAGAGCCATAACATGTAATATTTTGCATTTTCACTTGTTTACTCATCACGTGTCTTAAGACCTTAACTCTAACTCTTAAATAACCCTAACCTTAAAATACAATTAAAAAAAGAAATCTGTCCGTCACAATTATCTATCAAAACAAACACAGATACACACCAACATGTTTGCAATCATTCAAAAGAAGGTAGAGAAGGTGAAGACTCAACGTAATGCAATACAAGATGGACACATTGTGCTACTGCCAGAGAAGGAACGGTGTAATACTGGTGTCAGTGTACTGATAAAGGTCAATCATCATCCTACACTTAATAGATAGACAGTCCTAATGGAGGAGATGGCAACTATGACACACAAGTGAAGAAACTGTGTGTGAATAATTCATGAAGGACAGAAAGCGACAGTTAACAGGAGAGTGTCATTGGACACTGACGCTCATCCATCCATCCATCCATCCATCCATCCACTGAACCACCCTCATCTGCTATCTCTCTGGGGAGTTCAGATAAAGGATAATGGATCTGCTGACATTCAGCTGTCCCAAAAAAAGTTCACATTAAAATAACCCTTTATGGAGCAGCATGCAAATACACACGGACACACACACACACAAATGCACAGGACACATATGACTGAAAATGCATTCAGCTTCACCAACAAACACATACGCAAACCTACAAACATGTACGTACAATATGGTAACAGATTCAGAGATATCATCATTTGTGCCTGTATGACCAGGCGGAAAAGCAGTTTAGCCAGCCAGCTTATACACAAAACACTCCACACACACACACACACACACACACACACACACACACACACACACACACACACACGTCCTGCAGGCCTGATACTGAGGGAGTTGCTAGACTACACCTCAGGGTTCAACGGTCAGCTAGAGGCTCCGGGCTCAACTTGGAAGCGATGATCAGAATTTGTGTCAGAGAGGCTTCTGTTGAATAACAACGGCTGGCAGTGACACTGATGATATCCACGTGCACAGCGCCACACCCACAGTTTAGTCCCTGCAGATGCTAACTCATACCAGATGAATGAACAGTGTGTGTGTCCAATGTCTGGACTAGAAGCAGAAGTCGATGCACACAAACGGTAAAGAGACGCACTTCCATGTGTCTAGATAGACACAAGCTCATTAAACAGGTTGAATCAATGGATGTGTGCATACAATCAATGACTTGAATTAGAAGGCAACTGGTCTGAGACACCACACACACACAGCAACACACACACATTCATGAGAAAGAAAGAATCACCGCCTCGTGGTTGCTGCTCACATCCATGTCTGTCCAAAATGTCATCACTTCATCATTTTATCCTGTTAGATAGTTGTGTGAAATTATCATAATTAGTGTATGAATTCTCGAGTTATGGCCAAAAATGCAAAATCTAATCAGTTCATTCTTGAGACCAAGCGGATGTTTGTCAAGTGACCGTGTTAACTGGTGACTCTCGGCCGAATGAAAAAAGCCGTAGCTGCTAATAGTGACTACAGCTGGTGAAAACACAAACAGAAAAATCATTCAATCAATTTTAAATACATACTCATCTGGGTTTATTATCTACACAAACCATTTACACAAGCTACCACAAGCTGAAAGTCACCCGTCACCACGGTCACTCATTAAACCAAAACTCCTGTTGCTCTGAAACACTTGTGATCGGAATATCGATTCTGACAACCGAACGTGCAACAAACAGACATTTTATTGCTGGTAACAGTTATAATGTGTGAATCTTGCAAACTCGTCTGGATGTCTGAGGCAGGACGCCACTTCTGTTGCCAGCATGTGCACGCGTATGTTTGATGACATTGACTGTAAAAGGGTCTATATGCTGTATATTTCTTATCTCAGATTATGGTAATGGAGTAGTGAGTGGGACACAGTTTTAAAACTCTCCTTGGTGGTGTGTTCAAGGACACTTTGACACACAAGATTTGAATACTGGCTGGCCATAAAGCTATATAAGGTACTTTGTTACAGTCCACCACTGACACACACACACACACACACACACACACACACACACACACACACACACACACACACACACGTACAACAAATCCCACCATCAGCAACATGCAGGTGCACGATCATTCCAGCAAGGAGACAACAATGGACGCCGTCCTCTCTCCCTCTGTGCCAACAGACCCAGTCGTCTGGCAAAACAGCTGAGTGGGACACAACATCATCCCGGGTATTTCTGTTGTCCCAAAGCAGAGCCACACAATATGGCTGACACACACACACACACACACACACACACACACACACACACAGCGACAATGGCAGAGCCCAATTCACTCGGTGATTTTTTTTTTATTTTTTTTGTATTTGTACCATAAATGTGTCTTGTTTTAATTCATGTTTTGATGTTTTTTAGCAGAGAATATGCACATCTAGTTGTTATTCTTTATAGCCGTGATGTTCCACAAGGATCAGCAGGTGCTGCTGCAGCCTCCAGCGCTATTACGTCTATACCAGCACATCATTTAACGGCTTAGTATCAGTCAGATTTTGGAAGGATTTGGTATATATTTAGATGTCGGAGAAAAACACTTTACTGGAGACTAAAAAATGTTTTCTTTTCTGTAATAGACCATTGTTGGCATGGTAACAAATGTAACCAGAGAACTGATGGTCTTGTCTGAAAAAAAAAAACCAACAATTTGGTAGCAACATCCTTTTTCAAGGATGTAAGCAACAGACAAACAGAATAGAGGTTTGGGACATAATGGGGGAATAATAACGGACAGTTTCCGAGAAACATCCAAGAACAATCTTTGATGAACCAGTGCTCAAAAATATTAATGTGAATTAATGTGAAAGTTTATATACATCACAACATTTGCCGCGTATTAAAAGCTTTAACTGTGTTCTCCAGATCTCATAGTTCGGCCTGTCTAATTTGCAAACACTCCTTCATTCTGGGTCTGGAGTTCACTTCACTGTACTGACTTTGAGTTTCCTCTCTGCTTCGTCCTCTCTCTGGATCTGTCGTGGACAATTCTTATGTCTCACACACATAATTTCCTCCTCCTCACGTCCCTTTCCCTCTCTTTGCATATCTTACACTAGATCGATTTTTTTCCTCTCCTCCAATTGATCTTCCTCCCTCATACCGTCGTGCCTCAGTTCCTCCTTAGCTCCCCGAGGAAATGTACAACTCTATATAATCAACTTAACCGCTTTGCCGTCTGCCACTATGCCGGGCTGCCATGAGGTTTACTGGTCACAGGGCTGCACTCCCTGTTCGGCTTATCGTGCGCCGCGCAGCAGTCGGAGGCCCAGGCAGGCAGCGGCAGAGCGGCCAGCTGCCCCTCGTATGCCCGACTTGGTGGTTACACTGGTTGAGTGGCTACCAAAAGAATTTCTAAGGCAGCGTGTGCATGTGTGTATGTGCAGAAGAAACACTGTCAGCGGAGGCTTAAAGCTTAGCTGAAAATACAGTATATCCTCTATTTTTGTGCAGTATTTCCACAAAGTAATGACAGCAACAGAGTTGTTTTTACCCTTAACCTTTTTCCTCTGATTTACATTATATCAATTTAAATATTTTTAGGTTTCAGATTGTTGGTCTAGATAAAAAAAGATGTCATGTTTGTCCCTGACAAAATGCGAAAAGCATCACATTTTTTTTGTGTTTTTTGACTAAACAAGTAAACAATAAAGCAAAAACACAACGACAACAGTAGTTGTAGAACTTTGGAGGAAGTTGAAACACACTTTCATATTTAGTTCTACTTATTCTAATTGAAGAAACATACATGTGCACAACTGAGCTGTCAAATACATGAGCGGCTAGTAGCACTAGCTGCCCCACTGGTGACTTTAGATCATACCAAAATAAGAGCATGGCTACACTACAAATGTGACATTCTGTGTGTGAGTGGGAGATATGGCAAAAATATCATATCAGGATTTCATGCTGGTTTTAAAGGCAATTTTGCAGATTACTGAACATTACAACCAAACTAAAATACAACCCTATAAGCTAATAAAACATAAGGAAAAAGAATAACAGATCATAAGATAAGATAAGATAAGATGAACCTTTATTAATCCCCGGAGGGAAATTCTGGATCATTAAGGCCAAACAGATTTTGATTAAGTGATTCAACAAGAGTTTTGACTTGAAGACTGTAGCCTTTTGTTATTTTAAAGTACATGTCAAACTTGAGGCCCACGGGCAAATTAGGCCCGGCACCTCATTTTATGTGGCCCGCGAGGGCTTGCAAAGAATATATTGTGTTTATCATATAATTTTATGCCGTTTTACAGAAGTACGGTGTCCCACAATACATCTCCATTATGTTACATGCTCACTAAAGCGTCTCAGTATCACCGGTTTTCAGATGAAAATGATTTCACATGATCTCTGCAGATCAGCTGTTGGAACAAACAATTTATTTGCCACAGACGGCCCGTTACATCAGAGCACATTTATTTGCTGTACTATAGTTCTGCCCTTCTCAACTCCAACCACAAAGTTAAACAAAGTTAATGTAATACATTTTGTTTGATAATATTTGTGTGATGGCAAAAAAAGAACTTTATTATTCACTTTATTCACATAATAATTTTGATCTTTGATGGATCAGTAATGATGAGGGTTTCATAATCTCATAAATTCATGGGATTTATGTTATAATAACACATAGAAATGTGTGTGTGTGCCCACATATAGTATTTTTGTGTCTACGTGCATGCATATACTGTTGATGCACAAGCATATGTTTTTGTTACTAAACTCATTTAGCAAGACCAGATATACTGCATTTATATAGTCTTACAATTACAACCGGCCCTTTGAGGGCAACCATAATGCTGAATGCCAATGGCAATATTTTATTTAAGTTTAACTCAGCGATGGCTAAGTGAAGTCTGAGCCCAAAGCAGTGCAGATGAGTCCAACTGTTGAGCTCGAGGAGCCTCACCATGTTAGCCCCACTCTCTGTGGTCATGCAGGTCATTTTCTTCTGTCTTCTTCAGTCCCCAACATTCAAGTGCTTCCTTCAGGCCATGCGCTACGAGTCCCCCTGTGTGGTCTTGTGGAGGTATGTTGTTTGCATACACGCACTGCACAGCTTCCCGTCTTTAATAAGGTTATGAAGTGACTAGATCATAAATCACTTGTTGTTGCAAAAAGCTGGACATTTTAAATTATGTCTTCAACCTTGTTGCGTCATTCGGAGCACAGCTGTGGAATATCCATGTTGGAAACTATATTGAGGATTCTCTTGAAACCCTTGTTTTCAACGTTTTTAGAGGAATCACAGCCTTGACCAGATAAAATGTCCGTCCATCAGCTAGTTCTTTCCAGCGCTTACTTGTCCGGTAGTACAGAGTGCCTTTCTCATATGCCTTCATTAGAGTTGTTCGTTTTGGTTGCAGCTGATGCACCTTCGCTGTTTGACTGTGGACACACTCTTTTGGGTGCTTTCGGTCGAGGTGGTTAAAAAGGTTCATCGCGTTGCCATCCAATGTACAAACGTTGTCTTGTAATTTTATAAATGGCGGTTGTTTGCGCCGTGTTGTTTTTTGAAAATCCAATCTGTATTAGAGATGTCGAGTTCTTTTTAGGGACCAAGTCCATGCTTTCAGCCATGCTGCTAAGTTGTCAAATATGGATGTAAAGGTACCTCATATGTTGGGAGGTGCAGTTATTTGCTATTACCGGTTAACTGGTGGGTTGAAATGGATTTGAACTGCAACTGGTAGAATGTATACTGCAGCATGGGTCTAACAATCTCACTGTAAAGGCAAATCGTAGAGACATCTTAATTGTTCATCATATCACACACCCCTAGTGTGCAACCCTATCCATTCTGCAGAAGAAACCCTGGTTACAGTCAGGTTTCCTCTCACTGTTAATGTTGCCAGGCTACAGAAATAATGCCTGCATTACAAAACACACCCAATTTCCTACTCAACATTTCTGGTCACATCCCCACTCCTGCTGCGGCGGAGAGGACCAAATGTGCTGGGTGGAGGTGGTGGCATGTTGTGTCTAAATTTACAGTAGCGCGTTTGTGTCGGCAAGAATGAGAACACTCATCTGAAGAGAGCAAAGGTGCATGGACGAGCAGATGAGGAAAAAAATAGCCCTTAAGAAGGAAGGGAGGGATACTGAGGGAAGGATGGGAGGAGGTGATAAAGAGCGGGAGAGGAAGAAGGGTGGCATAGCTACGGGGGATTGTGTCGATGAGACACGGTAATAATCAAGTGCTGAATGATGGCTCTTTACTAACTTTCTCCACTTCCTTTCCTCTATTTCTCTTACACAGACTGAATCTTTATCTGCTCTCATTTGTTTCCATATATTTCTTCTTCCCTTTTGCCGCCTCTTTCCTGCATACCTTCTGCCTGTCCCCTCCCCTCCACTCTCTCTAGGGGGAAGCTCAGTGCCAGCGTGGACTTTTATTTGTGTAATTTACATCCTCCCCGACAGCCCTCTGTGCCCCCCTACAACCCCGTGGCTTTTACTGCAGCCAGACCGTCGTAAAGCGGCTGCTCTTTGTGATGAGAAGGAGACAGAGATGGGTAGGAGGGCCGTCTGAGCTGCAATCCAGAGAGAGAGCTGATTGTAAAAACAACACAGCGTCACTTGGTGTATAGGTTAGCTTCCTGGCTGGGAATTGTGTGTGTGTGTGTGTGTGTGTGTGTGCGTGTGTGCACCATCATCCTCGTCTGTGTTTGCGCTCTATATAAACAAAGCAGTTGCAGGGTTGGTTTTTTGACCAAACAAGCTTTGGTATATCCAGGGATCAGACATTAATCTGCCAGCAATCATGTGCTTGCTCTGTACTTATCTAGCTTGCTGTAGGGGTCAAAGGTCAACTGGTAATCCCATTAACAGGTGGTACGGACTCCCAACTCACCTGAAGTCTGTTTGGGGTCAGGTAAGTCCTGACACCTAGCAACAGCGGAGTAGAGGTATCGCTTACTTACACAGCGCTAATCTAGCACCAGTGGAGAGCAATAAAAGTCTATTGGCCAAGCTCAAAAGCTTAAAATTAGATAAGTTGTTTCTATGGAGAGGGGAACAAAACATCAAAGTGAGTCGAAGCCAATAAAATTCATTCTGAACGGGAACGTTAACTAGAGAAAGAGAGAGAAGAACAACAGAGAGAAGCATGAAAGAACGAGGTGAAATAGGTAATGAGGGGAGGAGATCGGAGAGCATCTCAATGAGAGAAAACACACAGACGAAGGACAGCGATCTGAAGTTCTGCTGTGAATTAAAAAAATACTTTGCGGAATGGAGGATACACATGATTAACTCACTGAAACAGTGCAATGACCCAATCTCCCTCCTTTATCTAGACATGCTCCAGTCTCACTTGTTGTATTGACAAGTGAGGTGCAAATGTGTTTGAGTGCATGGTGTGAGGCTGGTGAGCAAGGGCGTCATGGCAACTGACACTGGCATTGGACCTGCACACACACACACCAGAACAACAGCAGAACTATGACAACAGAGCTTGAGCTGGAGCTATGGGGAACAATGACCCCCAGTGGCAGCAACCATGTTTCAGAGCAGGGTGGAGCAGAGACAGTGTGTGTGTGTGTGTGTGTGTGTGTGTGTGTGTGTGTGTGTGTGTGTGTGTGTGTGTGTGTTGAAGCAGCGGGGCTGAGGAGGAACTCATTAGGAGTGTTTGGCCAGTCAGCCTCTCACAGCTCACAGCAGCTAAGAATGGTAAACAAGCCCACTTGAGAACCCACTGAACAATATCGCTCTCTCTCTCTCCACACACACACACACACACACACACACACACACACACACACACACACACTACAACCCATGCTATGTCAAAAGGGATGGTGCCTTATTAAAACTCACATAGGCACAATTGCAATCGTTAGTCTCCTTTTTAAAGATGGCTCCGACTGAATTATTGGCGCCCGTAGCGAGAAAACAAACCAAATGTACAGTGGTGATGGTGTGAAAAGAGGGGGGAGGGGTCGACACGAGCGAACGTACAGCTGTTGGAGCGAGGGAATCAAAGCAGACAGGCCAACGGCACTGCAAAGACATAATTAGCAAACATGAACATGCGTCATGTGTCACCCATGAATGCCATCTGCTTCAATTTACAACTTTACGAACAAGAGGAACAACGGGGGGGAAGAGAGGAGGAAGGGGCTAGTGACAGGCAGTGAGTCCTGGTAGGAAGCTGACAGAGATCTGTGATGAGGCCAGACTAATGTAGCAGTCATTACAGATTCCAGCTTATCATATACTCTGTATGTATATACAGTATATATACAGTAAAAGGGCATCGGAAAATATGATGGCTGTTAAAGGGATAGTTCGGGTGTCTTGACATGGGGTTGCTAAAATATGTTTTGCTGCCGGTCCCCGTCCACAGCAGTACATCATTTTGCTTCAGTGTGGTAACTCCTGTCTCCTTCTCCAAACTGGGGGGCGTGCCGACCGTCATCAACTGTAGGTAATACACCGACGATGGAAAAGTACCTCATACAGTCCCGCTTCAAAACACCTGAACTATCCCTTTAATATCCCTGGGTAGAGACATGCTAAAGATTGTGTATGTTTGAGGTAATTTAGAAAGTTTTCGACTGACACGATTCTTTAATAACCAAATTTAAGGTATTTCTTTCAAAAAACTTGTTTTACATTTAAGGCAAAAAAGTCAATATCGGTATATTTTGGATCTTGAATAATGATATATTGTTATCAGATTTTTAAAAACTCACTTAATAGTATTAGAACTGGCCTAAAATAATCTGGTATGTAACTATTTTTTCACGCTTATTCAAATCGCCTACCGTAACCTGCTACAATATAACCACACGCGCCCACATGTGGTGTTATACCCATAAAATCTTAATCAGCGTTAATATGAAGAATAACTCTCCCCTCTGCTGTGGCTTCAGCCACACCACCAGCAACATCACAGCAGAGCCATGCCTCTTCTCAACGAAGGAGAGCTGATGTGTTATTTTAATCAACTCGGCCTGCCGGCATTAATTATTCAGCAGGTTGGTGAATTGGGACGCCCCGCGGGTAGAAAGAGGGAGGGACAGGGGGTCCCTCTGATTAAGGGCTTTAGTGGGAAAAAAAAAATAAGAATAAGGGAAGAGGAAGAAAGAGAAGATGTAGAAGGAGATTAGAGAGCTACAACTCCTGCCCTAGTTTTTGTTTTAGCTTTTAATGTGTGGTGTGTGTGTGTGTGTGTGTGTGTGTGTGTGTGTGTGTGTGTGTGTGTATGGGCAGTAGTATATGTGGGTACCTATGAGGGTGGGAAATCACGGGCAAACAGGTGACTAGCAATGTAAGGGCAGTGAGTACTGTGTGTATGCAAACGGATGTGTGTGCATGCTAGGCAGTAGGTAGGGTGTGTGTGTGTGTGTGTGTGTGTGTGTGTGTGTGTGTGTGTGTGTGTGTATCAAAGCTCAAATCCAATCATGATGCTGCTTGATCTAATTCCTGATGGTCAGGCAGGGAGTCCCACCTCCCATGGAGAAGGTGAAATGTGATTGGTGGGGATGTGGCGCACACGCGTATGCACACACAAACGCACGCCGTACACACACACACACGCCTGCAGTGCATGGAGTGCTCCTGCAGGGCTGGGATGACACCATCCTCAGGCGCAGTGTGCTCTAATGTGAGTGACACTGCATGTGTGTGTGTGTGTGTGTGTGTGTGTGTGTGTGTGCCTAAGCAGCTTTGAGAGACTCACAGCAGAGACAGAAGGGGGAACAGAGCGCCCCTGCTGACACCCTCAGTGGGCTGACACAGAAAGCTTGTTTGGGGGCATTAAATCTTAATACAAATGAACACCGGGGAGGAGAAGGAGTAAAAGAGGATGAGAGGAAGAAAGTGAGTTTTGGGATAAAAGGTGGAGGGAACATGATACAAAAGGGGGGTTTGTGTTCGGGGAAGAAGATGCACAGCAGAAGAGGAAAGGTGAGGGAAGAGGTGGTGCATAGGAGCACACAGAGGGGAGCTCCTCAGGGGCGGGAAAGTAGGAAGGTTGTAGCGAGGGAAAAGAAAACTCTTTCCCCTCCAATCCACAGGAGGATAACCTAAGATGCCAGAAAAGCATAGCGTGGCACTAAATCAAACCAGTTAAATCATCATGTGTTAATGACTCCGTTAACCCGCTTCCCTCCCTCCCTCCCTCCTCCTTTCCACTTCACTAAAAGCCTGAACAGAGGTGCTGTCATCCCTAATTCATCCTCTCAGCAGACAGAGACAGAGGACGGCGAGAGGAGGAAGCAGGAGATGAAGGGCCGTGAACTCTCTCCTGAGACTCTTTTATAAAACACGATCTGCCAATAAGATCACAGTTTGTTTAGTGACGTCAGCGCTGCTCCTCTGCGTCATTATGGTCCATCACGGTGTTGCCATGATGGCGGGAGACGTGGCGCTCTCTTGCATGCTAGTTAGCACCGTCACCTACTGGTTTGTGGACCGCCATTTTGAAGCTTAGAGTTCAGCGTTTTGGCCGTCGCCATCTTGGTTTTTTGCAACCAGAAACGGCACGCTGAATAAGACATTTTTAGGTGACCAAAAATAATGAACTTTTATGAGCAAAACAGACTGTGAAAAGGTTAAAGTTGTAAGACAAAAACATGAATACCTCCCAGGCCGGTCATCACCGTGGTAGCCACCTGACAATCACAAGGTAGCCACACCCTAACGCAAACACTGCTTTATGGTCTATTTCACTCTAAATGGGACCATAAGTTACTAAATGAACATCATGCTGTATTGAAGAAGACTTGAAACTAGCGATTGAGACCAGAAAAACATGTTGACCATGGTTACAAAGTAAGAAGTAGGCTCACTTTCTCATACACTTCTATACAGACTTCTTTTGGTCGCGCCCTGCTGGCTATTAGAAGGAGTGCAGGTTTAAGTCACATCCACATTGGCTTCACTTTACAGACCCAGAGGCTGCCCTCTGGTCAGCCCTTTATGTGCTATACTGCAGACCGCTGATTGGTCAGGGAGAATCATCACTAGCATGACCGCACTAAGATTAGCACAATTTACACAAGTCACTGGGAAAACTGAAGAGATACAACAGCTACATAATATAACAAACTGACATAAACATTATACTTCCATCCTAATCAACAACCAAGACATATGCTATCTGGTAGACAAAGTTCAATGTTCAGCACTGGCTTGGGGAACAGAGCCAAGAATGAGAAGAAAACATCTCTGAGAGTAACAACAAAGAAGTAAACCTTGAGGAAATGCTGACGGAGATTAGAACAGCACCTTATGTGCATCCAACAAAGGAGGACCAGGACAATAATGTGCAGCCCCCATTTATGAGAACCTGACCTACGTACGTCTGGAAAAAAACTGTTTATCTTGGTCAGGTTTGGATAATTTGTTTGGATAAAACATTCAAGACACACATTATTGTGACAGCACAAGTTATTTACAATATTGGTTCAGCTGTTAAAAACTAAAGAACATTTGTTATTATTTTCCCTGTTGGACCTCCGACACCAAAATGTAGATGTAAACAGAGTGAAGAAGTGGAAATAAAACGCTGTGGACAAAAAAGCTTCCCAAGCATTCAGATAATATAATAAGAGCCAACAGATGTTAATTCCATGCAAAAAAAAAAAAAAAGAGAGCATGACTCTGTTAGCACCTCGTCGCCATCCGTTGTTGCTCAATCAAAGTAACAGAAATTATGTTTATTCAACTGGCTTCGGCTTTTGCAAACATGCAAAAATGTGCAATTAGTTTCCGACAATTTTGAATAGTTGACATAACAAATTCAACAAACATCTCCAGTGGCACTGGTTTGTCCTGTGAATGTGTTCAAGATGTGAACAGTGTAATCATTTAATGATCCTTTTCCAGAAATGGTTTCAGCGGTTCTTTATGCAAATGGAGGATAGGGTCGCTCTGTTCCTTTACTGCCCCCCCCACCACCTTTCTCTCTCTCGGCTGAGTGATAAACACTGTCTGTTGGCCATAAATCCAGGGGGAGTCCTGACAGGCGTCCCAATAAAGCGCTCTATTTTCTCCCAGTTTGGTGGGTTTGTCAGGGGCCCAGAGGAAGTGAGATAACATTAGGAGGTGGAGGAGGAGGAGGAGGCAATTCCATCAGCGCTGCACATGCACACAAACACACAGACACACTCGTAAACAAACTGGCAATATCCACATGGAACTGGATGAAAATACACACAGACGTACTCGAAATGAGTGATTCATGTGCTGAGAGGCCAATACGCTCGAACCGCGAGACAGCTGGGTGAAAATGTCGGCCTGTAAGCTGTGAAAAACACTTTTTTTTTTCCCAGCCTCTCGTTCCACACAGATAAACAAAGCCAAGACAACATTCACAGAAGCACAAATCTCAACTAAAATGCAAAGAAAACACCAACTCCCTCCCATTCTACTGCAGGCTTCATTTCAATGAGATATAACAACAACAACACAGCACTCTGGAGAAACACGCTGTACGTGCAAGTGTGCATACCATAGAGAATACCTCATAATACGCTGCTTATCTTGCCAATACCAAGATGGAGTGAGAGGCATTGTTTTATTTGCAGCTGACATTAAATTTACAGAGCTGTACGACCCGGCCTTGTGCAGTGTCTTGGCGTTTCACAAGCCTTTAAACTTCTCTATATCTAATTCAGATTTCTTTTTTTAAGACTCTTGGTATGAAGGTCACATATCGATGGCTAGATTAGTGGATGTCCAGTTGGCTGCATGCTTTCATTTGTTGTGACAGGAAGAATTCAAGGATCCGCCCATCTTCAGAGGTATGTTCAGACAGAACAGACATGCAGTTGCACACAAAGTGAAAAGAAAGGAGCAAGTGGTCATGAATAGATAAGAGCATACTAGCTCTTGGTGGTGAGACTGAAGTGAAGACATGTGGGTGCAAAATGTTTCAACTTGAGACAAAAGTATCGCCCGAAATAACCCAGTACCAAATGGTATCGTAGCTTCTACAGTCAAACGGTACCTGCATTCAATCCTCTTGTACACAGATCGAGAAAAAAATGACATTTTGTATGTTTTTTCTCACCGCAAGTATTATTCAGTTCAATGCAACATGTGACCGGCCCACTACTGCAGCAGCTAAACCCATGGATGTATAGGAGACCTGGATACAGCGTTGTGGGCAGGCTCCCGTTCATTCCTATGAGATTTACTCAGTGGTAAAGTACCCGGATCATCTGGCGATCTTCAGCAGTCACTGGGCCCATCGAGCAGGCGCAGTAGCGTTTTCTTTAACTCCACCTCATTGACATGAACGGAGGAAGGGAGATATGTCTGGATTCGGCTACTAATGAAACTTTTAGGACCTAATGATTTAAATGAGGACTGGTCAAGTGTTCTTACTGGGAAGTTGATTTACCAAAAAAAAAAAAAAAAAAAATCATCCGCTGATTTACAGACGTCTCTTTCCCAATATGCATTTTTGGGAAAAGTCTTTGTGAGCCCAATGGCATCACATGACGGACATGGGAGTTGTACTACCGTTTGGCCATTGCTAAAATCTGCTCTTCCTAGGGTCTTGGCTACGACCCCTACAGCCGCGATTGGCTGTCTGCAGCTCTCAATGTGGAGATAGCGAGCTGGCGGGCGGTGGCATGCAGCTAACGGTGCTAACAGCGTGAACACTGCTAACAACGGCAACAGTGCTGACAGAGCTAACAGTGTTAACCTGGGGGGGAACCAGAGGGTGGGCGTTACACTTCTGCAACAGCGCTGTCCTGTCAGCGTGAGTCTGGATGGTGTTACCAGCAGTAATTGGCGTATTTGCACAGTGGAGATTGATGGAAATTAGCTAGCCAGTGTGACATACACACACAAATGAAGTACTCTATTGGTATCAGTATCACTGTAAGTGTACTGGTATTCGAAAAGGTATAGGTATATAGGAATAGGAAAAGGTCCGCACTTTGTAGCTCTTAGAGTGCAATTCATTGGCGCATCTTCGTAAGTGCTGTTTCGAACCCAAGCTCTTCATCAGACTTAATCATTGCGTCGTTTTTCGATGCTGTCTTCTACTGGTCCAGCACTGGCCTACTACGGTTTTGGATGTGCGCGACCACCTTTCATTGATTGGTACTATTTCTTAAACAATACCCAGCCCTAGTGATGTTCAGCTGCTGTAATGATATGTAAGGGATAACCTGAAGGGGTTTATTTGACAACAATGACTCGCTAGCTGTACATTATCCTGCTTATTACACGGCTACTTATTTAATAAATCAATAATTTGACACAAATATTGTCCGCCAGAGTCCAACATCAGAACTGCATCTATAGTGACCTTCTGTTATACGTAGCATCAGTCTGCTATAAAAAAAATAACAGACTGTAGAAGGCTGTGATTGACCAATCAGAATCCAGTATTCAACAAAGCTGTGTTATAAATAATAATAAATGATGTGATTTTTGGTGTTAACTTAAGATCTTCCATTTTCTAAATTTTTCCAAAATGTGAACCTGCTCAACCACGAGTTGAACCTGTAGGCTACGACTGCACTCTGTTACATTATGAGTATGGTTGTTGGAAAATTCACATCTCTGTCTGCCATCCAACGCTAATGTATCCGCACTGATAATATCTTGATGTGACGCTGCTTTGTCCATGTTTGTTGGCAGAAAAGGACACAGCCAAACAACAAAACTGACCATGACCACCTTTTATCTCATTAGCATAATTTAATATTCAAGCAGCAAGGATTCAATTTATCACCCCGAGTGTGTCTTTATGTACTCCTGCTTCTATCAATCTCTAATTCCTTCCCTTCTCTCCTCCTTCAGAGGACACTCCACACCCTCCCACTCTCTTAATTCAGTCCCTCAAACTTTTCACCTGTCTCTGTCTCACAACACACACTCCATCAAGTCCATCACTCCCTCTCAGCGCTTGAAATTCACTGCCTCCTCATTTCTCTCCAACACTCTAAGCACACTCCTCCTCCACCTCTTTTATCTTTTCTTCATTGACTGATGGTTGTGAGGGACTGTTTGGTAGCGCTGCAGGCTGAGACTTAGTCTACACCGAACATACAGATTAGTTAATGTGCATTTATTCTTACTCGTTAATGAAGTGAGTGACACACTAAAGAAAAATGGCGACGGAGACGCAGAAAGACGCAGAGACAAAATGAGATATGCAGTCCGAGGAGAGGCCGGAAGACAAGAGCGAAAGCAAGAAAGCTCGGGCTCTTAAGAGGATTCCCACCTGGTAGCAATTTAGGCTCTGCCTGGTAAAGCAGGCCCTGGGAAGGGAAAATAATGTCTGTTGGGTTAGTGGTTTCATTTTTCAATCAAATAAATCACGACCTTACAGAAAATAATTTTTGTCTTTTAATGGCCTCCCCAGCGTTTGAAGTTCCTCAAGGGACAGCGAGCTTTGAAGTCGAGTGAGGAGCGAACTTCCCTCGCTGCTCGCTGTGTGTGTGTGTGTGTGTGTGTGTGTTCATTCCATTGCTTTCTCAAAGTCCTGAAACACAGAGCCTGAGGTACTCCTGACAAAGTAAAAGCCCTGTGAAGGCCGTCGCATGTAGTCGCGCCAGCAAACTCTTGTCAATGACGCCACTACAAGCTAAATGTCATGATACTCATTGTGACTGTTTAATAAACCTGTCTTTACACTCACATGTGAGTACATGACTTGTGGTTAAGACTAAAGGAATCATTTTGGAAAACATTTTGGGAAATTTATTGCCAACAGTTAGATGAGGAGATCGCACTCTCATGTCTGTCCGGTAAACATGAAGCTACTATATCAGTAATACACTGTACGGAATTGTAAACCAGTAAGTATAAGAGGGACAAATGCAGCGTGGGGAAGAGGTCGGTGTGGATGAGTGGGTCAAAAAACACCAGACTTTCGCCCAGGAGACAGGTGTTTGTGTCCTGAGTGAAAACAGAAGTCAACTGTGATTTATTTGTCACGTAACATTCGTACTTAAGTTACGCCACTTCCGAAGTTACTTTAACCCAAACCACAACCTTTCCCTAAGAAACTAAGAAGTTTTTGTCACGCAACGTACTTAAGTACGTACTTAAGTTACACTCCTTCCTACCTAAACCTAAGTGAGTCTTTTCCTAAATCTAACTTAGTAACATTAGTTTTCTTGCCTAAACCCAACCAAGTCCATATTTTCCTAAACCTAAGTAGTTTTCCCATGAAACTTCCGTACTTACGTGACGCGACTTCATGCCTGTTCCTAACAAGTCAATCTTTTCCTAAATCTAACTAAGTAGTTTTGTTACCTAAACCTAACCAATCTGTTTCCTGTGAAGATGGAAGTTTATTTTGAAAAGACTGTATGCATGCAAGGAACAGATATTAATACGTGTTGCTGGACTTTTGTACAAAAACTAAACTGGACCCACAAAACACACAAGGAAGAGTTTACTTTGACATTCAACCAAACATGCGACAACATGCGTCATTTGAAGGTAATAAATAGTGGCCAATGGGAGCGGATTTGTCTTGATAGATGAACAGGCTGAAATGAACAGCATGTTCTTTGATTAAAAACATCTCATTGTGGAGGAGAGTAGCTAGTTGAGAGACTGGTTGTGCATCAGAAAATTGGTCTTGCTATCTGAAGTGCCCGCTGAATGTATTAGTGCCATTACCGAATGTCTGCCATACAACTTATCCTTCCTGTGCGATGGGCACAAGTACATTGGCCACGAATGTCTGACGAATGGGAGAGCTGGAATAAAATAAGAGGGGGGTTAATTAGGTCTAAAGCGCAACTGGATGAAACTGCCCCCCTCCTCCAAAGATGGGGGAAAATAATGGGAGCGGAGGCTCAGAGCAGTAAGAGCTCTTGACCTCAGAGAGGAGCAACGGGGAAAGAAAAGGAAGCGGTGGAGGAAGAACTGAGAGACCGTAATGAATAACCAAGGAGGTTCTCTCTGGACTGAGGCCCATTCACGTGGAGTCTATTCCGCTACAGCGACATGGCGTGTAGTAGCGTACCAGCCTTTGGTGGGATGAACTAACAGCCACACACACAGCAAGAAATGGACAGATGTGCATGCGTGCACGTGCACAAACACGCGAAAGCACCGCAAGGGAAAACTACGTCAGCTTCTGGGCATACAGCACAAGCAGCCACACCAAACGTGTCGACAGACAGACGACTACCTTCATGATAAAGACTTAAAATATTCCCCTCAAAACGTTTTCCCTTGGAGCTCTTCCACTACTTTCCATGTGTACCTTCGGTCCAAGCGAGCTGGTTTTGACATAAAGGCTATTTTTCAAAGGTCTGAAAGACGCCAGCTTTGACAGCACATCTGCCAGAGCGCCTTGAGTTTTTTTTTTTTTTTCAGAGAGGCCATGTAGTTGTCTTCCCAGCAGAGAACCACCTAATGTGCTCCAGAAACACACACTTGCTGTACTTGCACTGTTCGTATTATAGTATGTGTATATACACATAGAAATACACTGTACATTTGCTTAACAGCCAAACCCGACAGGGACAAAGAAAGACAAACTCATACACAGAACATTAAAAAAAGGTGTGGACTTTCCTGGACTTAATCAAATGCTAAAACACACTCGTTTGTCATGCACACGCCCTTAAGAAGATCAGTTATAATATTTAAAGCAACACAGCTCCCTAAGTCAAACCAGGTCACTGTATACACAGCTCTATTATAAGCCCTATTTGAACCTCTGGATAGATGCTTATTCAGTGTCTTTTGGATGGGGAGGGGGGAGACAGACAGAGAGATAGCAGGGTCATGAAAATGAAAGGAAGGAAAAAAGATGACGGGCTTACAGCAGCGAGAGAAAGACAGGCAGGAAGTCAAATATTACAACTTTTGAAAGGGAACGGGGCCAGAAAGACGACCTGAGGGGGAGACAGAAAAGGAGAGGAGATAAAACACAAGTAGACTGAGAGCGAAAGAGCGAGGTGGTGAGAGCGAGAGTTTGGCCAAGTGCTTACAGGAAATAGTTCTGTTTGATGAGTAAATATTGAATCAGCGAAATCCCATCTCTGGCACCACCTGACCTCTCCCTACCGCCCTCGCTTTCTCTCTCTCTCTCTCTGTGTTAACAGTAAACAGAGACGTTTTACCTATATTCTGGGGAATAAACACAAGTATTAATGAAGATGCATCTGCACGGTTATCTGAGAAACATATCGAGGGGGGTTTGTCGAATGCATCTATCGGCAAGTCATTGGTCATTTGTGTAGAGCGTGGATCTGCTCCTGATTCTTTGGTGACGGGTATGCCTGGGCCTGCTGTGATTTAAGATGCCTGCAGGGGCTCTTCACTTCCCGCATTCACTCTCTCTTGATCTTTCACTCCCTCTTCCTAACCTCCTCTTCAGTCCCGTCTCTTTCTTTCAAAGAGTGAGCGATTAGAGGGGTCTCCGGGTCAGAGAGAGGGAGTTTGACCTTAGGTACGTAGCGTCGCTCTCTCTCTTTCTCTGCAATCACAAGACGCCACTGCCTCCCACCTTCAACACGTCCCGTTTTACTCATGGCGTTTCACCACAGAGTCACAGCGTACGTGGGCGTACACTGTGTATGTGTCACAGTGTGTGTGCCGAGTGGTGAGATAATCAGAGAGGCGTACTGACCCTCAAAGCCGCCCCTTCACTACATAAGAATTGCAGCTGGTTCGGCCTCTCCTGACCCTCACAAGAGCATTTCCGATGACAAACCATGATTGCCTTGCTGTGGGATATTTTGACTGTTTCAGGTTTTTCTTCAATGTGCACTGTTATTGTGTAATTGTGTGGTGCTTTGTCAAAATGTGTATCGCGTATAAGCTTCAATAACAAAGATGACAAGATCCGTAAAACCACGTTCTTTTCGTGAGGTCTACCACAATTTCAGTTTAGACGATCTCATATTCCCGTTTGTGCTCAAGTCTGTCTGAGTTCGGAGACAAAGGAAATGTTTTGTTACAGTCGGTGCAAGTGTGCGTGTGTGTGTGCTCCAGTCGAAGACCTTAGATTTTATCTCGGCAGTATAAAATCAGTCAATGTCTGAGGAATTTCTCAGTAATTCTACTGGATCCAACCAGTTGCACAATCATCAACAACAGTAATGAAAATCCTACATGGTGTAATCCATCTGACGCACCGCTGGGTTAAGGCCCTGAAACACCAAGCTGACGGTCAGCCGTCGGACAGTTTGGGGATGTTGGTCTAGTTTTTTCAGTGTCTGGCACTGTCAGCTCTTCATATTCATCTCACCTGATCTTTCCAACACATAGATATTTTCACAATGGCATGGCCACCTGGAATGAAGCTAACTAGGGAGTTAGAGCGGTGTTAAAATGGTCGACAAACGGCACTTTGTTTCATGTATGTATCTTAACAACGGCTTGTATATCCGCAGTCCTTCTGGTTTCCCTTTTTGAATAACGGATACAGACAACATCCATGCCAACTAGCCGTCGGCTGTAGTCGTGGTGTGTTCGGGTGCAACTTGTCTGCCCAAACAAAGGTGAAGTGAGGCGATGCAACAGGCGGATTTTGTGCTACTTCTCTGATGTCGGGTTGGTGTGTCCCTAGCTTAAGACCTTAGATTTTATCTCAGCAGTAGAGGATCAGTCAGATTCCTCAGTAACTCCACCCGATCTGACCAGTTGCACAACCATCAACTGCAACTGAAAATCCCACACGATGTAATCCATCTGACACAACACTGGGTTAAAGGCAGAGAATAATTGAGCCATGCAACCACTCTCACAGACTCCCTGTTGTGTGCGTCACTTCCCTTTTTGTTGTATAGTTCACATTATGAAAGCGAGGGTAATAAAAATATGCAAAAAAATGGCCAACACGTTCCTGGCACACGATTTAAGTGGCCGTTGCGTGGGAACATCTGTTTGTTGCATGAGGCGGATTAAATTAGGGGACTAATCAAGGCACAATGCACACCAGTTGTTTAGAGGGCCATTTCAAATGGAGGGCAAAAAACTGTGTCACTAATCACGTCCTTTCCGTCCGCCGAGTGTGCAAGTACAGGATGTCTCTGTGAAATGGAGAAAGACTGGGGACACAACGATAAAAGCAGCAGAAATGTGCATGTGTGTCTGTGGCAGAAAGAGAGGAAGAAAGAGAGGAAGAAAGAGAGGAGTTGAGGAAGCCGGTGCTCAGGTTAACTGCTGAACAGCTGTTTGTCTCTGATGAAAAGAAAGAAGAGAGGCTGCGGAGTGAAAAGACAGATCAGAGAGATGAAGAGGATGAAAAATAAATAGACAAAAATGCAGCCACACTTCTGAATTGTGAATCTCATAAAAGGGAAGAGCTTGACTCACATAAATGAAATGAAAAAGGATAATTACTCTCTATATCAGCTGGTATGTCAAAGCCATTCAGCTTATTAAATACTATTTCCACTAAGTGTATCAGCACACATACTGTACACACAGAAGGCATATAGCACCAGTGTATACCTAACACAATATAAGGACACACTTCACTTCTACAGTACTCTGATTCCACTGGAGCAGCACTACCTGAAGACCTTGTACGCCTGGCGAATTTACACCCCACATCTGTGCTTCGTGCAGCGCCGCATGCACACAGGAAACACCATTCAGATGGAATTTATTTATGTAATGGAGTTTCGTTGATTTTAATAATGCATCTGCTGATTAGTGATTTTAATCCAGTCTGGAGCGCATGTGTCGGTGGTTCTAATTATTACAGCCCAAAATATTGACTTTCTCTGGCGCGCTCGTCGGTCCTCCCATAGTTCAAATCCACATCCGGACGGACAGCCTTGTAGTTTACAGAGTATTTTTTTGTGTGAGCAAACACTTTTCCTGTTGCTAAGTGTACTGTTTGAGCTCCAGATGGGGCTTCAGTTTAATTTTCACTCAAATTTTGTTAATTAAGTTAATCTTGCATTTACACTCAAAATGCTATCAAAACCATCATTGAGGATTTCCACCACAGCCTCTCGAATCACAGGGAGGAAATAGAAAGAGATGCTGATTCGACTTCCACGTTTACTGGAAATGAAGGTTGTTTGATGTGTCGACGAAATCCCTTTTCTATTGAATGGAAACCATTTCTATTGAGGACATCTTATTTGCTTTGAGAGGATCAAGACGTCAATATTCACCTGTATACAATATTTGACTCATAACAGTTGTTGAAGCATTTTTTGGGTTGATACCATGTTATACAGATTTGGTGCTAAATTTAACCATGTTTTACCATTCATTAATTGATTATTATGATCAATAATCCCTCCAAAACACCACATTAAGACACCAAGACCTTGAGGAACACCATAGAAAAAGCCATGCTGTGTTTTGGGATCAAAAAATTTCCCGCAAGAATTGCATTTTTCAGTGATTCAGATTGGATGGTGAGCACTTCTGTTGTATAAACTGCTCAGAAACCCCCTTATTTACAGTCTACCTTAGAAAAGCACCCATCCTCTGAATGCTCTACATCTCTAGTTTGTGGTTGTAAAGTTTCAGGAGGCTGTGATTATTTTAGAGGTCACCACAGGTCATTTTATACAGTGAAATTTAAAAAAAAATGGCCTCACTACAGTGAAATGGCTACTATGGGGACTAACATCATCACACATTGGGCTCATTGGATCC
This sequence comes from Pterois miles, assembly GCA_947000775.1. Taxonomy (NCBI): domain Eukaryota; kingdom Metazoa; phylum Chordata; class Actinopteri; order Perciformes; family Scorpaenidae; genus Pterois; species Pterois miles. The sequence goes on from CAMQGK010000299.1 coordinate 3,278,414, forward strand.
ACAAGAGTCTCAGCTTTCCGGTCAAACCCAAGTCATGTAATTCCAAGACTGTTTAGTCTTGGTCCGTGGGCATGTCTGTAACGGGGAGACTCGTGGGTACCAATAGAACCCATTTTCAGTCACATATCTGGAGGTCAGAGGTCAAGGGCCCCCTTTGAAAATGGCCATGACAGTTTTTCTCGTTAAAATTTAGCCCAACTTTGGAGCGTCACTTAACCCTCTTCCCGATAAGCTAGTACGACATACCAATGGATTCCTTGGGATTTCTAGTTTCATACAATAGCTGCATCTTCGCTATAGGTCTAAAACTGAACCTGATCCAGCGTCTGGGAGCCGGTAAAGTCGGTCGGGATTGTGGGTCTTAGAGAGTTAAATGCACCTGACTGTGTCTGAGGGTGGCCACAGCAACAGTGGGTGTCAACAAATCTCTGGAATGCTAACGATAATCAGTGCATTAGTTGGCCTGTGGTGCACTTAGACCTATAATGTGCTAACGCTGGTATCTTTCCATTCTGAGGAGACGTGATGTGATAATGCTAGCGGACAGGCTGGCTCGAGGTTAAGTGTGGCCAGGGGCCCCTTACGGAGGTGCCAAGAGAAAGCTGGTGGCCCCATAAGCTGCGGCCGAACAGAGCTCTCTTAGCCTCCTTTGCGCAACACAGCTAGCCATTGTGCTAGGCTGAAAAAGCGCATTAGCCGCCGAGAAAAAGGGCTTTCCCCTCTGAATCCCCCTCGGACAACAAGCAAAGCTCTGCTTGATAATTCAATCACTCTCTGAGCGGTGCAGGACAGACTCTCGGAAACCTTTCCTCCTTTCCTTCCCTCGTCTCCTCCATTAGGTAACTGCCCTATATTTTACAGATGCCGTCATTCCTGCCGCTTATCAAAGGACAATAGAGGAGTGATGCCTGTGAGAGAGTCATTGACATTTGAATGTATGCGGCAGTGTGAATTATGGCTGTACGCTATGGGTACTGAAAAAGGGCATAAGAAGATAGAGATATGTGTGTGTGCGTGAGTGTGTGAGTGTGTGTGTGTGTGTGTGTGTGGGGAGGGGACAAGAGATAAAAGGAAGGAGAAAAGGGGGTCAGAATGAGAGTGGGTTGAAGGAAAGGATAGGGAGGAAAAAAAAGGGGCCGTTCTTATCGCTTTACCCTTGTCTTGACTTCCTCGCGGCGCCTTTGAAGAGAGCAGAAATAAAGATACTTGCGCTGGCGCATCACAGAGAGAGATTTAGATTATGCCAGTGTTTACCCAGCTGAGTGCTGCATGGCTGCTGGCGACAGCCTGCTGGTTTTTGAAGTTGTTATTGCCCGACTACAGCTTCAAGCGCTCGCCGCTGCAGAGGAGGGCTTTCACTCTGCGCTCACATGGCAGTTTGTGTGTGTCCGTATGCATGTGTGCATGCATGTGCCAGTTGGTGTGAATGTTTATGAGAGATAGCATGCGTCCTTGTATTCCTTAATAGAGTGTGTGATGCATTCTGCATTTCGACGCGCACAAATGTGTGTGTGTGTGTGGTGCTCAAAATGGAGCCATCCATCGGATTATGGGTAGACAGCTCTTTGAAAAGGAGGGCCTGTATTTGCATAAGCGGCCATGGCAGGGAAAAAAAACCTATAGAAAAGACAGAATGAGACAGCAAGAGAGAGAAAGAAAGAGAGAGAGAGAGGAGAGGACCACACTCGCCAAGCCACTCGGGGATAAATCCTGTGGCTAGGATCAAGTATTCTGGGCAGGGATTTGGCCCCAGGTCCCCTCAAACCAAATGGAAAATAACAGGCTGAGAGTAAATAGGTGGCAGGGTAATGATAGCTCTGTCAAGTCCTAAGGTGGCGAGGGGGGGGGGGGGGTGGGGGGGTTGATAATCGGGAAGAAGAGAGAGAGAGTAAGAAGCTAGGGGGGATGATCAGGTATATGACGAAAGAATGGATGGATCAGAGGACAAACAGAGAAAGCAGTGATGGATGGAGGGAAGGAGAAGGAGAGAACGAGGGATGTGCTGAAGGCCAGAGGGCCAGAGGAGAGGGTGGTGGGTTTTCTTGTGGGAGCCCCTTTTGGCTTCGCTTGCTTGTGTTTTGGCACATGATGCTGGCACGAGACCCGAGTGCTGCCAAAGCCATTGTGTAGGTGTGTCTATATGTGTCTATGTGTATGTGTGTCTATGTGTGTGTGTTTGTGTGTGTGTGTGTGTGCGCGCACATCTGCATCTCTGTCTCTATCCCTCTCTGATTCTCTGTTTGTCTCTGTTAGACTCTTTTCTTTCTTAGGAGATGTTCCCGCTGTCCTAATGAACAACGCCCAGATAATACACACTCTGATCCACAATCAAATCACCAAGGACGCCGCTCCCAATCAGCAAATTCACAAACACAAACACACACAGTCCATCTACAGACGCTGGCGTATCCTTGTGGACTGATGCTGTCAGATTTGAGGCCAGAAGCGCATAATAATTTGTTACTATAGACAGACCCGTCTACTTTAGTCTGGTATAGCATTCACAGCGGATTATTAGCCTCTCAGATTATGTATTATTTTTCAAATATCTGCTGAGGAAGGAGTGTGTTTATCCTGCCTTTGGAGTTACACTCATGTTGTTTGATTCCACACCTCACAGTTTATTCCAATGCTCATGAGTTCCCTTTATGCACCAAGGAATAATAAGGTTGTTACTTCCTGGTGTTACAGACTGTACAGTCCGTCATTGTACAATGTACGTTCGCAATAATAAATCCTCAAAATGTTCCTGTGAATCAATATCTTCTGAAAGCACTGACAGACTCATCTTCATCATGTTTAATGATCGAGGTTTAAAGGGACATTTCGGGTGTTTTGAAGAAGGATTGTATGAGGTACTTATTCATAGTCAGTGTATTACCTCTAGTAGGTGACGGTCAGCACACACCCAGTCTGGAGAAACAGACAGGTTACCACACGGAAGCAATGTACTGCTGTGGACATAACCTATTACTGCCACTTAAAAGAATCAGTATCAGTTTAAATGTACACTGTATTTACAACATTTTTGCCGGTTTACCTTGGTGTGAGACCACTATATAGTCCATGTTTCTGATGGGAAACTGAAGCCGTTATCTGTGCTTTTGCCAAAGCAACCAGACTCCATTGAAAAAAGCCGTAATTTTACCTCGAAGACCATAGGAGTTGCTGGTCTACCGCAGCCTCCGCTGGTTAATTAGTCTGTGTTATTGTGTGACTTTGGTTAGTGCAGATTCAACAAAGTCACTAAATATCACAAACAAACTAACCGACTGAGGCGGCAGTACACCAGCAACACCTTTGTTCTGCAAGCTTAAAGTGTAGATTTCTTCAATGGAGTCTGGTGTCTTTGGCTAGAGGATCGATGCATACAACAGCTTCAGTCCCCAATAGGAAAGGACTCACTCACGGCAAGGTAAACCGTGCAGTAACGCCCATCTCTTTCTTCAATCCGGGGCGAGCCGGCCGTCATCAAAGTACCTCATACAACTCAAACCACTTGAAAGTCGTCTTTAGGTCAGAAAAAGCTCAAGGTGAAAGGAAATAGTTGTATGCGCATTAAAAGCAGGAGCAGAATTATTTAAGCAGCCTGTGTGTCACTGAATAGTTATTTACAACAAGCAGCTTAGGTGTAATCTCATTCAATACAAAAGCTCTTCAACTACCTTTTCACTCCTTTGAAAATGTAAGAATAGAACAGTCTTTGTGCCTATTTTTCAGCCTCCCAGTGCGACGCAGTTAATTAACAAGGTCGTTAGGCTGGGGTGAGTGAGTGCCGTGCCACTATGCAAAATGTGTTTTACACGCCACGTTTAATAAGCCTGCATCCTCACCATCAGGGTATCGGCACCGCTCAAATGACTTTCCAATAATGACAACCAGCTCCCCCGAGGTACCGATTCTGAGTGTGTGTCTTTCTGAAGTGGCTGCTACCTGGTCGCCTAATAGAAAAAGTGCACCAGTCAATAGCTTGCGTGTTTGTGGTCGTATCCACACACACTTTGGATCGCTGCCAAAAAAGGGAGCGCACCGTCATTACGCTTATCCCTTCCACACGAGCCGTGTGTCTACGTGTGGAAGTGTGTTTTTGCCACCCATGGAGTGTACTGACATGCCCCCCTTGATTCCTGCAGACCACCGGGGCAGCGAGGAACCACCTGTCTGTCCAGAAACCAGCACACACACACGAACGCAAGCTTTGCCCAACATTACCATATCCATATTTACCTGTGGTCTGAGCATTCCGCCATGGGCTGCTTAATGGGATGGGTGACACACTTACACACACACACAAATATCCTTTCATATGTCTCCTAGAGGCCCAAAAGTGCATTCATAAATGCCATAAATGCCCCCTAATAAGTCAAAAGAGATGCTGCTTGTGTGTGTTAACGCTCCTGTACAGAGCAATTACTGTGGCGGCTGAAACAAGAGCGCTCTGTGGGGAAAAAGCTAATTAGTCCGCCGTGGCAGCAGGTAGCAAGCTGGCTCCATTCATTATGATCACTCATAACGCCGCGCTAATGTAATAGCGCGGCGTTCGAGTCGGTGACAGACAGTGGAAGGCTTTAATGATAATAACGGGATCAATAGATGGGGCGTTATTGCCCGATAGCTCCATAGTCACGATGGATTTAATCGAAAATGCTAATGAAAGATGTGCGTGTGAAATACTGAGCACATTCTGTTGGATGTGGATTTTTGGCTGCATTCAATACAGCAGCGTGCACATTTGTGGGCGCGGAGCGTGATCAATCCATAGCGATAATATTCAGTTAACTAATAAAGCTGCAGGCTATAAATGTTATATCAATATCTGCGACTGGTCTGCTCCAGTGCGTAACCTAACCTGATGATTTTCAGATAATGTGATGTGAAGACATAACCCAGGAGGCTGAGAGAGAGAGAGAGAGAGAGAGAGAGAGAGAGAGAGAGAGAGAGAGAGAGAGAGAGAGTTATAGGCCTAGATTAACCCTTCTGCTCTGCTTGGTCCAAGTAATTGGTCTATTGTGGTTTACTAAAGGAAGCAGAAGAGCTGCTGGTGGAAGAGGATGAGTGAGAACAGAAACTGAGATAAAAGACGATTTCTGACGGTATGGAGTCCAGTATTAAAATTAAATGGCTTCAAGGCTGGTAACACCTTTTCACATCTGCAGAAGAAAAATCAAGAAATACAGGTGTCTATGCTCCAAAGACACACTGAATGTGCAGGACAGGGTGTAAATGCAGCACCTCTACAAATCCACACGTAACTAGGGAGGTCAGGAGAACCGATACTTCGGTTCCAAGTCGATGCCAAAATCTTAAAACATGAATGTGCTCATTTTTCTGCAGTACTGCAGGTACCGGAGAACAGGGCTGGAGACTAATGGCGTCCCCACGTAAAGGACACAGTAAACCCTCTATGGACACATCCAGGAGATGCACTCTGTTTTTTCCATTGTGAAGCTTTATTGTGAAAAACAAATATGTGTTTAAATCAGCAGGACAAGAGCTAGTTATAGTTAGCTGTTAGCAGCCGGTGGGCAGCAGATTCCTGTTTGGCTAAATAATGGGACTAACGTTAACAGAGGGTGCATATTGTGTTACATTATGAAGTGTTCAAGCTCTATTAGTAAATAATAATAATATTATTATTATTACAATTATGGGGGCGGCAGTTAAATTAAATGTTAATGATGTGTTAAATAAGGGTGTAGAGATAACGCTTTAAAGCAAATCTGATTTAAACAAAAAATTTTTTAAACAATAAAAAAAATTTTTAAAGGGTTAACAGGTGTTTTAAAAAAAAAAAAAAAAAAAAAAAAAAAGAAACCAAAATACCAAACATAATCCCTCAACAAAAGGGGAAAAAAAACAAAAAAAAAAAATATAGGCAGCTCAGTCTGTGAGGGAGTTGGCTTGGGACCGAGGGTCACCTTCAAGCCCGGGGGTTTTGCCGCTCCTATGTTGACATGAGAGGTTCCAATATTTGACGACTGAGGCGTTGCTTCCTGAACTGGTTTAGCCCTGCCAGAGGCCATTTGTTCATTATCATGATATTAGCAAAATTTTGGTTTTGTTTTTTGTCTCTTGAGACGGCAACATAAACCGCTGGCTAAAAATGTGATTTCTGGAACGACAAGTGAACCCCTGATTGTATACTATTTAATTGGGGCGGCAGTAGCTCAGTCTGTGGGGGGGTTGTTTTGGGAACCCCCAGGGACCAAGAATGAGGGGGAAGGGGGGGGGGGGGGGGGCCCTTACCCCTTTGGGACCGCCGAGGGCCCAAGGCACCAAACCACCAACTGCTCGGGGCGCTTGTCAGGAGCAGCCCCATCACTCTGACATCTCTCCATTGTTGCATGTTTGTGCATGTGTGTGTTCGGGTCTGTATGTACCGTGTATAAGTTAACAACAGAGTGAAAAAATTGAATTTCCCCTCGTGGGACTAATAAAGGACTATCTTCTTCTTCTTCTTCTTCTATACACACAGTCGTGTGAATTCAGCTTCACTAGAAGCTCTGCTGTGATGAAAGTCTAATGCTCTTGCCTCCAATCTGACATTCTGTAAATTCCTCTCATTCAAGCCCCAAACAAACTGACTCCCTCTCCGCTCTCCCTCCCTCAGCACGCACTCTCTCTCTCTTCTCTCTCTCTCTCTCTCTCTTGCCCTCTTTCGTCACTGCTCTGCGTTGAATGGGGTTGTGAGGGCTTAGCGAGAGTGTGTGTGTGAAAATGTGAGAAAGAGGAAAAAAAGAGGTGTTGGAGCGAGAGGGAGGGAGAGAGAAATGATCTGCCAGAGAGGGGGATATAGGAGGAGGTGAGGGTTTGTGTTTCAGCGTGTGTGGAAGGAGACACATGTGTTGCTGTGTGAGCATGTGTGAATTATGCCTGCAGTTATCTGCATGCCAGGAGGAGCGTGAGTTAGAGAAAGTGAGCCAGCGCGAAGGGAAAAGATTGTGTTTATGTTTCCGTGTGTGTGTGTGTGTGTTGGTCAGGAAGCTGTGGTGTCCCTGGCTCTCCAGTGTTTACAGACAGGAAATGTTTGTCCAGGCAAAAGGGAAGGAACCTTGCAGCCCCGCATGGCAAACACCGGGAGAGTGGCCCTGACGCACACAGATATTCAGAACCGTGCACACACACACAGCGCAACAGTGTGAAAAGAGGAATCTGACGGTGGGGAGCGAGGTGGGGTAGCTGGTATTGGGGAAGTGGGAGTGACTGGGCTGGGCTCGAGCTGTTCTTCACTTCCCTCTGAGCTGACATGCCAACGCAGACTCCAGCAGATACAAAGTCAATACGCTGACCTCCTCTGAACCTGTGAGAGCGAGGCCGCGGCCTGCCAAGCCTGTCCACACCAAAACACACACACACACACACACACGCACACACACACACCCCACACGTCTGCACCACCAACTGTATTCCTTTAGTTCATATTCATGCTATTACCTTGCTGTTTGCAGGGATTCTTTAATATTTCACTGAATTACAAAGTACTTTCTGATTAGTAGTCAGATGCATATATCTATTCTACTTTATTCTTACACTCCACCTCATTTAATAGGGTGACATTTTACTTAGTTATATTTTGCAGATTTTACATACCAAACTCCTTACAATGTTATTTTCTTAATATAAATGAAAGATTTGCCTGCAGTGAGGTCATTTCAATCTCTTTCTAAAACAAATTAAGAAGAATTTTTCTGTTTTTTTTTTTTATTCAAAGTGTGACTTGGTGAAAATGCCATTATGAGGTCATTCATTCATTCATCGTCAAACGATTATCCCATTGGGGGTCGCGGGGGGCTGGAGCCGATCCCAGCTGGCAATTTAGAGTGATCAATTAACCTAAATTGCATGTTTTTGGACTGAGGGAGGAAGCCGGAGTACCCGGAGAAAACCCTCACTTAGACGGGGAGAACATACAAACTCCACACAGAAGAGTCCCAAGCCGGAATCGAACCTGCGACCCTCTTGCTGTCGCGACAGCGCTAACCACTACACCACCGTGCAGCCCCCCCCATTATGAGGTCATTTTTTTTTCCATAAAATTCGTGAAATTAGTTGTATTGAAATTATTATTATTCTCCTCTATAGCAAAAATATATTGTTTTTATAACACGGCTTTGTTGAAAACTCAATTATTTCTTCATAGCAGACCGTTGCTATGGACGCAGTTCAGATGTTGGACTCTGGGGGACCATTTTTGTGTCAAATTATTGATTCCTTAAGTAAGTAGCCGCGTAATAAACAGGATAATATACAGTGAGCTGGTCATTGTTGTGAAATACACCCCGTGAGGACAATAAGAACTCAAAATTCTCTGATTTCAGCTTCTTAAATGTAAATATTTTTTGGTTTTCTATGACAGTAAACTGAATATCTTTGAGTTGTGGACAAAACAAGACATTTGAGGACGTCATCTTGGGCTTTAGGAAACATCAATTAACGTTTTTTCATAATTTTCTGACATTTTATAAACTAAACAACTAATCAATTAATCGAGAATGTAATCGTTAGTTGCAGCCCTGGATTTAACTACGCAACAACAACGACCTGCGACATTAAATAAAATAGGTTAATGCATCAGTAATATAACATTCTCATATACTGTGTTTTGCTAATAATACTTGTGTTGAAGTAAAATATTCAATGCAGGAAGTATAATGGTGAATTTTAGATATGGTGGCACCGTTATCTGAACACTTCTTTCTTCATCACAGTTCAGGGCTAAACAGGTCCTCTTGTGTATAAATCAATAAACCACACAACAGCTTTTCTTTCCTTATAAAAATGTCGTTTTCATCTAATTTGAGGAACTTTGCGAAGCTTGTGATGGATCGTATAAAGCAATTGTAGCATGAAGGTTGGCTACAAAGATGATTTTTGTGAGATTTATTTTAGGAACGCTTGCCAAATTTGTGTTCCCCAAATAAACAATGCTCCTTTCTGTCCGTCCTGCCTCACTTACTTGTCATCTACGCTGACATTTCTATGTGTGTGATTGTGCTGATGTGTGGGCTTGTAAATTAAGGACAGCGCTGGAGGCGACGTTGGTGTGTGGCCTTGTGTGTGTGTACGTGTAGCTGCCGCTTACTGTTTACCAACACACACATCTTTCAGATATGAATGAGCTAAACAGGATGAGATGAAAGTGTCCTTTTACCAGCAGACAGAATAATCCACATGCACACACCGTGGGGGAGTTATACAGGAAACAGTGTGCCACAGCCGCACAAGTAAACCAGGACACACACGAAGGAAAGTCAATCTTCCTGTTCCCGCCTCCTGACACTCAACCTGCACAATAGCCAGAGTCACATCTGAGACGTGAGCCAGTACAGATTAAACACGTTTAAAAGTTTACTTACTGGCTGGTGAGGGGGTGCTGTATCCGCTGATGGGCAGTCCTGCCAGGGCCGGAGGCGACAGGCTCCCCAACATGTGGGGGATGAAGTAGGAGTAGGTGGGCATGGGGAAGCCGTTGAGGTGGGGGCCCGGCAGCGGGTTGCCCTTCCCAGCCATGATGGCTCAAGTCCACCTCCAGTCGCAAACAGACCTCACTTAACAAGATCTAACAGAGCCAAAGAGGAGTCAGTGTGGATTCCTGTACTGGTTTAATCCCCCATAGGAGCACTGCATGAGTAGATATTCCAAAAGACTTCCAGGCGAAGTTTGTAAAAAGAAAAAAAAAAATCTCCGTAGATGTCACCAAGGCAAAAAATGCCGCTGGTTGAGTGAATGTGTGTGTTGAGGGTTGAGTTACTAAGGAAACAAAGATAAAAAAAGAGACAGTATAAAAGACTGTAGAGTGTTTTATCCTTCCTTTCTCTGGTATTGTGAAAAGAGCTGAAAGGCCTTATTTGCGAGAGGCGTTGGGGCGGCGGGAGACTGGCACGGCCATTCCTTACCGTCAAGATGAAGGGGGAGGGGGGAGGGGGGAGACGGGAGGCAAGTTGAGTCAAGAACAGGTGACTTTGATGAGCGCAGTCGGGAGTGGTGATAGTGGTGATAGCGGTGATAGTGGTGATAGCGGTGATAGCGGTGATAGTGGTCGTGATGCTTCCAAGGGAGCGTGTATTCACTCTTCCGCTGCAGAGCGCTCTTAGGGGAATGCACAGATCACATGATGCCAACACAAAAGCTCTTCTCCTTGGACGGGCCTCCTCTTTGCAGTCGCACAGCCTGTGAAGAAAAAAAAAAAAAAAAACAGAGCGGGAGCATTTAGTGCTTCAATGACAAGGTAAAGAGATCGTTTCCCTTTGTACTTAAGTGCTTGAGCAAAACAGTTCTTTTCTTTTGACACTAATTAATGGTAATGTCTAATCTGAGATGTTACAAAAACACCCCCCCTGCCTTAATTATCTAATGGAGTGTTAAACCGGCGAAGAGAGCGGTGGGTGTGTGATGTCTCCTCGCCGCTTTGTGCGCTCGCACACACGCTCATTAACAGTGACAGACTACAAATACTGCGGGAGACGAGCCAAAAAAACATAAATGAAGAGAGCAACACAAAAGAAAAACTTTGCTAATTACACCAGTCGCGGGAGCCAGAGGTGAGACCCAAGGCGCCGATCTGGGACCGCTAGAGATTTTCTGCAGCGGCGTTTACTTCCAAATTAAGAGCATAGACGCGTACAAACAGACCTGTAACAACCGCAGAAAGCACGAGCACACATGAGGGCACTGACAGCTATACACCCGGAGAACATAATTACCATAAAATGGTACACTGGCACCACAGTATATACAAGAGTAAAGAGAGAGAAGCTCCTCTTCAAAACAGCTTGTCATAACATGAGCACAGCTTATTTTTTACTGTAATGACCCTTTTATGATTCAGTGGATGTAATGCACAGCAGTAAAAGTAAAACCACAGCGCGTGCACACACACACACACACACACACACACACGGACTGCACTGAAAAAACAGGAGGAATGTGTCTTTGCATGAACAGTGTTGTTCAGGAATGCGGCGCCCAAGCATGAATCACGCCAGGACATCATGCATGAACTCCTGTAAAGAGAGAGGGGTCAAGTCAGACATGTTTGTGTGCCTGTTCCCACTCGAATGGCGAGCATGAACGCATCAGGATATGACAGGTGAGAGATGGGCACACTGGTGGTGGCCAAGAGACACACTGATGGAAAAACACAACATAAAGAAGTGTTTCACCGCATGCAGGCAGAACGGCTTCAGTGCTCCTTGCAGACAGATTGTTTAAGTCTAAAGGATATTCTGTCATTTGGCGTGTTAATGACGTGGTGGGGAGCGCTGTCTGGCAACGCTGGTCCAAAATCTCCCACTGGAGATCAATTGGAGTCACACGATTCGATTATCCTCACGCCATTAAACAGGCGTTATTGTCGCTATAAGCACTACAGATGTGGCTCATTAGGGGCCTACTACTAGGTTATACAAGTGAAAACTTGTAAAACGTTGTGAAACTGAATGAAATGTCATGTTTTGAACACAAACAAAAAGGCTTTTTTGGGTTTAAAAAATCTGAAATAACTGTTTGAAAAGTGAAAGTGAAACTTAAGGCTAGTGAACAAAAACATAAGTGACATATACATAAGATGTATGTCCCGATCACTGACCATTTCAAGTGGATCGAGCGTCCGCCAGATGTGCCGGATCCACATTATATAATATTTTCTGTTCTGCTTGGTTCATTTGCTGCGGTGAGCTCATTTTGATGAGTTACGCTACTGCTCATACTCATAACTCCCCAACAATGAGGGCACTTTAATGTGAAGGCTACGGTAGGACTGTGTTACATGTCGCTGAACATGGTGGTTTGTCTGCCCTGAGGTCAGGATATGGTTAAATTTGAGGTTGACACATTTAAGGATGTCACAAGAACTGCTGCTTCAGTACCAATTCAATGTCAAAACACTGAAAACATGATGGCACTTGTTTTTCTACAGTAGCACAGGTACCGCAGGTATTTTTCGGGTACTGCAGGTACTGTCGGGGCTTGAGACTAATGGCATCCTGAGGACGATAGAAAATGTGTTTTGGATGCAGCAAACTCACTACTGATGCGTCTGTAGTGCTAACAGCTAACGTTAACTAGCTCTCCTGTAGATTTCAACACGGGAGGTGTCACTGATATACATAACGCTTTAATGTATATTAGACTCCATTCAATAAAAATGAGTATTGGGCGTTCATATGTAATCTTGTAAAATGTAGTTTTTGGCAAGAAACTTGAATAAATCTAGTTGTCTGATGTTTTCACAGCAATACAAAATAGACAATAGGGAATTATAACCAAAAAAACAGCATGCAAACAGTAATAAAGGAGTAGGAGGAGGAAGGAGGAAATAGATATACTGTTTAGCTTTTTACTGTGGTATCAAATTAGTAGCAACAATCCCTATATATTCATACAATAATGCAAGCTCACAAACTGTAATTGAAGTACAAAGAAACATAAAAACAATTTTGGCATTTGAATGTTTCCACTTATACTTAAAAATATTTTAAAATTTTTTTATGCCGTGTCTTGCAGGGAAGCATCTGGATTTGTTGTGTCGATGTCTCATTTATTCAGGTTTTCCCTTTAAACATCTGCATAGGTTCAGAATCACTGACTGTCCCCACCATCATCCCCACCGGAGACGGACTAACAAACTGTACTTCAGAACCAACACAGGGCCTCCTGGTGGCTAGCTGTGCACTGGTGACGCAGCGGTACTTTGAATCCTCTTGCATCACATCTCTAGAGTCCATCTTTCCCACTGTCACCATCCTCTGTGTCATGTCTTAACACTGAAACATCTTCAAGAGTGTCTGCTTTCTTTGAGTCTTTGTCTCTGCAGGAGCGTCACTCCAACATAACATCTTTGATTCCAGCATATAACATTCTTTGTGTCAGAGAGCTGTTATTCCACAGGGGCTCGGCGCTAGACCTGCGTCTGCATGTGTATGTGATCATATACCTGCATGCAGGCAAAATGAGTAATTACATATGAGAATGAGTTTCCAGACTACGGTAACAATGTTTGTGTGTGTGCATGTGGAGGCCTGATATGTCTGTTAATCAGACAGAGAGCTGATTTTATGGGCTTGGCCTTCTATTAGCTGCCTTATTTTTATTGATCGTGCTCTCCTGTCACTCTGTGGCGGTGAGCTGGTGTGTGCGGTGATCAGGGGTTGTGGGCTGGACGGTGCGCTTGAATTAAGCCGAAAGCTTTAACAGCATTTTTTAAAGCCCAGGGGAGTTGGATATAGTTTTATTTGCTTTTAAAGGCCCTCTCTCTCTGAAGTAGCCACCTATTAAACTGCAAGAGAGTTAAGAGTTAATGTAACATATGAACAATGAAATATATCTGGTTCTATAATACGGAGTAATGCGCAACCAGTATGAAACCTTGATACACTCTACACTGCACACGTGGTCATGTAAAATGATAGAATGTAAAAATACACACAGAAGTGATGTAAAGCCATATATATTTTAATGCAACACCCAGAGGCCTCAGATGCTGAAGTGGGTTTGTAAAGGAACTACAACTCACTGGGACACTGGAAGAACCCACAGGCAGCGAATGGGCCACTTCCTTCACCATTATCATTACAGCGTCTCGTGTGGGCAACATAAGAGGCCGTTCGGAGTGATAAGCAACATCAAACATTGCCGTACACTTAAAAGAGAAATTTGTTGTAGTGATAAGATAATTTTTTATGATGTGTAGTAAATAGAGGAGATGTTGTTGTTTATTAGGAAGTGGCTGCAGCACGACCAGCTTTTACTTTACTTTGCAATGGATAGGAACAGACTAAATGCAGGGGAAGTTTCTACTCACAAAACTTTTGAGTAATCCTCCTCCTTTGAGTTGAAAGGAGCCAGTTGAGGTGATTCGGGCATCTGGTAAGGATGGCCCCTGGGCGCCTCCCTAGGGAGGTGTTCCAGGCACAACCAGCTGGGAGGAGACCCCGGGAAGACCCAGGACTAGGTGGAGAGATTATATCTCCACACTGGTCTGGGAACGCCTCAGGATCCCCCAGTCAGAGCTGGTTGTGGCCCAGGAAAGGGACGTTTGGGGTCCCCTGCTGGAGCTGCTGCCCCGCGACCCGACCTCGGATAAGCAGCCAACGATGAGTGAGTGAGATGAGTGAAAGGTAAAAAATCGCAATATAGCTTATCATAATAACATATCACAAAACATTTAAAATTACAATAAGATCATATATATGACTATGTATATATGACTTAGGTATCATGATAATATCGTATTGTGGGGCCTAATATCTAATATCAACTAGAGGTCGACCGATTTAACAGTAGGCCGATTAAAAAGGCCTATTATTTAACATTTTTCCATGATCTGCATCGGCCGATGTCTGAGCATATTAAGTCAATTATCAAGCAGGCGCATAAATGCTAATGCACTAAAACTTTATTTTTTCTTTCAAAGGTTTATTTGACAAAGTTTAGTTGTTATGATTACCTGTTTCATGTATTTAATATTTAGATAATACATTATCTTTATTTAAAATATTTAAGTGCACTGCAGTACAGACACAAAATGTAGGTGTTGCTCAATTAATGTTTACTGAAGTTGAGAAATTTGTGTATCATTTGTTTTTATTAAGCTGTTATATTTTATCAGATGGAGGATAAAAAAGAAAATCAGCCAAACATATCAGCCCCCCCAAAAAATCGGCATCATATGTCGGACATCGGCTATCCTGATTCTCCAATAAATCCGCATCGGCCATAAAAAAAACCTACATCAGTCGACCTCTAATATCAACTGAAGCTATTTTTTCCTATTATGCTAAAGCAAACATTTGTAAAACATAAAAGATTGTTGCAAATAAATAATTTGAAATATATTGTATTTTCCAGTATTAGTCCTATTAATTACAACTGATGTATCAGTTTAAAAGGTCCCATTAATTATTTTCTATGTCTATGAATGTTTTTTAAACTCACAAAAAAAACCTAATAGAAGTGTATGTATAAGTTAAAAATAAAGGAGGAGCACTAGGCCCAGTATCTGGAGAGAGCAGGGTAACAGTCTGCATATTGATGCATACACTATCCGACTGGTGCAGCTGAAGCATTTCAAATACATTATGCAATCAGTGGTCCTTAAGCACTCATCCATGTATACACACACCCACTCACACTCACAAGCCACAACAGCGTGTGGACAGAAGCAGGACGTAACCGAGCACCTGCGTAATCCCTCAGCCAGCGGTGAGGTCGAAACACACAATCAGAGGCGCACGGATCAGACGCACCGCTAAACGAGGAATCAAGGCACAATCGAGGGCCCGTATAATCTGCTGTGAAAACTGCACACGCAACACCAAAGCTGGATAAAAGCTGCTGACATGCACTCTCCACAGCCTCCTTCCTGCCAATAAACACAAACCAGTCACAGTTCTCACAAACAGCTGTGTACTCTGATCCTACATTGGATCATGTTGAAATTATGCAACATGTCAAACAACAGACACACAGTTTGACTATATAGATGTTTATATGTGTATGTATTTATTAGGGCTGTCGATCAAAATATCTAATCATGATGAATCGTATCATCGTCCAAAGTTCATCACGATTAATCACAAATTAATCACATCTTTTATCTGTTCACAATGTACCTCTGTCAAGTATTTAAAACTCTTATCAACATGTGTGAGCAAATATGCTGCTTTATGCAACTCTATGCATATATTTATTATTGGAAATCAATTAACAACACAAAAAATGACAGATATTGTCTAAAAACCCTCACAGATACTGCATTAGCAAAAAAAATATGCTCAAATAATAACATGGCAAACTGCAGCCCAACAGGCAACAACAACTGTCAGTGTGCTGACTTGACTATGACTTGCCCCAAACTGCATGTGATTATCATAAAGTGTACATGTCCGTAAAGGGGAGACTCGTGGGTACCCATAGAACCCATTTACATTCACATATTTTGAGGTCAGAGGTTAAGGGACCCCTTTAAAAATGGCTGTGACCATTTTACTTCTCCAAAATTTAGTACACGTTATACAGCCTCCTTCCCAACAAGACATGGTTGGTACCGATGGATTCATCCGCTTTTCTAGTTTGATATGATACCAATATCTTCAGCTTTAAAACTGAGTCCACTACAGCCTCCAAAATATCAGTTGCATTTTGCAAATTCATTTAAACGCCGCAAATTTCTTTAACGCATTAAATAAATCAATGGTGTTAAAATGACTTTGCATTCACGCATTACTACCGCTTTAACTTTGACAGCCCTAATGCATATACTGTATATACATATACATACATATACTGTGTACGGTATAAACACAAGACCCACCTCATGCACACATGTACTCTTTCAACTCACTCTCCTTCACACGCACATACACGCTAATCTCGGCAGGCAGCTGCCTCCCGCCGTATGATGTATGTGTTCTATATGATACGGCTGACACTCAAGGTCATCGATATGGAGAAGAAGAAGGGGGACCAGTTGTGTGCATAATACTGTACTTCTGCTGGTCGTCATTGCAGCATACAGATGTGCTAAAGTGCCGTCAAAGCAGACGAGACGTGTCTCACATAAACATGCATAAAGATATAGATGTAAAACAAGCGTAACAAAGAGGAATGAGAGCTTTCTGTTGGCCGGTGTTACATGTACACATAAAACATTAACTCACACACTTGCTTTCTGCGCTTGCAGTGATACAGCCGAGATATGGGCTAACGTAGTCTAAAACAGGAATAGATAGTGAGGATTAATTGGGGGCGGCAGTAGCTCAGTCTGTAGGGAGTTGGCTTGGGAACCGGAGGGTCACCGGTTCAAGTCCCGACATGGACCAAGAACTGAGTGTGAACTGGTAGCTGGAGAGGTGCCAGTTTACCTCTTGAGCACTGCCGAGGTGCCCCTGAGCAAGGCACCAAACCCCCAACTGCTCGGGGCGTTTGTCAGGAGCAGCCCCCTCACTCTGACATCTCTCCATTGTTGCATGTTTGTGCATGTGTGTGTTCGGGTCTGCATGTACCGTGTATAAGTTAACAACAGAGTGAAAAAATTGAATTTCCCCTCGTGGGACTAATAAAGGAATATCTTCTTCTTCTTCTTCTTAAGCGGTGACGCAATAGTGCAGCCTATAGAAGTGGGCAGGGACCCTGGGGCGTATAGAATCAAGCCATTAACGTACATCTTCTCAAAGAGTTTCTAACAATCCAACTGCAGAGTCCATTTGTATAGCCTTATCTGTCTCTTTGTCCATTATATAGCTAGCCCATATCTGCCGAACTCACTTCAACAAGAGCACACAGGAGGAGGAGGAGGGCAGCTCCCGAGGGAATGTATGTGATCACTTACAGTAGGAGGAAAAGTAAACAAACAATCTGGGTCACTTGGTCTTAACTCTGTGTTTGGCATGTAACAGGCAGGGAAGGAGGAAGGGTCAGAGGTCACAGGACACGAGATACTGTAATTGGTTGTGACAGCGAACGCTGAATTAATAATCGGAAAAAGCAGCAAATGACAGCGTGAGGTCGGGGTGGACAGCACAGCAAACAGAGCCACGGGGGAAAACGAATGCAACGCATGACATACAGCGACGCTGTGGTGTGTACAGAAATAGACGGACGCGCACGTTGGATCGTACACACAGTTCAGCGCGCGCACATGCGCAAAGTTCAAAGAGGTCACTGACAGAAAGTAAAACAGACGCCGGTAGTCAAGACTTGGAGGGAAAAACGCATGGTGATTCTTGAGATGATAACACACAAGTACACACACACACACCAACATCTCCAGTGTATATCTCTCCTGATGACCAATTATCCATGATGTGGGTGCTGCGAGCGTACATAGCTCTGTGTCAGGAGCAGCTGGTGGTCTTTGGCAGCAGCACCACACGTCAATGTGTTGCTAAGGCTATGGAGTCCTGTGGGATTAGACACATGGCTATGTTAATGCTACACAAAGCATGATACACAGGATGGCTCCATATATTATGTGTCTTTTAGCTTTAGGATTCGAACCCCAGGACTTAGCATTGGTACGTGGGGTGCCCTATCTAAGAGGACTTCAACTTCCCCTTAAAGGGATAGTTTGGGTGTTTTGAAGTGGGGTTGTATGGGGTACTTATCCATAATCAGTGTATTACCTACAGTAATGACAGTCCAAACTCCAGTTTGGAAAAATAGTTACTGCATGGAGGCCAAGCAATATAGTGTCCACCTAAAAAAGGCCCACCTAAAGAAATTTACATCAGTTTAAGTGTGCACTATATCTAAAATATTTTCAACATTTAACCTTGCCAGGCAGACAAGGCAAACTTTTGCGACGGGGAAGTGAAGCCATTATATACATTCATATCCACCAGACTCCCTTGACAAAAACAATAATTTTACCCACAGAGCACAGAATCTGCTCGTCTCCCGCTGCATCGACTGGTCAGTTTCTTTGTGTTATCGTGTGACTCTGGTGAATCTGAGAGTTAACCGTTTAAAACACGGAAGTCACACAATAACACAAACGATTAATCAATGACGGATAGCGGCAGACGAGCAACTCCTGTGAGGAAAAATTATTGTTTTTGTCAATGGAATCTGGCGGCTTTGAAGAGCGCTTCAGTTCCTCATCAGTGAGGGTGTCTGATGGCAAGGCAATGTGGTGAAAATATTCGAACTATATTGTTTTGCTTCCATGTGGTAACTCCTGTCTGCTTCTCCAAACTGGGGGCGTACTGACCGTAATCTACTGTAGGTAATACACTCACTATGGATAAGTAGCTCATACAATCCCACTTCAAAAAAAAAAAAAATCTGAGCTTTCCCTTTAAGGAAATATTACTGCTTTGTACCTTCATTACACATTGTTAAATGTAAACAGTAAGCTGATCATTATGGCATTGCTCAGAGGTATGTAGTTCAACTCACAACAGCCTGAGGTAACAAGTATTGAAGAACACAGGATCAAGTCAATTGTTAACATGTTATAAGACACGTGCTACTTAGTTAATGTTGATCCTTTCCT
The DNA here is from genome assembly GCA_947000775.1 of Pterois miles. Taxonomy (NCBI): domain Eukaryota; kingdom Metazoa; phylum Chordata; class Actinopteri; order Perciformes; family Scorpaenidae; genus Pterois; species Pterois miles. The sequence continues at coordinate 3,297,408 of CAMQGK010000299.1, forward strand.
GTAGGGTTGTTATTTGAATATTACGTGTGCTGCACCTGCCGTTTCAAACGACATACATGCTACTTTGAAAGTACTTAGTCTTGTAATTGGTATTTCCACCATGATGAGATAGTATTTTACCATTTAAGGTTGAAGAAAAGATCACTTAGACTTTCTCTATCATGGCCTCGATGTAAAACCCCCATAGATTTGTACAAAAGTCTCTCCACGGGGAAGGCTACAGGCCGCTAGCTCAGAGTGGATGACAGTCTTTAACAGCTCAGAGTGGGCTCCGGCTCCAGCCTGCATGGCTTTGCAGAGTTACACATAATGGAAGTCGCTCGAGCACGATGCATTGAAATTTTTATGAGGGCAGCAGCGTGGGTGGATGTATACGTCAGAAGTGAGATGTGACATTGCGGGAGGGAATGTGCACGCATGAGTGAGTACATACTGCACATTTATGAACGTATGTGTGTGTGTGTGTGTGTATGTGCAGCGATGTACACGTGTGAGACACGCGTGCATGTATCAACAAGTGTCTCAGCATGTGCGGTCACGCGTGCAGCCTGCGCATGTACGCTTATTAATGTGTGCCCATGTCATGTCCTGAATCACATTTGCATGTCATCGTATTGCCCTGGGGAGAGTCTTACAGTACGCTGCATTTACTGTACATTACTAGCTCAGATGTGATGGGTTTTACATAAAGAGTAGTCCCCATCTGCGGGGGGTGATGGGGGGGCAGAGAGGGACACTTTGACACGTCACTAACGTGGGATTTCAGCGGATAGATGTGAATTATTTAGGCCAGAAAAGGTAATGCAAGGCTAGTAAGAAGCTTGGGAGTCAGAGAGTGTTACTAATGGTTTGCACCACCTTACCTTGGATAACCTTCTTACTAAAAGACACAATAAAACAGAGACTAGAGGGAAAAATTCCCAAACCTATTCAGCCAAAGTAAGCTAAAATGAGCAGCCTTTAATAATGTACTTTGAGGTTTTTTATCGTGAAATTGTGTTTTTTTTTCTTTCTACCAAATTAAGAAGTGCTTAGTTGTCCAAGTGCATCAGTGAACTAAGGCCTGCCATGTACCCTTACTGGCCTGAGTTCAAACCTGATCCAGGAACATTGTGGCGTGTAATCACCCTCTTTCTCCAGCCCCTTTCCCACTAGACAAAAACCCACTAACACCCACTTGTGTGCAGTGGGAAAAGTCACAATTCATTCCCAGGACAAATGGCCTGCAGCAGTCACAGGTATTTATCAGCAGTGATGGAAACATGACACCCAGGTTTTTGCCCCTTTTCTGGTGCAATGCCATGTGAAGCATGTTTAAGTGAATATAATAGGTCTGTCAATCAATTCAAATATTTAATAGCGATTAATTGTCCGTAGTTAATAATGATTAATTGTAAATTAATTGCACATTTTTTATCTCTTCAAAATGAACCTTAAAGGAAGATTTGTCAAGTGTTTAATATACCTATCAACATGGGAGTGGGCAAATATGCTTCTTTAGGTAAATGTATGTATATATTTATTAATGGAAATCAATTAACAACACAAAACGATGACGAATATTGTCCAGAAACCCTCACAGGTACTGCATTTAACACTTTACGTCGGGTTATTATTATACTTTGATATGAGTAAAATATAAGGTCAACTCCCAACTACCTGACCCTAAAATCCACCTGTGCGGCTTCAAGACAGTCAGACTCACAGCGAGCTGATGCGTTGTGGGTGAGACAGAGCAGGAGGGCGGGAGCTGCTCCTCAATGACAGCCAGAGAGTGTGGCGCAAGAAGGCTAAAGGGTGCTAAGTGCACATCCAGAGGGTGGTGAGAACACTCAGCCGTTTTGCCAAGGCCCCCTGTGGGGTGAATCCACTTGTCAGCGATGCAGACTGGGTGACATTTCTGCCTTCACCTCAGAAAGGTCAGCCTTTAATTATCTCAAATGCCAGCAAGCACTGCACCTGCAGAAAATAAACCCAGGGATGAGCTGTGTGTGTGTGTGTGTGTGTGTGTGAGGGGTAAGATGGTAGCCTGCTTCCTTCATACATAACGAGAGCTACTGTGGCCGTCCGTGCAGAACTGGACCATCTGCCCACCTGCACGCATGCATGCATATAGTCCCATAAACACACATTCACAGCCAAACCATGACAGATGCACACACACTAGCTGCGTCGACCAAAGTCAATAAAACCTCCGACTAAAGTCGCCCGCCATCCCGCCCCTTGAATAAAGAGTATCAGATGAAGACTTTGAAATCCCAGGAACACCGGCAGCTTCTAAGAACGTCTGTGTTAAAATAGGCTGCCGACAGTGTAGGTAGACAGATTATAGACCTATACATAGAAGAGAAGCACAGGCCAGTGCTTCTGCTAAATATGGGTCAGCTATGTGACGCACAGCTGGGGTTACTTTGTCTTTATCAATATCAAAACTCAAGAGGCATGAATCAGGGGAAGTAGCGTGGGCGTTTTTGTGAAGATTAGGCGAGCCAAATTATTTCCGGTGAGAACGCAGTCGGTGACAAAACTCCAGGCATATCTGGCAAGGCATGACACGCGGTGTTTGCTTTAGAGCCACTCACTGTAGCTATTCAGCTCGGTCAATATTTGCAGGGGGGCTATGGTAACAGAGAGCTCCCACACCCACATAAACACACTGCCCCGTACACTTAACACTCGGCCTCACACATAAACCAACACCAGAAAGTCCCGCTTGTGCTCAAAGGAGGTCGGTAGAGACAAAGGGCCATAGATCATCAGCGAGGACGGCGTGCGGCGGGCTCCTTGTGTCCAGGTTTTTCCCGTTTTTTTTTTTTTTTTTCACTCGCTCTGAGATAACACGGAGGGCCGGTCCCTATTGTTTGCACAGCTGGCTCCATGGAAAGGATTGCTTAATATGAAATATGAAGAGAGCGGGGAGGTTTAGAGGGAGCTGGGAAGAAAAGAGGGAAGGCAGCCAAGAGGGAGGGGTGGAGGGTGGAGGGTGGAGGGTGTAGCAGGCCATCGCTGAGAGGGAGTTAAAGTGTGCTCTGGACTGAGGGACATACTGCAGGATGCAGGGAGAGAAACATGCAGGGAGAGGAGGTGGCAAAATACTCCTAAGGAAACAATACAGTGTGCAGGAGACAGCAACAGTAAATCTGAGAGGAGAAGAAGAGCACATGCTGAAGGTGCAGGAGACTAAAGTGAGAGCAAACAGAGCCCGGAGCAGAAAGCCCTGAGGTTTCCTGGTGGTGAGGGAGTCATGCCTCCTGCGGTCTGGGGTCTGTAGCGCGTGTTATTCTTTCCCAACAGTTACACAGTGCTTCCACTCGCCAGCCCTCTGGTACTGTCCTGGCAGCCCCTTGTTTCCTCAGCTCCTTCACTTGCCTCCTTTAATGCTTTTTCTGACAAAACCTCAGCCTATTAAGTTTCTCGGATTTGTTTGAAACAAGCAGTGCCGTAGATTCATCTGCGTTTTCTCACAAAGGAACAAGAGAACACGGGGACGACTACTTACAATATAAAAATAAAAATAATCTTGTTCTCATTGAGGGGAACGAGCCATGGCAAACATGGAGCAGAACAGCGCTGACCGAATAAAGTACTAAACATACATTACAATATTTTTAACTATATAGAAATGTGAGAGATTTGGGCGTTTGTTTCTGTTTTCATATCGTCCAATCGTGGTTATTCACGATCACAGATGGGCGATCCGATTGCCGTAAGATTATAGAGTCTTGTTATTTTAACATTATTATGTTCTCTTTAAAATCAGAATCCAAATTATATTCATAAGCACTCTGACAGAGGGCAGGGCAAAGTTTTGGTGAGCAGGTACCTGGAGAATGAAAACAGTTTGTGCTGATTAACGGGGCTCAGCAGAGGAACATCTCTAAATGCACAGTAGGGCGCAGATTCTACATATTATTTTATAACATCTTGGTTCTGATAGTACGTACGTCAGAGAAAACAACCATCGATCATTTCTTCAATCCTCAAAATATGATCCGATCACCGATGACCTGAAGGTGCTAATATGAAGACCCAGCTATGAAAATTAAATTATCATGTAGGGTTGCAACTAATGTTTTATGTACTTTTTCCATTATTGATTAAATATTCAGTCTATGAAATGTCAGAAAATTGTTAAAATAAAAAAAATGGTCCATCACAATTTCCTGAAGCCCAAGTTGACTTATTTAAACTGCTTGTTTGGTCCAGCCAACAGACATACAACTCAAATGGATTCACTTTATATTGATAAAAAAGACAAAAACAGCAAATATCCTAATAATAATAAACATGACTTTTTGTAATGTAATGAAAAAGATAGGGATAGAAAAAGAGCAGTACTCCCATACATAACTGAACAGCAGTCTTCATTGTGAATGATGTTTATTTCAATGTTGGATAAAATTAGCAGCGGAGGCCATTTGTAGATGGAAGATTGATTTAGTAATTATTGTGATTATTATGAAGGTTGAGAGTCCACTTCTTCACTGGCTGGTAATAAAACAATTCACTGTTTTCTACATAACCGGGAAATGAGTGTGTCCAAAACCCATGCAAAAGCACGTGCATCAGCTTGGCCGTGCATGTGTATGAGCGGTGTGTGTGTGTGTGTGTGTGTGTGTGTGTGTGTGTGTGTGTGTGTGTGTGAGTGGGGTGGCGCCCTCGGTCCACCTCCAACCCTGTTCCAGTTAGCGGGAGAGGCCCGGCTCAAATGAAGTCCATATTTCTGAGCAGGGCTCCAACAGACTCAACATACCCCACCCGCTGACCACAAACACACACACACACACACACACACACACACACACACACACACACACACACACACACACACACACACACACACACACACACACACACACACACAAAAGATATCTGCATGCAAACTGTCATATTCCGTATGCATACACATATGGCTGCATGCACCTTTACCAAGACATCTACATCTACACTCTGTTGTCATGAGGGAACAGAACATAGCTGGCTCAGGATGATGCTTCATTTTCCCTCCAGCCAACACACACTAATCAACTGTGCATGTGTGTGTGTGTGTGTGTGTGTGTGTGTGTGTGTGTGTGTGATCACCACTTCAGCATGTGTCTTTGTGTGTGTGTGCCTGCCTATAAGGTTGTGTCACCTATCCAGGATATCAGGCTAACAATGTTATGCGAAACACTTCGGCACATTTCAACACAGAAGATCCGATGATACGAGCACGAGTGACGCACTAAAGCGCGGGGCCCCTTCCTGTTTATGCCGCCACTCGCCCGCTGCAAAGATCAAACGAGATCGGCTCCTCTGAGCGGGTGTACCCTCTTAAAAAGGGACAGTCTGCGGTTCCTGCAGGCAACTCAATACCAGTATTTTCTTTTTTAAGTATATAAACAAACGGAGGTCATTAGAATTAAAAACCAAGGAGAATTAATAGTTTATTAAGCATCTTGGAGTGTGTTAACACATGAACCGATGCGTGCTGCGGCCGCAATTGTGGAACTGTGAATATGTTGGCATTAAGCCTCGTGTGTGCATGTGTGTGCTCGTGTGTGAAGCAAAAAGCCGGTTTGACTCACTGGCCTAAATGTCACTGTATTTCCAGAGGGCTTGTTAGAGTCTTGTTTACAGGAGGATAAATTCAATTACTTGAATGATCTAGTGCGTTTATAACAGTGTGTGTGTACATGTGCATATTCATCTGCAACAGTAAGCGAATGCTCTAGTGCATGAAGGTAAACCAGAGATAACCCACCACATATACCAGATCAGGGGCCCTAAACAAGCCAAGGACAAACACCCACATGTGGCCCACTTGTTCTAGCATGGTGTTCACTATACTACTGTTCCATACATACATGCTGTTAAGAGCAGGGGTGTGTCTGTATGCAGCCTTAGACTAGATAGACACTTATTTCCCTTTGTTACCAACATAAGCAACAACAATCAATTCACAGCATCAGGTCCTAATTGATAATGTGTAGTCTGTTTGCACTGTAGAGAATAATATAAAGCGTCCTTGGGAAAAGACTAAGAAACTGACAATGACTGTCTGTAGGGCAATTATATTGCCTGGGGGGCCACATGAGAAACCCAGATTGTTGCCGGGGGCCAAACAAATACTGTCAGAAGTAACCTCTAATTTAGCAGTACAGGAAACATACTGGGCACTTATTTTTCAGCATTTATTATACTGAAGATCACTTCAAACAGCATATTATTAAGAAAATTACATCATATGCAGGAGTCTTTGAACTGTACAGGATTGAATGTTTTGGGTAGTAATGTTTCCATTAATAAAACTTAACACTTAACATTTTTCAACTTAGATGTCCTTCTCTTGTTGCATGCAGCTTTGTAAAAAGTCCTTGATGCTTTAGCATCTTAGCCAGCAGCCTCTCGGCTGTCCTCTCCTTCTCATCTCCAGATATGTTTCTGTATTTTTCTGCATGTTTTGTCTCAAAGTGACAAAGTAGCACACAGCTTTACCACAAACCTCCGCGAAAAAATACTTAGCAGTCCGTGACTTATTACAGATGTGCCACCTCAGCAAGGCTACTTCACATATCACTCACATCAGTTTACATCAATGTCAAGTGTGACAGGAAGAAGCACACTAACAAAACACAAGCGTTTCAAAACGAAAGCTACTTTCTTTACTGTTTGTGTGTGGTTTGTCTGAGACCTCCCAGGCTGGGCAGAACCATCACAAGGGCCTGGTCTACGCTACCACTGACTATGTTTACATGCACAATAATATTCCTCTACTATGTCAGGCTTCTTGGCTGTTTACTAGCCGACAGTATCCAGAGATGCAAGACCAAAAGAAAAGTCCACATTTCTGGTTGGAAAGAGCAACACACCAACTTTCAAACATTATGAAGAACTTGGATATAACAAGTCTTTGGATATGCGCAAATATCACAGCGCTCACCTTTTTAAAAAGGAGGCTGAAGAAATGAAAGAGGGAGGCTGCGATCGCAAGGTCGAACAAGTCTGGTACGGGTTATGCTAATCGGAGTATTATACGATAGCATGTAAACAGGAAATCAGTGGAGAGAACCGATACCGCGGTACCAAGTTGATGCCAAAATTCTGAAAACATAACAGTCCTGGTTTTTGTACAGTACTGGAGGTACAATAGGTAGGTCCAGGGAACCCTATTTTTCCCTGATAATGCTACATTGTGAACAGCAAATCCATTTTGAAATCGCAAGGAGGAGCGCTAGTTAACATTAGCTGTTAGCAGCCGGCTGGCAGCAAAGTCCTGTGGAGCTAGCTGCTAACATTAACACGCGGTCCACTGGTTTACATTATGATGCATTCAAGCTCTATTCAGTAATAAAGGAAATGAAAAATGACTATTTGGCACAAGCTAATGATAACATTATCATGATGTGTTCAAATGTACTTTTTGTAAAATTCAGCTTTGGTGGGAAACTTAAATAAAAACAGTTGTTTAAAGAAAATATTTTCACAGCAACATAAATAAATAATTGAGAGGGAATTATGACCTGTTTAACTTCTTAAAAACCAGTATGCAAATGGTATTAAGGGAGTGTATATTGAATACATGTGGTTTTTGTTTTTACCGTGAATGTTTTGTGCATGCAAACATTTAAAATACAACACGAAAGCTATCCACCCACTCCTGTTCATACTGTAGGCACCACTCCATTGCAGGTGTGATATTTCCTTTATATCAGCACAGCGATGTGGATAATAGTAAATACCTGAGTATCTATCTCACAGGTTTCACTCTACATTTTATATGTAAAGCCTTCAGCCAACGCTTTCAGTCACTTTCAATGAACGCTGCATCATCGACATATTAAACCTTCAAGGTCAAAGCTTCAGTGCCCAGCGAGACGCCGCTTACTGTGAGTACCAACATGTCAACTACTAGAAAACACACCAGTACTAGCAGAATGCAGTAATTCAACAGTCCGACAGGGATGTCCCCCCCCCTCCACATATCAACATGGGATGTAGCTGTGTGACCACCAGTTATACACCATGTGCAGACACATGTCAGATGGCAGCATGATCCAGCGCCGATGCCCGTTGTGGTGCCGGCGTGTGCATTTAAAGCCCCCGAGTGCACAACGCTTCGCATATCATTCTTCCCCCTGGAGGGAAAAAGGCATATTTCCACAGCTCATGACGGGCGTCATCAGCAAGACAAGCAGGCCAACAGGACCAGTATGTGGGGCACACGTTGCTGACTGTGTGTATTCATGTGTGTTTATATGAAACAGTGGAGAGGAGTTTGTGGGTCAGAGCAGCTGACACAGATGAACACTATTGAGTGGTGGTCAACACGACCTCTCTAGGGCACACATGCATAAGCTTGCTAACATACATCGTGTGTGTATGCGTGTGAGATTGAGTTGCCCAAAGGTCACTGTAGAAACACCAAAGCTGCAAGATTAAGAACAAGCATACATGTATATATATATACATATATATACATATTACATATAAATCCATCTGGCATCTGGGAGCATGCGAAACAATGTCCAAATGTAAAAAAACAACAGCTGGATTCAGCTTACATCCTGCTTAGAAACAGAGTTCATGACCAGAACCATGAGACCATGTGTGCTCTCCGTCTTTAATTAAGAAAGCAAGCGAACGAGAGAATTTGAAAGAAAATAAAGTGAAAGATGGAAGTTAAAAAGGAGAGAAATGGAAAAAAAAAGCAGCTACTCGTCCTCTCCATTGCTCTTACAGACATTCTCAGGCGCACACACACATTCAAGGGACAAACATCAAGAATATCCCTGCCTCTCATCCCTCGCCTGCTCTCCAGGAGTCATAAAACTCCCATTTAAAAATGCATGGGCTCCATAAGCGTCCAGACCTATCTATTAACTGGGTTATAGTGTAGCTGGCTATAGCTGCTGACGGCAGCCAGGGAATGCTGCTTTCCATTAGAGGAGGGAGGGAGGGTGATGAGGAATGAAGGGAAAGACAGAATTTACTCATTTTTCTTTTTCCCATGGCACTGCAATCTGATGCCTGCGTGTTTGGGCATGTGGAAGAGAGCGGGGGGGATTTCAACATGTAAGCCTGCATAAGTATAAATACATAACTGTACCAATGAGAGTGTGTATATGTGTTTTTTTGCACCTGTGCACGAGACTGTGGCCAAAGAGTAATTGATTCCAGTGTTTCTGGGAGATTTTCCCCAGTGTCCTTAGGTGCTCACCAGATGACTATTGATTGGTTAATTGATTGATTGGCATCCGGCCGACAGCGAGTCAACAACATCATCACTCTTCATATGGACCCAGGCGCACAAACCACACACACACCCTCCGCTCTGCTACTATTGCTTACCGTCATCCTTTACAACATTCACATACGTAGTACTGCTAATTTGGGCTACGTTTCTAATGCCGGGTACACACTAACCCAGATTTTTTGGTGGTCCTTAAGATTATCTTGCCAGATATTACTGTGGTTGAGGTCTGTTAAGAGAGTTTTTTACAACCTCAGATCTGCTCGGAAGTCCATCCTGGCTGCAACGATTTCAAATCGCAAACATGTTCAATATTTACGATATTCTGTTGCCTTGAGTACAGTCGATCACACAGTCACATAAGAAAGAACAATAGCCAGCTGGTACACAAGTGTTTATTTAATGTGTCTCCATGACTTCATCCATATTTTTCAGTTTTTTTTCGTGACTTTTCTTTACAAAGTAGTGCAAAAATAATAATTCTTCCTGCCCATCGTCCGCCATATTTGTTTACGTAAAAGTCACATTTGATCAAATGAGTTTTGAGGTTTTGAAACTCTGGGCTTTAGTTCATGAATGGAATCTGTTAGCGTGTGATGAGCTGTTTTGGCCAAACCATTGTTCACCACACACTATACTACTGGAACAAACCTGTTAAATTTAACATATGTGTGGGGTCTCACATTTTCAACATCTGTTAAGATTTGAAAAATCTTTTAGTGTGGGCCAGCCTGACGACAAAACTTTAGACTGAATTCGTTCTGTCAGCATCTTTAAATGACTGTTGATAATCTACTTTTAAGAAACTTAAACAACGCTTTTAGACATTTAGTCATGGGGGAGGATTTTTCCCAAGTGTTGGGTGTATTTGTTCTTTCTAACTTCTCCCTCTGCCTCCATTTTCCACCTGCAGTGTAGTTTCTTTTTTCCCCAGCCTTTTCCAACAAAGCTGCTTTGGTCATTAGATGTAATGCAATCACCAAAAACACTACACTGACTGTCATAGCAACTAAAAATAAAATGTGACTATTAACCATGAAAACAGAAAATGTCTGTTTTCATTTAACCGAGCAACCCTCGTCACCTAAGTGTCCTTGAGCAAAATGCTAAACATCAACCTGCACTTGATATGAGCATCTGCTTAATGTCTTTGAATTAAAATGTAAATGAGGTTTTGGATGGTTTGGGTGATCTTCAACATGCCAGCGTGCATGTCTCTTCTTGATGGTATTATTCCCTCTCTTCGGGCCTACCTCTCTGTGCATGCGTAAGTCAAACACAGACTATGAAAATTAATGAGCTAGCGCCCAAAGTAGCGGCAACACTTAGGAACAAGGCTCCTGTCCCTTTAATGGGCCATATAGACAATGTCTGCGGTATTTCAATTAACAGACAATGGGACGACGTGAAATAATGACATATAGGAAGAGCTGAGTGACGCGTGAGAATGAGGCGGTAACGGCAGCGCCTATTCCTTTAATGGACCATCGTGGTCGGGCGGAGACAATAGGAGTTAATAGGAAAAGTAAAATTATGATGTAGGCCCCCTGTCTAAAGGGGTGAGTGACACCTGGGAGTGAAGCTGTTACATCTTAATGCACTGCTGCCACCGGGATGAATCAGCTCCACATATGTGGGGGGGGGGGGTTGAGACCATCTGAAGGCCACTAATAGCAGCCGCTGTCAGTCTCGCATTAACCTTGAGAACAGCCAGGGGACTGTGTTAGCCCCGCTGACCTCTCTTTTCACACACACACATTTCCCGTTATGTCCACATGTATGACTGAAGAGTGACGCCATGTGTGTGTGTGTGTGTGTGTGTGTGTGTGTGTGTGCACGCGCATGCATGTCTATCCCTCTTCCTGTGTCTTATGAGCACCATCAGTAGGATTAAATCAGTCCATCACAGGCTGCTGTAACACCATATAGTCTGTCTGTGCTGGAGTGAAACCACCTCAGCCTTTCCTGTTGCCCCCAGGGTTAGGGTCCTTGTAGACCAATAATAGCACTCCCTAAGCTAATTTTGTGTACACAGATGTGCACACTCTCGTGCAAATGTCCTCATCAGCTCAGGATGGAACAACACCGAGCTACATTTGTGTGCAAGTTTGACAAAAACAGATGCACCAGAAGGTGTAAAAACGAATGAAAATCCTGTTTTCCATCCCATTCTCGGCCAAATCTAAATTACATCTGAATAACTTAACGTTAGTTCTCCTGCATGCTGTTGGACTGGCTCAGACAAAGTGGATCTGGGGAATTAAGTGTAAGATAATCAAATGTGTCTCAATAAAATTCACCAAAAATCCAGAGTTCAATAAAAACACTACTTTTCAAGGATCCAGCAATAAACAACAAAAAATGGAAATTCAGTTTGTTCAGGTTAGTAAATAGTAAATAAACCCAACATCCTCTGGTAGCAAGCAGTTGATTGTCTTCATGCGCACACTTTTTAAATAATACACTTTTTAATTTTTGGGCTAAGGAAAAGGTATTTTCAAGTCCAAAGACTCAAGTCCAATTGACCTCACGAGTCACTGGTGTTAAAGAGGACCTGTCGTGTTTACTTTCAGGTGCATACTTTTATTTTGGGTTTCTACTGGAACGTTTACATGCTTTAATGTTGAAAAAAAAAAAAAACTTTATTTTTCTCATACTGGCTGTGCTGTAGCACCTCTTTGCACCCTCTGTCTGAAACGCTCTGTTTGAGCTCCGCCCCGCCTCCCAAAATGCCCAGTCTGCTCTGATTGGTCAGCTGGTCCACTCTGTGGTGATTGGTCAACTGAACCAAACCCTTTGGACTCCTCTCCAGCTCCACTCTAACTAGTTTTGTTTGAGCGTGTGACAAACTAGCCCCAAGGTAGATATTACGCATATGTGTTACTTGGTGACATCACCGTGTTACGGAAGAAAAGGCGGGACTTCGAGCAAGGTGTTTCAATCAGTTCAGGAGCAGCGTTTCTGTGGGGGAGAGTAACTTCCTGTGGTGTGGACTTTAGGCTTTGTTACTTTGCAGCCTTTTTATATACACATAAAACTATATAACACACTAAAGGACAGGAGAAAGCACAAAAGCATAATAGGTCCCCTTTAAAGTCCATGTCAAGTCTTTTTTTAATTTGTCAAGTTGAGTCATACGAAATTTGTGACCCGAGTCTAATTCGAGTCCACCTCATGTGATTTGAGTTTGTGTCCGTACCTCTGGTATATAATTCCTACTTATCTATTTAACTTGAAAAAGAAAGATAAAAAAAAGATATATTTATGTATGAAGCAACCTGAAACAACATCCTGTCAGTTCTATCTATACAGTAGGAAATATGTACGACTAATTCATTCCTTGTAGTACAAACCGCTAAAAATGCCAAACAAATGCCAACCATGGCATTTTGGAAACAGAACAAGATGCATAGTTTTAGTGAAAGCTGGTTGTGTTTTGCTGTTTGGCCTGACTGACTGACAACAAGGATCGTGTGTTGAGGCATGACTGGGCAGGCCGATGCCCATGTGTTTTCAGTCAACTCTCACTGGCAGGAGGAAAGACAGAACGTGGAAGATAAAGAGAGAGAGGCTTAGAGGAAGCGACAGGAAAGACAAAGAAGCATTTTTTAAAAATAAAATGGTTGGAATGGCTCCCCGGGAGAATGAGTGAAAGCATGATCAAACGCAGCGATGGCCTAATTTTCTGCTACCCACCGCGGAGGAGAAGACGGATCAAAGAAGATCGACGCTGGAGAGAACGCGCTGGAATCGAGGAGGCCAGCATTTTCTGAGATTGGACATCAGCGGAGGTGTATAACAGAGGTGGTGAATTGTTACTATTGGTAGCAAACCCAACAGAACATGCCTCGAATTTAATGTTCTCGCTAACAAATGTGTGTTGTTTGTGTGCCCTGAACACTATGAGCTCACAAGGGATCCTGTGTTATCATGTACTAGAGGTTAGCAAACAGCTGCCCATCTGGCCTTCCACCAAAATCATCTGACCGCATCCAATAAAATCTGAAATTTTCTTCTGTAGATATAACAATATGAACATAACGCCTTCAAAACCCAATGAACATGACATGAAATTGCCATGTAATAATCAATACCCCTATATGGGGAGCAAACTGACACTAGAGCTGGTTCTGCACCATGTGACAACCAGTGTAACAGGTCAGTATGTACATGTATGTACAGCTCCAGGTGCTGAAATGAGGTCGAGTAAACATGTTACATTTGAAAGATGTCAGATGTCTTGCAAAGATGTTAACTTTATTTAAATCAAACAAGATTATATTTCTTTACCATTTCTAGCCAAAAGGGATTTTCAGCACTGGCAAAATAAGGTTATTTAGTCCCACACAAGCCTTGTTGTCATTACTTAACATACATTTGCATGTAAAAGGTAAGAGGTATTTATTTTCTATTTAATAAAAAGCCAACGCTAGAATAACAAACCAACAAGTTCTCCAAATTAAACCATAAACAAAACCGTCACAAATCACTATTGGCAAAATAAAGCACTTTTACAATCTGGTATGGCTATGGTCAGGCTGTTCTTAAACCCAGTTTGTAACTATGCTTATGAAAAGTATGCGCTGTAATATATGTAGTATATCCCACAAAATCAATTTGAATGTATTTCACATGATTGTGCACCAAAAGTATAAAGAGTGAAAAACACCACGTCAGGGTGGATGGGTGTGTACTTAAGTTGCGCCACTTTCAAAGTTACTTTAACCCAAACGGCAATCTTTTCCAAAACCTAACTAAGTAGTGTTGTTGCCTAAACTTAACAAGTAGTATTTCGAGTGTAGTTACTTTTACCCCAATCACAATCTTTTCCTAAACATAACCAAGTAGTTTTGTAGCCTAACCCTAACAAGTTGTTTCCTGTGAAGATAGAAGTTTATTTTGAAAAGCATGCATGTAACAAGCGGAAATAAATGTGTTTTGCTGGGCATTCGTAGGAAAACGCACAAGAAATAAGGAATAACGTTTAATATCATACAGACTATTGTATGAGGATACACTATGGTTAAGGTTTGGTTAGGTTTAGGCACAAACATGACTTGGTAAGGATTACTACTTTTTTAAAGCTAGGAGACCTTTGTCATCATGGTGTCATAGCCGCTTGGTTTATGTTAGGGATTGATCGTGAGCTTGGTTAGAAGAAACCAAAGTTAACTTTAAGTAAGAAACGGGAAGCAAACAGCTGTCTTCCATGTCAGTCCAATGGTTTGTTGTCCCACCAATCCACCTCGACCTCCACTCTCACTGACTTGTGGTTTTATAATGGCGTTACTCAACTTCCCCCTTTTCTCCCGATGGTCGTAATTTGGATGCTAGAGGGCTTTCTCACTTAAACATGTCGTTTCTGGGCATTTGCTGAAACAACTGATGTGATTGTTTTTCCTGAAGGACAGTCAGGCCTGCACCTCCACTGCACTTGTCCTTGTGGTCCATGGCCGAATATAACTGCCAACCTGTCTCCTACCCACCCATCCAGCTGTCCCTAACACACTGGGTTTATGACGGCGCAAAAAGCTTTTAAAGGGCTAACATTTGTGCTTGAGTGGTCAGAACATTGTGTGCGGTGCTGCCTCTGCCGGGCGCTGCATACAGTCCAGTCACAGCGCTACTGTGCTGCTGCTGCCACTGGACTGGAGGGATATTTTTAGAAAGCCGTTGACAATATCGCATCCCCAAACAGGTGTAATCGCATTATGCTGGAGGTGCTAAAAGCCTTGAGTCGGGAAAGCATGTCAGCGGAGGAAACAGGCTGAGACGCACAAGCAGCGCTCCCAGCGAGCCTTGAGAGGAAGAAGGAGCAGAATGGGAGGACCAGATAAAGAAAGACATACATACGAACTCAGCATATTAGATGGAAAGAGTCAGAGAAAGAGGGGAGAATCATAAGGAGGTGGGTTCAAGGGCTGTCGAGAGCTGACAAGGAGGGATGAGATGCAAATGAAGCCTCTGGTCGAGAGGCAGTTGGAGGGTGTGGTGGCGGCGCAGGTTGGGGGCTCGATCGTTTTGACAGTGTTTGGTATCGGCAGCTCTGAAGGTTCAAGCCGGCCACGGCGATGATAGATGAAAGGCTGAACTTTAATCAGAATGGCGCCCGGAGCATTTTCAGGGAGGTAAACAGGTTAATCAGTCAAGCCCTCCTTCCATCCTCCCTCTCATTCTCCCCTACTCTTTCCTCAGCACATGACCACTTCTGACACTGGCACGCCATTCGTCTCTTTCCCATCAGCACCTCGCCCTGCTCCTTCCCTCCTCCACCCCTCATTTTTCCCCCCAGAGGAACACGCTACCCCTCCCCTCCCCTGCTGCCCATTCCATCAGGCATATCCCACGATCATATGAAGGGGAACTTGAACATCAAAGCGCTCCGTCAGCCCGTTTAATACCTCACAGCATCATCCTCCATACAACTATGAGGTGGGAGGAGAGCATTCAGTAAACAGAGACTATTCATACGCTCTTAGTTTCCTGCATTATTGCCCCTCCACTAGGCTGCATCGTAGGAGGTAGATAATCAAAGCGCTCCCTCCATATCTTTAAAAAACCTTCAAACAAACCGTGTTGAATTCAAATCCAGCAAGGAGAAAAAGTGGAAAAGGAAGCAGCCAAGCATTATCCATTGTTCTTGGTGTCCCGAGGGTTTATTTATTAAAATGGTCCTGTCTTACCGCCTCTCCAAGAAACAGCTAGAGGCCTGCATAAAAACTTGTGCAATGTGCTGAGTAGAGCCAAATTACTGCACGCCTGACTACCGGACGTTTCAAACAAGCTACAAACTGTAGAAAGGAAACCAGGAACTAAGAATTCCCACGAGTTTACAGTCCAAGCCGCATTCCATGTTTCCGTCATCCATCTCGTACATACAAACCTCCCCCCCCCCCCCAAAAAAATAAACAATCAACTCCGACAAACCACTTTGGCCAGCCGAGTGTGAACCTTACAAAGCCTTAACAGCTCCCATGGAGCGAGGCCACATCCAATCTGAAATTACCCACACCAGCTCTTCAACCACAGCGCATTTAGGCAGTTGCCGGGGCTCGGGAAGCAAGATTATATTGTGTTGTCTGGGATCCCAACCACAGACTTTGGTAGTGAGCAATCAACAAGGGTCCGCCTCTCGCCAAGATAAACTTCACAGGCGGTTGCCACTCATTTACAGGCTGAGCTGCCCGACTCTGCTGCATCTTTGCCGCTTAGCATCAAACTGGTCGCCTCACTACTTTTCTCTCTTGCCTTGGTTGGAGTGCAGATTCTTGTTCACATTTGTCCAGGATATTGCAAAATGACACTGGTTGCGCAATATGAGTTAGGAAACACACTTTAGAGGAGGCCTTGAGGGGGAAACAGAGGAGGGAGTGCTTATTTGGGGACATGCTTTATTTTGGGAACTCTCCAAGTGTATTGGTGTTATTACCCTCTCCAACCCACCTCCGCTTTTGTCACAGAGAGAATTCAGGAGGTTCGCTTGTTTAATGATGTGAGCAACTGCGCCGTAGTTTGACCTATACACAAAAGTACCTCAGAGGGAGAAAAAATGCAAATGAAGCTATTAATGATAGATCAGTGCATAACTCAGGGTGGCAGTGAGAGAGGAGGAGGAGTTCAGCAGCATCGTCTTTAAAAAAAAAAAAAAAAATACTATGAGTACGGTAGAGAGCTGCGTGGGAGTTAAGAGAAAGAGGGACTGAAAAGTGCCAGAAGACAGTCGCTCTGTTGTTGGGGAACGGGAGCTGGATAGCTGGCTTCCACACTTACACACCCACTCACATCATGTGGGAAATGTGACTGTATAGATGCACCAAAAAGTACATGTACACGCATACTGACGTCATGAGCTGAACTCTTAGAGGGCCAGAAATCCCATGTGAGTTTACACCATTACATCCATTCTCAGGGGATTTCATAACAGTCGAATATCAAATGTAACATACTGTACTGTGGTCTTCTATCACCACTGGATTAGTGATGCAGAGTACCTTGTGATAGTCTTCTTACTTAACCTTTTCCATTCAACATCTTTTTACCATAGACCATGAATCCTTTTCTTGTCTTTTTAGGGGGGTACAGGGGGTCTTTAGGGGGAGATAGCAGGTCCAACAGCAGATGTTACATATAAGCGGTGTACACCATCTGAAAGCTGGGAACCTCAAGATTAATTCATGATGCAGCTCCGCACTGTGTCAGGCCATGAATCAGAAATTAAAAAAATAATAAAAATAAATGATGGAAGTGTAAAAGGGCTTAGAACATGATGATAGACGTATTTGATGGCCACTCCCACGCTGTCATAAAATATTTGGTGCTCCATTTAACAATTTGTAAGAGTCAGATATTGATAAAAAATGATCAATAATCCTTCCAAAATACCACATTTTTCAGTGATTGGATGGTTAGCACTTCTGTTCTGTTCTTCTCTCAGGAACCCCCTTATCGTCAATATACTGGAGGAAGCCATTCTCTGAATGCTCCAGGTCTCTAGTTTGTGGTTGTAAAGTTTCACGAGGCTGTGATTATCCTAGAGGTCACCACAGGTCATTTTATACAGTGAGGTTGATTTTTTTAAAAATGGCTGAAATAGCTACCATGGGGACTAGCATCACCACACATGAATATAATAAGCCTCATTGGATCCACAAGGGGTTCAGCTTTCCAGTTGTACCAAATTTATGTAATACCAAAACTGTTTAGGGATCCCAGTATGCAGACATATTCAAATACGCCATTTTAGAGTAGGTGAAAATAGCACATTTACACTGCATGCAAAAAACTGCATGTTTTTTGCCCAAAACTGCTTGTGATTATTAAAAAGTGAGATTGTCTGTAAAGGGGAGACCCGTGGGTGCCCATAGAACCCATTTTCATTCACATATCTTGAGGTCAGAGGTCAAGCAACCCCTTTGAAAATCTCCATGTCAATTTTTCTTGCCAAAACTTCAGAGCATTATTTAGCCTCCTTTTATAAAATGTGTGTTTCTGTAGCCGGCATTCTTTTCTCTGATGCCACAGAAGCTATCATTACCATTCTTCTATTACGGGAACTATTAATAAACTTAAATTCAAACCGCAGACATGTAACTGAGATTTGCTTGGTGTAACTTACTGGAATTTATAATACTGTAAGACATTATGACAAATATATGGAATAATGCAGAGTTTGCCAGCGGGACAAGGTGCTGGACAACGACATGCATTCGCCAACATCCTGAAAAGTGGCCTGGAAATCTCCACGGCCTAATAATGCACGGCAGACGGAGCCTGTCAAGAGTGGCACGCCAGCTGAAAGTCATTTGGTGGGATGAGGAGAAAAATCGGGGAGAGAGAGTGAGAAAGAAAGAAACAGGAGAAAAGAGAGGTGGAGGTAGAGGGAGACGGTCATCAGCGTCGTCGTGCCATCTCCCTGTAGATCTGGATGAATTTGTTCTGACAACACAGGAACGACTCAGACAACACCTCCCGACCCATCTGCACACAAACACGCACATAAATCTCCTGCGGGCATGGCCAAGAAAGAGGAGAGAGGGGGAGGATGAGGATGTGAGTAAAAGTAAATAAACTACTAGATGGAGTTGAGTAGGGACTCAGGAGTGTCAGAGAAAAACTATAAAACAGAGAAAGGGAGAGAGAGTAGATGAGGGACAAATCGATTTTGGTAACAAGGCAGAGCGAGTGGTGGGCATGAAAAAGGAAGACAGAGATGGGTCTGAAAGAGAAAAAGGAAAGAAAGAGAGAGGATGTGATAGACGGAGACGGAGAGAAAGACACACCTTGTGAAAGAGATTGAGAGAGCCGAAGAGAAAATGAACAGGAAGACAGAAACAGAATACAAAGATTGAATGAAGATAGGGAGAGTTGAGGGAAGATGAGAGGATGCCTTATTTTCCTCCGTCTCAATTTGCACAAAACTTTCATTACCACCAATTTGGGCCGGGAGCCGTAGGCTGGACCATTAGACGAGCCCGGCATCAATCAGCCTAATCTCCCTCCCAGGCCACTAAATTACAGTGCCCAGTTGCTTATTAAAATTTGTCGCCCGTCTCCCAACACCCGGCCCTGCTGGAGATTAGACAGGGGCCCCCAGACAAATCTGTTCCAGAGGAGAAGAAGAAGAGGAGGAGGAGGGAGAAAGGGGGACTGAGGGAAGGAAGGAAGTACAGGGACAGTAGGAGGGGGAAAAAGAGAAATGTGCTTGCTGAGACAGAGCGGATCAGAGTGGGGGACGATCATCTGGTTTGATTTATACACTCCTGTAGATCTGCCGTGCGCACACACACTCTCCCTCACTGCATTTCACACACTCATACATCCCAATACATCCCATATACCCCCCCCCCCCCCCCCCCCAAATGCAGTTTTCCATTTCTGTCAACAACTCCAACACACACACACTAGTGAGCGGGGTTTGCGACGCCTCCCACTGCACACTCAATCAAACCGGCGGCCAGATAAGACGCATGATGAATGGCGTAATTGAAGGCGGCAGTGGGGTAATGCTACATCGCTCTGGGTTTGGTGGTTGGGAGAGAAGAAGAAGAGTGGCTAGTGGGTGATTAGCCTGTAGGATTTATTGTTATTGCCCGTCTTATTAAAAAATACTAAGACCGTCTGCCTCGCCTACTGTAGCACACCTATAAGGCCCTACAGCGTCGGAAGGAAGAGCACATAGTAGGGGTGCACCTATGTGGATTTAGGTTGCTCTTCTCAAAAATTTGGCTCAGTTTAACATGTAGGTTGTAAGGAAGAAACCTAGACGCAGAAGGACTGTACATGAAAACACCCAAACACATTAAAGCTGCAGTAGGCAGAATGTTTTTGGCATCATTGGTCAGAAAATCCATAATAACTTGTCAGCATATTGTAATTCAAGTGTTCAGAGAGAAAACTAGACTTCTAGCCCGTGATGAGAGACTTTGACCAATCACAGATCATTTCAGTGAGAGTGATCCTATTGGTTGTGCTCCGTCTGGTGGGCGGTGCTTGGTATTTCCTCATCAGCTCTCAAGATGGCTGCCGGGTCACAAACTTTCTCATTTTACAACTAAACAGTATCTACAAGATGTTTCTGAAAACATTTTAGTGAGAGACATTACAGTAACAGAATATTGATTCATATTTGATCAGCGCTGCCTAGTTTGATCAGTTGATCGGAGTTGAGTGACTGACAGCTCCTCAGATATGGCAGGCTCCAGTTCGGATCTGATTGGTTGTTTTCCTCCAGTCTTTGAAATCTTGCAGATGGCATTAGGAGCACCGGAGGACACAGAGACCATGATTTTCTTTCAGATTACCTGTCTCATGTACTACTGTCAGGATATAGTGAGTTTTTTTTATTATAATATTTGCTCCATTTCTACACACGCAGCTTTAAAGCTTGAGTAGGCGACATTGGTGAAACCAGAAAGAGTCCGCAAGTTTTTAAATTATCCAACCCAAATACCCAACCCAGTGTTGCTAACTCTTTTCCAGTGGAAGTAGCTAGCAGCTCCAGCTTCAAAAGTCCCTAAATCTTTTTACCTTGCATGGCAGCTGGATTCTTGCCATGTCGCAGCATCATGCAAGAATCAAAGGATTACGCATCATGTAAATCTGTCTTGTGAAATTGAGAGGCAACTGTTCGTTCTAAACAATGGCGGCTCCTGAAGAGGTTAGCGTAGATGCTGCAGTAGCATCAGTTATGTCAGAATAGTATTTCATCATTGAAAGAAGTGCAAAGAGTTCACTGAAGGTGTTTCTCCGTGGAAAAGATGTTTTTGATCTTTTCCTGACTGGCTTTGGCAAGAGGTTGATTGACAGATGGTTCATCCTATCATCTGCCGAGTATATTTT
Organism: Pterois miles; assembly: GCA_947000775.1. Lineage (NCBI taxonomy): Eukaryota > Metazoa > Chordata > Actinopteri > Perciformes > Scorpaenidae > Pterois > Pterois miles. The sequence continues at coordinate 3,318,478 of CAMQGK010000299.1, forward strand.
TCTGAAAGAGTCTCCCCTTTTCCAATCAGTTTCTAATGCCGGCTTCTCAGATGGTTCAGTTTAACAAACAATCTGGCAGGTCACGTTATTAATCTGTCAAGAAAGTCGCCAAATCGGCAACAATGACAGTCCGTCCCTTCAGGCCTCCTTCCATAGCCACTCCCCCAAAATTATTATGATGAACGTAAACAACAAACATGGCTAATCAGAGCTGTCAAGATAGCTGCTTGTGGAAGATCATGAAAAATACATTACCAGACACAGACTCAGACATTACAGACTAGCCCTGAAGCAAATATGATTTTTATAAAACGGTCGATATATGAAAGTAGTGCATGAGACAGATAATCTGAAAAAAATCATATTCCTCTGCGTCCTCCGGTGCTCCTAATGGCATCTACAAGATATCACAGACCAGAGGAAAACAACCAATCAGAGCCAAGCTGGAGCCTGTCATCTCTGAACAGCTTTCAATCACAAACAAACTCCAATCAAACGGTCTGTAGTTACTGTTTAGCTGTAAAATGAGAAAGTTTGTAACCCAGCAGCCATGTTGAGATCAGTTGAGGAAATACCAAGCACCGCCCAACCAGCCGGAGCACAGCCAATAGGAACGCTCTCTCTCTGAAATGACCTGGTCTAAGTCTCCCATCACAGAGCCATAAGGAGGTGTAGAAGTCTAGTTTTCTCTCAGAACACCTGAATTATAATATGCTGAAAGGTTATTATGAATTGTCTGTCCGATAATGCAATTTGGAGACAGAGAGAGAAAAAGAGAGCTTGGAGTGTCGGAGGTGTGTGTTCGCCTGTAGTGGATAAAGGAGGGAAACGAGGCAGTTCCACTTCAGGCTGTTGTGCACTCAGCAGATCAAATGCTCTCCTTCACATATCAAAAGCTACCAAAGGTCCTTGATAGGAGTGAGCCAGATAGTGTACTTAACAGCCACACTGAGGCCACCCGCTCCCTGAAAACAGGCCTCTGCTGAGAGAGCATGTGCAGAGGGAATACTCTCCTCAGACCGACCATGCCATCTGATGACTCTGATTTGCTGCGGATTACTGTTCATTGGGGCCTAATCTGTCTTAATGGCTCCTGACTTATGGCACATAAAGAGATGATTTCAATTAATGAGGCTCAGGATGTTGTTGTTTAGACACTCGAGCACATTTAAAAAAAAGAAAACGCAGGTCTCGAGGAACCAATTATTATCAGATTAAGGTGGGAAATCGATGTTAATTGTGTTTAAGCTCCCCTTTTTGACAAAAATGTTGAACTTTAAAATGAGCTTTTAAGGTGTTACACAGATAGAACTAACCAGTGGAGTGTCTATAAATACTGTAGTACGGTATTAAGGGAACATTGGTGTAATTGGGTACACTGCGTATCCCAGGCATGGCAGCTGATGTTTCCTTTTATTCTGTGTCCTGTATGTGCCAAGCTGCAAAAAGTAGTAATAGTCCTGAAACTATTGTTTCCTTAATGGGCAAATCTAATTAACAATAATTTTAATGATTTATGAGCTGTTATCTATTATTGTAAATCGAGTATCTTTGGGTTTTGGACTGACTAAACAAAACAACTAAATATATATATATATATATATATATATATATATATATATATATATATATATATATATATATATATATATATATATATATATAATCTAATAAATATCTTAAATGGATTTAAATGGATTTGTCAAATATTTTAAACTTTCAATCAACATAGGAGCGGGCAAATATGCTGCTTTATGTGAACATATTCTATATTATTATATATTAATTATTTGAAATCAATTAACAACACAAAACAATGACAAATATTGTCCAGAAACCCTCTCAGGTACTGTATTCAGCATAAAAAAATGCAGCCCAACAGGCAACAACAGCTGTCAGTGTGCTGACTTGACTATGACTTGTCCCAAACTGCATGTGATTATCATAAAGGGGGCATGTCTGTAAAGGGGAGACTCGTGGGGACCCAGAGAACCTATTTACATTCACGTCTTGAGGTCAGAGGTCAAGCAAAACCTTTGAAAACAGCCATGCCAGTTTTTCCCCACCAAAATTTTGCGCAAGTTTGCAGCGTTACTTAGTCTCCTTTCCAACAAGCTAGTATGACATGCTTGGTACCAATTTTTTAGGTTTTCTAGTGTCATATGATACCAGTATGTTCACTATTGCTTTAAAACTGAGCCCGCTACAACCTAAAACCGCAAGTTGCGTTAAAACATTAATGCATTGTTATGGTGTTAACTTTGACAGACCTAAATAATATGTATTTTTGTTTTAACTCACTGGTATCAGGTTGGTAAACTGTAACAGCTGACAGGTAGTCAGACAGGAAGTTTAGGTGTCGGAATCGGTATCAGGAAGGAAAAAAAATGGCCTCACATACACATTAGTACTAGCAGAGATACACAACACACGACACAAATCCTCAAATTGAGTGACAAAGACATATTGCGCTTGCTGCTGCAGACAGGTACAGCAGCAACCGCGAGCAGTGTGGTCATACAGAGCATGTCCACTACTGACACATACTGACACCTTAACCAGCGTGGGGGAAACCACACATGTACACAATCAGCCAAATGTGGTCTCAGACAAAGCTCATAAAAGCTGCTATAAATATAAGAGAAACATAAGCAGTTGCTTTGTCTGAAAGTTTAATTAGCACGGCACCTAGAGTATTCAGAGATAGAAGCGCTGGCAGTGACGAGGAGATGTGAGCCAAGACGCTCGGCGCTATTTTAAAGATGATGTGTTGTTGTTTATGCAGTCGGCTTTGTTTCGATACATAAAACTCAGTGAATCACGTTTACTGCTGTTGCACTGTGTGTGTGTATATGATTTATGAAATGAATCTAGTCCAGGATCTACTGCTGCACATAGAGAGTGTGTCTCTACCTCTGTTGCTCGCCAGCAGCCCCTTTGTGTTGCTGTTCAGACTGATTGAGTGGTGCGCTGTTTGGCCAACTGGGCTTCCGGCTGGTGGGCTGCCCGCATCGATTGCTCGGACGAGCCCTTAATCTGGAGCAGAAAATATAGAGGGCGAGATGGAGGGTGGAAAATAGAGAGAAAAGGTAAGGAAGGAGAGAGAGGAATGGGGGGGGGGGGCAGAAAAAAGGGGGAACATTAGCTTAAATGAAAGTTTATTAGCTGTATCAGTCAGTCAGTCGGGTGGAGTGGGGTGGAGGTTTTGCCCCAGGCTCTCCATCCTTCCTCTCTATCCAACCCCCCCCCCCTTACCCCCTCTTTCTGCTTGTGTGTGTTTGTAAGGGGAGGGGGTTTTGGAGGCATGACGGGAAAACATTAGGTTGTTGGCGAGTCGCCTGTACACCAGCCAGTAATTGGCTTGGGTAATGGTCATGTCCAGACAAATGGTGTAGGCCCTAACCGTGTTACGAGCAACCAACTGCTCCGCCTGTATTCCCAGCGCAAAAAGCCAGCGCTGCTCGGATACCGAACAGCAGCAGCCAGCGTGTATGTGCACAAAACAAGTGACTTACTGGGACTATTTTTTGTTTTTTTCCCTCCACCTCACAACCGATGTCTTCTGCATGGCCTGCAGTAGGCGTGATTCATGATTTGCTTGTGTCCTATGTGGGAGACTGCGCTGTGAGGAGGAGGCAGCACAAGCCTCCCGCTCACCTCGAGGGACAAACCCACATCTGCCGGTGTCCTCCAAGCAAGTGACAGATACGAGATGAGGAGGGAGACAGAAAGGAAAGGAGGAAGATGAGGAGGAGGGGGAGGATGACTACAGAGAGCGAGTAAGAGGATAAGTTCCATTTTTCATCCTTCCCTCCCTCTGCTCTGCATCACTTCCCCTTCTGTCTGACGGCAAGCTGAGCCGCTAATGTCCATTGTGTCTGGATAGGCTGCAAACGTGTGTGTCTGCATGTGTGTGTTGATAATATGAGTGACAATGAAACGTATACGCTCCGAGAGTAGCTATGCGCGTTAAACACAGCATGCATACATGGATAAAGCTGAGTTTGAGCGTGTGTGTGTGTGCTTGTGTGTGTGTGTGTGTGTGTGTGTGTGTGTGTGTGTGTGTGTGTGTGTGTGTGTGTGTGTGTGTGTGTGTGTGTGGTGGCAGCCTCTCAGCCATCCAGCTATCATCTCCCGCCAGACAGGCCCCACCAAGCCATCCCAGCTGGATAATGAGATCCATTATGATTTACGTGCCAAGAGGACAGCCAGACAGAACAAAGACATGTACACACACACACACACACACACACACACACACACACACACACACACACACACACACACAGATAACGGTGTACATGTCGTGTGTATGTCTCTTACTGTATGTGCTGATGTGTGTTGCCTGCCACTGCTTCATATTTCAGTGTTTTCCATCAGTTTTTTTTTTTTGTGTGGTGTGTGTGTGTGTGTGTGTGTGTGTGTGTGTGTGTGTGCGTAGAGTTGCCTGTAGGGCATCCTGCAGTGGGTGCTCTTTCTGTTTGCAACTCGAGGATCATTTCTCTCTCTCCATCTCGCTCTCTCACTCACACACTCTTTCTTTCCACCTCTCACCTGAAAAAACTCACTGAAAATGTTCCAAGTACAGCAACACAACACACACACACACACACACACACACACACACACACACACAGTCCTGTACAAACACCAGGGTGAGGTCCAGATAAATTCACATTGGGAGTGAGGACCACCCTTTCTGCTGTACCTAGAAACAAATGAATGCTATATTTTAACACTAGGTGGCTCCCTGACTCCAGTTTCCACCTCAGCTTCTTTAAAAAAACAAAGGAAAAATTTAGCCGTTTACCACTTGACTGAGGACCTTTTCAAGGGGGCGCTGTTGCGGAGGTTTCATAATAGATTAGTTAAGCTACCTTCCATCTTTGGCTTGTAGTTATTTTTTGCACCCATTTTATGTTTTAGTGAAGACAAATAATGTAGTAACAAAAGTTGGAAGTGTGTGATAAGAGTTGCACAGTTTGAGATTCATAGATCAGCACAATACCTAAAATTAATGCTGTGACCATCGATTAGATCGCTGTACAAAAATACAGATGCATTTTATGCTATAATTGCTGCTTAACTAAAGAGAACCAAACTTAAGCAATAAACATAAGTATATAGAACATCTAACAAAGTGGAAATGAATGCCATCTCCAGTTTACAGAACTAGGTTTATTTAAATTTGTGAACGGAGGTAACGCAAACTTAATATCCTTTAAATGTACGAGTACAATAGTACTACAAATACAAGACTTGGGCTGTCCTTGACCAAAGAATTTCGTAGCTGACTAACATTCATGCAATTTTGTTAACTAAGTGATTATTTGATCTAATCAACAGATCTGTAAACAAATAATTACACAAAAGCACCACTTTAAATCTGTTTACCAGAGATGTGCTGACAAGTGTCTTAGAAATAAAGAATTCAACATTAAAAAATAAAATAATAATAAAAACAATTTCTTAGTTGACTAAGAAATAAATCTTAGTTGACTAAGACCAAAATGACCTGTCAATTTATTGACTAAGAGGGGAAAGCCCTACAAGACAATGAAAATATGAAAGCATAAAATGAAAATACTCAATTAAGTTAATAACCTTGAATAACTTAGCAAGCAGAGGCTTGAGAATATGGATGTGCTTAGTTAATTCCTTGGTGTAACTTAACTGCAAGAATCATAAAAAGTGCCACTTTTACTAGTTTCTTAGAAATAAGGCATTAGCATGAAAAAAAAAAATAATAATGACTATGGTCTAAAGTAATCCCAGTCAACTGAGATAAAACAATAATTAGTTGATAATCGCTATGAGGGGGCAGCCCTTCAGGAATCTGAAAATACATGGCAAACGGAAATAGTTAATTGAAGTTCAAGAACCTTGAATTTGAACTGCATCTGCAAGCACAGGACTTGAGTTTGTGTGCTTAGTTACATTCCACTACTGTAAACTGACCTGCATTAGAAAACTAACAATGTTCAAACATGCCAACTGGCTCTTCAATACTGAAGTTTCCGTGACGCTGATCTTCGATTAAGTGTCACAATTTGTTATATACAAAGTTCTTGACATCCTTCCATGACCTCTGGCCCAGGGATTTCTCTTGTGTTATGCATTTAACACAGTCCTCTTTACCTGGAACTTTGCGCTCTTCCATATACTTGCCCAACCATTTGGTGACAGCAGCCCTTTCTGTTTCACTCCATGGCCTTTTCAGCTGTGCTTTGTGTGCCCCTACAGATGGCAAAGAAGACAATATAGATTCTGTAATATTCACAATGTAAAACATAGACCACAAAGTAGATTCTGTAACATTCTAGACATAGACCACAATGTAGATTTCTTCACTCGGCTCAGGCAAAGCAGACACTCAGTCACAGAAAGCACCAAACAGTTTTTTTTTAGCTATTTTAAAAGAACTTACCTTTTTCTTTCAGCACTGCCTTGTTTTTTCCTCTTTTCTTCTGTGTGAACCCTTCAGTAGGCTTTTTCCTGGGCTCAGATCTACAACAGTAACAGAAAATATTAGCTCCTGTTGGCTAAGGAGACCACAGATAAAATGGATTTGAAGGTGCATGTGTATTTAAGGGCTGACATTGAAATTGACCTCCAAGAATTGAAGCTTGCTGGTAACTCTTAAATTGGTCATTGGTCAAAATGTAGGCCACTGAGTGTTAGTTCTTGCTCAAATGTATCACAGCGGACAATGACTTAACTGTCTCATTAATTGTTATGACTACTTCAGTGTTTATTTCACAACCATCTTCATCTGTTCAATTTATTCTGTTTATTGTCCACTAGCATCTGTTGATAATGTTTTTTGTGTGACATGACCTTTGATATTATTGAAGGGATATTGATATGTCCTTCACCTTCCTGAGCAACTGCTCCATATTATAAACCTCAGCAGAGTATATCTCCGTACCAGCTGTACCAGGCCTAGCAGTCTTAGTCTTTCACCAGATCTTCTACTGTGCCTTCTAGATGCAGTGTTTCGGTCCTGTAACTGTATCTGCTGCTCTGATTTTGAACAACAGATACAGTAACAGTAGTTTTCCAGACTTTAGCCACCCTCAACACTTTTGGTTTGCCTCTACTTACTGCAAATTTGTAACAATTGGTATGCTGCCTCATGACACATCGATTTCTATTTTTTACTGAACTGCTCCAGCTTGCGGGTCCTAATCCAAAATTGTCACGTTAATCTTAATGAAATGATGACAGAATAATGATGAAATGGTGTGTACTGTATATCTCTTTTAACTGATGTGTTTCACTTTATAAGACAGAGAGTTTAAGATACTATTCATCACGATTCTTGCCATCAAAATATCAAGAAAAGAGATAAGAGTTAATGCTGTTAACCCTGTGCACAGCTGGCACTCAGTCATAGAAAGCACCAAACATTAGCTTTGAAGTTTTTGCTTTTTTTTTAATAGATGTTTTATAGAACTTACCCAGTGCTTTCACAGCTGCCTTGTGTTTTCTTCTTCTCTTTTGTGGGAGCCCTTTAGTCAGGCCTTTTCCTGGGCTCTGATCTACAACTGTAACAGTCAAAAAATAGATGATATTCAAATCTGACCACCAAGACCTGAAGTAGCTGCTAACTCTGAAATTTTATTGGTCAAAACTGTAAGCCACTGAGTGTCCTTGAATGACGAGTGATTTAGGAGAAGTTGTCGCACTCACCTATTTTCTCGTATTTTGAATTTTCTCTTAAGTACAAACACAATTTGCAAATGGTCCTGACCTGTTTAGGAGTCATGTGTATTTAGTCTTTTATCCAAACCTAAGATTATCCTTAATGGTTTGTATATTTATTACATTGAAGCAATTTTGACTTTTAAAATCCTATGTAAATTGAACTTAATAATTGTTGAGATTGTCCTGTTTGACTTTGCAATTTAAATTATAATGTAGTTCTAAATATATTTATATACCACCATATATCACAATATAATATGAGCCATCTCAAACTACCAAAACCACTTAAATTACACACTAACTGAAGGTTAATTGGTCTTTGTATATAATAAATTCACCAGGTATAACCAGGCACACATGGCTGACTTCTGGATATGCATCAGGCCTTGGCAGAGAGCGTGTCTTTAGACACTGTGCTGATATGTTGGTAGAGACAGATGAGTGTGGCAGGATACATAGGCTTATATGTTAAGATCAGGATGTTAATTATGCTAATATTATGCTTTAGCTGACATTTACAAGTTATCTGAGGTTAGGAGCACTTGCTGAATCTGACGTGGCACAGTAAGCCCGCGGTACGAAAAAAGGGAAGAGAAAGCTAAGACAGGAATATGAAAATGTTCTTAATGAGGCTCATTGGTTTAACTGCCACAAAAAAATAACAATATATTGTACCCATTCAAAAGAGCTACTAATTGTACAGAAACTACTATGATGTAGTATGAAATATGAATCAACCAGCAGTGTTTTTTTGACCAAAAGCAGGTGTATTATATATATTATATAGCCATTTAACTCCCATCTATATCTGAACTCCCGTATAGGGTTATACCTCCATTGACACAAGAGCAATGAGTAAAAGAGTGATGCCTCATAATATGAGTGTAGGTCCCAGTGACTTGATATTGTCCGTATAAATTATATAATAAATATAATTATCATATACATACCCACCACCTGCTGCACTTTACTTATTACTGTTACTTTTTTATTGTCAATTTTCTTATTGCCCTTATTTATTACTGCACCTTCTCTTTTATTTTTATGTACTATATTATCTGTACTGTTGTTGATGCTGCTAAGACACCCGAATTTCCCTCCGGGGATTAAAAAGTTCATCTTATCTTATCTATCTATACTGTATCTGCAAATAAAAGCATAAATGCAAATGTTTATATAGACACTTTAAAATGGCCCTTATTTTTAAAAATGTACCATATCTTTGTCCCTGCCTCGTTTCCTTCCCTTCTGTGGGAACTCTGTGGTGATGTGCGACAACACGATGTGGGACTTTAGCTGTAAAGATAACAAATGTCAAATGCTAGTGCTTATATACTCAAGTGCAAACTACTGCTGTTTAAAAGAGCTCCATAAATGCTCCATGACTAAGAAATGGGGGGAAAAAAGTATTTTTATCATTTATGTAATCTTATAATTATTTATAAGCAGTTCAGTTTGATGTTTTTTTTTTCTAAAATACAGAATGGATGGAATATTCACAATATTGATGGTATTGCATTAGTTAATGGAGCCTATTATTTTTGAGATACTGGGGAAGGGTTATCTTTAAGTTAAGAAAATGTTCCAAAAAGAAACTTTTTAGAAAATGAAATATCCCTCCTAATCCAGCAGTGTTTGGGTAGGTAGATGAATAGTGGTTAAATGTGGGGGGAGATGTTGGTGTTATTTGGTTAGTTTATTTGGGTTTGTGGATAAATAGGGATGAGTTTGATTTAATGGGGGGTGTGGGAGTGTTTGGGTTTGGGGGTGTGGGGGGGTTTATTTTTTTTTTTTTTGGTAGGTGGTGTGTTTTGGTGTTTTTGTGTTGTTTGGGTGGGGGGGGGTTGTGTTTTTTTTTGGTGGTAATGGTTAATAAAGTGTTTTGAGGTTAGGCTTCAGCGTGGTCTTTTTTTCTTTTTTGTGGTTTGGTGGTCATGGCCTCTGTTGGGTTTTTTTGTGTTGGTGTAGGTTATATTATAGGTTTATTTGTTGGGGTTGGAGGTGGCGTTTTGTCTTTTCTGGTGGTCTTTTTGTGTTATAATGTTTTTTTTTGTGTGGTTGTCTCTGGTATAATAGGAAATATTAGAGGGCTGCTCTTCGTTGTCTTGCTTTTTGGTTTGGTGTTGTGTTGTCACTTTGTTTGATTTAAAGCCTTCCTGTCTTTTCTATAAAGCGAAGGAAGCCAATTCGTTTTGAAATGCCTGCCTCTGTTGGTAGTAGGAATGCTTTTGTCATTTTTTTTCCTTCTTTAAGTGTGGCTTTTTTGCTTTGATTTTTGGTGTGTGGGTATTTTGAATAATATGTCTCCTTACCTTGCAAGCATATGTCACTTTTTCCAACTTGTGTTTGTAAGGTAATGCTTTTTAAAAGAGCATGGTAGTCTGCTAGTTAGGTGTTTAATTGCGGTGGTAAATGGAAATAAGGGGGTTGGGAAGATTTTTATTATATTGGGTAATGATAGGGATGTTGTGTCCTTTGTGTTATAAAAATATGTATTGTTGGCTTTATTTTGCAACAAAGAAAATTTTTTTGCTTTTATAAAAATTAGATAAAAGGCTATGTATTGTTATTTTATATAAATTGGTATATATATTATATATGTGGGCCCTTCACAGGGTTATTTAAGTTATAATAATAGGTTCCCTTTTGTGTGTTGTTTAAATGGTATATACATATTGTTTATATTATTGTCTATCTGCCATATTTTGTTAGTGTTATATGTTTTTGGTGACATTGTCTAAAATGTGTGAATTAATACATGTTTTTTAGGTCATAGCTAAAGATGGTATTGTTCTAGCTGCATTATCAAAGGGTGTTTCTATTTTTCTGTCCTCTCCCAACATTCATGAGGGGATCAGAATATAGAAACAGAAGGAGCACATCATTAATAGATTGTGTAAAAATATTATTTTATATATATTATATTATAAGGAGTTGTTGGATTGTATTGATTGTAAGGTGTAAGTTGGTCACTATTTATACATTTATGTTCTTTGAAATAAATTGCAGGCTGCTGGCAAAATGTAACTAATTTCAAAAGCAAATGCATGGAAGTATAACTGCAATAAGTCAGATCTTAAAGGTCAAACCACTATATTTTTTATTTATTATTGTGCGGGTGCCAGTTTCTCTATCAACTGAATGGATTGCAAAGCCTGGGCCAGACCAGCCACATCAGGAGCATGTGACAGCTGTGTTACCTCACGGCTACACGATTCACGTGTCTGTTGTTCACACAGGCTGCATGTTAGCTGCGTTTCTCCAGCGTTTCTGCTGCTGCTTTTCTACACAGTTGACCCTCATAAGACCATTTATATATTATAAATGTTATATTTATTTAAGAGAAAGGTAAAAATATAATTTAAATAAAAGTAATAAAAATTAATCTGTAATATATTATTAGAAGTCATGATTGAAGATTCAATTCTACATGAAGATTCAAGTTCTACAACATTGCCTGCAAATATTTAGAATAAAAGCCTCCCGTTAACAAATGAAGGGTTCTGCCCACAGACAGATGCTTGAGAGGTTTTATTTGCACAAATGAAATTGTTGTGCTGATATGAAGTCAGTATAAGTCTAACAATCCTTTCACTGTCTGTTGCTGCCATGAAACAAGTCAAACAAACACTTGACTCAAAAATTGGTGAGACCTGGTATCTCTAGAACAGACAGCGCTGAGCTGCATGTCTCATGCGGGCAGTGTGGCAGCTCTAACCTGTTACCATGGACGCCGAAATAAAAAACAACAGGTAACGCAGCCGCCACGTGCTCATCATGCTGGTCTGGCCCAGTCTTCACATACAGTAGGTGGGAGTGAGACAATAAGAATGGTGCACAATCAACTTAACACTATGATAAACTAACCATGAAAGCAGAGCTGCTTTGTACTTTAAATTTTAAAAAAGACAGTTTTGCATCTACTTCTGTTACTTTTCTCAAGTTCAATTTGCTATCTTTGGAGAATAGAGCTATACAAACTAAAAGAAATGTATGACACACAATCAGGTTTTAAAATGCCTAAAATGATTTGGACACTTGTTTTTGTTCAGAGAAGCTGATGATAAGATACAAAGCTCTCCTCTGACACTAAATATGGTTTAACTGCACATAAGTTCACTTTTTGTAGAAATAAGTCAGATTTAAATGCACATTGCAAAATGTGCTGCTAGTAACCCAATATATTATATATTTTGATATTAATATAAGTGAATGTGATAGTTGGTTCATTATTTTATTGGAAGCAAAAATAAAAAAAATCTTAAATTTACCTGCCTGAAGCCCTTTGAGAAAACCTCCTTTCACACTGATATGAGATTCTTAGTCGCTGATTCTCCTCTGAAATCGCTCCAGGGTTCGGCCTCGCTCTGCCATGCCGCAGGTCTCAGCGCACGGCTCATGGAAAGGTGGGGGAGGGGCAGGTCTGTAGGCAGCAGACTGCCAGGTGCAGAGGGGGGAGCCCCTCCCCTTGATGGCCCATCAATTAAGCCCAAGCTACAGGCGGCCAGGGAGACCACAGTATGCTGCATGTCTGAACCCTGGCACTCAGGCCTGATTTAAGGTTAAGTGTTGAAAATAATGCAAGATATATTTATAGTGCCATTAATAAAGCGAATAAATACTTTAAATAGTCTATTTAAAAAAAAAATAAGTACATAAAAAGCTATATTAAAGTACTAAAATAAAAACTAATAAGTCCCATCTAGAAGTATTAATAATAAGATTATTATTGATACACATTGTGAGGTTGTTGTTGTTTGTAAAGGTGGGCTTTTTTTTGTGGTTTTATATATATTAATTTTTTTAAATATTAATAAACTGTCCTTATAATATAAGATGAAATAAATAATAGCCAATTTTGTGTATATTTTTTAAAAGTGCCAAATAAGAGTTTAGTTAGTTTAGCTTAGAATAAAGTTATATATAAAATAAATAAATATTAGTGAATAAAATAATGTATTGATATTTATCGCAAGTATATGGCCATAATTATCGCTTTATTGCTTGTTCACACAAATAAATGCCAATCATGAATCAAATTTTGGTGTCAAGCTCTAGTTAACCGGCATGAGAATGGGGAAGAAAGGGGATTTACCTCAGCCAAAATTAAGTACCCTTTATTAAATTGGCCCTTTTGCCTTAGACTGCCTTAATTTTGTTCATCTTTACAAGGTGTTGGAACTTCCTAGGTTTTTGTCCATATTGAAAGATGCATAGGTTCTGATTTATGCTGCCATTCAATCTCTGTTCCACCACCAGAGGTGATCTGTTGGATTGAGATGTGATGTGTGGAGGCCATTGGAGTACAGTGAACTTATCGTCATTTAAATACCTTTAAGTGTCTTTGTGAATGGTGATTATATCTGGAAGTAGCCATCAGAAGATGGTACCTGTGGTCATAAAGGGATGGACACGGTCAGCAACAATACTAGGTATTAAAATGCTGCTGGTACTAAGGGGCCAAAGTTGCCAAGAAAACTCCCCCACACCATTACACCACAGCCTGAACCACTGATACAAGCAGATGTATCCTGCTTTTATGTTATTTAAATTCTGACCCTGCCATTAATTTAAATCGAGACTCGTTAGACCAGGCAACTTTTTCGAGTCTACTATTGTCGGTTTTGGTGGCTTGTGAATTGTTCTCTTTCCTTTTGCTATTCTTTTTTTTATTCATTTTTTATTTTTTGGTTCTTTTCGTTTTTTTCCTTTTTTTTTATTCATTGCTATTCTCCTCTGACCTCTCACATCAACAAGATTTTCATCCACACAACTGCCGCTCACTGGATATTTTCTCTTTTTCGGACCGTTCTCTGTAAAGCCTAGAGATGGTTGTGTGTGAAGATCCCAGTAGATCAGCAGTTTCTGAAATACTCAGAATAGCTGTCGGACAACAACCATGCCACATAAATCCCTGAAGTATATTGCACAAGCATGTGTTTTTGATACTGAACTATTTTTTTTAAAATGAGTGCTGCTGCTGCTGGGATCTAGAGAGCAAATTTAGTGTGACAGTGAAACAAACTTGGGAGACCAAATCAGCAGTGGAAGACAATTAGTGGCATAATAGCCACTTATAATATACCATAGTGTGCAGCCAGTCAGATTGACGAGCTTTCAAGCAGCAAGAACTGTGGACATCACCACTCTGAGACAGACCCCACTTCTTCAAACATATCAGTCTTTTCAAATACAGTAGCTGGTGACATGGCCAAATACCTCGTAGTGTTCACAGACCTCATGTTGTCGGTCTCAGTGATCTAAAACTAGTTAATACTCTAAAGCCTCCTTTTTACTACAATCTTTACAGATGAACTGGCTCTTTTCAACAAATGACCTGATAACTGAGAGGAATTTAAATTCATATTTGTGTTTGAAACCTGGCTTGGAAGTGCTGCCGACACAGCAGTACTACCAGAGGCCTGCCCTCCAAATTATCATTTTTATAAGACAGTCAGACAAAACAGGGCAATTGAGTTTAAACCCCTGCTTTAGTCTTTTAATTACTGAGAATCCACTAGAATTAAGCTAACCGTTTAACAAGATAATATTATTAAGAACACAAAAAATCTTCTTTGATGGTGCAGAGATATTTCATAACTTAATGTAGGGGTAGTTATAGAGAAACTTAGATCTGTAGATGCTAGTGTAGCAAAGTTAGCATGAATGCTAGCTGCACTCACACAACTAAGCAAATATGACTTTCTGCCTTCTTGGCATTTTAGGCCTGCTATTTTAGCCATGCTAGTGGCATAGCCCTAGGGATAGTAGTGTCAGTCTGTTAATCTACTACTACTGATGAATTGTCATCAAATTTAGTTCAGATTTTCATGTTTCTCTCTTGTGTTTAGAGCTAATTAGGGGGGCGGCAGTAGCTCAGTCTGTAGGGAGTTGGCTTGGGAACCGGAGGGTCACCGGTTCAAGTCCCGACATGGACCAAGAACTGAGTGTGAACTGGTAGCTGGAGAGGTGCCAGTTACCTCTTGGGCACTGCCGAGGTGCCCCTGAGCAAGGCACCAAACCCCCAACTGCTCGGGGCGCTTGTCAGGAGCAGCCCCATCACTCTGACATCTCTCCATTGTTGCATGTTTGTGCATGTGTGTGTTCAGGTCTGCATGTACCGTGTATAAGTTAACAACAGAGTGAAAAGATTGAATTTCCCCTAGTGGGACTAATAAAGGACTATCTTCTTCTTCTTCTTCTTCTTAATTAGCTACTATCAGCATGCTAACACACAAAACTAGAATGGGGAATATGGTAAACATTATATCTCAGACATCTGCATGATTGCATTCTCATTATGACCATGTTAGCATGCAGATGTTAGCATTCTACTCAATGCACTACTGTGCATAATAGCCAGTTGAACTAGGGTGAATTGTGTGTATGACTGGTTTAACTCAGGTAACCAGGACAACTGTGGCATCAATTTGGATGGATAGTCACCTGTCTGCTTCTAGGCAGTGCCCTTCCTGGTGTTTCTGTCCAGGCACCTGAATGGAACAGGCTAGCAGGCCTCTCACACTCTGTGGTAGCCTCTGAGCCCCCAGCTGTAGCATGCAATGTGGCTTAGTCACGTGGACATAGCAACATTCTCCCTGCCATATGTAGGTTGGACACTTTGAGGAAGAGTTACTCCCTGGATAAATGTTAACTGGAGGTAGTGTGGAGGCTCTGGGCCTACTTCTATCTATAGTCTTCAATGATATCTACAGCTGATTCCTGGGAGAAGCCTATCTGTGCCTACACAATTACTCATCAAAGTAAAATTTCATCCATGTTGTTTTGCTACTTAGCCGGTTTTACATTAGTGTACATACTATAAACTCAGTGACCTCGGGTAATGGGCCTTAGGATCTGACACATTAATGTGGATTAATTTTATTCAATTGAGCCATATTATCAAACAAATAACACTAGATACACGATTATCAATAAGTTTGTTAGTCTACAAAGAGAGTGAACATAAAAATAATCTTACACTTTAATCAAAGGTGAGGATGGAACATGTCAAACCATATTTTGTGTCAAATGAAACATTACTCATACCTATATATAAAGAGTAGTCTATTTATATTTACAATTGGGCAGTTTACATATAAAATAGATTTAGACAGCATCTGGCAATACTTCCAATTAGTCTATTTATGGATAAGTAAAACTTTTCTCTTTAAGTATAGTAAATATACTGAAGTCATCATATTCCATGAAATTTCATAGACTTCAGAAGGTATGAGAATATTTCCATTGTAGATTTTATCACAAATTTAACCGTTAATTATAATAAAAGTATAACTCTGTACATTATATAATATGTGAAATTTCATAGAATGTAATTACTCTGAACCTTGTGAGTGTCGTTGGCTTGGTTTCTCTTTCTCTCTGCAGTTGCTTGAAATGCCAATAGGGGCGATAGAGAGCAAAAAGTTTATCCAGTGCAGTTGCTTGAAATGCCAATAGGGGCGATAGAGAGCAAAAAGTTTATCCAGTGCAGTTGCTTGAAATGCCAATAGGGGCAATAGAGAGCAAAAAGTGCACACACACTTTTTGTATGTGTGTGTATCCAAATTATGTACACACACGTGTTTCTACCCATTTATTCTCAGTTTACCACAATTCTGAGGACCAGTCTAAAACTTTGAGAGAAGCATATAAACAACCTCTGGAGGCCATTACATTGAAAATAAAGTGAGGACCGGCCTAAATGTCCTCACTTTGCAAAATGGACCTCAGTCCAAAGGTTAATAACTGGGGGTGGTCCTCACAATGATGCCTGTACAAACACACACACACACACACACACACACACACACACACACACACACACACACACACACACACACTCTATGCCCTAGGGTCTTGCAGGCAGAAAGGGAAAGGTGAAGATTACAACTATGTGCTGCATCTCAAAAAAAGGAGACCACACAACCTCGCCCTGATTGATCAGTACCTCTGCAGCACACTGGAGCTAGCCAGGGATTTGTTCCAAGGTAGTTGTGCGTGCACATGTGTGTGTGCTGGGATTTGTTAGCGGAGGGAGCCGAAGTAGCTGTCAAACACATTTTGGAAAAGGAGCAGGCTATTGCTTCATTTTACTTTTTGGGAACAGGGGGAGGGGTTGATGGTGTGTCAGCTGAGGAACAAAAATCAAATCTGCTGCTGCTGGATGAAAATTTGAAACACATCAATTGAATTAATCCAAGGAAAGACACTGGGTGTGAGCCGACTCATGACTGTTTCACATCAAACACTTCTAGAAAATAGCAAATTAGTCATGTAGGGCTGCAACTAACAATTTCTATTAATTGAATTTAGGTCATAAAACAGACCGTTCACACAACAAGGCGTGTGTCATTTTTTACGCCATGTAGTCTGTAGTGACTGTAATGCAAATGCATCCACGTACATATGAACAGTGAGAAAGACCGCTTATGGCAGGCAGAAGGGGAGGTGGATGGGTCCAACAAACACAGCACATTTCACCAGGAGACCAGTGGTCGGGGTTTTGTTACATTAGTGACGTGTTTCTGTACATATTTTACTTTTTGTACTTATTTCAAGGCCAACCATGATGTTTTTTCTAAACCTAAGTGATTTTGTTGCCTAAACCTAACTGTAGATGTTAGCATTGTTTTTTTTATGTATAAATGACACAAAAAAAGGTCTACAATGTGTCGTCATGACAAGGGAAATGTCACTGTAATGTTGTGCTATTTATGTGCCTTGACGTGGGGTCACATTTCATAAAGCGAGGGCTGACCCTAATGCTGTGAAGCTTCGATCGTTGCCATGGTAATCCACCACCAAATCAGGATTCGAATGCTTTGTTTTTGTTTGCACAGTATATGCAGTCTAAGTATGTAGAAATAATATATAAATCCCAAAATAGCCCATGAAATAAATCCCACAACATTTTTCATGATTCATATTATTAGTTATTCTGCGACGGATAGCGCTGTTTATTATGAGGTGCATGTGGGTACAGTAGTGCGGCAGCGGCGCTGTCCTGAAGCTTCAGATACCTTCAGATGTTTCTTACCGAAACTTCAAATCCCCAAAACTGGTATTCGGGACAGCCCTACATAAAACACCAGCGAGTAGCAAAAATGCATGTCTCAATTTGTTCAAGGTGAAGCCTCCAAATGTCCAGTTTTGTCCAACCGACAGTGTAAAGACATTATGCTCATAATCATATCTACAGTAAAGACAGCCAGAGTAAAAAGCTTCTATCGTGAAATGGAGACACACACATGCAAACTATGAATGAACATGAAATGCATAGTTTCTATTTCTAAAACTCTCTTTTAGAGAGAGAGAGAGAGAGAGGGAGAGAGAGAGAGAGGAGAGAGAGAGAGAGAGAGAGAGAGAGAGAGAGAGCAGCCCTGCCCACTCTCTCTCTGAGTGAAAGGCACAGAAAACAATGATGGGATTCTCTGCTGTTGCCGCTTCATGAAGTTTTCAAAGTGACGCCAGCTCAATTAGAGGCCTAAATGCCAAGATCCAGACTGGCGAGAGATGGAGGGATTAACTGTGGTGAAGAGAGATAAAAAGGAAAAACAGAGAAAGAGAGAGAGAGAGGGACAATGAGGACACAGGCAGGGAGGAGGGCAGCAGCAATGGGGAAAAATGGACTGGACGTACTTTAGATCTCCTAAAGGAAATGACAAGACAGAACAGGTGAATGAGGAAAACGGGCGATGAGATGTGGCCGTACAGGAACGGTAGATTCAACAGAAAAAGGAGACAAACGAGCAGCGACAGAGAGACTAATGCCGGCCGGTGACACAACCAGTACTATCGTGGCCTCCTTGATCCGCCTGCCATTTCTCTGCCTTTGTATACACACACAAACACACACACAATCCTCCGAGGTATGTATTTCCATCATCAAATATGATCAGCGCTACTGTCCGCCAGCCAACATTCACTCAACCATGATAACCCCTGTGGGAAGGCGTGCACACACAGCGACACACTGTCCTACAGCTGAAACCTTTTGACCACAACACACACACACGCACACACACACACGGCGAGCACACTGTCATCAGCCCTGGTAACAGAGAAGGATCTCGACATGCCCGGTTAAATTAAAAGGTCAGATAAATTAAATAAACATCAAAGTGAATGAGCCTTCAGATGAGCGGTGCAGCGGCTCAGAGGTGGAGCTCTAGGGGCTTGTCTCTACAAGAAAACGAGGGGCGCCGTAATCGCGTATTATTTAATTTAAAAGGGTAATTCTGGTTTATTACAACTTGGGTCCTATTTTCATAGTTTTGGCTGCTATTTATATGGGTAATAATAACATTGTACTCACCAAGTTAATTGCTGAGATCCGGGAATGCGGCCACATCACTATAAAGAAGTCAGACGAGGCAAAAGCACAAGCAGGCGATTATAAAGCTTTTAAAACAGACCTCAAGGTGAGCCAAACGTATTTAGAAGAGAAAAGAAAGGCAAGTGGTAGAACTAACACGCAAACTGTCCTTCACTGTATGAACACCCATTACATTATGGTCAGTCTGTGAATTTGTGACTACATTTTTATACAAATAGTCAGTGGTCCATCCATCCCGAATTTCCCTCTGGGGATTAATAAAGGTTCATCTTATCTTATCTTATCTTATCTTATCTTATCTTATCATCTTATCCTATTCAGGGTAGCGGGGGGGCAGACAAGCACAGGGCTGACACATAGAGACAGACAACCATTCACGCTCACATTCACACCTACAGGCAATTTCGAGTCAATAATTAACCAACATGTCTTTGGTCTGTGGGAGGAAACCGGAGAACCCGGAGAAAACCCACGCAAACACGGGGAGAACATGCAAACTCCACACACTATAAAGTTAAATGTAGCAGTACACGTTCGGACGCGCTGCTCCAGTCAACTGGCCGTTCAAGCAGAGATGGACCCGATTGTAAAATGCACCCAACTGGTTCCTGGTTTTCTGCTCACCTTTTCAAACAGGAAACAACATGCGAACTGCTAGTAAACTGTTATTCCGTCTAAACAATCCACCAAAATCTACTTCAGAAAACATTTTAAGTGAGAAATAGGCTATGCCAGTGGTGAATCTCTTTTTAAATTTTAGAACTAGATCAACTGGCTGGACAGCTTGGTCCAAGTTTCGTGAGCCAGATACGTCGCGCTGGACGGGCACCTTTACATAAAGGACTGTTCCCCGCCTTTTCATTTTGAAAGAGCAACAGCCAATCAAGGAGGGTGGAAAGAGGAAGTGTCACACGTCATCATCGCATGCACTCACCAAAATAAAGCCAAAGAAGGACCGTAGCTCCAGGTACACTGTGCATGCGCCATACCCCATAGCTCAAGGCCAATGAGGAAACTCCAACACTTGGTTGACCAGCCAAACATCATCTGACTTTGTTGTGGCTATATTCCTACATTTCTGCAGCTAATTTGGCAAGTACAGTATTATCATAACTAGAAAGGATGAAAATGAGACACTAGCTGTAATAAATATAACTTTAATTAACTTTAATTTCCCAGGAAAATAGGAGCTTTTCTACAGTGATAATAGTTGGCACAAATAAGACATTTCTTTATCAGATTGAGATTCTTTAAAATAAATATTCAGAAACTTTGGGCTTGAAGTATCTGCTCTGGAGTCCTTGACATGAAAGACAAGATTGCGACAGTGACGCACAGTGCAAAGCACAGAGAATGCCATTTGATGGAGCTTTTATCCAAAGTGTCTGTTACTTTGTAGTACGGGTGGGCCAGGCGGAGCCTCTTGACATGCAGATATTATCACCATTCTCTTGGCATTTACAGACAAATCGTTGTGGTTGCAATAAAATTCCCATCGATGCAGACAAAAGCGTTCATCCCCTCCATGGTTAGCAACTCTCTGAAGTATTTTGACTTCTAAGTTGGTATGTGTGTGGAAGCTGAACCCACACAACCCCACTGTTGTGGCACATCGCTGCGCTCCAGCCCACACTGCAATCAGCACCAGCGTCGAAAACCCAAAACACATGCCGCCGTAACCAGAATAATTCCCTCTAATTGAGCACCAACAGAACAACATTGTGCCTCAGATCTCACTTTGACAAAAACCCTAACGTCAATATTTCTCCAACAAACCCAACTCGGGCGAACCCCCCCCCCGCCACTCGCCCCTCTCCACATCTCAATCCTCCTTAACAAAACAGCTCTTCGCTCGCTGCGGTGCCAACCCTAATCACTTCCCTCAGCGCCAGGTGGTTCTCATTGACTGGGGCCCAGCTCCTCCGCACTCGGCAAGACGCTTTCGCCAGAGGAAATTGGCTCGTCTACACGTGTTTATTGCTCGCGAGCTCTATCGGACGGAGTCGTGCCGACCCTCCGACGTCGGGCTCTTTGAGCGTCCCAGTTTTGCTGCGCGGAAACAGCTGCTGCAGCGAGCGCTGCACCATCCAAAGAAACAATTAGAAACACCCTTTTCCTATTACTCCCCACCATTAACCGCCATTGTGTGGAATTAGTGGCAGTCTATGGAATAAGTGGATTCTAATTCATGCCCTCCTTTCATGGGCCGCGGCTGCTGCAGTGGCTTTCCACTGCTAATGAAGAGGATGAAAGAGAAGTGTTAATCAAACGGAGCATCTCATCTGTGGTAATAAGGAGCAGAGGCCTTGGAGTGACTCCCTAGTGTGTGTCTGTATGTGTGTGAGGAGGGGGAGGTGACTTTGTACGTATATGTTTCTATGCTATTGTGTTACTGAATCTAAGGCTGATCGCCAGTTACACAAAAAATAAATTAAAAAAAAGAAATGCAGGTAATAATGTGTGCATCTGGGCTTTGTTTTCTAATTGCTTTGCCTCAGCTCACAGGGATACATGCCCCACTACGGGCCAATCCCTCTCCGCTAGCAGCCTTTTCATCCCTCCCAGGCTTCCTCGTCTTGGACAGCGCTAACCAGCGGGGTCTGATTAGATTTAAATGTCAAGAGAGATAGGACAATACAGTTATCTTCCAAATTATGGCCCATTAAAGGGCCTAAGCAGTGCGCCTCCCTCCTCTACTAACTAATCACTAACCAGATTCATCATCTCACAGACTGGGGCATAATTTGGGGGGCTGTGGTTTCTCTTGCTTCTTCTATGCATGTGTGTGTGTGTGTGTGTGTGTGTGTGTGTGTGTATAACACCATGTGCAAGGGCATCCAGGAGTGCCTGTATTGTATGATCAGTGTGTGTGTATGCTGTGTGTGTGTTGCTCCGGAGGGAGCTGGTTCAGCGCCCCGGGCCGGTGCCCCATTAAAGAGGAAGATACAGTGAGTGTGTGTGTGAGGGAGGAAGAGGAGAGGGCCTCCTCATTTAGACAGCAGGAGTGGCAGGCTGTGTCCCACCTGCAGCCAACCAACAGACAGACAGTGGGACAGCGTCCCATCTGCCTCCTCCTAATTCACCTGCTGTCCTTAGGGTGTCATAGGGAGCCAAAATAAAGGAGTCTCCATCTTCTGGTCTGTTGTTTTACATATTTTTTTTTTTACTCTTCTTCTCTTGCTGTATTTCATCATTTGTTCTTCCTTCCTTCCTTCAGACACATGCTTTCCGCTCTTTGTCCTTTAATTCACTCTTCCTCCCTCACCTCCTCGCGTCCCTCCATAAAGAGCCCTATCGTTGATCTGGCGTGCATTACAGTTTTCATCCCATCATCGTCGAGGTGGTGATAGTTGTGGGTGGGTGGGTGGGGGGTACATATAGGACATATAGGACTCATATCTCAAGGTGGTTTCCTTCATATCCTCGTCTCTCTTGGCTGCTTCCCGCATCTCCATTTCCTGCCCTGCCCACCTTTCAGTATTCATCTTCTCCATATTGGATCCTCTCTCCTCCACGCTGTTTTTCATATTCCTCCCCCTCTCTTCTTCTTCTTCTTCTTCTTCTTCCCTCTTTCACCTGATCCTTTGTCTGTTCTTTAATCTCTCCTTCTCCATCTCTCTTTTCGACCCCCCCGATCCTCCATCACGGAGCCACTTATATTGGGGCTCTGACTTCATACCTCCGCTGGCGATTTATGCACAGGAACCTGGGCGATGTGCATTAGGGGCCCCCGGCGTACGCATTATGGATCGCGCTATAAATAGCTGCTGTGCGTCCTGTAAAAGCTTTTCATTACATAGAGATATCGCTTGATCAATAGAAACCCCGTGCTAAATCTAATTACTAAAACGACCAGGGCTGAATATATATATATATATATTTGGGGTGTGTGTGTGTGTGTGTGTGTGTGTGTGTGTGTGTATTATCAAGATGATCCGACCAAACAGGACTCTTTGAGAAATAAATATCCCATTTTAAGCACAAGGTACAGGAGCTTACTGGGATGTGGGGAGGACTGAATGAGGAGGAGGTGCGGTTGATGTATAATAGAGGAAGGAAACAATGTTTAAACAAAGATTCTCTGGATAATGTCCATACACACAGACTGATTCACTGTCATTGTACAACACAAGTCCCGTTATGCTACACAAGAAAGAAAAAAATAGATATTTTACTCTCACAAATGTACAGTAGATGGACAAACACACATTATGGTGCTGCTGGGCCCCAGCTGAAGCTCCATGGGAGCCACTGGTCTGAGCCAGCCACACAGCAG
This sequence comes from Pterois miles, assembly GCA_947000775.1. Classification (NCBI taxonomy): domain Eukaryota; kingdom Metazoa; phylum Chordata; class Actinopteri; order Perciformes; family Scorpaenidae; genus Pterois; species Pterois miles. The sequence continues at coordinate 3,341,799 of CAMQGK010000299.1, forward strand.
ACCTTCACATGAGGTGCAGCTGTAGGGAGGAGAAACTCCACAGAAGAGGGGGGAGTAAAAAGGACAGAGAGAGAAAGAGAGAGAATAGGAGGAGCCCAGGGTGTCATTTCTCTCTCTGTCAGCTCCCTGCCCCCCCCCCACCCTCCTCCCCACATCACCCCCTGAGATGTGGATGCTTCGCGGGGACAATTACCGACTGACACTTCATCATGGGCCGCGCGACAGGCGCTGACGGCCCTCGTCCAAACAAATGATGCTGGGGTCGAGGTTGCGGGCCTGCCTCCGAGTCCGCCTGCCTGTATGTAGCCCCGCCGCACGGCCCTGCAGTGCATTAGCAAGCCACGCACACACACACACACATATGCACGCACACACACATAGGAAAAAAAAAGCTACATTAAAAGAGACTCCTCTCAAGCAACCTCCTTCCTTTAAAAAAAAAAAAAACACATTTATCAGCAGTGGGGGGATGGTGGGTGAGGCGGGTGGGGCTTCAATAGGAGCATGGAGGGTGGGTGGGGGCGCTACAGTACTGTCAAACCCCATCCCCCTTAGGTAAAGAGAGAGCTCTTCATCCTTGTGAGGCAACTCACAAAAATACTCCCTAACCCTCCATATATACAACTAATCAGATAATGGGGTTAAACAGCAGCTTAAAAAAAAAAAGCCAGCGAGGCAAAAAAGGGAGCAATCAGCACGTTGACACCAGCATGCATCAATTAACCCTGTGTCTTTGTGGCGCACAGATAACACTCTGACCCCCCCTTCGCAGGCACAACCACCGGCTCAGTCCTTTAGCTCGGGCCGAGCGTAGCTAAGTTTAGATTTATAAAGTAGGTCAATTGCTAATAGTCAAAAAAAGGGGGCAGCATATATGTTTAAAGCATGGAGAAAAAAAAAAAAACAGAAAGAAAGGCATGTGGAGGACCTGCTGGTAGCGGTCCCTCAGCTGACAGTCTGAACCTGCAAATTAATAAACGCTGCCTGTGATCTCGGCCCGGGGAGGCCGGCGAACAACAATTGAGACAGACATCAAACGCTTGACTAACACTGAAACAACACTTGGTTAAATAAAAAAAAAAAAAAAAAAAAGCTTGCCAGTCTCCGAACAGGGCTCACCACTGTGCACGTAGGACGGAGAGAGAGAAGAAAGAGAGACGGAGACAGCATAAACAATGAAACATTTATCAAAGCGAGGCATCTTCTGGGCTGCGCGGGCAGACTGCTAATGCAGGTGGCAGCATTGTTGCCGCGCTAATACTGGCAGGCGACGAGCCGCTACGCTTCAGGTTGCTGAAAACTCCAAAACAACCTGTTCCTGATTGGCACTACTTTGTGGTTGCCCTCTGCTATCCCCAAGGAACTTCACTTTTCATCTTTTCTCATTGTTATGCCATTCTCCCTGCATTTATTATCACATTCTTCTCATTCATACTCCTGATGTTTTCCCTATTGGCAGCCCCCCCCCTGATAAATGTGTTTATGGCATCTCTCACGTCTACAACACCCAATGCACAAGCCGCTGTCTAAGATAAATAAAAGGAGTGCTGAGAGGGATGTGGGGGTGGAGGGGGGTAAAAATGAAGGGCAGGAGGGAGAAAATACAAAGCGAGAGTCATACGTCATGTCGGAAAGGCCCTTGAGAACGCTCTCAATCTTTCCGTCAATATTCAGCGCTCGGGCCTGTATATGCCATCATTAAAAAGGGGACGCGTCCCTGTTTATTTATCATGAGGACACGCGGCTGACAGCTTCCTGTAAACAAGTCGTGTGTTTATATACGTGTGTGTATGTACGTAGCTTTCGTAGCAGCTTTGCATACTCCGCTCTGTCCGTTATCTGCTAAAATGGATGGCCGTTGCTCAGTAATGTGGGTCTTTGATAATGGCGGTTACAGCTCATCACTGTATACAGAGATTGAGGTTGTTTAAGAGAGGAGGAGAAAAACTATTATTTTTTTTTTGACTGGTGGAGAGAGAGAACTGAAACGGACTTAATACACGAGGTGAGTGTGAAAAAATGAGGTGGCGTTCAAGATGTTTTCCACGTTAAATCACCTCAGAGATAGTAAGTGTTTGAGTAGCGAAGGAATCTTCAGCAGGATGTGACCTTGGAACAGAAAGGTTGCATCAAAAGCAAAGATAAGCTGAGAGCTATGGTGGCGAAAGACGGATTTCTCCTTGGTGCTAAAGCTAAACAACCGCTGGCCAACAGCTGGGTCCAGTCATGCTGTCGCTCTGTCAATAGCACTGAGAACTTGTTGGAGGAAGCTAATTCTTGGACTTTAAGACAAGCAATGGCAAGAGATGCAGAAAAAATGTTTTAATACCACAATCGATATATTTGCTTCATTTGAGTCGATGCAAATTGTTGTAGTCTGATTGACGTGACGTCACATTACCAGGAAGAGCAGAGCTAGACGGCTAAAGCTGCATGCTAACTCAGTCATGGACAGGAAACTTTATCATATTGTGGTACCATTGCCATCAACTGTAGGCACCCGTATACTGACATTTATGTTAAATGCATTCAGACAGCGCTGGAGCTCACCATGGATCTACAAAGAGAACGGAGATGACGACAGAGCTAGGGAAGGAATTGGAGAAGAGAGAGGAAGAACACGTGTGACTATGTCTGGTTTTAAAAAAAAGAAGAAAAAAAAGGGAAAAATATATAAAAAAAAAAAAAAAAAAAAAAAAAAATATATAACAAAAAAAAAAAAAATCAAAAAAAGTCCCTTATAAATCAGAAAAAAAAATACCACTAATTTGTGATGGAAATGTCTTTATTCTTTGATTTTTTTTGGGGGTTGCTGGAAAAAATGTAATGAATAATGCCTGAAAATGACGTCACTACATCTCTGGCTACACACTGGACATGCTGAAAATCAAACATTTCTACTGTATTCAGATATTTTCCTAAGTAAAAGTTCCTAGAGGGGTATGGTTCAACTTTTGGTCTAGTGTTAAAGAAGTTAACACAAAAATTACAATAAATCCTAATATCAAATCGCAATATTTAAAAATTGCAATACAAATCGAATCAGCACCCAAGCAATGACTCGGGAGATAGGCGTATCATCCCAGCCCTGCTAAATATGTATTCAAATACGTCATCAGCAAATCATTCAAATAAGGAACGTCCTTGTTGTGGAGCATGATTGTGCATGTCACGCTGATCAAGTAAGAGCAGTTGTTTGCGTGCCGATGTACGTGTATCTGACCCACAGAGAAAGACAAATGGCTGTAGCGGGGGGGGCGTGCTTGACATTTAGGTTTCATGCAGTAATGGACGATGACCTGCCAGGGTCAGGCCTGCCAGCGAGGCAGCAGCAGAGGGGCCCATTCCTGCACACGGCCCCATCCCTGTAACCAGACACTGACATAACAGGGGTGACACACACACACACACACACACACACACACACACACACACACACACACACACACACACACATAATCACTCACTCACTCAGTGGAGAAGAGGACGGAGAGGTTGGACCACATAGGTAGGGGTGTCATTATAGCGTAGAGACAGATGTTCAGCGTGAACATCAGGAGCAGAATGTGCCGGCAAAGTTGTAGCCAGGTAGTAGGACTGGGATGATACACCTATCTCCTGATTCAATACCATCGCGATACTTTGATGCCGATTCAGTACAGTATGTATTGTGATTTTTATTATAGTTCTACAAGAATTCCGATTTATTGCGATTTTTGTTAAATTTAATGGTAAAAAGTTGAATTTTAGGGACTTTTACATTGGGAAATATCTGAATTGATACAGTAAAAGGGTAAAGTAAAGTAAAGGGAATTAAAGAAAAAATGAATTTCCCCTCGGGGGAAAAAAAAAGAACTTTTTTTTTTTTTAAAAAATGTTTGAATTTCAGCATGTATGTAGTCAGAGATGTCAATCATTATTCATTTTTTTTCCCCAGCAACCCAAAAATCAAAGAATAAAACCATTTCTCTCACAAATTAGTGTAATGTAATGTGACATGAGTAACATGTAATGCTTTAAAATTCTGGTGAATACAATCAAATTATTCTTATTTCCATATATGTATTTTATATATACAGTTCCCTTTATCAACACCTTATGTTGAAAACCAGACGTAGTCACATGCATACTTCTGCGAACTTCTCCAAAGTGGTCTCTAGCTCTGTTATCTTTATACATCCATGATCAGCTCCATCAGGGCCGTCTTAATGTATTTAACATAAATGTCAGTCTCTGGGTGCTCTACACTTGTAGCGTTAGATGATATGACCGAGGAGATGAGAGTGACGGTTGGCTTGACCACACGTCGCCGCAACACGATAACGCTTCCTGTCCATGACAGTTAGCATGCAGCCTTCGCCATGATGTCTAGCTCTGCTTTTCCCGCAGTGTGTGAAACCCAAAGGTGTTTCCGTGCTTTACTGTATGCGTGGTGTTTGTGTTGCACATGGAACCTCCGCCATTTTCTACTTTTTCCTTTCAGCTCGCTGCCGCTGACTGCAGTTTGTTTGGGTTGATGGATACGGAACAGATATGACGTCCAGTTACTCAACACCAACGCAAGCTGTAACTTCCTTCTACCTCTGCATAGACTCTAATGAAACAAACATATCGATCCTGGCATTAAAAAATCTATTTAAAAAAAGAATAAATAAAAATCGTGGCATAGGTGAATCATTTTTTTCCCACCCCTAGGTAGGTCACATGTTTGCACATGTTGCTGTTGGTATTTTCTGTGTAGGTGCACATTGATTCCTACAACCATGGCAACAGCACAGAGCAGCGGTGGCTGCTATTGTTAAGAGAGTGCCCTGTGTTCACCCACAACTCGGCAACAGGAGGCTACTTTATATACTGTTTGTGACAGCTTTGTGGTAATAATGGAGCCCGGGCCCCTGCTAGTGCAAGTGGCATGCTCAGTCAAGTGAGACTTTGCCTAAGAGAACACATATACACACCAGGAAGCCTCCTTCATACCTAATGAGACCGCTGGGAGAGTGGAGAGCAGGAGAGAGAGGATGGGAAATAAAGGAAGAGCAAGGGGGAAAGGAGTGGAACGGCGATAGCGAGAAGGGAGCACGAAAAAGACGAATACACAGGCAAGGAGACCAACCGCTCTAACTTTCAAGGTTTGGGATTGGACGAAGGGAAGGGGGGAGGAAAGGAGTGATGACCTGGATTGCTGCCAAAGAAGCGAGAAGATGGGGGGGTGTCAGAAAAAGAGGAATGAGAGTGTGTGAGAGAGGGAGTTGAGGTACATTGCTAGGCTTAGCAGTGGGTGGTTATGCAATGTACACAACACAGGAGTGCAGGGGGATCAAAGACATGGGGTGCATACATAACTAAATCTGACACCGAAGTGCAACAAGAGACGATGAGCAGAGAGAGAGGAAAAAAATATAAAGGGAGCAGACACTCCCTAGGGATGGAGGGATGGAGGGAGGGAGAGCGAGTACATTGGGTACTGGGTACACATCATGTTTTTTGAGTAACAATAGAGGAGGAATGAATAAAAAAAAAAAAAAGATAAAAATATAGACATGCCAAAACTGCTCTACCTCTGCCTCCGGCTCTGTCATCTGCTCATCCAGGCAGGTGCACATTGCAGGATGGGGTGTGTGGGCGGGTAAGTGAGTAAATAACTCCAAAACGGGCAAAGGTTTAAATGTCCGGTGACGGGGAATATGGACCGACAGGCAGAGCCGAGCCTTTGGTTGTGCTTCCAGGGAAAGCGGAGCATGAATTATTAACAGGCGCACAGTCTAATGAAGTGAAGATGAGCCACTTGGCTCCGTCCTCATCAGAGCAGACAACCCGTGCTTGTTTGGACTACAGTGCTCGGGCCCCGCAGCAGGTTATAGTGTCAACATGTCAGCTATACCGCTGCCGCCAACATCGCTCTGGTTATTCAGGAAAGCACTGCAGTGCTGGGCTGATGCTTTGCAAATAAAGGAGAACTAGAAAAAAGGGGAACGCGTTGCACACGTCACATTTCGCCCATCAGCAGTGTCTCAGCTGACTGTCTGACCACAAATTTATTGTATATAGAGTTGGAGCCTTTTTTCCTGATGTTCGTTATGACACTGGTCAGGAAACTTAGTGGTACAGTCCACACGCAGAGCTGGAAAAGGAAAGTTAAATGCACTTCCGCCAATCTGTGTCAAACATTTAGAACCACAGGAGAGTTTTTCCTGTATTGTTTTCTCCTCCCCACTGTTATATTAGTATAACCCACCAGTATTATGTGAATATTACAGCTTACATTTTGGCAACTATTTAATAAAGCTGGAGGGGAAAAAAAAAGATACAGTATAGTGTTGCAATATTTTGCGTGGTAATACTGTATCGATACACTGACATTAAGTATCAACCTATGTAATCTAATTACCTCTTAACAATCCAACGTCTGCTTTTCTGTCTTTCAGAGGTTGTAGTGGGCTCAGTCTTAAAGCTACAGTGAAGATACTGGTATCGTTTGAAACTAAAAAACCTGAGGAATCAATTGACAGCTTGTCAGGGAGAATGCTACGTAATGCTCCAAAGTTATGCTAAATTTTGGGAGGAAAAACTGGCATGACCATTTTCAAAGGGGTCCCTTGACCTTTGACCTCTAGATGTGAATGAAAACTCTGACATGAACAGAGTGAAAACTGTATACTATTAGATAAAACAGATGTTGAAAAACTGCATAATTTGCAGTTGAAAAACGATAATGCATCACAATATATCTTATCAAAAAATTAGCATGTCACAAAATGTTTAAAATCGCAATATGACTGTATCATGACTTAAGTACTGTGATGATATCGTATCGTGGGGTCTCTAGTGGTTTCCACCCCTTCTATCTAACATCCTCCATCAATACATGGCTGTGCTGGAAGTGCCTGGGTCACCAGTTTAACCAGCACTACTACTTCAAGGGCTCCCAACTAATCCAGACCAACGATGGGACAAAGGACAAAACGGAGGTGGTGGAGAATATTTAGCAGAGCTGCTGGAGGACTACAGTCAAAGCTTGCTCGCTCTCTGCCGGCCTCCTCTTCCGGCAGTCCACATGCCACTGCTAATCCCTCATAGACCCAGAGGAAGGCTTCAGGATCATCCCTCCCAGTGTGAGCTGGGAAAGAGGAAGCTGGCAGGCACATGCTGTCTGGGTGAGACGCAGAGTAAACGACTGCAACAAAATTGTCGGGAGAGCTTCATCCTTCGTCTGGGTGTGCACAATTTTGCAAAGTGCTGGTGGTGTTGCTGTTGGACAGTGTTGACCAGCTAGACTCCTCCTGGATCTCTTTGCCTCCAAAACAATACTCCATCCCTGTATGCTTTGGCTCACATACTGCAGGTTGGGTGGTGGTGTTTATGGAACAAGCCACTGATGTAAAAGGCTAATGATGTTATGATGGCTCAATTGACAAAAACTACATATTAGCCAGCTGGTGGCCACTTTGTAATACTTTTAAGTAGGGTGGGGGGGAACAGGCCGATACAGCATCGCAACACGTGGCAATACAGTATCGATACACGGATGTCAGGTATCAATCTTTAATTATAAAAACTATTAACCTCTTAACAATCTGACAGCAGCTATTTTGTCTTTCAGAGATTGTAGCGACTAGAGTGGAGATACTGGTATGCTAAACTAAAACCTAAGGAATTCGTTCACGTTAGAACGCTGAATGACGTTACAAGTTTATGCTACAAAGTTACGTTTAAGTTTGGCGAGGAAAAACTGGCACGTCCATTTTCAAAGGCGTCCCTTGACCTTTGACCTCAAGATATGTGAATGAAAACTCTGAGATGAGCAGAGAGAAAACCGTATCTTATTAGATAAAACAATCTGCATAGTTTGCAGCAGAAAAAAAGGGTAATATATCACAATATGTTATCACAGTACTCGTATTGTGACCTAAGTATCATGATAATATCATATCATGATAATATCTTATTGTGATAATACTGTATCATGATAATATATTGTGATAATATCATATTGTAATAATATTGTACTTGATAATAGTGTATACTGTGATAATGTCACATTGTGATAATACTGTATTGTAATATATAATTTTGTATTGTGAAAATATTGTATCATGAAAATATTGCATTGTGATAATATTGTGACAATATCATATCATGAGTATATCATATTGTATCGTGATGATATCATATCGTCATATCATATTTTGATAATATCATATTGTGGAGGCCTCTGGTGATTCCCACTGATGATGAAATGATATTAATCCGTTATGACAGCAACGATAGCTCCCACTTAGTGAAAACAACCCCTCAAGTTAAGAGCAAAAAGACATTAAAAAGGGACAGTTCACCATTTATAATCTCACACATTCAACGTAATATTCTGTCTCCGTGGGCTTGTAGTCAGAGGAAGAGGTTTGCCTCTAAATTGAAGCAGAGTGTAATGGTTCAGTAGGTTAGTGCCATATAGCATAACTGTACACATAATCGTTATTAACCAATATACCTTCTGGGTGATAATTCCTGAGACGACATGTTCACCTTAGGCAGCAAGCACAACCAATTAGCTGCGTACAAACATAAATACACAAGCACTGTAAGCGTGTGTAGCGATAAAATACGACATGAGTGGTGAGCCCCGCTATTATGAAGACAATTGACAATAAAGCTCTCGACGCAGTCACAGGAATAACATGCTCCGTTATCATTCAATAACGCAATTCTCTTCTACAAGACGCTCGATGGCACTGTGCTCATTCCTGAGGAGCCTGCAGGCGAGACACAACACTCGGGGTGTTGAGACGTCGCTTCGCTAGATTAAAATCGGTAAATATGTGCAATTGTGAGAGGCGAAGCTGAGCAGAAGGATAACTTCATACTTTAATGAACACATAGAGGCTACCAGGGTGCTACTCAATCTTAGTTACAGCCACACCCATCTCTGTACATTTTATACACAACGCCTTCCTCCTTTTCCTCTTGCTACACATTTTCCAGAGCAGGAAGGACCCTATATCACTGTATATAATACATCAGCGACTACTGTCGTTAATTTCTTCTCTCTCTCTCTCCTCGGGGGTTCCCAGTGGCTGTCCAGAGCACATGTGTTTTGGTTTACCTAGAGCGCAGCCCTATCTCAGCCCGGGCTGAGAGCAGACTGCGGGCTTTGTCTGTGGCACCATTAATCAACTGTCCTTTAACAAAAACAGAAAACCAGATGAGAGACAAAGGGAAGAGACGTGGGGGGTGGGCCCTTATTTAGGTGGAAAAAAAGGCAGAGAGGGTAAGGAGGAAGAGAGGAGAGAGAAAAGGGGGGATGCTTGACCCAGATCCAGGCCTTCAATAAATCAAGCAGTAACAATAACAAGCAAAGTTTTCATGTGGCTTGACTGATTAATCAGGCTTTTTTTTTGACATGGGGAGGCAAGGGAGTCTTTTCTTCTTTTTTTTCTGTCTTGTCTCTCTTGTGGGAGACTGCAGAGTCTTTTTTTATGTTGGGTTTTTATGTCTTTATGCTGCAACATTTCAGACGTCGGACGCCCGCATCGTGCACCGTTTAATGAGACGTTCGCTTGATGCCGCGACGGGACATTTTCGCCAAAGGTTTCCAGCTACAAGTTTGTGGGAAAGGTAAAGGGCGCGCACAGGGGTGCAGACACAGGTTTCTACTCTAAAATGTAAACAGGTGATGTTTCACACACGTGCACACGCGCTATCTACACGGCGAGCCACGGGATGTGAAGCAGCCCTCTGAGACCTTTTGCGAGGTGCCGATCGATCAGGCATTGAGTGTGGACAAGGAGGCCTCGGGATCGATAGGGGGCCATTACGGAGATGTGCCTACTGGGACCTGGGAGAGGAGGTGTGTGGAGGGGGGGGTGGACACATCTGGGTCCGTGATGCTCTCTTCTTCTTTACGTCATTGGTGGGAGGTTTTACTCCACGTGAGTGCTGGGACACACAGCCGAAACGTGGACATGTACATGTATTAAGAAGAGCCGTACATCCTGAGTTTAATGGAGAAGGTCACGTACTCTACGTGCACACACACATACACCGGCTAATGGCATCCCAGGAGACCTGCTGCCACACCAGGACTGCTCATCCTGGTCTACTTCTCTCAATCTCTCATTTTCAGTGTCCTCATCTACAATCTTTGTGTGGGGGAAGTTTCTTTCTGTCTCTCTAACTCACGTTCGGTGCCATCTTCTCCTCTATTTCCGCCTCCCCTTCCTTTAACTGTCTGTCTGTGCACTGCAGTGTCACCAGAGCTGCCTGTGCTGTGCTTTGACAGTGGATCCTAACACTTTCTGTCACCCCCCCCGTCCTCCACTCCACTCTGCTCACAGAGAGAGTACCGGCTGTCTCTCACATAAACGCACAGTTGGAGAAATGACAACATTGCTACTTCCACAAAATATCAGTGATACAGTCCTCCACCGTGACCTGTTTCACATGTTCCTGTGACATCTGCGATGATTTTACATAAATGTTTACTCATGGTCTGGTGCAAATGCATAGCTGAAACAACCTGTGGGAAGGGGCGCAGTGAATGTTGATAGGGATGCACGATATTGGATTATTGCCAATATCCAATATGTTGATATTTTTGAACTCATTTTGGCTGATTGCCACATACACATATTTTTTCCACTGAACATAACATCAGGTCTCTCGTGTAGTGGAACTCACATATTATCATGCCTACTGTTATCGTGAAGGCCCACTGACTTAGGTTTAAGGATGCTAATTTTGGGAGAAAAGTTTTAACCAATAACGGCCCTTGCTAACCGATTATAACCGACCATATTAGTGCGTCTCGCAGCGTTGCGCCAGCTGCAGTATATGAGCACAACGGACAACTGAGTCACCATCAGAAGAGTTACAGTAGCATCCATGATGCTGCGTTCACTGTCCGCAGTTCACCCATCCGGGAGCGTTAGTCTTCACCGCCACCGCATCATTTAGATCAGTTTGGCTTAGCGGGTTGTCCGCCGTGCGTCTGCCCGGCGTAACAACACTCTGTCGCCCAGCATAACTTTAGCGATTGTGTGTGTTTGTGCTACGTTGCTGCTCCATAAATAATGAATTTGGGAGAGATGTTATACAGGACACTGAGAGCACCCAGGGGGATGCTCTGAGTATATGGGGACATACGTATACTCAGATGGGTGCATGTTCACAATTGACAACACTACAATAGCATAAAGCTCATGTGGGTGTAATAAAAGCGAGCAAACAAAATCAGTCTCCAAATTCATTGTTTATGGAGCAGCTCCAGACTTTATACCCTATGACTCACACTCACAAGTTAGAGTTTTATCACTCTAGTTTTTGCATTTGGGAGAGAGTTGTTCATGTTTACTAATATTTTTTGGACTAGTGGGAGACCATAGGAATAACATGTATGAATTCTGTATGAAAGTGGACGTACTGTAGCTCCATTTTAATGATCTGTTCTCCTAAAATCTACTATGATAAAAATCAGAAAACATTACCAAAAAAATCATACCCCAGCCTGTTAAAGCACTGTACTTTATAACTATGCCACACTCATACAGGTGCAAATCACATGAAAGTAGACAGATGAGCCAGTCAGGCAGACGACTGAAACCAATGAGGCGGACAGTGAGCTGGCTCTTGACTTGCATCCATCACCATTCCAGGGATAAAAAAGTGAAAAAAAAACGATTTAGTATTCACCACATTTAATCCTCCTAGTAGAAACTGGAGGAGAGCAGAAGGGTCCCCTCCTCCTACTCGCCACCGCCCTCTTTTCTGCGGCCCGTCTCCACCAGCGCCGCCGTTAAAGGATGGTTGAAAATAGTGCGTTTGGATGATGTTGTGGAGACGAAGGACTATTAAAAGTCAGGCAAATGCTTTTACCAGCGCTTATGAAATTGCATGGAGGTGCCATGTCGGCTCCTGCGAGCGCTGTCCAAAAAACCCTTCTGTGGCTGATCAAAAAGAACGTGCATGTGTGCGCACACATAATATGCACACACACGGTTTCTGGGCTCAGTTAGCAGTCCCCATTGGTTTGGAAGGCCATAGCAGGCTATAACAACTACAGCCTGGCCGGCCTGTTAGCAGTGGGCCCTCTGTTTCAGCAATCTGGGTTCTCTTTGCCTTTGGACAGGGACCAGGTCAGGCTGCACAATACACCACTGTGTGTTTGGAGAGGGAGAGAGAGAAAGAGGGACAGAGAAAGAGAAAACTGCAGGCATGTGAGTCTCTATGTGCACACATTATGTATAAATAAAAATGTATGCGCAAGCATGTATGTTTGAGTATGTTTTGGTTGTGGGAATACTACTCATGTGTGTGTATTATGACTGCTGGGCCCACCACACCACCACACCCTCTCGCTCTTCCAAACTGGCCTCCCTCCCATCTCCCCAGCCTCCGTCGTTACATCATCATCGCTACAGCTTTTTTGCTACCTCAGCACAAACAACCATTTTGGGACCCCCCTGGCAGCAGTTTCCCTCCCCAGGCAGTGTTTCAATGGCGTAGTTGGGAACCCTCCAAGAGGTCAGTGCACCAGAAGTAATGCACATCACTGTCAGTCTGAAACAATACGGCGGAAAGCAGACGTGCCGGCCTATGCGGCTGTGACGGCTACAAGGAAAAACAGGCTGCAGATGCAGAGCAGGCCTGTGCCTCTTTAAGGAGCGCAGGCGGCACCTGTCCCTTTAAGATCTATTTCTCACAGCTTGCGGGTGCCGAGCTGAGCGGGCTAGCCCGAGCCGAGCAGCGCTGCTGCGCTGTGCATGTATGGTAACAGGAGGGGGAACCGCGCCGCCCAGCCTGCCAGCCCACCACAGGGAATTTGTTTATGTTTCCTCGCTGCCAAGTTCCTGTCAGGAGGCGCCCCAAAGAGGAACTGCAGACTACTCGGTACAGTTAGCTACGCCCTCTCGCCTAGAGTGGCTGGGCTTTTTTCTGCATACAGTATCGGGTGGTGCTTTGTAGCAACACTTAAATCCAGGGAGGTCTCTTCATCAGTTTCAGCACTCAAACACACTCCATACTTCAAGCGCTCACTCCGTTGTTCCACAACCAGCTTTGAGGACTTTATAAAACAAGTTCTAACAGAAAGTTTAATTTATGACCCCCCAAACAGATTAACACCAATTTACTCCAAACACATAAAACAGCACAAAGGCATAGTTTCATTAAAGCGACACTTTACGAGTGGCACTTTGTTATGCTGGGGATTATGGGTATTGTAAAAACTGAGCACCACCACATAAAAACATAGTAAACAGGATTGGTAAACTCATGGGCATTAAGTCAAGTACTTGTGGGAAAAAGGAGCTGAATCTAAATTACTCTCCCGCTACAGAGCAAAGAATTTCAACAACAAACATTTCCTTTAATTGACAAAAACATGATCCCTTACTGCCAGTGAAACGCCAGTTTTGCACATGAATACAATGCCTCAGCCTGGCACACCGTACACATGCTGCTTCTTCTGCGTACGAGCAGCATTTCTGTCAAGCAAGGTCAGCAAGTGCGTTCTCTATCTTGAGTGCTGTGGCCGCCCGCAGTGCTTTTAAAAGGAAAACAGCCGCTCACTTACAGTTATGTCAAGGACACGGCCCGTTTGTCTTCATACCATGCATGTGTGATGTCCAGTAAGTGTGTGTATGGCGGTAGGAGATAGAGCGATGTGCGTATGTGTGAGTGAGCGGAGGAAGGAGAGGTCAGACAAGGCCACGCAAAGGGGGTGTGGGACCAAGGAGGGCGAGACAGAGGAAGAGATGGAGAGAGAGAAAAGGGGAAGAACAAAAGATGGAAGCATGGATGGAAAGATGTAGTCTGGGGTTTTGGGGGGGGGGGGGGGTGTGTGAAAGCAAAAAACAGGAAGCCATTTATGTCAGCGTGGATGGCGGGACCGTTCTCTGTCACGTGCTGGCACATTTCACTGTACGTCCAGAAACTTACAGAAGTAATGAAAGGTAAACCAACGAGTGATTGCATGAATGAGGTTTACGCCGTCTTGTCAGACTTCTCCATTTTTTTTTTTCTTCCCCGTCGGTGGAGTGAGCATGCACGAGCGAAAACTTAAATTGAGTATCAGCACTCGCAGCACACGATGAGGAAGTTAGGATGCCACACAATATCTTGCAACTGAAATATCAGACTTGAAGTAATTTGCTCAACCATAACTCTCCAAATTTGGGTGTTTGTGGTAATCTGATGAACTGAATTGGTCATCAGAAGGTGGAAGAGTTGGAAAGCCCCAACATAATCGCACCACTACACTCAAATTTATCACAATAAAAAAATAAATAAATAAATGCCTACAAGCTATTAGAGATTCAAAGGAATCTGATGTGACATTAATCAAACTGTACTGTAGCATGGTGGCAAGACAAAAAAGACCTGGCTAAACAACAAAGATGTCAAGCGGTGATGATTCAACTCTGTCCAGCTTCGGGGGAGAGTAAGAAGTGCCATCACACGGGAACATGTGCATAAACAACTCGTTTTAACTTCCCTCAAGTTTCCATGTGCGAAGTGAAAAAAACAACAACAACACAACACTGAAAAAAGAAAAACACAGGAGTCTCATTCTAGACGGAGGGAGAGGCAGCGGGCTCGACGGCAGCCACCACCGACCTACCGCACACAGAGTGTGAATCATTAAAGGCATGTGTTCCACATCAACTGCCGGGGCCGCTTCCCAACCCGCGAGTGAGACTGGATCTAAATTATGGCGGCGGGAAGGGGGGAAGGGGGGGGGGGGTGAAAACCCCAAACATGCTAAGAGAGGGAGAGGAACTGGAAAAATGACTGCGTGCGAGTACTGTGTGTACCTTCACAAAATAACACAGCGATGACTAAATGAAGCAGCTAATGGAATGATTAAATAATTTCCATAAACAGGGATGTTTCACCCCGAACAAATGAAGCTTTTATTCTCCTTTTAAACAACTAAAAGGAGAGCCAAAGTGAATCGAAAACTGACCTACTTTACTTCCTGCATGTTTGTTTGTTTTTGTTTTTTTTGCTAATTTTTAAGATATGCTACACAGTGGGAGAACGGTCCCTAAGAAAACAAATGGTGAGGAAATACAAAAGAAATGGGAGGAACTCCGAGTTGTATGCTTGTAAGATCAACATGTCAGCCTCAGTCTTGTCCATCAGGCCAGCAGTACTGCTAACAGAGGAGTGTCTGCCAGACCACTTGTCATCCCCAGTTATGACACACTGACGTCCTCTGTGGGTGTGAATATGTGTTTGTGTGCACAACACACCCTCTCTGGCGTGGGCATCCAATGAAGGAGGCGATTTGTAGAGAAAGTCTGCATTCTTCTGGGTATTAGCTGGCATCTTTGTATACATACCACTCTATTTGCTTTTGCTTGCCATGGGGGAAGATCACCTTTCCCCCAGCACCAAGAACGGACGGGACAAGACATGACAGGGCAGGACAAGAAAGCAAAACATAAGTTTGTACAAGCCAAATGGGATGGGACAGCACAAACTAAGCCACAGTGTTGATGCCATGATTGGCTGAGAGGAACTGACCAACCCTTTTCAGCTCCATCCTGTCTGTCATTATTGTGGCAACATTCTGGCAAAACAACATGAAACGAAATAAAGGGAAATGCCAGAATAAAATAAATAGTACATTACTGTTCTTTCTGCTGCCAAGTCAACACAAGGAAGATGAATCAAACCCGATAAATCAGTCTATATTCACAGAGTGATGGTCCAAGTTCTTTCATGCCAGTTCCTAATGATGAATGGCTGTTTTTGTTAGGTCTCTGTCGCTTGAACATGACAGAGCAAATCTCCCCCTGCTGCCAGCTCCAACTGTGACGCAACAGACCCAGGATTAGACTTGATCCTACCGCTGGCGGCACACAGGCCACAAGACGAGAAGCGCCTCCTCTAAACGGTAGAGTGTTTCTGTGCATGTGTGTGTGTGTGTGTGTGAAAATTATACTCATGCAGGTTTGAAAATACATCGGCTGGACATAAACAGCAGATATGACACAGCAAAAGCACAGGATTCAACACGACATAACATGTCACAAGTCACATGATGAGGAAGACAGTGTTTTGGTACTCGCAGACACAAGTGTGGAGTGTGCACAAGTCCAATTACCCAGAGTTGACAGGAGCGACAAATTCGGGCTTACCCCAAAAACGTCAATCTCCCTGTCCTTGGCCGAGGAAATCTCCCCTTGAATCGATTGCAGCTCCTAAGCTCTGAAGAGAGAGGAAGAAAGAGAGAGAAAGATATTTGAAACCAAGAGCTTTGTGGTCCTTATCCACGTGCTGCAGACTCAGTGACTCCCTAGCCCCTTCTGGCACACAACTGCCTCGCTACATGAAAAACTCTTACACTCTTTTTCCTTCCTTCACTCTCGTACTCCCTGTAATCTCCCCCGCCCTTTTTCCAACAGATTGGACTTTCTCGCTCGCTGCATTTGTGCCCCAGACATCATGTGAAAAGTGGAGTAAAACAGTGCTTTTGTGGCGTGTGAGAATTACCTGGGGCCTAGGGACGAAGGCACAGTAGTGCTTATGGCTGCAACTCAATTACAGCAATGTGAATCAGGTGGCGGCCTAGAAATCCCCTTAGCCTGATGCACAAATACGGACACAGAGGCGCCTTCATTGCCAAGACGGAGACAAATCTAAAGCGACGTGACGTTTTTCCATAGAAAGACAGCCAGGCCCACTGTACGCCGTGCAGATGAATGGTTTGGAGTGTGAACAATGTCATTTTGTCTACACATGCTGCTGAAATATCAGCGTTTACCAATACGTCTGGTTGCGGATCTAAATTGAAAGCATCACATGGCACTAAAGATCTCTGATAAACGGCACCTTTGTGCAGCACAAAGAATGCACGGACAGTGTTTTTGCAGGATTTGTTTTTAACCAAAAACAACTGCATGAAAATTACAGGACGGTGGTTTGCGAACGTTAAAAGGCACTTTGTTTGGATTTCATGGATTCAACAGAAATGCCAAAGTGAATATGTCATGGTCAATAATATTTGAATAGAAAATTGGCTTGTGTCAAAAACACTTACAAATCAGTGAGTTTATCCTGTCTTTCTCTTTGAGGAGAAAACAGAGACCATCTCTTTTTTAGCATATCCGGACTACAGGATCCCTCCAGGTCCCATAAAATGTAGAGCCGTGGACCGGGCCAAGGTTTTCCAAAAGCGTGTTCAAGAGAAACCAATGACCTTTAAAACTGTGGTCTGTTTGGGTTTATTTCTTGTGACAGTGAGGAAGAGCGTTTCTATATGTGCAGTTTACAAAGAAAGCAGCAAGTTAAACCAGGACAGAGCTTTGCTGACAGTCATAGTAATGGCTGCTCTTTACGAGGGTCATCATACCACTAAAAAAAAAAAAAAAAAATACAACACAAAAAAAATCCCCCTCCCTCCAGGCTGAAGTGGCCATTTTACGAGCAGCAAATGAATTTCACACTAATTTGTTATCACACGCTGTTGAGAAGAGGCACATAGCTACAGTTATAACGCAGATAAATATAGCAGTCTTACAGAAATAATGCTTTATCTTGACTACAAAGGCTGCTTTCATTTTCACATCACACAACTCCAACTGGCTACTGTGCAAACCTCAATTCAGTGATAATGGGGAATTTTCAAATTCACACGAGGCGCCTGCCAGATGAATGTGACGACCTTTGTTACAGTTTCTGTTCAAGATAATGTTGCACACACGCGTCCGCTATAAGCTCACCTTCCTGCTACACGTGCACATTCAGCCTGTTTGACTAAGACGCAGGGGGAAGACCAGACTTAAGAGATGCAGCCACGCGGTATATGCAGATCCTAAAATTATCTTAATTATAGACCTATACATTTCAAACTTATCATGTAATATTTGTACGGTCTAATACCACAAAACCCATTCACAACAGGGTGTGGACACTTTTAAAAATATAATGCCGTGTATTAGCCCTGAAACTAAATTGTGAGGCGGGCTGTCACAGCCAACAGCCTCAAAAAGGCACCACAGATTTCAATTAACATCTCTTTGATAAAGTCAAAGTAGAAATTGGACATTGCCAGGCTGCTGTTTACACTGGCTGTTAATTATAGTGTGCCTAAAAATGAATCAGTGTGGGTTAGAAAACTACACAGTGACTCAGTATTTCCTCAACATGCTCCAACGTCTCTGGATTTAAAACTTTCTGGTTTGTTTTATTGCAGTCTTCATTATAAAAGCCAATTAAGCGATGCACCTGCATTCACTTACAATTGTTATGCCTTTAAATGGGATTCAGCATATGTATAATATGCTGTCAGTCAATTTAAATATGCAATTGTGATTAACTGCATGATTATCCATGATTAATCACAAGTAATCACATCTTTTATCTGTTCAAAATGTATTTAATACTCTTACTCTTAATACTCAACATGGGAGTGGACAAATATTCTGCTATATGCAAATGTATGTACATATATTTGTTATTGGGAATCAATTAACAACTCTAAACAATGACAAATATTGTCCAGAAACCCTCACAGGTACTGCATTTAGCATAAAAATATACTCACATCTAACATGGGAAACTGCAGCCCAACAGGCAACAACAGCTGTCAGTGTGCTGACTTGACTATGACTTGCCCCAAACTGCATGTGATCATCATAAAGTGGGCATGTCTGTAAAGGGGAGAGTGGTGGGTACCAATAGAACCCATTTACATTCACATATCTAGAGGTCAGAGGTCAAGGGACCCCTTGTTTCCTCACCAGAATTTAGCACAAGTTTGGAGCGTTATGAAGCCTCCTATGTGATGAGCTAGTGTGACATGGTTGGCACCACTGGATTTGTTAGGTTTTCTAGTCTCATCAAATGCCAGTATCTTCACTCTAGCTTTAAAACTGAGCCTAATAATAATAATAATTTCAGAAGCAAAGTGTGGCTTTGCATCAGACCATATATCCCTTCAGCTGTTTTGTGTGCGACAACTCAAATTAACACCGTGTGTTAGCATTAAGCTGCAAGTTAACCAGCCCACTGGTAATAAGATGCTGCTTGTTTAATGTGGAAGTCTCTGGCTCTGCGCTGCTCACTCTGGCATCTATTCTAACCTCATAATCAGCTGACCTGTGCCCTCAATGACTCCTCGTTTCACTTCCTGTCTTATTACACGCCCTCACTTCCTGTTTGTGGATCCGAATGGTATGTTTTAACTGGTCCACTACACCAAGAAGAACAGCCTCATTTAGATTAAAAGGGCAGGCAGGATGAAACGAATTTAATGCACATGCACGTATGGAGTGTGTGTGCGTGTGTGTGTGTGTGTCAAAGTGTGTGTGGGCATGCATGTGCAAGCCTGCAGCCTATACACTGATGAGAGTGGACAGGAGTAGCCTGGGGTAATCACGTCTTTATCCTTGCTGATGGCTGAAAGCAACTCATTGCAGCAGACACCCACCTCTCTCTCTCTCTCTCTCTCCACACACACACACACACACACACACACACACACACACACACACACACACACACACACACAAGAAGAAGAAGAAGGGGCCCCCGGTGCTGGAGCCCTGCCAGACAAGTCCATCTGCTTTTAAAACGGAGCCCAATTTACCGCACCTAGAAGGCCTCGATTGCTCGGGGACCCGCAGTCTCACCAAGCAGAGGTCACTTGATCCTCAATGTATGGCCTCGCGTCGGCACCTGGGACTGGGATTCGGGGTTGCTCAGGCGCTGACGGTTCAAAAAGTCTGATGGGAGGCGTTCCAACTCTTAAGTAAAACAATTCATCGGCGCTGCGGCGTCCACTTACTTGTTGTGACAGCAGCAACCCTGCAGTACAAAATGTGTAAAAAAAAAAAAACAAATTGCGGCTGCGACCGGCAGCCTCCAAGTGCGATGGCATACTTGGGAACCCCGCGGCGAGAGTCATGAGCTCACACTGAAACAGACACGACGCGTTGTTTTAACTCGCTATAAAATTCCAGCGTGCGCGCACACTTGCGCACACGTGCACTCACACAGTATAAATCTCTCGCCTTGAGGCCCTCTGACTCTCAGCGGTGGAAACCCCCTTCTGTCACACATAGATCACATAACCTCTCTTGACATCGGAGAGGACAGCAGTCCCAAATGGAAAGATGCAGATTCACACACGCTGAGCGCCGGGCCAAGGCTCCAGACTGCCATTGTCCTTCAGAGTCATCCAAACAAAACAATGAAGAGGGTCACGCAAGGCCCCCCTGTGGAATGGTAAATAACCGGAGAGAGGGAGAGGGAGAGTCAGAGAGGAAGTGAGAGAGAGACAGAATCCACTGACAATGACAGTTTTGTGTGGAAGTGCAAAATATGATCATCTGGGGGCAGGTGAATTCCTCTAATGTTCAATCATTCAAGAAGAATCTGACGTTGCGAGAATGGAAAATATGTCAGCTCCATGATGTACACAGCAAAAACACCCATGTAGAGAAAGAATGCAAATTATCTCACCTCACACACGGTGAAAACACATCCATTCAGCTTTGAGTTTTATAACTACAGTATATTATATGCTCTGTAGTAGAATAACAAAAATTTACATCTCATAGAGTGCAGGAGGCAGTTCATTTTGCTGCTTTCGTCGAAGCCATGCACACAAAAAAAAAACGATATCAAAGGCTCAGATTGTGGTGATGTAAATCATTCATTAGCGCCGAGTGACCCTTATTATAAAACCATCTTTGTTGTCATTATTCATCGGGCATAAAATGCTGGCCTGTTAATTCAGACTTCAGGATGTCGACAATAGGCTGCCCACAAAGGGGCTTGGAAGGCACAGTCCCCCTCCCGATTGGTCT
This sequence comes from Pterois miles, assembly GCA_947000775.1. NCBI lineage: Eukaryota > Metazoa > Chordata > Actinopteri > Perciformes > Scorpaenidae > Pterois > Pterois miles. The sequence goes on from CAMQGK010000299.1 coordinate 3,362,612, forward strand.
TTCATATGCTAATGAGGGAACTGTTTTGGGTTTACTGGCCTGGTTGGAAATGATTTAGGGTGACACCGGTGCTCCCAGCCTTTATGTTTGGGCCGGCCGCGGGGGCTCATATATCACCCTGATCATTAATCAATTAGCGTCTCCTAGCCACCTGTCGGACACATCGGTGCACAAAACATTCCTGCCCCTGGGCAGTTGCTAGACGATCATCAGTAGCACCGCTATTACCTTCCAACCCCTCGGCACACACAGCGCTCCCTCCTCCCTCCTTTATGGTAATACCCTGATGGATTACATAATCACACCCAAACACTGCCCGCAACGAAAAAGGGCTCCACTCCAAGAGAAGCAAATCTGAGTGGAAACCACCATGGTGTTTTTTTTTTTGTGTTTTTTTAATGGGTCTCCCTCCTCCCAACTCAATTGAAGTTTTTTTGTTTTAACATGCATTTGCCCTCCGCTGTCACAAACAGAAAAGAAGAGGCAGAGAGGAATTGATGCCGACCTTGAAGGAGAATCAATACGCTGACGGCTATTCAAAAGTGCTGCATGCACACCGACGCTGTGCCCTCCTTTGTTTTAAATGCAACTGTCTCCAGTGGGGTATTGATGGCTGTTTGGTATTGATGACGTGTCACAGTAGCCAAATACATGTGAGACGGAGGGTCTAAACTACCGGGGTGTTGGTGACATTAGAGCGAGGCCGGAGAAGTGATTTTGTTTAGACTAGATAAACTCACTGCTGACTTGCAGTAAGTCAGCTTGAAGCTAGCAGGGCTACATAATTATAGCAAAAATGATAATCACAATTATTTGGGAAAGGGGCTGCATGTCCACGATACTATACGCAGCTGGCGCACTGCTGCATGCGAGGCACAAATCTTGACGGTAAATAATTGGTTAACAAGGGTCGGTTATCAGTTCATTTTTATTTCTTCAAAATTAGCATCCTTAAGTCTGATTAACTTAGTTGTTCCAGATGTTTTAAGGCTTTTCCTCCAAAGTGTATTTTGGACTTACAGTTGTGACAAATTGCAGATTTATGTCTGCTTCCGTCGACCAACGGCATGATGTGTGTGATGTTACTGACTGTGCCGCTGTGTGAAGTACAACCATTATGTAGCGGCCACACACATGTCTGACCAGCTAAAAACTTGGATTTGCTGAAAACTGTCCGGCGTCGATCGGCTGCTGACTGACGGTGCATCTCTAGCCGTTACTTTAGGAGGCACTTGATTTACGCAGCATAGCTTTCTATGAGCGGACCGCGTCTTTTAAACCTCGACATCGCAGTTGATCGTGTTCATTTCATGATTACTATTTGATTAATTGTGCAGCCCTAAAACCAAAACACAGCGGCTATCGTTCATCCTCAATCACAATTCCCTGAATCTAAGTTTCTGTGAACTTCCAGCGTCTGGAAAACTGAACAAGACAAAGGGAGAGAGGTGAGAATAAAGTTGTGTTACATTTTTCATGGTTTGGGTTGTTTGAAAACTTCATCAGGCTTTGTGATCACATGAAGCGACTTGAAACGCTCTGCGGTGGCAGCGATGGCATTCCTTAAAGATTACTGGTAAAACAACTGCCCTCTGCACAAGCACCACAAACACCATTTTTTCTGGAGATCTGTATGTAAATGTAAAGTCTACTGCAAAAGGCCCCCGCTGCCACTTTACTAGACAATCTCTTTTTCACAGCCTCGCCTCCCCGACAATACCCAACTCCCGGCACCCTCCCATCCGACCCCCTTCACATTTTTCACCCTTTTTTTTTTGTTATTTGGAACTAATTCTTAAAAGCAGCTGAAGAGATAAGTGGCACTAAAATTAGAGCCTAATCCGCCAGCCCTCAATATGGGGACATGGAGAGAAAGTAGATTTGTCAAGCCTTGATTTAGCAGTATTCTTTCATTATAAAAGTAGCACTCTTCACGCAGCTTAGCAATACGAAATGGCTCAATCAGTCTCATGTGGAACATTTAAAGAGGGGAAGGGGGGTAGCGGACGGAGTATCTATGAACCCAGAAAACTTGGCACCACACTGCTGCCATTATTGCGTTGCCAGCATTGTTATCCCTACCTGTGCTCCCACTCTGAGGGGTCCCCACATTCGACATCCACTTCTAAAGGCTCCAAACAGAGGAGTTGTTTCACTGGGGGATTGTAGAAAAACTGGGCCACTGTGTTGGGTGTGTAAAGTGTGTAACACTGGGCTGGGCACTGGAGACTGGGAGTTGTTTTTGTTTTTTTCCTCTTTTAAATCCAAGCAGCCCAGGCAGGGGGCCAGCTCCCAACATTATCAGGTGGATTTTCAAAAGAACAAAAGCTCCTCAGTGATTCTTCACACTGCCAGCGCAAAAAAAGCTGAACAGAAATCCCATCCACCCGTGTGTGTGTGTGTGTGTGTGCATACACTGTCCTTGGTATTTCAACTAAATTCATTTCTTCCACAAGATTATTTCACCGATAATCTCGCACTTTTTTCTATTTACTTATCTCTCCAGTAAGGTCCCCAAAACCGGGCTGTGATATTAGAAGTGCAAAGGTCAAAACTAAAGCTGAGAACACGGAGAGGAAAGCATATCTGTTCTAGGTCGCTGTATCTAATCACATTCACACAACATAAATGTATCTCAGAGGCCACAAGGCCAAATAACAGATATTTTTGGAAAGATAAATCTGGAAGGGGGAAAGAATCTCACACTTGACTGCAAACAAGTAAAGTGCATAGTTGTGTTGCCTGCTATCTGCTGGCGGACAAGCGGTGTTGGAGAGAAAAACTACTGCCTGAGCGAGATAAAGGCTATCCGCGGGGTACAGAGGCAGACGGGAGACAGCGGGAAGGAGGAGGGTGATGGGCGATAGGGCAGAGGCTTGACCTTTGGGGGTCAATAGGTGATTAGTAACATTTATCATACCTACGCTAGCTGCTAAATGAGAAGCCAGGCAGCTTCTCTCTGAAGAATTCAGCCGCATTTCGATGTCAAAGTCCAAATGAAGGCTGGGCCCACTACTGGCAGCCAGATGCCCTGTGTTTATGACAAAGACAAATACTGGAATCCCCTAAGTGGAAAAACATGCCATGCTGGCACACGGCAGCGGCAGCGAAACGTTACATCATGTTGACGATTTAATGAGCGCGGCCTGGATTGGATCAGAGGTTTAAATAGCTGCCAATGCCAATATAAAAGCTTGTATTTCATGCTTCACGAGAGAGGCTAAAAAATAAGTTTCATTCAATAGGAAAACAATGGTTGGAGGATGAAGGGGCTGCGGTTGAGAGGGGAAGGAAGCAGCACTGATGAAAGCCACGTAAGGTATCCATGGAGCCACTCTGACATTCACGCGGAGGAAATGACAAAGACGCAATTGAGTGCGGGGACCAGATTTGGCGCACGGACATGTAAAAACAGCCCACCCCCAGGGGACAGTGGCTGAAGAAGCATGCCAGCTCTGCATTGTTTTGGTGCTTTGGACAAGTGGACCAGAATTCAAGTGGGGTATCCCGGGCCAGAGGCCAGCTGAGAATGAAAACACGCTGTTGTGCGGAGCGACAATTAGGCCACGCTCACGCAACAGACATTCATCAGTGGAGATGTCAATTTCTCATATAAAACTAACATAGCCTTCTTGTTAGCCATTCCATAACTTGGTGCATGCATGGGCGTAAAATCTGCAAGGGACTCTTGTAAAAGTAAAACACACAAATTAGAGATGGCATCCCATTTTCACATCCCACACCTCCAACGCACAGATTAACTTTTTTTTTTTCAGTTGCAAACACAAACTTCCAAGAGCACTTTCTCCAAATCACTTAAAAGCACCCAAGCGTTTGGGCGGTTGTAACTTTCTGAAATGTAAAATCTGATAATCAGGCCTCTTTCTGCAGCTTAAGAGGTGCTGTTGCAGCATCATTCCACACCGGTTAGCAGGCACTAAAATAAAAAGATAAGGGCTGTTGTCCAGTGCAACAACTGAAGGCAGGAATCCATGAAGAAGATAAGAATAATATAATGGAATAGAGGCTAAATATAATCCAGAGAAATAGCCACAAAAAACAACTTATAGCTAAACTGGAATCAACAATTTAAACCCACAGCTTCACAGCTGTTCCCTTCCCACTACAGACCAGTGAAGACACAAAAAAGTATACATAAGACTATACAATAGCAAAAAAAATTATATTTAATAACAGACATAATAGATAATACCCTTCCTTTAACATCTTTATAGTGCGCAGATGACGAGACAATGCTCATGTGTTTTCAATTTGTCACTTGATGACCTGCAACAACACTACAAGCTGAGCAAAGAAAACATTATATAGACAGCCAATCGTCGCCACGGTAATTCTCCTGTTTGCTAAAGCTGACTGAAAAATAACTGGTTAACACTTACACAGTAATTTCACACTTAAGGCACCGCAGTGATGTTGGGAAAAGAGGCTAAATCAAAACGCACAAGTTCACATGTGCATAGGTGCAACAATGGGCAGAGCTCCAAATGGTCTTCAAACTGCTTTCTCCTCATTTTTCACATTCCTACGTCCACCACTGTGTTCGCCGCTGAATCACACCAGACACCTCTGTGTTGGGAGCGAGAGACAGAAGGAGAGCGATTAAAACCAGCATCAAGCTCTGACACATCTTTTCACAGCCAATATTTTTAAACTGTTACAGCAGGAAAAAAAAGGAGGGGGGGGGTTGTTTTAGCGTCAAAACGATGTCTTCCCAAGCCCTTCTGAAAACATTTTCCTACGTGACCTGACGTAGGTTTCTGCATGATGACGCTGCTGCATATACAGTTAATATACACCCTTATAGTCAGTGAAGTAACCATGTTCAGATCCGAAAGTCACATGATAACACTACACTCACTGGCCAAATAATTAGGTACACCTGTTTAATTGCTTGTTAACACAAATAGTTAATCAGCCAGTCACATGGCTGCAACTCAATGCATTTAGGCATGCAGACGTGGTCAAGACAACTTACTTTCAAATTCAAACCGAGCATGAGAATGGGGAAGAAGGGGATTTAAGTGACTTTGAACGTGCCGTGGTTGTTGGTGCCAGACGGGCTGGTCTTAATATTTCAGAAACTGCTGATCTACTGGGATTTTCATGCACAACCATCTCTAGGGTTTACAGAGAACGGTCCGAAAAAGAGAAAATATCCAGTGAGGCAGTTGTGTGGATGAAAATGCCTTATTGATGTGAGAGGTCATACGAGAATGGACAGACTGGTTGGAGATGATAGAAAGGCAACAGTAACTTGAAGAAGATGGGCTACAGCAGCAGAAGACCACACCGGGTGCCACTCCTGTCAGCTAACAACAGGAAACTGAGGCTACAATTCACACAGGTTCACCAAAATTGGACAACAGACAATTGGAGAAACGTTGCCCGGTCTGACGAGTCTCGATTTCAGTTGTGACATTCAGACAGCAAGGTCAGAATTTGGCGTAAACAACATGAAAACATGGATCCATCCTGCCTGTATCAACGGTTCAGGCTGGTGGTGGTAGTGTAATGGTGTGGGGGATATTTTTTTGGCACACTTTGGATCCTTTAGTATCAACTGAGCATCATTTAAATGCCGCAGCCTACCTGAGTATTGTTGCTGACCATGTCCATCCCTTTATGACCACAGCGTACCATCGTCTGATGGCTACTTCCAGCAGTATAATGCACCATGTCACAAAGCTCATATCATGTCAAACTGGTTTCTTGAACATGACCATGAGTTCAATGTACTCCAATGGCCTCCACAGTCACCAGATCTCAATCTAATAGAGCACCTTTGGGATGTGGTGGATCGGGAGATTCACATCATAGATGTGCAGCCAACAAATCTGCAGCAACTGCGTGAATTTATCATGTCAATATGGACCAAAATCTCTGAGGAATGTTTCCAACACCTGGTTGAAAGTATGACACCAAGAATTAAGGCAGTTCTGAGGGCAAAAGGGGTCCAACCTTTTACTAGCAAGGTGTACCTAATTATGTGGCCGGTGAGTGTAACTAACTACCTGAGTGGTGCAGCAGTAGACCAGCAACTCCCGTGTTCTGCAAGATAAAATCACTGTTTTTGTGAATGGAGTCTGGCCTGCTGGCAATATAACAGCTTCAGCTCCCCATAGGAAAGGGCTGTCTGATTACAATATCGCATTTAAACGCACACATACACATAAATTGATGGCTAAAATATGTTTTTCTGTTGCTCTCATCTATCACACAGCACTTTCCAAGCTGTTATATCACGTTGGTCAAAGCCACCAGACTACATTCACAAAAGCAGTCATTTTAAACCTACAACCCCATTTAAAAAAAAAACTTTGATTCAGCTCACACTAGTGCCAGTGTTCACATTATTCATAACGTGAGAGTGCTAATATAGGTACTTTCGTGAAGGCCATACAGAAATTAATTGTACATATTATGCCATCCACAGTCTGTGATTATGAAGTCAAACAATGCGGTCTTTGAGTCATACCATACTTCCACTTACAGTCCTCAATTGTGGCAAAAAATCCTTCTGTCAGTGTTTGCTGCAGGGTCTTATTTAAGCTATTAGAGCCGTGTCACAAGGAAGCAGCATAAAGTAAACCATTCAAGATACCTTGAGGTCTTTCTCAATTCCATGACACTATTCATTGTGCCGGTCTGTTTTTGAATTAACAACCATATCTTACTGTGTTTGAGTTTCCCTATTAATATGCATAGCAAGAAGAAAATCAGTAACATGTTAATGGGGTTCACGGTTATCGATGTAGTTGTACTGATGTAGTTTTCCAACATGGTGGTCAGATGTGGCCTCATCCATTTAGTCTTTGATTTTTTTTTTGATGCAACAATTCAAAAAAAAAAAAAAAAAAAACATAGCTTGTGGCTGTATAGCAGGCTTAAACTAGGTGTGTCCCAGGCTGATCTGCAGGATGGGGATTGAGGCCATCAAGGCATTTTTAATGGATTATAGAAAGCTCAATCTCTTTCCTATCCTTTGTTTGTCATAATCCACTGCGCTCTTTTAAAACACTGGAACCTGCTCCTTAACACCAGGCATTATCTTGTAAGTTAAGTGAACTGTGAGGCAAGTGCGAAGCAATTAACGGTAGGCAGTGGTTCCAGTGAATGTTTCCCAAACAGACAGCTGGTGTTGGCAAGCAAAGCTAGTTTTGGTTAACAAGACTCTGTCAGTGCCAGTTTACAGGTGGAAAACACCTCTGAAGTGCTGAGTTTGTACTTCAGGGTCTTGTTCATGCTGTGGATGAGGGCAGAACATCTTAATCCTGTCTACATCTTCCTCACACATAAGATAGTGCATTCTCAATTACATTTAGAGGGAAACTTATTTCCTACCAGATAACGGTCACAGTTTTAAACGGTTGTTGTAAATTGGGAAAAAAAATGCACACATTTTTTTTTAGGTTTAGGCAACAAAACTTGGTTTGGTTTAGTCACAAAACATCATGGTTTGGCAGTATTCTCATGGGGGAAAGTCCTGTATTTGTTGGACCCACCCACCTCACTACCTGTACCTATCAGTAGTGGACTTTCTTGCTTGTTATCCTCATTATAATACTACATAATTTTCAATAACATTATTATTCCACATAACTTTCATTTACACTAATTCAATCTACTATGTCATCCGCTCTGCTCATTGCTCATTGTACTACGTTAGTAGTGTTGGCGTTAGTGATCCGCAGACTTACAAGTGATGGATAATGTACAGTGGGCTGGACCCCGACACCCTGAAGGGGTTTATTTCACAATAATGACCCGCTAGCTGTACATTATCCCACTTATTATACAGCTACTTACTTAAGAAATCAATAATTTGACACAAAAACAGTCCACCAGAGTCTGACATCAAAACTGCGCCCATAGCAACGGTCTGTTAAACATAGCAACGGTCTGCAATAAAGAAATAACAGACCGTATAACACTGTGCTTGACCAATCAGAATCGAGTATTCAACAAAGCCGCAAAATAAACATATTTTGTGATACATGAAAGACAAATGTATTCCACAACAAAATATGTTTCCATCCAAATGTCATCGAGAATATGCAGTTTAGTTGTATGGGAACGTCATATTTATGAGACAGGGCCGGATTATGTAGGGGGGGAAGTAGCTAGTCTGTAAGGACTTGGGTTAGGAGGGGGAGGTCACGGGTTCAAGACCCCCATGGACCAAGACCAAGGGGGAGAGGGACGGGGGGGGGGACCGGAAAAAAAATTAAAAGACATTGCTAAGTACAACTGGGGAGAACAAAAAGGCCAAATTGTGAATTGGCAATGGGCACCAAGTTGACTGGGCAGTGACTGAGAAAACTAGGAACGGCTGATGTGTACAAATGAGATGTTCTGCAGAAATCACCCTGGAACACGAATCAGAGCGGAGCAGCGAAGCCTCCTGGAACACAGTCAACACATTTCACACACGCCAGGGCCTGGAAACAACACGCTGGGGGCTTCCACCTTCATTTAGATGAAAATGGACCTCCTCGAGAGGAAATAAAGCCATTTTTAACTCCCCCCTCTCACTACGAGTCGGCCTCCCGTAATGTGCCCAGTCAATGGACTGTGGGTTTATTCAACTGCAGGCAGCCCACAGCACAGCCATAAATAATGTAGGGCAGCTCACATGAAACCCTAATCACCATTGTGCTGTCACCCAACAGAGAAGATTGCTTGTTTAATTTACTGCGCCGCATCTGTCTCAGTTCTGCCCAATTTAGTTTCACAATTTCAATGGGCAAGTACTCCAGGTATTTATCAATATGCTTTTCATCCAAAGCCATGAATCAATAAGGAGGCCATGTTCATGTATCTAAGTCTGTGTGTGTGAGTGTGTGTGTGTGTGTGTGAGAGAGAGTGCACGTTTTGGGTGATGGTGTGTACTTGTGCCGTGAAGAACAAACAAAAATAAAAGCTGCAGCTTGTGAAACAACAAAACGCCATCAACGCTCAATAACCAGAGACTCATTATTGGTCATATACAACGCACTTCATTACATTACTATTCCATTAGCATGCAGACATTTGCATATTCCAGTCACCTCTTTACGGAGGCTGTTGATCATAAATGGCAGCCATATGCTGCCTGGTGCGCCATATTACAGAATTATTACTGCGACACAAAAAGCCAAGAAAAATGGAAATCATGTTGACACAAAATGAAGCACAAAACCAATCAAAGGATCCGCCGTTATTGATAGCGTGTCACCGTCTCTCTGACTGAATGAGTATCATTTACATGAGCTGTGCTTTCTCGCTGACAGACATCTGCAGGCCTAGTCTGCTGGGTGCATTTCTGAGATGCTTTCCTCACAAATACATACTACACATGCTTCTATGCATGCATAAAATACCAAAACAACAATATATTTAGCTTTTATATGAAGATTAGTTACTGCTTTATAAACCAACATAAAGTTAAATGTAATTAGCCTGTAATTGTCTTTTGCTGCATTGTTTTCGGGGTAATTTTAGCTTGACGTCCAGCTGCAAACACAGCAATCCTGTCATCGCACAGGCGCTGTACCACAACATCTCAGTATGACAGATACTTGGTGCTTCTGCACTGTGATGACAGCCCACATTGGAGACAGCATAAGTACCAGAGGCTCACTAGCTACACAGACTTGGCGGGCACAGGCCGAGGCAGCAGAGCAGCACGATAACGATGCTATGAGCCGAGCCACTTACGATCAGCTAGCTGTTTCGAGCTAGCAGCAGCAGCAGCAAGAGTGGTATCATCTTTGTTCAGGACCATTATCTCTCCACCGTGGTGTTCACTTCACACTGATAAATGTGGCCGAGCAACTCGAGCTAATGTGCAAGCAGCTGCAGCAGCAGCAGCTGGGTAATACACTGTCAACTGCCACATACGCCCACACAGGAGGCACAATAGAGGGGATTTGTTCCACTGAAATCAGTCTTAAGATGCTTTGGTTTGTGGTGGCGCTTTGAAACTGGACATGGTCACTGCACAGGAGACTCACGTGTCGTGTTCACTGTAGCAGACTGGGAATGACACAGGAGCTGTTGAGTGTCTTAATGAGAAAGATGAGATTTGGTATGATGAAGAGTACTCCAGCTGACAAGTAACCAATACAGTGTTAATGGATTATTCTTGTAACTTGGAGTAAATTGGTTCATTAAAGTCAAGTTTTCAGCAAATATGCCAATCATTCTCAGGTTGCAGCTCCTCCAACGTGAACATTTTCTCTGTTTTTATCATTATAAACTCCATATCTTCACGTTTTAGACTGTTGGTTGCACATAACAAGACATTCAAAGACATCAGCTTGGACTCTTGGGAGACTGGGATGGATATTTTCACTGTTTTGTGCCATCTTATGAACTAAGCACATAATAGACTAATTGGAAAAATAAATAGCAGATAAATTGATAATGAAAATAATCATTAGTTGCACACACAGACTGTATATAAGATGTGGATGTAGTCACCGTGACGTCACCCATTGGTTTGCGGACTGCCTTTTTGAAGCCTCGAGTTCTGCATTTTGCCTGTCTTCATCTTGGTTTTTGCAACCACAAGTGACCAAAAATGTTACAGTTAACTTTTTCATCTCACGTTCTAAGACGAAACGCTGACAACGCCGTGGTAGTGGCCTGTCGGTCACATGGTAGCCATGCCCGAAAGCATACTCTGTAAATGAGCGTCATGCTGTATTGAAGGAGACTTGAAACTAGCGATTGAGACCATAAACTCATGTTTACAATGTTTACTGAGGTAATAAAGTGAAAAGTAGGCTCATTATCTCATAGACCTCTTTACAATCAAACTTCTTTTTGCAACCAGAGGAGTCACCCCCTGCTGGCTATTAGAAGGAATGCAGGTTTAAGGCACTTCAGCATTGGCTTCACTTCTCAGACCTGGAGGTTTCCTGCTGGTCTAGAGCTTTGATTGTGAAAGAACGGAAGGGGTTGATCTGGTCTGTGCTACCTTCGTCAATGTTGATACGAGTAATAAAGTCTGCCATCCTGGTTCAGACTACGGAGCCTCCGTGTTATTGTTGTTTCATAAATATAGGTGCAACTCAACCTATTCCGCGTGACGTGATTGGCTGATGCTTATTTGCGTTGTGAAAGCTCAGAAAGTCACTTTTACGCTGTGAAATATCCACGTCCTGTGTGAAGGTACTCATGACACGAACAACAGTTTGAAAAAAAATTGTGCGAATGAATCACACAAACAAAAATGCAACCGTTGTGTAATGGCCTTAAGACTAAAATTATACGTAAATATGAAAATGAAAAGGTCTCGTTCTTCTGGACAATCAACCAAAAATCACTAGAACGTCATAACTGACTACAGGCACACACTTGGCACAGAGCAGTAGTGGTATTATCCAGAAATGCTGAAGGACAGATTGGCTGGTCAGACATCTGTGTAAGTGACACCAGCTATCTGGCTAGCTGTCTGACTCATGGCAGCACAGGGTTAACTTGGCAGCTACAGTGCAGCTCTAAAAGGAATATTAACAGCATGTCCCTCAGCGCAGACTGAGAGAGAGAGAGAAAGAGAGAGAGAGCAACAGGAAAAAGGAGGACAGAGAGAAAAGGAGAGAGGGAGAAGAAGGCAAAGGAGCAAAAGGGGTGGGTGTGCGAATCCAATTTCCAGTGACAGTGCGCTCAGGATCACTGTTTCAGTGAAAGAACATATCATCTGTCAAAGTTAATGGCAGTGTCCTGGGGAAAATGAAGGAAAATAGAATGGAGACCATTCATTAAGGAGGTGAGGGGATGGGGGGAGGGGGTGTCGAATCCACCGGTCTGCTCCGCTGTCTCTCCGGGAAAATAAATATACACACAAGCCATTATTTGTGCATTTACGAGGCGGCAGTTCAGTCACGATCAAGGGCTGGTTCTCATACTACAGAGATAATATTAGCGCAGAAGCCTGAAGAGGAATCTGTGGACTCAAGCACAGAGGCATCACTGGGAATGAAGAAGTCGTCCTGGTTGCCCGGTAGGACGGCTGGCGGGCCAGCCAACAGGCCCGGCCAGCCTGTCTCTCACTCCGAGCTGTGGATGTACTCAGTGGAAGCAATTGATACCATTGTTTTATGGAGAGGAGGGTGGAGGGGGATTACGGAGCAACAATAGGGCCCTTTCACTGGAAATGTCAGCCGTCACGCCGGGGGACTGTCCGACTGGGCAGAGACACTTTTGTAAAAAGCCAAGGTACAAAATGAGTGTGGAAAATAGTATGAAACCCTGTGTGACGAGTGCAATGAAATAGTGTGACAAGGGGCCAGAGCATTCCCGTGCCAGATGGTAGAAATGCAATCTCAAAACATGGGACAACAGGCTCGCGGAAACTTTACAACACAGATCATGTGAGATCACGTCAAACAGAAACAGAAGGCTTGCAATTTTTTGTTGTTTGTGTGCACATCTTGAAGATCTACTCGTCTAATAAAAAAACAAAACAGATAAATGTGTCGATGATTTCAAGGTCTAGTACCGAAACACGCGGCAGCTTGAAACACATTCAGAATCAATAACCAGGATAATAGGTTATATGGGTCTTTAGCTCAGCCTCATTAGGAAAAAAAGAGACAAACGTGGCCTGATTCTTCAGGCAAATTAACATAGCGAGGCACCTAAAATATCACTAACGGTGATCCATTCTGGGACATTTTATCATGAGACTACACAACGCAGAGATACAAAGCTCTCTCTCGGAGTGCTTTGATAACCCCACTGGCCTTGGACCTCTTTGAAAATCTCACTCTGAAGGGTTGAGGTGAATATAAAGAGCAAGCTGAAGTGAGGTACCCTGCCGCTTTAAGGCCGGGATGAAACCGAGTTATTCTACCACTCTGACCTAATTGCTATCTCGCTCTCCTGACATGAACACTGGGAGCTGTGCACTCTGACATGTAAAGATTATTTAATACCATCAAAGCCATAAAAAGAGGAATAAAAGGAGGCAGTGCAAAAGAGGGAGGGTAGTTATATTAACCCTTGCGAGGCTGGCAGGGCCGGGCAGTCCAGGGAGCTACGTGGAAAGCAGCGGAAAGAGAATCAGTATGCAAAAGCAGGCTTGACTAACTGCAGACAGACGTGAGTGGGAGCTCCCACATCCCGACATCACAGCAGCTCCAGAACTGCCCCCTCCAAAAAAAAAAATCCCACTCGGCTTCTTCGGCTACACTGCTGGTATCGGCTCCCACCCTTCTTTTCTCTTGCTTTTCCCACACTCGACCCAGTCCCTGAGGCAATGACTACGTCACTGGGCACCACTGCCAAACCACTGTAATATCCCAATTTATTTCTACTTATTCTGACTGAGTCGGGTCTGTTTCATTTAGGTCAAGGCTGGTTTTATTAGCGTAAAGCTATACAGCTTGGTTCCACTGGACTTCAATTGTAGACGTTTCTATCTTAGGCCAGAGATTGCTGACAAACTGACCGATTTGTAATGGCAACATCAGTAAATTGTTGGGGTGCTAATTTTGAATAATACTTACTTAATAATAATTTGTACCTTGCAGCGGTGTGCCAGCTGCAGTATAGGAGCACAACAGACAACTGAGTCAACAGATCACTGCTGGGAGAGTTACTGTAGCAGCCACGGTGCTGCTTGTAGTGTCTCCACCGCACATTTTGTTTAGTTAAGCAGGTTGTCAGCTGTGTGTCTCCCGAATTAACGATAGCGCTTGTCAAACACTGTGTACCCTGCCTTTAGCTTCATGCTTGCCGGCACCATACACATATATGCTCTATCATTACAATGTGATTTTAGCAAGTTTCTCATAGACCGTGTGTGTGTGGCGGTGGGGAGTGTGGATTAGTCGGTGGCGTTATAGCAGTGACTGTAGCTGTAGCAGACAGTGTGTGTGCAGTTTATTTGTAGGTGAATAAATGCTACGAGACTACAAGCTACAACTCCTCAGCTGAAGTCTTCAGCCAACTTCCTGTATCTGTAATTTTGGCTCAGGTACTGCAACTTCTGTGGGCCTCACGTGATGCCATTGGGCCCAAAAAGACTTTTTTCCCACAGACTTCTATTGAGAAAGAGCTGTCTGTAGCTCAGCGGCTAATTTTTTTTTTTTTTGAAGTGAATCAACTTCTGTACGAACACTCTAATAGTCCTTGTTTAAATCATTAGGTGTGCGGTAATGTGCGGTCAAGCCAGCCGTCACTCTCATCTCCGTGGTCAAATTGTCTGACAACTGTAGCGCACCCATATATTGACATTTATGTTAAATGGCTTCAAACGGCCCCGATGGAGCTGATCATGGATGTTTTAAGTTAGCAGAAGTCGACACGTGTAGCTACATCAAGATTTCAAAATAATGTGTTAACAAACGGTACTGTTTATACAAAATACATATATTGAAATAATATTGACTGGATTATATTCACCAAAGGTATAAAACATTACATGTCTGTTGTAAATAAAAAAAAAATCACTAATTTGTGACGCAAATGTCTTTGATTTCTGGGTTGCTAAAAAAAACAAAATATATAATTCATGACAATGATATATCTGACTTCAAGACATCTCTGGCCACATACATGCTGAAAATCAAACATTTTTACTTTATCAAGTGTGATTTCTTTCAAAGTAAAAGTCCCTAGAAGTGTATTATTCTACTTTTTCCCGTGGTCTAGTACTAAAAAAGTAACAAAAATCACAATAAATCGTAACAATGAATCGCAATATTTCGGCACCCAAGTATCATCATAGAGTTGAATCTGGAGACAGGTGTATTGTTCCCAGCCTCAGTACATATCAAAGCAAAGTCTGAAAAGCTAGCCCACTGGTTTTTCCTATTTACAGTGACTGAAACTCTAATTCTGCTGTGTGTGTTTTCACTTCACCTACTCTAGAAAGCTACTAGCGGTTGAAAATCTGACAGCGTGTGGGTGGGCCTGGGTAGAGGTGTTTACCGTTAGGTGAGCGCTGGGTGACATCTCCAGGGTGCCCTGCCATTGTGGGGAGCGTGTCTCATCTGTCAGTGCCTGATGAGTTTGTGCAGCGCAGCCTCATGAGTCAGCTCGCCAACAACAGGGGAGCAGGCTGCTGCTGTGGCGAGGCTGTGTGTAGACCACTACAGACCAAAGGAAACCCAACCACCTGACGCACACTGAGGGCTTTTTCAGAGAAAGCTACGTCCGCTGCCAAATGTCACCAAGAAAATTTCCTCTTTGCCGCTAATAAGCAGAGTTTGCTAAATCTGCATTTTCTCCTACTCTCCCCACTACTGGTTGTTTGGGAAAGATGTTATCTTGAGACTGAGATTAAAACAATTTGCATGAATTAACAAAGTGGTGACCTATTGAGCTGTGTGGATGACACCAACATCTGATGATAATACAAGGGAGGAAAAAACACCATGTGCTTGCTCAGTAACTTGCCATGCAATATGACAAAAGGTCACTCAACATGCAAAGTCGACACTACTTTTATATCACTGCTCCACAGAAAAGTCAAAGAAAATATCAGAATCAGCTAGCAGGTTGAATGTGAACAACCCAACCAACCTTTAACAACATTAACTTATCAAGTAAGTTGTTCCACAGTGAACAAAAAAAAAAAAAAACGTCAAGCGTGACTAAATAAACTGACAGAGCTCGGAGCCACTGACTCACTACTACTGTGTTTTTAAAGAACAA
Source organism: Pterois miles (assembly GCA_947000775.1). Classification (NCBI taxonomy): domain Eukaryota; kingdom Metazoa; phylum Chordata; class Actinopteri; order Perciformes; family Scorpaenidae; genus Pterois; species Pterois miles. The sequence continues at coordinate 3,378,278 of CAMQGK010000299.1, forward strand.
AGAGGAAAATAAAATCTTTTCCAGTGTCATTCACACTTGACTTTATACTCCGTAGAGGAAGGAAAGGGACGTTGTGAGGGAGTGGGGGCAAAGCGAGTGTGTCGCTGCCACCACCATGATGACACATTTAGCGCCATGTGAAGCCGAGGCGTGCGAGGCCTTTAACTGGCACCGTTCACACGAGGAGAGACCAACTTCCTGCTGACGCTTGTCTGAGAGGGTTGAGAGTATCACAGAAAAACACAGCGCCTGCTGTGCAACAGAACACCACTGCATTTTAACAAACAAGTACAACACTGGGCAGTTTAACATACGCTTAACTTCTGGGTTTTTCAGTTTTGAACATACTGCAAGAAACAATGCTAAATCATTTCTGTTCCAGGAGGAGGCAGCATGAAAAAAACACTGCTGTCAACTATGATTTGAGGATATAATTTCTCCACAACTTTCTCAATAACTTAGATATTAAAGGGATAGTTTTGAAGTAAGGTATGAGGTACTTGTATAGTCAGTGTATTACCTACAGTAGACGTTGGTCGGCACACCCCCAGCGCAGAAGCTCTTCAGTGTACTGCTGTGATTGGGGCAGCTATCAGACAGTCCTTTCCAATAGGGAACTGAAGCCATTATATTCATCTACGCTGCCTTCAAACCTACCAGACGTCTTTGAATTAGCCGGTCAACTGCTGCCTCGATCGGTTCGTTTGCTCCTGTCATTGTGTGACTTTGGTGAATCCGAACTAACCCTTTAAAACACCAAAGTCACACAATGACAACAACAACAACAACAACTGACCGCGGTAAAGAAGAAGAAGAAGATGAACCTTTATTAATCCCCAAAGGGAAATTCAATATTTACACTCTGTTGTTAATTTTTACACAGTACATACAGACCTGAAATACATACATGTACAAACAGAACCCATATACATGCATTAATGTCAGAGTGAGGGGGCTGCTCCTGACAAGCGCCCCGAGCAGTTGGGGGTTTGGTGCCTTGCTCAAGGCCCTAAACCAGCAACCCCCCATGTTCTGTGGGGTAAAATTAACGTTTTTGTCAATGAAGTCTGGTAGAGCATATAAAGTGGCTTCAGTTCCCTGTGAAAACACTCTAAATATAACGTACACTTAATGTGATATTGATTATTTTGGCTATTTTGGCTAAAGTACGTTTTCCGTGACGGTAACTCCTGTCTTCTCCAAACTGGGACTGTACTCAGTACTGTGGGTACTACACTGATAAGTACCTCATACAACCCCACTTTAAAACACCTGAACTGTCGCTTTAAAATGAGATTTACTTATGAAATAGCAACATCATACCTTTCAGATAACCTCATTTCTAACACTGAGAACTCAGTGACGGGCATCACATGACAGCAAGGCAGCAGATTAAAACAGTTAGAATAAACGTCTAAAGGTTATTATCAAAATCATTATCATCTGTGACAGTTTATGTGACAGGACAAGTAAACAACCTAGCCCAAGCCTACCCAATTACGGCAGCGGCACAACATTAACTGTGAATCACACCTAGAGAGGAGCTGACAGGGCGGGAAAACCCTCAGAAACACCAAACTTCCCACAGAGCGTCTCTGCCTCTAATGCATCTTGCTCTGAATGTCACAGGTTGTCACAGGAAAGGGCATCTTCCTCTTCCAGCCCCACCCCACAACAAAAAATCTGCACTGCCATGTCTGCTGCAACCAGTATTACAGCATCATAAATCTGCAGCATCACGAAATATCGTTCAACAAGTCATGGCGATGCCAACTGCATAAAGTGCACAGATTATCCAAATAAAAGGAAACATTTAGGAAGCACTTGGAGCCATAAATGGAGGGTAATGCACACTGTAATCAGTGGTTTCACAAGACAACGTTTTACAAGATCACACTGATGACGTTGTGATGCTGCAGGGTATGTAACTCAAACATTATAACACAGTCCTGACATTTAATTTGTTGAGATCCAGACACCTCAAATTGCCACATTATCTTGACAGGGGTTAATCAGGGGTGTTAACAAATTAAGGGCGATATCCGTCAGTTTGCAGCGGTACTTGAAGGCACCGCTTTCAGAGGAATGCGTGTGTGTGTTTGGGTCATCAAGTTTGCAGCTCCGGCATTAGAGCACATCACAAGAATGCAGGCTGTGGTTGCCCCTCTGAGCTATGCCTGTTCATCCATTTACAGCACACCGAGGAGAGGAAGCGGGCTCCTGATGTGATCGCTATCAACAGCGAAGTACACCACGCACTCAGGCAAAGTTCACTTCCGAGCCTTAAAGTAGCCCACAGCGAAGCAATGGTGATCAAAATTAGCGAGAGCGCGGTGCCAAAAGACACATTTCTCCACATTCCGTTGTCCTGACGTTGAAAAAAAAACAAAACAAGTGGGTGCAGACAGAGCATTGCATGGTTTTAACTTCACATTTGGGCACTTTTTTTTAAATGTGAAGCACAGTTAGCTGTTAACTGACCCGAGTAAACAGCGCAGAGATGTGTCCCGTCTTTACAAGCTGACGTTACACTGAGCAGCGTTAGCTTCGCATGCTAGCCGCCCTAACAGACGTCGTATCCACTGAATGTACCGCCGCTCCGTCAAACACAGTTAGCTTTTAGCAACTCTTAGTTTCTTTTCGTAGACATTGCTTAGCAACTTGACCTGAGTTTTTCACCCCATTGTCCGTTTCGGACAGTGAACGGCGTTAAAAACGTGTCGTGCACATTTATCACCATGCGTGACGCATTCAAAACCCTCCAGGTGGAAGTGCCATCAGTTAGATACGGTACCCAAAACCTGCGTATTATAGCGGCTGAGACCTGGACGCATGCTGTCAAATGTTGACAAGCTGTCAATGGCAAGTGGATGTTAATACCTGGGACCTGTTGACTCCTCCTCCCGGTCCCCTCGGGCTGTCTCGGTGGAAGTTGAGCCGCCGCGCAGCTGTATTTCTCCGCCGCGGTACTCTTTTCAAAGTTTTCTGGCGACTCACAAACCTGCAAGCGGTGGCTCTCACGGGTCTCCAGTGACGGTAGCCCCCTCACCGGTGGACCGAAAGGTACGTTAGGAGACGGAGAGCCGCTTTCACAGAGCGGGCAAGTTTGGCACGGCTTTCGAGAAGGCAACCATTGCAGTCACGTTCTGTGGCTGTGAAACCCAACACCAGCTCCCTCTGGCCCCGCCCCGCTCCCTTCCCACGGCCGGTCCTCCAAAAAGTGGATGTCCTGCTCCCTCCAGATGTGCTCAAACGATGGGAAGTACAGTTTAGTTGCATTTTTTAATGTAATGCAACTGTCTTCCTCTGTGCTTCATGGATTAATGATCACATTACCAAAAGCACCAAATGCAATCAGATCAGTCATGTATTGAGCTATGAATGAATGAAATTTGCTACCGAGACAGGTCACACAAGAAAACAGTAAATTCAATTCAACATTTTAATAAAACAGCATTTTTTAAGTAGAGACAGTGAAAAATGTAGTTTGGCTTAGTGTATACAGTATATAATATGGACCTCATAATCTAGTTTACTTTAGGCTACTAGTTTGTTTGGATGTGATGGTGCAACTTGCGTTGCGTTCATGTGCTTACGTCGTGATGCTGCTAAGCAATTTTAATGTTACTGTCCGAACTTAGGCGCCACGGAGGCTAACAATTTAGCCAGCTAGCAAGTGAATAAAATAATGCAGGAAATACAAAGGCAGGAGAAAGATGAGGAATATCAACATTGTCCCTAGAAATATTATAAAGTTACCAAAAAAATATGACTAAAATTACAATATACTGTACAATATCAACTTATTATGCACCAATAAATGAACTTCAGTGGGCTCCACTATTTCTCACAATGTCAACTAACGTCACAAGTCGTGAACTCGGCGCTTTCAGAAACGTTCCACTTATGAGGTTGTGAATATGACATGAGGGAGGCGTTCATATGGGCCCAGCTCGTAAACACCATAAACACCAATGAGGCACATGAAGGCACCATGTGATATGATTTGCAATAACTGCAGGACAATGGAGTGTAAGTATTGTGGACTTGTGTAGTCTGAGTCTGCGTTTCAGTGCTGTTTTTTTTCTGTAATGTTATGTTATATTATTCTGTGCGAGTGTTTTTGTCTCTACCTGTTTATACTTACATTGTAAGTGTGTTTGTGGACCCCAGGAAGAATAGAGGGGATCTTAATAAACTAAACTAAAACTCACAAATACAAAAAAACTCCTTTTTCTATTCTCAGTCTGGCAGCCAAAGACTCAGTTTCTTGTGTTGCCAAAGAGCTAACTTTATACCCAACCTTTATTGTGTGGTTAAAGTCAATGGGGTCTCCAGCAGTGAATTATGTAACTTTTGATATTTTAAAAGCAATTCAACCAGCTTGCAACAGAGTGTAGTGAGCCAAAAATGTTAAAATAACTATTTTATGCAAGCCTTAAAACATGTTGGCAAAACATACAAATATTTTACTTTTGCAAGGAAAATTGCATTCTGAATATAATGCATTTATTATACACCTACTGAGATCTAGACATGAGATCTTATATGCTGCACATTTCAGACTGTTGTAATAATAACTACATCTTTAATCAATTATGCATGATGGAGTTTTTCTTATAGCACTTTTCCCTATTTTGCCAAGCCTTAAAGTAGGCAGAACGTTTTTGGCATCAGTGGGCAAAAATGTTATAATAACTTTTCAGCATGTTGTAATTCAAGTGTCCTGAGACAAAACTAGACTTCTGCACCTCGTCTTGTCTGTTTTCAGGCTTTACATAATGTAACCCGGGACGGGAGACTTTGGCCAATCACAGGTCATTTTAAAGAGAGAGCGTTCCTATTGGCTGTGCTCTGGCTGGTGGGCAGTGCTTGGTATTTCCTCAACTGATCTCAACATGGCTGCCAGGTCACAAACTTTCTCATTTTACAGCTAAATAATAACAACAAGATATTTTTTGAAAACATGTGAGGAGAGAGATAGTCATTACAGTAACAGAATATTGATCCATATTTGATCAGCGCTGCCTAGTTTGACCGATACCAGACTCCAGCTTGTCTCTGATTGGCTGTTTTCCTCCAATCTATGAAATCTTGCAGATGCCATTAGCAGCACTGGAGTACACAGAGGAACATGATTTTTTTTGAGATTACCAGTCTCATGCAGTACTGTCAGGATATAGTGACCGATTTGTAAAAATAACATTTTTTAATCGTATTTGCTCCATTTCTACCCACTGCAGCTTTAACTGAGATGAATAACAACTTGTATGCTGCACATTTCAGGCTGTTGTAATAATAATGCTTCACCCCCAAACTACATCTTTAATCAATCATGCATGTTTTAGTTTCTCTTAAGCACTTTTCCCTATTTTGCCAAGCTTTAAAAGCTCAAATCAACTTATAAAGTGTCAGCACTATATCATCGCTGTGGGACACCAGAGAAACTTGAGAATTGTCTGATTTTATTCAAATATGCATCATTTGTATGAAACTTTAAACAATCTGGCCTTTGCTCCGTTGCGTGACTGTGCCTCCCTGTCCTGCTGTGAACACCATTAGAGGCTCTAAAATATCCTCCATCACAGATTGTACTGTACCCTTTTGTCACACTGCATTTGGGCAGTCAGCTCCTTCTGTTAAACCCAGCACTCAGAGGAGCTCTCTGCCAGATCACATAAAGAGCTGCAGCTCTTTTTTATATGTAAAGTCAAATTATACATCAACAACCCAGCTATGTGCTCACTGACTCCCACTTCTATACTAAACGCTGTCTGATTTTTAAAAGTTTCTATAATCGATGTGCATCATACAGTATGTGATGTTGTGAATGTCTGTTATTACTCATTTTTTATGACGGACGCATGTTTTTAATTGTGCCTGCATGTGTAAATTAGAGTTTGGCTTGTTGTAACAACTGATACAATTTATATGATGCTGTACATGACTCATTACAGAAATTAAATAAAATGAACCAATAAAGCTCACAAACCAAATTGTTTCTGTAATATGTAAGCAGTTGTTGAAGACAAAACTAGTGTGTGTGGGTATGCATATACATATGGTTCAAATTCATTGGTAGCATTTGTTATTTAATTGTTTACAGCTCACTTTTATTTATATTGCTAATTAAAAATGGTTTCGTTTTTTCAGAACTGATGAGACAAGTGGTCATTTTTTTTAGAGAAAACTGGTATTTGTCTTTATTTTCTACAGTGTGTATGTAAATAATTAGTTAATCAATTGTTATTATTATTATAAAGAATAATTTGATTAATAAGTAAAATAACTGTTATTTGCAACATTGGAGACTACACTGGTTTTATAAAATTATCCAACCAAAAAACACCCAGCCGAGTGTTACTAACTCTTCTCCAATGAAAGTAACTAGCAGCACTATAGCTCCTGGTTCAAGTCTCTACACCCTCCAACTCCGCTTGTAGTCACACCCATAGCTCAGTGAAGCACCTTTCTTTTGGGTGGAAGGCAAAATACAGTACGATAAGCTACAAGCATCAGGACAAACTTCCCTCTCTTTGGAAAGGAAATAAATAAATATCAGAATCAGAAACAATTTATTGATTGGGGATAAACTGAGTTACATTTTGCTCTCAGTCTAGAATAGAAATTCACAGTATATAAGTAGTATTATATAATATATACAATTGACTGCATTCAGATCGAATTTATTGACTGCTGTCAGGATGTAATGACAATTTCAACAAAATATTTGAACAAAAAATGTTTCTAAAATATTTACCTTAATGTTCACATACTCAGGTGTGTGTATATGTGTGCACACAGGTGTGGATACAGTAGCAGGTGCATAGAGGTGCATGCATCTGTGTGTGTTTGCGTGCGAAGGAGTTGTGTGCCGAGGTAAAGCACATCAGGTTCCCCGTCTCTCCGATACGACTGCTGCACTCAAACAGCTTTCTGCCCCAAAAAGCAAAGTTTTGTGACAGGTGGCAGACGCGAAACCCCTTGTCCCATATGATTGGACAAAAGGCCACAAGACAGCTAGTGACACACTTTGCCTCCACCGCGTTTACCATCTCGGCCACTTTTCATCTTTTCCTGGGAGCGCTGACACTGCTACAGAGAGAGAGTGCGAGTGACAGTATCCTCCTTGTTTCCCCTGTTGCCTTTAAGGCTTTCTTATACAAAAGCTGTGAGTGGCACTAAGCTGTGTCAGTTGTCACACATCAGCACACTAGCGAGGAATGCAGTGGGGGGGCGGGGTGGGGGGCTGGTTGTGACACGGGACACACAGGCATGCGAGCAGCCATGGACTGAGGCAGTCATCAGATGCTAAAAGTATGTGCTGGTGGAAGTAGCTGCTGTCATAACAGAATAGTTGAAGAGCACAAACTGTCTTATTTCACTGCCATCTGACAGGTGGAGCTGGGGCCCAGCATATGTGTGTATAGCATGTGTTCCTGCAGACTGGATGGGCTCGTTCACTAAACTGCAGTGTGGGGATTTGTATTGTGTAGCGTTGTGTTTCCTCTACATATCTCGAGGTTGGATCGTAAGGCCTCTGGGGTCTCCTAAGCCCAGCTGCATCCTCCACTTGTAGCCCGGTCTACACTGGAAGTTACTGCACTTGAATCTTAATGGCTTACTGGCCCAGTACAGCTCCTTGTTATACTCAGATACAGATATAGAGTACATTTGAGCATGTACTGTACAAAGATGAGGACATGTCAAGCATGGTGAAAAGTCATGTGACGTATGTTCCATTTCATGCTTTACATAGCCTCCCTGTGTGCAAGCAAAGCCTTCAGCACGTCAGGCTCGACACAGCAGCTTGGAAGGCATTCGCTTTGTGTCTGGCTACTGTACGGAGACAGAAAATCAGAATTTGGACATGCTTGGAAGATCCAAGATTTATAATGCCGCCCTCTCCATTTTAAAGACTTTCAAAGAGACAAGCCTGAGACTGACATGATGGATTATGTACAGTATGTACACAGAACGTCTGTCTATGCTTTTGGTTGACCATTTACCCCGACTAGTGATCTACCAATGGTTCCCAAGCTGAGGGTCATAATCTCCCAAGGGGCCCAGACAATGTATTAGGGGGTCCCGACTTGAGTAACTGTCCTCTTTGCAGCTTTTTGTCATAGGTTAGATCATTTTACCAATTTAGTCCTCTTAAAATGATCCAAGGGAAATAAAATCATAATGGGTCACAAGTAGACATTGCTTTGTTTTGTTCATAGTTTGACATTTTAGGAAATGTGTCGATTAGCTGTCTTGTTGTGAGTTAGACAAAAAGACTGATACCACTTTAATTTATGTATATGGTAAATATGAAACCACAGCTAACAGCTGGTTAGCTTAGCATAAAAAAATCCACCTACCAGTACTGCTACCCAGCATGTAATATCTTATTTGTGTAAATGTAAAAATCAAACATTTTGGTAATGTGCCGGACTATTTTTTTGGCCCAGAGCACTTCCTGGATTGTCTGCTGGAACAAGGAGGCAAATGTTACATTTCGACAGAGTAGCTGTTTACCCTTGTTTCCAGTCTTTATGCTAAGCTAAGCTAACTAGCTGTTGAATGTAGCGTCATATTTACCAAACAGAAATGTAAGACTGCAAATAAAATGTTCTTCCTTTAATGGTGCAGTGTGTTGGATTTGGCAACATCTAACAGTGTGGTTGCAGATTGCAAAACATAATGATTCGTAGTTTCAGGCGATTGTACACTAATGAAAACGTTAGGAATATTATATTGCATTTCTGCTAGTAGATCCCCCTATTTGTTACACACTACCCCTTTAATACAGACACACTCTGAGATGTTTTATGAGGTACAACATCTACTTTTTACAGTGGCCTCACAGAGCTGCATTGATCCTGTGATCGCCTCCTATGAAAACCATAACGTAGAATATTCCCCATAGATGGTCGTTGTTACAGGACTGTAGTGGAGCGTCTCTCCCGTGTTTCATTTTACAAGGCACCTGGTGAGCCCCTTGGCAGGTGCTCAGTTTCCGCCTTAAAACGTCGGCTGCCTATTTACTGTCCACTGTGAAAATCCCGTGCTATTTCCAAAGTGTGGTAACATTAGCCAGCCTGGTCGGTGCTTTCACCCCCAGCGTGGGGCCACATACCACATGTCATGGCCTGGTTCGCAGAGAAAAAGAGAGGGTGGCGGAGACAGGCAGGGGGCCCCCCTCCTCTGGTGTCACCCACACCCAACAGAAACATTTCCAGGTCCCCAAATGTCAGCGGACAATTACAGTGAGGCGTCTAATGCACCGGAGCAACATGAGAGCCCAGAGGCCTGACGTCAGAGAGGCCGGCAGTCTACCAGCCTTTCTTGGGTACACATTAGGTGTAAGAGAGAGGACCACGAAGGTGCTAAGGCTTGTTGGTCAATCACCATCCATAGTCCTTTGGCTTTTAATTCATCCAGCCTTCTGCTGCTTTCTTAAAACCACATATTTACTTGGAACTCCCGGCAGCCAGCCATTCATCACTCCGCGACTCCCCCTTTATTAGCTTGTCATCCACACTGGAGTCTAATGGTGAAACCGTCAAGCAGCCACCATAGAAAACACTTCATGACGGCTGAAGGTTAGACGATTGGGCTTAGTAAAAGAGCCCTTCTGCATATATCACAAATAAAGATGAAGATATCACACCACTTCAACGCTCAGAAGAATCCACCCCTGCCAGGAGCACAGTGTGCCACCCGTGTCTGCAAGTGTGTCGGGACAGGCGCGCTGAAAAGCTACATAGCTTTCTCGTTGGTTGACTTCATGGTGCTAGGTTGTGAAGAATAAAGAGCAAGGGGGGAGAAAGCGAGTGCAGATGAGATTGTATCAGCCGCATGGAAACAGTTAGTTGAGCCCCAAAGCCTCCTTTGAACTGCAAGAAATGGCAAGAAACAGCTTTCAGTCAGAGCACGTTCAAATAACATGCCACCAACATGCAAGGGGACGCCGAAATTTCCACAGCACCGGTGCTGCCACACACAGACAGCTCTGCAAACCCACCCACGTCCCTATCTAATCTCACCTGCAAGAGAGAAAACCCATTATACAGTTTAATGTTCTCTTTCTCATTTTTTTCCCCTCCTGGCGAAAAAAAAAAAAAAAAAAAAGATGATTTTTCAAACCTCTGACAGCCGAGCCTTTCGCAGGATTTAGTCCATCTGAAAACATGTGGTAAGCCTTGTGGAATGTTTCAAATGATTCCCAGATGTGGGCCGCAGACAGGTTTAACCCATTCTTTTCCCGCTACAGTGGCGGGGAGGACGTCTAAAGAAGGGCCTCGCTGGGAGACAGCCTGAGCAATATCACAAAAAAAAAAAAACTTTTATCCCTCTCCGTCAATTTTTGTTACTTTCAAAGCATTAGAGCTCACTGAACTGTGGCTTAATGTAATTTGCCGTAAAGCTAAAAATGGAAGTCCTTTTATGCTGCATTACCCAAGAATAAAGAACGCGTGAGCGCTGCTTTTTTCCAGATGACTCAGCAATCGCAAGGACCTGGCAAAGTTAAGGAAAACACCTTTGGGGACAATCCATATTCCCGACATGGTTAACTTCTCTCTGCATTGCTCAACAGACTGTTTTCTTGGCTTTTTCCCCCTCCTCCCTGCAAAGCAACCTGCAACAAAGCACGTTTCTTGTGTATCAGCTCGAGCAACGTCACTCCGGGGCAGAGAGAGCTTTGCTGATGCCATATAAAAGAAAAACAAGACTTGAGCTTACTTAATGCTTCACTTGAACCTCATCATCGTTGTTTACATGGTTCGATTAAGCCGGGACTCAAAATGGGGGTTGCTGGATCGTTTTTATGAAGGACGTTGCTGTAACACTCCCAAAGATGGCGGTTTTGATGAGATAGGGAGGGAGGTAACAGCAGAGCCAAACTACTAAACGGGGTGGAGAGTGAGCTGCTTGATATCCTATGAGCAACAAACTCAAGTGACCCCATTCCCCTGTTCCCCCTCTCTATCTTCAGCTCTGTCGTTCCCTCCCTCCACCTCTTTCTTTCCCTCCTTCCCTCCATACTTCCCCCTCTCTCACCAGCCTAGCCAACTGTGAAGCAGTTGTCCAACACGCCCGTCAGCCAAAACGTTGGACTGAGTCCCATTATACACAATCATAACAGACAGAAAGCAGACAACTGATAGAATTGCACAAATATTGTGGGCAGAGGAGAGCGGCAGGCCGTCACTCTCTGGCAACGAGTTGGTGAGCAAGTAGAGAAAGGTAGAGGAGAAAGAGGGAATAGTGAGGCACTTAGCAGGATACCATAGGCCATATGAGGCCAGAGCAGGCTGGGAAAGATTGTTACTGCTTTGAGCTTCCACATGTGAATGCACCGCAAAACCCCCTCTCCCTTTTTTTTTATGCCTCCCTCCCACAAGCCTCCCTAAGGAAAGACCAGCGTATTAAAAGAAGCACAAACAACTGCCAACTCTGAATTCTGCTTTTTATTTCTGAAGGGGAATCAAGCGTGCTTTTTGCTGCCTTAGCTGTGCAGTGTTGCAAGCAGTCTGATGCTCTGGTCACCCATTAAGACAGAACATGCTTTTTAGGCCTGGGACTACGTCCAGAGGGGATTAGGTTAAATGCGCGAGAGGGTCATATTTGTGTACCTTTAATTTCAAACTCTTCCCATCAAATATCCGCTGTTCTTATTATCACATAGAGGAGGGGAAATATGCATGAGAAGCATTCAACATCAAGTGCCGGATAGCAAAACTAAGACCGCAACCACTGTAACTTCAAGGTCAGGGGTTAAGTTAAAGAAATATTTTTACATTTTGGGTTAAACATAAGTCATATGTGCCATTTTCATGTCTGTGTATTAAAGGAACAGTGTGCAGGATTCAGCGACATCTAGTGGTGTGGTTTCAGATTGCAACCGAGTACCCTTCCGTTCACTCCTCCCTTTCCAAGACTGCGATAACGTGAACCGCTGAGGGCAAAACCATGGTAACGCTGTCTGACTCACTCTGAAACCATGCACACAAGAATATCACTACTTTGAGAGCAGCGAAGGTCAGACAGCACCTGGCGGTACCACAGTTTTGCACCATGTGGCTCACATTACCGCAGTTTCACATGTTCTGGGCGACTGTAGAAACATGGTAGAGCAACATGGCGGACTCTGCGTAGATGACCCACTCCTTATGTCGATATGAAGGGCTCATCCTAAGCTAACGAAAACGTGATTCTTAGTTTCAGGTGATTATAGACTAATGAAAACATTGTTATGAATACTGTAATCCATCCAATAGATTCTGTTACACACTGTTTCCTTAAGTATGAAGCTAGAGCTGGGAGTTATTACCTTAGCTTAACATACGGCTGAAAGCACGGGGCAACACCTAGCCTGGCTAATCTCAAAATTCACAAACACACCTATCAGCACCTCTAAATCTAACTAATTAACACATTCAAATCACTGTGAGGTTACCGGGCAACCAGAAGAGACTCCAGGAAGTCACTGCACCCAGCTACTGGTGCCAAGAAATTGTTTCAGTGCATAACGTCATGTTTTGTGTGCATTTTAAATTAATGAGGCACATTAATTTCTGAGCTTTAAATGAGCTTGTAGGCAGATTTATTAACCTTGGAGTCTTTATGCTAAGCTAAGCTAACAGTCTTCTACCTGTAGTTACTGTACTGACATGAAACTGGCAAAGAAAATGAGTATATTTTGCAAAATATTGAAGCATTCCTTTAAAGCTAGCTTCTAAGCCAAACAAAAGTGTCTTATGCTGATGTCATGTCATGCAACATGAAGGAGACTTCCTACCTGGCAGCCTCCATACTGCACAGTGCCTTTATACGTACACATAAGATTACGCTACACCCCTATCCTTCCCGCTGCGTCTCCCATTTTGGATCGTCGGGGTGCCGGTCGCCAACATGTTCCCCTTCCCAGCATCTCATCAGAGGAAACCCAGAGAGTATGTCCCTTTAATTAGACCGCCCGTGAAAATAATGGCGCATTAATGACATTTCTATGGAGGCCAATGAGCTGGAACAACAGAGGAAAGACTAAATCACAAATCAATTCCAACAAATGTAATTAAGGTTTAATTAGCCTCCAGGGTGTCACTGGAATGCCACAGAGGGGATGATGTGGAGGATGAGAGAAAGAGAGGGGAAGTGAAAGAGAAATTTAGAGAAAGTGAGATCGTCATGGGTCACAAAAGCAACGTCCGCTCTTTAACCTGCTGCATGTAACGATCATAAACGACATGCTGTATTCATTGCGCATCACGCTTTGACTTAATGCTCTCGAGGCTTTGATTAAAGTCATAAGAAACGCTAGCTTCTGTATGCTAAAAGTGTGGTTCTTGGCACGTGCCTGGGCGGTTTTAAAGGGCAGGGCTGATTTAAAGGCAACACTTCCAGTGTGGAGCCACACACTCAGCGTTGGGTAGAGAAGTGCTAATTCTCTATAAAAACAGCAGCGTGTACGGTTAAGCCCAGCAACATTCTGGTGTTAAAAAGAAAGGAAGGAGGGAGGGAGGGAGAGAAAAAAAAACAACAGAGGGGTGAAAAAAAAAAGAAATGCATAAACCACAGGGAGGCTTGGAGAGGACTGGCCTGCCTCGCTGGATGCCAGATCACACAAACACAGACTCTCGCGCCAATAAATGAGCTTCATAAACTGCAATTAAAACCCTGGGCACTAATTTAGTGGAAATGGCAGCCTGTAAAAAGCGAAGAGTGTTAAGAGAAAGGAGGAGAAAAGGGGAGACTTTTTTTTTTCCTTTCTCTTTTTTTTCATCCTTTGCATTAATGCAAAACACACCACACTTATACTTTTTCCTGGCTTGTACCACACACGGACACAGTGAGTTACTCACTTTAACGCAGGGAAGCGCACACACAAATACCTCTCGCAACAGCCGTCCAGGAAGGTAGGTCTGTCATATCAGAGGGGGGGGGGGGGGGGGGGGGGCACTGGACACGGCTGATGGGAGACATCTGCCCGGGCCGCCTGTCTATCAGGGTCAAAAGACTATTGAATGAGGTGTCAGCATTGTGATAAAACAGCCCAGATACACATGCACATGCACACTAAAACATACAAGGTGCAGGGAGAGAAAGAACCCACTCTATAAACACACACATCCCACCACCCAGCTGTCAGCTCAGTCTAAACCACACTTGATATGCTTGTGAGGTCCATGTGTATGTTACACTAACAGTAAACACGGCTGTAATTGGGGCTGAGCGCTCATGTCATGTTAGATGATGCTGTTAAAGGCCCTCGGTCGCTGCGGTGCGGAGTGACAGTGGAGCATCACAGGCTGGTAAACAGTGTGACCGGTGGTGCAGCCGCTGCGTGTGAATTCCTCGTAAACCAGCAGCAGCTATTCCTTCACACAGGATGGGTGGTTTCTTCCTGGTTAAGATTACCGCTGAGTATCGTCTGACCTTGAGCTGGCTCGTCTTCCTCCTCCTTTAAGGCTGATCGTAAGCTGGAGCTTTAAATGTTATTCATGGAACTTGCATAGTCAACTTCTTCAAATGTCAGGGAAAAAAATGGCAAAATACCACAGTAATGTCAATAAAAGAACGCTCCCATATCTGTGTAGCCACAGATACAAAAGCAGTGCAGTTAGCTTTTACAAATGTCTTGTGCTTATGTGGAAATAATATCTGAGCAGTGTTTTTTTTATTTTCCATAGTCCCCAAACACACACCAGTGGTCTCGTCCCTACAGGCCTGCAGCATATCCCTGCTAAAGCTGGAACTAAGTAAGCATCGTCCAATGCCATGTTGCCTTTTTTTTTTTTAATTGCTTATTGATTACCATGTCGTGCTGTGACAAAAACAGGGGAAACAACAGAGGACAACCTGGAAGTGGTGAGAATTTAGGGGCATAATGCTTGGCTGAGCAGGAGACGGTCTCAGAGGGGGGCAAGCATAAAGTAAACTCCGCTGGAGAGTAAATAAAGAGGATTTTAAAAAAAACTGCACTGGCTCACAGAAGGGGTTCCAGTTTGAAAAGCAAGAGCCGCCGTCTGGGCATCGAGTATGTCTCTCTCTCTGCAAAAGAGAAAAACAACACGAGCTTGGCGACGGAAGTTTGAGGTTTAGGCTTTTTATCACCACCCGAATCCTCTGCTCTCTGCATCTTTTGGGCTTCCTGTGTAAGTCACCATCACACTGATGTGCCCTTGATGACTCTCTGCACAAGTAGCGACACAGCTCACTTTCAGGGACATGGAAAAAAGCAGTATTAAAAGGGTAATCTTAATAAATTAATACAATATGTTGTATGAGCAGAACTGTCAGATTAGTCAAATCTAGGTTTCTGTTATGAAAACTTGGTGTTTTTTAGATCAAAGGTTAGAGTAGATAATCATCAGATCGCATATTTTCAACACCCTCGATCAAGAAATGAGTCATTCTTAATGAAAAAAAAAAACACTCATCCCGACAGTAGTGTATCACTGATCATTACTGATAAAGATTTAGTGCTGAAGATTTGAAGTGACTTCTTCATATTTAGATGATTTATTAATACACACAGACTTCAGTCAGTAGTTTTGGTCTCAATATAGGCTCTCTGACTCACTGTCCCTGTGAGTCATCGCGTGCAGGCAGGCAAATGGGAAATGATACCCACATATAATGATCAGTCGGGATCAGATGTTGCTCATCTGTGACTCCTGCTGCTTTCCCAGGGCTACAAGTAGCTGCACATAGACTGACAGAGGCAGACAGCGAGGAGTGACCGTAATCCTCAAATGTCTCCCTGTGATCCATAAGGAACCTGCTGCTGATCTGATCCAAATGAGGCGGAGAAGGAAAACTCGTCTCTTGATCTCTCTGCAAGACAAAAAAACAAAAGGAGACCACAGCAGTTCAATGGCAATCTTTCATAGCCATGTGCCTGGGTACATATAACAGCAAAAAAAAAATGTCTTCATCTGAGCACATGTACAAAGTACAAATGGGGGGGGGTGTCTGTAGGGAGTGGCCTGGGAACCGGAGGGTCACCGGTTCAAGTCCCGACATGGACCAAAAACTGAGTGTGAACTGGTAGGGAAAAATGTCTTTATCTGTTCAGCACATGTACAAAGTACAATAAATAATGTTTTCTTTTGCAGTTGTCCCACAAACATATCTATGAAGTACCTCATGTGACACCACTCTGTGCCATGTGCAATAATCTGAATTAGCCTCTAAATGAAGACTTCCCCTGCAGTTATAGTTTGATTGCTCCGATAACAGTACTTGAAAGTGGTCTACCAGTGAGGTTACCAGCTTACCAGGGAATTTGTTCTACATTGGCAGGAAAATAAACCAGAGGAGCTGTTTATAGGCTCTCATTCAAACTTGGAGCCAATCTTTGGAAAGTCCCACCTTTTTTATAAACCAGAGTTCTCCACTAAGAGGAGATGGATTAGGTTCTGTCCAGAAGGTAACTCACAAATTGTGAAACTCTTGCAAGAGGGTTAAGGTTAGGTACTGACCTTGAGTAGGAAAGGTTAGACATTGATCTCGAAGGGTTAAAGTTAGACATTGACTTTGAATACTTAAGGTTAGGCACTGACCTCAAATGATTAAGGTTAGGTATTGATCTTGATGGGTTAAGGTTAGATATTGAAGAAGAAGAAGAAGAAGAAGATATTCCTTTATTTGTCCCGCAATGGGGAAATTCAATTTTTACACTCTGTTGTTTTTACTTATACACGGTACATGCAGACCCGAGACACACACATGCACATATATATGCAACAATGGAGAGATGTCAGAGTGAGGGGGCTGCTCCTGACAAGCGCCCCGAGCAGTTGGGGGTTTGGTGCCTTGCTCAGGGGCCTTGAGTAGTTAAGGTTAGGCACTGACCTTGAATAGTTAAGGTTAGGCACTGACCTTAAATGATTAAGGTTATGTATTGATCTTGAGTAGTTAAGGTTAGATGTTGACCTTGAAAAGTTAAAGTTGGGCATGGACCTTGAATGATTAAGGTTAGGCATTGACCTTGAGTAGTTAAGGGTTAGATATTGACCATGAATAGTTAAGGTTAGGCACTGACCTTGAATGATGAAGGTTAGGTAATGATCTTGAATAGTTAAGGTTAGGCATTGATCTTGAATAGTTAAGGTTAGATATTGATCTTGAAGGGTTAAGGTTAGATATTGACCATGAATAGTTAAGGTTAGGTATTGACCTTGAGTAGTTAAGGTTAGATGTTGACCATGAATAGTTAAGGTTAGGCATTGACTTTGAATAATTACGGTTAGGATATTTCGTCAGGCAGCGACTCTCCTGAGGGTTTCAAGACTCGGCCGATGGACAAAAGGAAAACATCGTCAGGGTGGAACAGTGGCGTGTGTCCATGTTGATTCAAACGAGTCTGAGCCACGTATTGTGCCAGAGCTGATTAGACAGTGCAGTTTAATAAGTGCTAACCTATAGCGATGTTAGGAGGAGGCTGTAAAAACAATCAGGGATTATCACACCCGCCACAGGGCACACGGGAGCAGCAGAGGCAGGCGTGACTGTTGCATCTGGCACTGGCCAGATGTGTTGGGGAGCTCAGTGACAGGCACAGATTAAGGTCGCACTGTCCTGGTTGGATTAGCGCCAGGCGCTACATGATGCTAATGGCCTGGCAGTGCCCGGCAGAGTGAAGGCATAGGTAGGCTGGCAGATGTCGACACGAGGCTTTTATGTTAGTGCCCCGGCCTCTACCTCCCTCCACTCGGCTTCCTGGTCCCTCTGCAAGCCAACTTTACTCTAGCCAATCAGATGAGCAGCTTGGTGGCAGCAGCAGCAGCACCCAAGGGTCCCAATCCTTTGATTCAATGGTGGATACAGCACTGGCCTTCTCTCTATCTTACTTTGTGTATATCTTTTGTCTCATTTGACTTACAAAATAAATGTTTTATACTGTGCAGGTGTTACATGCAGCCTCTAGGAGCAGGTAGGTAAAGGCACTGATGATGGAGTGGAGCAGAAATAACAGTATATACTGTTTTTGTAAGACTGTTGTTGCGTCTGACCCCAGAGCTGGATAGAGAAAAAACAGAAAAGAATGAAACATAGTGAAATATGCAACTCAGCTGAACACAATGCAACGCAAGTCATTGCAATGCAACACAGTGCTTTCCCTGTTGCTGTTTACCAACAACATCATTGCATTATGTTTGTCCTTGTCTTATTATCTTCCAAATGAAACTATACAGTGCAGTGCATCATATAATAAAACAGATTGTTTGGGCTATAGTGCATTGTTTTTTTTTCCCCATTTGATACTGTCTATAAAATGTCAGAAAATGTCCATCACAAGTTCCCAGAGCCCAAGCTGAGTTCTTGAAATTGCTTGTTTTATCAGCCTGACAGACTGCAGAAATACCCGAAGATATTACAGTGTACGATATATTAAAAAAAAGCAAGAAACATGTTTCAGAAGCTGGAGCCAGCAAATATTTGGCATTTTTGTTTGATAAATTCCATGAACCGACCAAAACCAACAATATGCTGGTCCGTCCCTCCTTTTTCAAATGCTCAGTAATTTCCTAAAACAGCTGGGCATTGTAGTTTTTAGAAAATGATACTCAAACAGGAGTAAAAAGTGCATTTGTTGGGGGCTATTTTTAGCAGTGGATTAATGCACATCTTGTGTGTTGTCACACTGTGTATATGTGACTGAAAATACACTACAGTCCTTCTTGACCCTGTCGGCACGACTGATATTACTTTGAAGGAAGTCATCCTCTCCTCCATCCCATGAGATGGTTCAGAGATAGTTCTTCATTTTAATAAACTAGAAAAGATTAACAGTAACATTTTTAAGTTATGGCAACCTCTTCAACCACAGAGAGACACTGCACTTTCAGAGCGTACCTCAGTTAAGCTGGCTGTGTTTATAATTATTTTTTTATTATTTTAATTCTGTTGTTTTGATCACCCAATAATATATATATGTGTAGGGTAACATTTAATTTTACAGGTCGATAAATTTCTTGGTAATTAAGTGAAAATTGGCAAGTAACCCATTTAAATTACTGCCAAATTAGCCCAATATTTGCCTCAAAATTGATCAAACATGACTTTCTTATAAACATGATTTAATAGTTATATACTAAAATAGCATATAATGGTTAAAATGAGGCCCTTAGGCTTGAGAAGCGGCTGTGCGCTGCTCTTCATCGGAGGTGGAAAATGAAAACTTGTTGTCTACACAAATGTAACCTGATAACTGATGGAATGATTCAGGGAGTTTTTAAAGAAATTTCAAATTTATTTGCTAATTATTAATTATTTACCAACAGACATGGAAATAAAGCATGTCAATTAACTTTGTATTCTTTTCTTGGAAATGTATTAAATAAATTACCAGCAACTGGAAAATAGCAGAATATATACAGTATTTGTTTATTTATGAATTTATTTATTTCTCCATTTCTATGTATATGTCTTGTTTGTCAGTACTGCTATTATAAGCATATGCTATTATTTCTATATGCAATATATGGTTAAAAACATGTAACAACTTGAGTATCTTCTGTTTACAATGGATGAATACCAATAAATAGAATTGAAATAAAAAATAGTAATAACATTAACTACAGTCCGTGTTTCATGGTAATGTGTCACCCAGTACAACGACGTGGCTCGTGTTTTTAATATTCTTTTGACAAATCAGCATCGGTGATATCCTTTAAAGTATTAATTATCAAATTTCTTATTGTTTTAGCACCACATAATATCATCCAGCAGAGGAGCAGCTAACTGGTAACAGAGGAGGACAGTGAAGGCAGCAAAGCGGACAGTGAACTGGCCGAGCAGGCAGGCGAGCTCCTCGGGGGAATGGCTGGAAACGGCAACTTGAGTCCACATTTCTAGACAGTGACTGGCCTAGTTTCAGGAAGACAGTCCATGATCTCAGTCTCTCTCTCTCTCTCTCTCTCTCTCTCTCTCTTTCTATTCTGTCTCTCTCGTCACCACCACAGCAGAGCAACAAATCATGCAAAGTTAACATCAGAGTTGGCTCTCAAAGGTCACTGGATCTCTCAGTTGAGCCGAACCAGTGAGTTTTAGAGGCTGGATATCATTACTTTTTTTTTTGGAGGGGGTTATTTATCCTCCCCTCCCTCATCCGCTGACCTACCGCCCCTCCATCTACTCATCTCATTATTTTTTGATATCCCCTCCTTTCCCATCCCTCTATATCCCTCCCTCTCACATCCTCTGTTGTCCTCTGTTTTAAGGACATAGACTCGTTGGAGTGGAAACCCGGCCTGTCGCTTGATATTATTGCCAACATAGGACCAGTGGAGTGACGCAAGGTGTCCGGAGCTCAAAATAAAAAAATAAAAAAAAAATAAATCCTAAAACAGACATTAGCTCTTTGTCTTTCAGTCTCACTTCTCCGGCAATCCTTACCTCATCCCTGCAGGACGAGAACAAGCACAAAAGAGAGAGAGAAAGGAAATGTGGAAGACAAGTGGATAGCTCGGCCGGTAATAGGGAGGAAGGGCAGAACATGAGAGAAAGAAAGAGTCTTTGGAGCGAACTGTAATCCAATAACAGGTCTTGTGAAAAGACAAGCTGACCATAAAAACTCCAGAGAGGTTACGTGGGGACTTTTAGGCAGATATTTATAGAGCATGTCCAGTTGGCAGCAGAGGATGATGGGACAGAGGAGGGCAAGAGGAGGAGAGGACAACAGGTTTGTTCATTTGTTAATCCCCAAAGCCCCCCCACCTCCAATGAGTTCATCCCAATCTTTCGCTCTATTGGAAAACCACCTTCCCCCCACGACACTGTGATAAGATTTCCCTGGAGAGAGTCAGATGGTACCACTCCACCCCCTCCTCCTCTTTACCTCCCTTTCCTCTCCTTTTTTCCTGTTTTAACCTTCCTCTCCTCTTCCTCTCTTGCCATCATATCACTCATTCCCACGGCACTGACGTGTGAAGAGCACCGGGAAGGGGGCGGAGGGGGGACCTCCGCCGAGGGGCCTCTTAAGTATTCAAGGTCACCCACTTGACAAAGTGAACGCCGCGGCGCGTGGAGTGTTTCACAAGGCATGTGATGTTTTGTAATATTTGATGCGCTTCCCTGCAAATCTGATAGTGTGCTCTTGCGTGTGTGCTTGCGAAACAGGATGACCTGTGGACAGGGTGTGTCCTAGCAATGACAGTGTTTACACTCTTTTCAGATTATCTGTTCCAGCATCATCAGCCGAGTGGACTCGTATGGGTTTGGTTTGTTAAATCTGCATGTTATCACACACACGCATCTGACGTCTGGTGAAAACCTTGTATCTCCAAGTTGACGGCTTTCCAGGAAGGAAACTGGTTTTAGCTTGATAGCGGCATCATTCTGAGTTGACTTCTTCTTGAAAGAGTTTCATAAACCCAGAGATTAGAGGGTATTTCTCAACCATGTGATAGTGATAGCTACAATGTCCCTGGTTCATTTCCAGAGATGGACCTTTGTCAATCCCCCCTCTCTCCCCCCTCAGCCCCCATTTCCTGTCTGCTAATAATCTTTAAAAAACTCTAAAATCAGTTTTCAACTGACTTTGACTATTTTAATCTGCTCTGTTTTGGGCTAAACGTGCATCTCAACAGCAAAAACCAAATGCGATGATGCAATAAGAAACAAGCTGCTATCTATCAAGCGTGATGGAAGCGATAGAGGACTCACTCACACTTATTTCGACACACATTGTGACCGACAGTGATGTACGGTCTTGCGGCCATCAGCCAAGCTAACATTGATCAGGACTGGCTGCCAGCGCGCCATCAGATCAATCATGTCCATTGATCCAACACCATGGGAAGAATGTGAGTATATATTGGGGGAATGTTTTGTTGGTGCAGGCTGTAAATAATATGATGTTACTGTAAGGTTAAATTTAGAGGGATATCTATGCTGATTAATAAAGTTTAGGAAAAAAATATATGCTGCATTCAGCTTATTTTGTACAAAAGCAGTCCCCTTCATTAATATCAATAATACAAATATCATAATGTCAGACAGCTCAAAACCCTGAGGCCCTTCATCACAAAGAAGAGGGGATGAATGGGAGACCGAACTTGCACAAAATTTTGGCGATGAAAAACTGGCATAGCCATTTTCAAAGGGGTCCCCCTGATGTCTGAAGTCAAGATATGTGAATGAAAATGGGTTCAACGGGTACCCAGGAGTCTCCCCTTTACAGACATGCCCACTTTATGACAATCACATGCAGTTTGGAGCAAGTCATAGTCAAGACAGCATATTTGCCATTATTTTGTGTTGTTAATTGATTCCCAATAATATATATATATATATATATATATATATATATATATATATATATATATATATATATATATATATATATATATATATATATATATATATATATATATTTGCAAAAAACAAGCATATTTGTTCATTCCCATGCTGATAAGAGTATTAAATACTTGACAAATCTCCATTTAAGCTACATTTTGAACAGATACAAAATGAGCTATTAATCAACGATGGACAGTTGTGATTAAAGCAGCAGTAGGTGAGACCGGAGCAAATATGATAAAAACCCATTTTTTGAAACAGTCACTATATTCTGACAGTAGTACATGAGACTGGTAATCTGAAAGAAAAATCATGTCCCTCTGTGTCCTCTGGTGCTCCTAATGGCATCCGCAAGATTTCACAGACTGGAGGAAAACAACCAATCAGAGCCATGCTGGAGCCTGCCGTCTCTGAGCAGCTGTCAGTCACTCGCAAACTCCGATCAAATGGTCAGACTAGGCAGTGCTGATCAAATATGAATCAATATTCTGTTACAGAAACATCTTGTAGTTACTGGTTAGCTGTTAAATGAGAGAGTCTGTGACCCATCAGTCATGTCGAGATCAGTTGAGGAAACACCAAGCACCGCCCACCAGCTGGAGCACAGCCAATAGGAACGCTGACACTGAAATGATATGTGATTGTCCACAGTCTCCTAGGCTAGATTATTTAAAGCCTGAAAACAGAGTCATGAGGAGGTGCAGAAGTCAAGTTTTCTCTCAGAACACTTAAATTACAACATGCTGAAAGGTTATTATGGAGTTTTTGCACAATGACACCAAAAAATTCTGCGTACTGAAGCTTTAATCGTGATTGAATATCTTAATCGGTTGACAGCGCTTGCGGTTACACATCCCAACATGCCAAACTACAAATGCTAATAAAAGTAATTTTGAAAAAAAAGGTTTTATGCGCTTTGGCTGGAGCTTGTGAATAAAAGGGATCGCTGTACCTCCCACTCTGGAACAGAGATCAGAGCAGATAAAGAGAGAGAGACATGGCCCTAAGACCTGTGTTTGTTTTGAGACTCTCCGTCAATACTTCTCTACGTTTCCCCACAGTCTGCCCAGGTAGAGCTGAAGATGTTCGTCGCAGCCGATAAAAGACAGGCGAGTAAAGAGAATGAATGATAAACTGGGATGAGAGGGTGGGGGTGGGGGATGATTGCATGCTGGTGGAATGAAGCACACTCCTGCTCCTCTTATCTGTCTGGGGGAGGAGAGGAGACGAAAGCAGAGTGAGTATCACACTGGAGCCAACATTTTTTTTAAAGAAATCAAATGGAGGGAAAAAGAAGGAGCAGAGGGGGAAAAATCACCAGACGTTCCTCCTCCCCCCTCAAGAAAAGACTGGAACATGAAGAGCCTGCCTTTATGGTTTAAGAACAATGTTCTGCATTCTTTCTCTTAACCACAAAACTGCAAGGCACTTCTACACACACACACACACACACACACACACACACACACACACACACACACACACACACACACACACACACACACACACACACACACACACACACACACACGTCCTCATACACATGTTCACACATATATACCGTAGGTGCACACTGACTTTCTTTAAAAAAAAAGGCACATGAAAGGATGTGGGTGGAGGCGGCGGCTGGTGTGATGGCGGTGGGGGCAGCGCAGGGCGGCTGTTCAGAGTGTCTTTTTATCAGGTGAAGGAGAAGCAGGGGGGTGGGGTGGGAGATTTATCTGCTGCCGTCGGAAAACTTTGACCCCAGAGTTGTAAATCTGTCAAAGGAGTCTAGCCAGCTCAACAGGAAACACGAAGAGGAAAGGGGTGGTGGGGCGGCTGGAGGGGGTGGGATGGCTTTTTTTTTTTTTTTTTTGGTGGGGAGGGGGCACCCATAAGCTCAGCCATTTCAAAAGAGGCTCTTTTCGGTTTGGGGGTGGGTGCGGGGTGGGCTGCCATGTTTACAGTCCTGAAACTGATCCCTCACAGCCGGCGAATCTCCCTCCAGCTTCACTCCCTACCCCATCATTTCCCAAAAATAAGGAACTTTTTTTAATAAAAAAAAACTCATGCATACACACAAACTACACAGGAAATCACTGTTTTGATATATGAATGTTTCAAATATCTGTTTGTACTTGCAGCATATGTCATATTAGATGCAGCTTCTAGTGATTAAGTGTTCCACTTTTTAACGAAATGCTGGAGGAATTCAGGGGTACTTTTAAGACTATACGTCTCCACAAATCCATGAAAACAAATGTCTCCATTTGAGGCTTACATCCACAACAAGTAAGCATTGTCCACCACCACAAACAAAGACATACTTCAAAATTATTTTTGAACATACTCATGTAAGATGATCAGCCCTCAAAGAGAGAGTAGTTCTGTGTAACTACTACTTTCTCTTCCATTATTTATTACCTGTTTCAGTGCAGCTGATCACGCACAATCCATGTGTTTTTATTTACATGCTGCCAGACAACTAAATGAGTATAAACAGTTACTTGTTTAAGGCTCTTGATTCACACACCCAGAAATACCATTAGGTTTGGTGAAAGCAACAGTGTGTAGCATTTAAGGGGATCTATAGGCAGAAAAGGACTATAACATTAATGTTTTCTTTAGTGTCTAATCACCTGAAAATATGAATTGTTGTGTTTTCATTACCTTAGAATGAGCTGCTTATATCTACATAGGGAGCGGGTCCTCTTCACGGACAAACTGGCTCTAAAGAGGGCCATTCACAATTTCAGGTTTTCACGTTTTCGTGTCAGCTGCCGTAGTTTTCCTACATGCTTGGACACACACTGCACCTTAAAGGAAGCATTGATGACCCCTGATCAAATCACATTTTACAATGAAGCAGTTGTTGGATAACAGCATGTTATATATAAATATATGCATATCCAAGTATGAGTTAAATCAGCTTGGATACCCTGACCTGGATGAATGAGAACCTTCACAAACATATCCATGCATGCATATATTTACCATAATGCGTGTTAGCAGGCTTTTTTTTTAACTGTTACCAAGTAGCGACCTCTGGTGCTGAGAAACCACCGCCGAAGTGCCAAAGGCTGCAGTTCTTCGAATTACCACTTGAGGCTGGCCCCAAAAGGGAGTTAATCCACATCAACCCACTTGTTAAAATGCCCAGCTTTATAGCAGAAATAAACCTGTTTAAAGCCTGGTACAAAAAAGGTTTTGGTGTTTAAGGATGTTCCTGACAACTGTGTAGGGGTGAATTTTTATATAATTCACTCATTTAAATTATATATATTAAGGCTTAAAGTTTATCATAATGGAGGGCGTAGCCTCTTAGAGTGACAGGTGGGTGCTATACCAAGTCGCTAGCTGATAGCTGTCTGCTCTGCTGCGCTACCCCGTCCCGCCTAGCTCCACCGACAATCCACCTCTTTGCTCATTTTTGGATTCACCGTCAGGCTGGAGCCACCCACTTTGAGCTGAACGATGGCTCTACAGTAAGCTGTGGCTGACATCACAGAGACTAGGTCCATGTTTTATAGGCTACAGTCTTTGATTGACACTCTACGCAAAGTATAACTACTGTATATGGCTGATGTAAAAAAAAAAAAAAAAATTGACCGAGATGATGACACTACAAAACCAAAGTTTTTACAATTTATGAGACATTTCACTCAGAATCATAAATGGCGACCTAAGGGTGGCACTAGAGGAAAAGTTATCACTGAGGATTCGTCCTCTGACGACTATAAACGTCTGTACAAAATGTCATGGCAACCCACTCAATCCGACAGATCATTCTTGCCTTCTATCCAACCTCACGCTTTCGAAATGGAGGCGACTGTGCACGGGACGAGAAGGAGGAAGCTAAATCAGTTTTTGACAGTGAAAGGAAAAACAACAGTGTGACAATATTTTATGTACTGTATATGGTTCATGTGAATTTTCAGCAAAGCTTGAGTTACCCACTGTCGTCTGGCGTCTGTCAGAATTCACATTCTGACAGACGCCTCCGTCTTTGCAGGAAGTGCAGCAGACCTTCATTGCCTGCGCATCACAAAAACAGATCATACCGCTCTGTAATGAGCACAAACAATAGTTTGTATTTTCACAAGTTAAAATGAAGCCGTCTGACTTAAACTGGAAAGACTAAGTAGTAAAAAAAAAAATGCATATTTCTTCTGTGTTTTGTTATTTAGCCAAGCACAGCATTCACAAATACAAATGCTGATGCCAGGTCCGCTACATTATCAAGACCACTCGACCCGACATCGCTCCACTGGGATAAGTGTGACCGGTTTGTCCTGTGCATCCTGTACTGTGTGCCCGCTCTGTGCCAGCGGGGCAGGGTGATTGGACACACTTTACGGCGACTAAAATCATCTATTACTGAGCCCTGGGAAACCCCAACACCTTGGCACAGGGTGGCACGCTGTCACAGGCTGCCCTGGGAACAGCTCAATTAGCCACCTGGCTGCTGCCTCCCCATCACAAGACTGAGCTTTTCAGCTCTGTGGGCAGCGGTGCAACGGATGGGAGCGTTTTTGGCAGCCAGCTGCACACACACAGGCTTAAGAGAGCACCTTATCCTTCGCAGTGGATATTGTTTTTATTTCCTAATCATCCATAAACCGTCTCCGTCATGACAGGAGCGCTGGTAGAGGGAATGAGATCACCCTAGAGCTATTGTTCACCGCTAGCAACCCACACCTTTGCATGGACTAAAATCCCAAGAGAAAACAAAGACAGACAATGAGAGGTCTGAGCTATTGTGTCAACGGGTTCATTCACAAATTACTGAGTGAGAGTTTTGAGGCTACAGTGTGAATGTGTAGGAGCATATCTGGACTGCGTGTAAACAGAGCCAGGAAGTTGCAGACAAAGAAACCTCATGAGCATGTGAGGTGTTGATCTAATGAATAGCTATATGCTAACAAACCTGGAGCCAGTGTGTGAGAGTCTATTCCTGCATGTGAGTGTGTGTGCGTATTTTGTAGAGCCAGTGAATAAATTGCAAAGACAGAGGCCAAACAAGGGCAAAGTCAGTCTGCGCCCCACACGGACACCGAACGCATGCGCACACACTGTCACTCATGCGCACACACACACACACACACACAAACACATACACACACACACACACACACCTCTCATATTACTGTGGGTGAGGGATTTTTTTCATACTTTCGTTGGGTGAAAGAGAGAAAGGGAGGTGTGAAGCCTCAGTCACGCAATGCCACTCTATTTGGCTCGGTGTGTGTGTGTGTGTGTGTGTGTGTGTGTGTGTGTGTGTGTGTGTGTGCTTTGGGTGGTACCAATAGTATACCATATTAGGCATGTATGTTTTGAGGTTACCTAGCGAGTGTATCCC
Source organism: Pterois miles (assembly GCA_947000775.1). Taxonomy (NCBI): domain Eukaryota; kingdom Metazoa; phylum Chordata; class Actinopteri; order Perciformes; family Scorpaenidae; genus Pterois; species Pterois miles. The sequence continues at coordinate 3,405,918 of CAMQGK010000299.1, forward strand.
TGCATACAAAGGTGACAAATCTGACTTTGTGCACAGGAAGTCATAGGTCCTGACACCGCCCTTCCATGCACAAAAACAAATTACAAAAAAACTGTCTGTTCACAGGTCTGGAAATATCATTAGTTTACAACAATGGACTCGAGGGAAAACCCCGCAAACAAACTAGCCCGCTGGACTGAGGCTTGGTGGCAGCAGTTTTCTATATATACTGTAATATGTGCATGCCTCATGTGTGCATGTGCTGGCATGGGGGGCTGCAGAGGGTATCAGAGGCCACGTTTGGGGGAACTTGTTGTGGTAACAGATACATGTGTGGTTTCATAGAAGGGGAAGTGAAAGCTGAGGGCCACAGCTGTTCATGTCTAGAAGGCCTCGTCTATGCTAACAATAAGAGAAAGGAAGTGAAGAGCAGAAATTGGCCGTGTGCCGCAGTTATCTGAGTGTAACAACGTGCCATGCATGTGCGTCTAACTGTGCGTAGTTGTGGCATCTGTGCCAGCAAGACACAAGAGTTCAACTTCCGTTTTGCAACCCTTTTCCTCTTCCTTGGTTAACGCCGGTGCGATAAACACAATACGCATGCTGAAAAGTAGAAAACAGAATATGAAGTTAGAAAGCGGATATATTTTTTTTTATTATTATTTTTTAAGTGATTCATTCTGGTTTTGTTTACTGACAAACTGATGTGCCTCAATAAGAAAAGGTCAAAGTGACACCATATAGAAACTGGCACTTTGAAACCTCACCTAGACTATTTCCTCTTTAGGCTATGTGTCATCTGTGCCCACAAAGGTCTAAGGACTTTATAAGGTCAATGACTGACTGTACTCTATTTGACGACTTTCAGATTAAGACTGAATCAGATTTTTCTCATTAATTAGCGAATGCAACTTCTTGTAATGTATTTGTCAGTCATCACGCGAAATGTGGAAGTTCATAAACCTAGCTTGTTAACGTTAGCACTGAATCTCAGTCCCCGTAGGCTAGCAGTCTGACGAAGGATAAGCCTCTATTGCTCTGCACACGAACTGTTTACCTGCAATCAGTCAAAGCCTGCTCGATGCTCGAACACGATTCAGTCAAGTCAGTACTGCTCAAACTACAAACAGACACCAGAACATTTCTGAAAACAAAATCTTGCCCCATTGCCTGCAGATTCTACGTGTGAATACAGTCAAGTATGTAACATTCAAGTAAGCTATTAGCATACTTCTTTTAAAGTTAAGATAAGCGAGTGTGCTTTACTTTTTATGTGCTTATCAGAGATAAACTTAAATTAAAAATTATACTCAAGTATACTTGTCTTATACTGACAAGTATACAGAAAAGTCTAAGTATACTTGTCAAATACACAAAAAAGTCCAATTATATTTGGCTTATAGTGAAAAGTATACAGAAGAAAGAATATGTGGCCAAGTACTATAAGTTCACTTAAGAGTAACTAATAGTTTATTGATAGTATACTTCTCTGTGTACTTTCACTAGCTAAAAAGTGGGCTACAACCTGGATATACACTAGTTGTGTAGACAGAGTTTCTACCACTACATTTAAAATATACTTAAAAATATACTTTGATAAAATAAAAGTGGGTCAATTGAGTCCCAAGAAGTATTGAAGTAGCACACTTACAAATATAAGTCCAGTTGCCTTCGATTCAACTTTTTGCCAGAACTTACAAATATACTACTAGTACATTGATATTAGTATACTTGTTACATACAGTACACTTGGGATTATACTTGAACTATACTTAAGTTTACGTCATAAAATAAATTTGAAGTATACTTTTAGGGTTTTAGGGTAAGTTTATAGAGATAAGGCATAACATTATTTAGGAGCTGTGATGTTTGTATCTCACTCAGAAAATGGAAGCTAATTACTAAGCGTATTTATTTTTACAAATATTTAAGAGGACGTCATCCTGTTAAATTTGCATTTCAGCCAAAAAGTGGAAACAACTAGCAATATAGGTTATCTAGCTTACATATTAATTACTTTTCCAATGTACTTAATGAACAGTTTTTATTTTTAGTACTTACAGAGTCAGTAAGTACTAAAAGAAGGTACTATAGGTACTGTCACGTCAGAAAACAAATTAAACTTTGACCAATGTTATTATACTAATTCCTTAGTAAAAACAGATTTTATAATTTCAGTTCGACTGTAAGATGAAGGTCACAGGTAAGATATTTAAAAGGAACAGTGTGTAACATTTTGGGGGATCTAATAGCAGAAATGAAATATAATATTCATCAGTGTATACTCATTAGCTTAGAATGAGCCAGATGTCACCAGAGCAGATAACCAAACACTGGCTAGTAAAAGCCATGCGTGTTCTGGTGTTACCTGAAGGCCACCGTAGTTCTCCGACATGCTTGTGAAACCGTGAGCTGCAGAGTGTAAAACCATCTGACTTCCGTTGCTAGTAAAGCAGTGTTATTGTGGTAAGGATGGACTCTGAGTGAGGTGAACGCCGTTACACAGTTTTGCACTCATGATACTGCAGTTTTGGACAGGGAGGAGTGAGCGGAGGGGTACTTGGTTGGTTGCAATCTGCAACCGCACCACTAGATGCCACCAAATGCTACACACTGTCCCTTTAACACATTAACTGAATGAAACATTTAGCCTACTGCATTTTACCATCAACCATGATGGCACAGACGCTGTTATCCTTGCTTCACAAGTCATGAAATGCTACAATGCTATGTGTAGCTTTCTAATCCTTTTCATTGTAGCAACAAAACAAATGAATAGGCTAATAGCAATCATATACATTAGGTAGACTGAATGATCTGCGCTATCCTTGCCAGCTTGAACTATTGTTGAGGTGCTCTTGAGCAAGATAGCCAAAGCAGCATGCCTGATATAAGACTGTAGCTGTACTGTGGCCTCTCCCAGATGTTGAGGTGTGTGTGATTGGAGGGAGAGTAAAAACAAAAAATCCTCTACTAGCGTGCTCACATTTTTAAAATCAGCACAGAGTAATTGAGAGAAGTGGAGGTGAAGGTTGGTTTTGGCCTGAACTCAAATACCCCCACACTTCGCCTCCCCATGTTCCCCCTTACCCATCTCACAGACTCCCACTCTAAGCCCTGAGCTCCAGTATGAAATCAACATTGGGCCTGCAGGAAATGAGAGATCTCCACAGGAGATAGAGGAGGGAGGGAAGGTGGAGGAAGAGACAAAAGAAAAACAGTGGAAAGAACCGTAGATTTGACTTTTGGCATCCAAGTGTCCACTCTTCATGTCATGGGCCTGCTCCCTTTTTTCTCCTATATCACCTCCTCTCCATGCCTATATATCTTTGTGTGTCCGTCCCCGTGAACATCTGTTTGCTGTGTGTGTTCGTGCGTGCAGCTGTGCCTGCGTCTGTAGGACTCGCCTTATGAAAGGCTCTGGGCTTGTTGTTTTTTCCTGGCACAGTAATTCGCTGGCTAAGCCAAGAAAGTGGACAAGCAGCGAGCTATTCCAGCGGGGCCTTGTTTTTGTTGTTCCACGCTCAAAGACAACATGACCTCATGTGACCCCACCCCCCAACTCCAACCAGCTACTCACGGCTGGAACACACCGAAGCCTTCAAGGTGTGGGAGGCGGATCCTGGCACAACCAGTGCAGTGCACCAAAAACACTGATGAGTGTGCGCTTTGCTCGACATGTTTTACTCGAAAACTGTGATTCAGCGAGAGAGGCCGCTTTACGAGACGCCGACTGAAATGTACGCCTTTCAGCGTGTACACACAAGTGTGCATAAATCTGTGTGTGCAGACCCAGATAAGCGAGACAGACTCACACACACTCTCCTACACACTAAAAGGGGTGGGGTAGCAATGAGGGGCTCGGTTAATGGCTTTTAAATTTCCACTGAGTGAGTGACTTACAACTGTGGAGGAGCACAGCTGTTCCTGATTTGGGGAACAAAGAGGGGGGAGCGGCAGCGATCTGAGAGACCGGACCGGGCTGCTCTCATTTAATGGGCTAAAATCTCCCAGGAATGACACAGATGTATGTGTGTGAGTGAGTGTGCATGCATTTGTGTGTCCGCACTTGCCTGTAAGTATCTGTGGTCATCCTTCATGTGCTTACTTTGCTGTATGAAGTCTCTTTTCGAGTGCATGTTGGTGCATGTGTGCGCGGGAGGGCAACAGGATACGTCTACAGCCGTAGATTACGGCCGCAGAGCAATCGCCAAAAGCTGTGCGATAGTGAAGGTCGACCCATTTGGGAATAGTTGGAGAGGAAGGGGAGAGAGGGAGATGAGGCTCACATGCGTGAGATTTAATGCCGGGAGAGAGGAAGGGAGATGAAGAGAGAGAGAGAGGAGATTAAGGCCAGAGCTCATCTAAGCATGTCAATAAGAGTTGAAAAATCTAACTTCAGCCAGGTGGAAAAAATCCAACTTGCTTTGATCAAAGACTTTCCATCTCAGGCAGACAACAACGCCGCCTCGCATGAAAACTCTGCGCTTCTTGATGTCAAACTTTTTATAGTGGAGTTACATATCTTGAAATACTGCTTCCTGACCCCCCCCCCCCCACCACCACCTACACAACCCCCCCTCACACCACTTCTCCCCTCCAAGCTGTGCTTTGTTTCCTGCCGCTGGTGAACGCAGCCCTTTTCCTCAGAGAGCCCCCGCGCTGCGCTGCAGCCTTGTAAAACATAGCAGGTCAGCGTCACATGACTGAGGTCTAGGACGCTGAAGGCTGGGGCCCGGCCCTCTGCCTCGCCGGAGCAGGAGTTGGGTGTCAAAGTACACATGGGTGGGGCAGCGTGGAGGGAGAAGGACGGAGACTGACAGCTAAAAGAGAGAGAGAGGCAGAAACATGGAGAGGAAATAAAGAATGTAAGGGAGGGAAGGACGAATGTTAGCAGTAAACCAATAATTCTCCCGAGAAGCTGAAACCACTAAAAGAATATTATTTCCATCCATCCCTCCGTCCCCAAAGAACACCTTTCTCTACTCTCATCTATCACCTCCTCCCAAAAACAGTGTAACTCTTTTTTTTCTCACCTCAGGTCTGAGATGCTCAGTCACCCATAGAGTGATGTAGACGTGAATGGGAGTCTCTCCACACGCTCCCCTTCCTCTTCCTCGCCTACCCCTCCTCATTTCACTGAGTGATCGGAGCTGACATACATATGGAGCACACTCATCCTGGTAGCACTCAAAAGAAGGGCGGGTTGGGGGGGGGGGTGAACATGCGCGTACCATACATACATGCATGTACAGTACATGCAGGCCTATCAATCTCCATGCATGCATTCACACGCATTTCCATCCAGGCTGTTTAATGTCATGACCAGACTCAGTTTCAGTGGTTTCTGTTCATGCACATATCTATTTTCTGTCATTTGAACTTCTTTTACTTCCTTTAATTCTAGTCTTTTGGGTCGTCCTGCACGTCTCTTACCCAGTCTCCCTCTCTTGTTTTTCACGTTAAGCACTTGGAGTGTGTCCCCAGAGGTCTCCGGCTTTATGGGAGGCCTGTCACACTAATAGATTTCACCTTCTCTCATTTTCTCTCTCTCGCTGTCATTCCCTCTCTCACCCTTTTTCTCATCTGCTGCCCATTACGGGCACGAGTGTCTGCTCACCACAAGCTGCAGTAGCTGCATGTTCAGAGGGAATTAAGTTTCTGTTGCTTTTTTCATTTATTCCAATGACAAAACATGTTTGCGTAGATTTTTTTTTTTTTTTTCATTTTCTGACTAAATACACATTTCTTATAGGCTGCGCTGATAAAGGCTGGTAAAAACAGCAACCACACAATCTTAGTTAGTTAATGTGACATTAAACCAAGAGTCTACAGCCGCGCTAGCAGCTGTGTGAGGCTGCACTTATGTTTCCTTCGAATGGGGTCGTGTTAGGAGTTGGGCCCATATGAACGCTCCCCCCTTCATGTCGTATTCACGACATCGTAAGTGGAAAGTTTTGGAAAGCTCCGAGTTCACGACTTGTAACGTGTTTGTTAACGTTTTGAGAAAGTTCATTTATTGGTGCATAATAAGTTAATATTGGACCGTATATTGTAATTTTACTGATATATTGTTTTTATTGGTAATTTTATAATACGTCTGAAGAAAATGTTGATATTCTCAGCGACCTCTGTCATTACGTTGTATTTCCTGCATTATTATTACCAACTAGCTAGCTTGCTAAATTGTTAGCATCTGTGGCTTCTAGACTCGGTCAGTAACGTTAATGTTGCCGTTGTTTAACAGCAGTGTTCTTCACGACTTCACCACTTGAACGCAACGCATGTCGTGTTCACAACTTCCCGTCTCGTAAACACGAGTTCCATCTGTCACAGTAGCGCTTTGAGCTAAGTGCTGACACCAGTTAGCTAAATAGTTCACATGATGTTTACCATATCAGCAATCTCAGTTTAGCATGTTAGCATGCTAACATTCGCTAGCGGTGCCTTCAAGTGAAACTCGTGAGCTCGTGTTTACAGCATGGGAAATCGTTAGCCATATGCGTGGCGTTCAAGTGTGGGTAACATAATGAGGGAAATGCAAAGGCATAATGACAGAGGAGAACAATGAGGGAATATCAACATTGTCCTCATAACTATTATAAAATTACAAAGATAAATAATAAACAACTAAAATTACAATATATTAACTTTCATGGTCTCCGCCTATTTCTGACAATGTCAGCAAACACGTCACAAGTCCTGAACTTTCAGAAACTTTCCACTAAGTCATGAACACGACATGGGGAAGGCGTTCAGATGGATTCTTATGAAAACATTTAACACGACCCCATCTGAAGGCACCATAATTAGCACTAAACAAAAGGTACAGCTGAGGCTGGTGGGGAAGTTAGTTTATGCAGGAATAATATTTAGTCATAAACAAAAGTATTGGACACAAATGTTGATCTAATGATAGCTTCAATTGGAAAGTTAAGGGATCAGTTATTACAGTTCATCCTGTGAGAACAAGCCGATCAGGGAAGGCATATAAATAGCACAACATGACAAGGACATTCTGCGTGTCATGAGGACGCATTTTTCGTGTGTTGATTGTACGCCATGCGACAAAATTATGGTAACGTCCGCAGTTAGGTTTAGGCAATAAAACCAAATATCATCAGTGGGCTTGTAAATAAAGTAAAAATACTTATAGAAGCAATGTAAACTAAGTACAGAAAACACGTCACTAAAAACGTAACTTACTAAACAAAACACCGGTCTCTTGGTTGAAAGTCGTGTATTTGTTGAACCCAACCACCTTCCCTCCCGCCCGCCATAAGAAGAATTTCTCACTTTTTATTCTATGTGAATAAGTGTAGTATTTTTCGTGTCATTCATACGCCTTTGTGGGCGAATGGGCTGGTAGGGAACATGACTGTGTCAACCAGTATTGCTTGGGGAGGATGTAGTTCTTGAAAAAGTACTTTCTGCTTTGCGCTTAATTTTAAGCAATCCAGGAAATTTCAATACTGGCTAATCCACTGTAATGGATTACGATGTTTAATAAGTGAAAAGGCCGCCAGTCTTCAGAAACTTTATTAGGTCATGAAAAATATGATAATGTACCTTAATTGTTATGTAATTTATCAGTCATGTAACCTAAATTTTGTTGCATTAAATATGTTATTGAACAAGTATTAACGCTTTATCATCTGTTCTGTTTATGGATTCAAGTGCTGTGGTGTCCTGTTTATGTGAATGCTTATCTCTCTGCATGCGTTGACCTTTACACTGTCTAAAGTATGCAGGACTTTGTCACAATGCAGCCCGTCTGCGTGTCTGTTTGACAGCCTGACTTTGTGCATCTCTGAGACTTAAAGTGTCCTCTAGAATTTACCTACGACAGCCTCACCTATCCCTCTTCCTCCTCCTCCTCCTCCTCCTCCCCCTTTGCTCCATCTTGCTCATCCCACATGTCACATCACATTTCCCAGGCAGCACTAGGAAAAGGGCAGAGGCCTTATGAATTGATGTGGGTCGCTTACAAAGAGCATTGCCAGGACAAGGACACACACACACACACACACACACACACACACACACACACACACACACACACACACCACATATAAAGGTGAACCACGAGGGTGAGGTGACACATTGTCCTTCACCTGTCACCGGCTTTCATTTTAGTTGTGCACACTCCGAACCGCATACAAAATACGTGTTTACTCAGAAATCTGTTCACACACTTAGCTCCATACAAACACACACAAAGAATTGCTTGCCTTTGTCACACTTTCTCTGACACAGGCTATGGCAACAGTGCAGCATTACGCCACACACCGTGCCCCAGTAGTTTTGAAAGGGCGGCCTGATCTCCACGGTAACCTGAGAACAAGCGTGGGCAACGACGACACCTATTGGCAGATGCGTTCTGGAGTCGTTGCAGAGAATATATGAGATGAATAACCAGTGATATTGAGTGCATACATCATCCACTGACAGTAAATTCACAGAGGAAAATTGACATTAGCTCATAAACATCTATCACGGGGCCCGTGTGTTCGGCAGCACACGTCTGAGTGTGGAATGCACGGCGGATGAATCTGACGCGATGGAGCAGGAGGGATGCTACGTTATATCTTCTGTGTTTTATATTAGCACTGCACAGTTTTCACACTTTCAGTCTCCGTCGTCTACTTTCCCATGACGCTTCCTCCGTTACTCCTGATTTATCCCTGTTCCCCACAGCCTGCATGCACGTCTTTTATATGTCCAGTTAAGCAATTCTCTTCTCTAATTGGTTAATGTAGGGCACAGGGGTTTGGTGTAAAGGGAAATCCTTGGACCCTCTGAGGCCTGCTTCATGCCCACTAGGCTGGAAGGGAGCCAGAATGTAGTCTCCACCAGGCCTCCCTCCCCCTACGCCTCCACTGGACTGGAGATGATCCAACATGGATGCCTCCAGGGCTGGACTGCTGTGAAACTTACACTATTGAAGATGAACTCTGATGGAGAGGATGCTCAGAGTTTATGTATTTAAAATTATGTTTTTAAGACAAATTCACATGTTTTTAAGACCCCAAACTGCCAACTTTGAACTACTTTAAATCCCAAATATGACTTGATAATCTGTGACAATGGCAAAGAAACCATTCTACATCAATAATGCATCAAAACCTCCATCCATCAGCTCACAGAGCAAACTCCAAGACAGGAATTGCAGCATCATATCAAGTCGCCAGTCCCTCTCAGCGCTGTAAGAAAAACGCTCTGCGGGAAAAAAGAAATGGAGCAATTTTTAGAGACGGTGTCTTGAAGCTCAGTGATCCACAATGCTTCTGCATGCAGCCGTCTCCCAGAGGATGGGGAAAAACACAGGATGGAGAGAGGGGAGGAGAGGTGGAGGAAAGGCGGAGGGAGGGATGCACGTAAACCCACAGAGAGGAGGAGAGGTGAGAAGGAGAGTGATGCAGAAAGAAAATGTAGACAGGGTGTTCAGTCTTAATATATCTTCTGTCTAAAAGGTCAAAATGGCGAGGAGGGGAGTAATGGTGGCCCTTCTCTGGCTCTAATCTCCTCTGTCCTTCTCTCAGCCTCCCGTCTTTACCATCAACACACCCATAACAAGTAAAACTCCTGCATTTAAAAAAAAGTATCGGCACAATATCATTAAACGGGGGAAGCGCTAACAACTCAGATGTCTGAAACATATATTGAAAATATTGCAATATTATGTTTTGTGATATTGTATTGATTCTCAATAACACTATACATTTTAAATTAATAGCGTGCGTACAAAGATTAACTCAGTCATAACTTTATTCCTCCCAAAGTAGTGCTTCTGATGTTGGATGTAGAGCTGCAGCCATTTATTGATTAGTTGTCAACTTTTAAATTAATCACCAACTATTGATTGAATCTATTGATCTGAACATTTTTTTCTGTGGAGCCCAGAATCAAGACAAAACTGTGATGGCGCCATTTTATGAAACTATATACTTCTACAGAAATATTGTACTTTTTACTCACTTTTTAAACATACTTTTACATAAACATATGATAAAACATGATGCGCTCTTGTAAATGAAACTATAACAGTACCCAGAATTATTAAAAGTGCGTCCATCTCGACCAACTACAGTGGAAAAATTGTACTTATCAGGTTTGTCAGTTGATTAAAATATTTAATTGCGATGGCTTGCAAATTTTGTTTTCAAATTGTACCTTAAAATGAGATTTTGTGAAGTATTTAATACTCTTATTACTATGGGAGTAGACAAGTGTGCTTTTTTACGCAAATGTATGTATATATTGATTATTGGGAATCAATTAACTACACAAAACAATGACCAATATTGTCCAGAAACCCTCAGGTACTGCATGTAGTATAAAAATATGCTCAAATCATAACATGGCAAACTGCAGCCCAACAGGAAACAACAACTGTCAGTGTGCTGACTTGACTATGACTTGTCCCAAACTGCATGTGATTATCATTAAGTGGGCATGTCTGTCAAGGGGAGACTTGTGGGTACCCATAGAACCCATTTACATTCATATATCTTGAGGTCGGAGGTCAAGGGAAAATTCAGTGCAAGTTTGGAGCGTTATTTAACCAAATTCGTGACTAGCTAGTATTGGTAGTGAAGGATTCGTTAGGTTTTTCTAGTTCCAGTATCTTCATTTTAACTTTAAAACCCCTGAAAGATCGATTGTGTTAATCAGTAATAATTATCCAATAACACAACATGTAATAACATAACAGTATATGAGTATAAGAGTATTTGTACATTGCAGTTTTGACACTGGTATTGGTGCATCATAAATATTCACAGAGCATATTCTGCTCCAAGGATTTTATATCAGATGAAGCTGTTTGTATCTCCATTGTGTGAGTATATCTAATAATATAAATAAGAGTATTCCTTGTTTCCCAAATGCCAACTTCTAAATAATGAAGAGTGTATCTTACAGGTTGGACGGTAGCGTTGAGCTGGAAGAGCCCTCCTGTGTTATCTCAAAGACATTATCACATGGAGATATTATTTATTCAGCGCAAAAGGACATGCGAAACTTGATCTGAAGTGACAGAAAATGTTAAAGTTTTAACTATTATGAAATGTGTGGGAACGTATCTGCAGCCCTCATCTTATAACCTACGGGGAGTGAATAGTGAGGCATCTTGTCTTCTGTCTTTTTGTGTTTACGTCTTATGTAGCTTGTTCATCAATATTGGAAAGTACACAGCAGCCCTCTCCTCACTCAACAAGTAAAGCAAAAAAAAAAATGTCCCTGAGCAAGGCACTGCAAAATCCAGCAGCATCCAGGCATGAAAACGTGTAACGGTATGAATATGTGAAGCATGGTGTTGCATGATAAAGTCAAAACTTTGCCCGCATACTGTAGCTGAAGGTTAAAGAAAGGTGTCTTCTTGTTCTTTTGACAACAGGATGTTAGGATAATGTGATATTTAAATTTCTCCTTGTCATATCAGCTTGAACTCGCCAGCTGTGAAGGAACAGAGGTCAGGGGTCAAACTGCGACGACCGCAAAATGTCAAATGACTCTTCCCCTACTGCGACTGTCACCTTGGTTCATCGTTCAGCGAGGAAGATGTTGGAAGGAGAGAGAAAGCAAAGCCTCACAAGGCTGGGCGGATGAACATATGAAAATGTGCCATTGCGTGATGGGACATTGCATAATATGTCCTATTTGATACCATGTCACTCACTGATGCATATTAGAGCCCCACGTAATGCTGCTGGTAAGCAGGCGACCAGGGTGGAGGATTTTTTGAGGGGGTGAAACGAAGGAGGGGGGAGGGAAAACATGGAGGGTTCTGTCTCCGAGCAGAAGACATAGAGTGACGGAAGTAGACAGCCAATGGGGTGTGGGCGCGGTGTGAGTGAGGGATGGGGGGGGGGGGGGGGGTGATGGTAGCTGTGTGCGGGTGGAGCTGGTGTGTGTGACGGTGGGTGGGCGAGAGAGTGCGGTCGGTGCTGGTATTTCTACCCTGTCACATCGCGTTAGTGTGCAGCCGAGCACGACTGCTGAGCACACCGCTCTGGACAGCTCTGCACACACACACACACACACACACACGGAGGTTTAAATTCACAAGGACAAAGTACCCACACACACACACACACACACACACACGCACACACACACACACTGTAATCTCCCACAAAGACCACAAGGACATCCAAAACAAGTGAGCACCAGTGACAGAAACCAGGGGAGAGTGCTCAACCTCCCAACTTCACCTCCATCCATCTATCCATTTATCCATCATTACGGCTCTCTATTCACACCGTCGGCCAGTTGTGGGCAAAGTCATCACAGAGGAGCATCGATTTTTCCATTCTCACCAAACTGTGCACACTAAAAGACATACTGGAAAAGGATAAATCAGAACCACATGATGTCTGTCTGTCCTTAAACACTTGTGTATTCATGTTGGGGGAAATATTGCAACCTGATGTTCTTGGCTCTGCGCTTCACTAACAGGCAATATCTTGTTTTGGAAAGAAGCTCCTCAAATCCAGATGTCCAGACTGCACAAAGCTACAAATGAACCATAACAGTTTACTTTACCGCCGTCAAACACATTGCCGTGCAGGGCGAGGAGAACAGCCAAGAAGCATCATCATCATCAAACAAAGCTATTGTGTCAGCGGGGGCAGAGCAGTCAGCTCATCCCGCTCTCTAGTCACTATATGCAACATGGTTAAGTGGCCCGAGCCCAGGGGCTTTTACGCAATGTTTTCCTTGAGAAAATGAGAGAAGAAGAAGGGGGGAGTGAAGGGAGATAAAGTGAGTTCGGATGACGGTGCACCATTCCCCCCCGGCTTCAGGCAGGGAAAACAGGAGGAAGTGAAGGCAGAGGGAAAGATGAGAAAGAGGAATAGAGGCGGCAGGAATATTTCACTGTAAATGCTGCATTCACACTGTGCTCCCTGTGGCAAGGGAAAGAGAGGGGGGAGGGTACAGATGGATGGGTGAGAAGGAGGAGGAGGAGACAGAGTGGCGAGGTGTGATGTGCGGTGACCCGAGCTCCTCAGCGACGCCATGAACTTGGAGGCACGCTTCAACGGCTTTGAGCGAGGAGAGAGATATAAGCTGTCTTTGGTCACCGGCTCTGCGGCTGACCAGAGGTCAGACAGTACACACAGAAATACAGAGGGCATAATCAGCACTATGAGGGTCATAAAGGTCACGCTTATGTAACCGAGCCCGGATACTCAGCACAGTAGTACACTTCTGTTCACATACAAACTATTCATTTTGTTGTATATGATCACTATAAAGGAACGTTCACACCACAGTGGGAATGTTAGGATGACTTTATTCGACCAGATCACACTATTTGCATTGTGGTGACACCAGTGTGTAAGTGGTGTGATTTGCACTGGGAGCTGAAAGGAATAGTTCAGCATTTGAGTTATATGCTTATTCGCTTTCTGCAGGAGCATGCCGGCACAGTAACAAAGCCAGTTTCCTATTAATTTCCAGGAAAGGATCTGATCTGTATGCTGCCATTTCTTAGGGAGGTTTCAGTAAAAGAGGATGTAATGTGGTACAAACTGTAGGGAAAATAGAAACAGTGTTCAGCTGGTAGTCGTTCAATTAATTCCAAATACCTCGTATTGTAATCTTTTTTAATTCTTTTTTAAATTTTAAAATCAATCAATATTAGTGTCTTGCCGAGATGAGAAGATCACTACCACCTATTTTAAAGACAGCAGCCGGTTAGCTTAGCTTAGCATAAAGACTGGAAATGGGTGGAAACAGCTAGCCTGTCACAGTGTGGTGAATACAGGTAACAGGGGTAGGACCCAAATGCAGACAGCATCATGTATTGAAGGAATTTTGGCTTACTGGTAGGTACAGGTCCAGGTCCAGGTCCAGATTCAGGTCCAGGTCCAGGTAAATAGGACAGATGGTGCCTTCAAATGGAACTTGTGTTCTCGAGATGGGAAGTCGTGGTTCAAGTCGTGAAGGACACTGCTGCTGAGCAACGGCAATTTTAACGTTCCTGTCCGAGTCTAGAAGCCACAGAGGCTAATAATTTAGCAAGCTAGCAAGTGGGTAACACAATGCAGGAAATGTTAAGTTATTTTCCTCTGACATATCATAAAATTACCAAGACTAACAATACACAACTAAAATTACAATATATTAACTTATAATGCACCGATAAATGAACTCCATGGGCTCCACCATTTCTCACAACGTCAACAAACACGTCACAAGTCGTAAACTTTGAGCTTTCAGAAACTTTCCACTTACAAGGTCGTCAATACGGCACGAGGCTATGACGGTCTGGCAGTGAATGAACGGTTGAGAGGATGATGAGGCAACGAGATGCAGGTGAGGTCAGGTAACTGCAGGGCTGATGAGGACGGAGGGAACAGGTGTGTAAATGGGTGGGGAAGTCAGAGAAAAGGAGGAGGGAACGTCCAAGGGCACCTGGTGGATGGATGGAAAATGGCAGTGAAGGGGACTGAGGACAGAGACAGACATGGCCTGACTCTGTCCAAAGATTTAGTCAGCCCACCATCACCTCTAACACTCACTAAACACTAAACCTATGTTAAACTAAGCTAACAGAGCTTCTGGAGCCCCACAGGCCCCAACAAAACTGTGTGGGAATTAATTTGTAGTAATTTGATCAATATGCACCATTAAAGCACAATATAAACTACAGTATAATTAAGGTCTTACTTGCAATAAATGATTGTGGCCACATGGTTGCAGCAGAAACAAGTTGCGATTGCAACATTGACTTAACATGATTTGATATTTACACATCCAGCAGAAACTTTTTTGCTGCATTTTTAGTCTCTACCAACTTTTGATAGCGATGCTCCACTGTGCTCAGCAGCTAGTTGTTAACTGTGCATGATGTCTTGATTGTTTTTCATGTTTCTGGGCAAAATATAATGAAGCTGTCAAGTGCTGTTGTATGCTCTGTGCAGCTGATGGCTGCTTAAAGGTTAAAGGTCACATGCACAGTGTTGTGAGAAACCGGGTAGTTGACGGAGCCCACGACTCAATTTTGCCTCTGGGCCCCCCTGGTGGGTTAATCCGGCCCTGACACCACCACATGGAGACGGGACAGTATAAGGAAGTAGATGTTGTCATCTGATAGCAGCAGGTACTCAGGAATGCAGGCTAACAAAGACAAGCAGTTTCCTCTTCATGTCCTAGAAAGGAACTGATCTGTTTTCTGTATTTTGAGGTTTCAGTGAAAGAGGATATAACGTGGTTAGCTGTAGGCAAAATGGAAACAGTGCTCAGTTAGTAGCTTTTGATTAATTACAAATACCTTAAATTTAATGTTTTTTGTTTGTTTTTTTATTTTTTTTATGTTTTTTTTTAAAGAAAATTAGAAAATTTAGTTTAAAAGTTTAAGCATTATTATAACACGGAGGTCAGCTGATGCATAAATATTAAATGCTTCAGATCTTTTTGTGTGGCTGTAAATGACAGGAACATAATAATATAAAAATATATAATATAAATATAATATAAACTAATATTTACTTGAGTTTACTTGAGTCCTTTCAAGGAAATTTGTCTGAAAATTAACAGTCACTTTTACCCAGCATGTTATTTAATGTCCTCATTTCCAGGGAACTTAGATTATTGAGAAATTATGGCACATGTAAAAAAAAAAAAAAAAAGATTTTCTCACATCTCATGGAATCACCATGATTGGGTCACAAGTTACTAAAACTCAGGCCAGTAAACAAGGAGCTTGATTTGCTTAGAGCTGGGCACTGTGCCGTAAACAAACCAAAGAGTGAGCTGCCCGTACTCTGTTTGGAGCAAAGCTAGAGAATTATAGGAGCCATGTCTCTTGAATTTCCCTTTGGAAAAGAAAGCTTCTTGTCGAGCATCAGCCCGACATGACTTAGCAGAATGTGGAGCTGTCAGTCAGCTGTACCGGGGACATAGGCAGAGCACAGGGAGCCCCTGAAGTGTCTCGTTCAAGGTGGAGGGAGAATGGAGGAGGAGGAGGAGGAGGAAAGGTGTGGAGAAAGACGTTATCGCTTCCATCTCCTCCTCCGTGTTGGTGTGAAGGGAGTCGCTGAAAACAGATGCCCTACATATTCTTTGAGACAGACTCCAGCAGCGAGGCCTCCTCGGATTCAGAAAAGACAGAAGTATGGAAAGGCACAGACAGAGAGGAGGAGGAGGAGGAGGAGGAGGAAGGTATAGAAACAGGCAGGCTTCCAGTTTGACAAGGCAGACATGAAAAGAGAGAGATGCAAGCAAACAAAAGGAAACAGGGAAAGTTGTGACTGTAATCCTCTTCCTTCTTCGCCTCTCCAGTGGTTATATAAAACACATCTAGAATTCTGCTCCATGCACATCAAAGAGCTGCTCCGCTTTGCAATCTGCATATATGATGTATCCAGGGAGCAGCAGGAGGGAGTGTGTGTGTGTGTGTGTGTGTGTGTGTGTGTGTGTGTGTGTGTGTGTGTGTGTCTGGGAGCAATGTTTGAGTAAAAAAATAATCTTCTTTGCAGAGTGTTTAGGTTACTTTTCACTTGGATCTGCGACTGCTCATCACATTTGGCTCTCACTGCAAATCCAGCAGTAACCGTTAAAAAGGGCTTCATTCAGTCGGCACGATGATATGCACGAATTAACAAACCGAGGTGTCATGCAGAGGTCTCGGTGACTGGAGCGTGTGGATGCTGTCAGTGTAACAATGTGGCTGCAAAAGAAGTCGCCTTACTGAAGATGAGGGCTTCATAGTTGTAGTAGGCATGTTTTACTGTTCCTCTGCTGCCACCTAGTGTTGATAAAATGTACTTAAAAGGAGAAGGAAGGGGATGGGCTGCTTTTGTACAAGATTATTTGACTGATGCTAATGTTGCTATTGTTGTCAAAGCATTTTTAAAATGAATGGTAATGGTGGTTTATGTTTCCGAGGGATGCACCGATACTGGATTAGACAGGTCGATACGGCAGTAGCTCAGTCTGTAGGGGGTTGGGTTGGGAAGGGGGGGGTAGGGGGTTAAAATCCGAAAAAGAAAAAAAAAAGAGTGAGAATTGGGGGGGGGGGGGGGGGGAGTTTATCTTTGGGGTGGGGGAGGGGGGCCTGAGAAAAGAAAAAAAACCAAAAACCAAACGGGGGGGGTGATTAGAAGGACCCACCCCCCAAAAAAAAACATCAATAAAAAAAAAAAAAAAAAAAAAATAATATTTATTAGTCCAATTTAAATTTACATTTAAATTTACATGTGTGTTTCAGGTCTGCATGTACCATGTATGAGTTTAACAGAGTGTAAATTGAATTTCCCCATTGGGGGACTAATAAAGGTAGATCTTGTTCTTCTATGACAGACTCAAAAAGTTGGATTTGGTATCGATGAATGGGGCCGATCTATTCAATTCAGTTCTATATTCATATACTCTATCCATTACATACCATTTAAATTTTGACCAATTTGTTGCTGCTTTAAAAAGGTTTGCATTTGAATTGTTTTTCCTGTTAATTTTGTAGATTTTTTTTGCTGGTGTATGATTTATTATTTTAATACTATTCAGTGTATTTGTTTTATAAAGTTAGGAAAGCGATATTTAGGTCAAACTTGATGTTTGCTTACACATTAAAGAATGATCCCAGTCACTTCCACACACTGAGGCATTAGATTATTAATTTAACGGTGGTGGGCTGCACGGTGGTGCAGTGGTTAGCGCTGTTGCCTCACAGCAAGAGGGTCGCAGGTTCGATACCGGCTTGGGACTCTTCTGTGTGGAGTTTGCATGTTCTCCCCGTGTAAGCGTGGGTTTTCTCCGGGTACTCCGGCTTCCTCCCACCGATAAGACATGATTAGTTTAGGTTAATTGATGACTCTAAATTGCCCGTAGGTGTGGATGTGAGTATGAATGGTTGTCTGTCTATATGTTGTCTGTCTATGTGCCCTGCGATGGACTGGCGACCTGTCCAGGGTGAACCCTGCCTTCGCCCAATGCCAGCTGGGATCGGCTCCAGCCCCCCCGCGACCCCTAAGGGGATAAGCGGTTGACGATGGATGGATGGATTTAACGGTGGTATATACTCGGAATCGGCTGATACCCAAAGAGCCCAGATATCGCTATCGGTATCGGGACCAAATAAATGGGATCGGTGCGTCCCTTATTTTTACATGAATTTCTACAGTATTTTCAGGTTCTGATTTTGACACATGATGGCTCCTCAGCGGTGGAAAGATCAAATATCTGAGATTAACATAAACATAAATCATTTAGAAAATCAATGTATAACAGGGGCAGAGAGCAGGTATCAACAACTGACATAGTAGTGACTGTAAGGCTGCAGGTTTGTCCTCCAGACATGTTTTAAGTAAAATACCCAGCAGGAGCTCAGAATAGCTGCTGCTTCTTGGTGTCTAAAGGGGCCAGCCAAGGTGGTTCAGGCATCTGATCAGGATGCTTTCTGGATGCCTCCCTCTGGAGGTTTTTCGGGCAGGTCCGACTGGTAAGAGGAATCCGGGGCAGACCCAGAATGACGGTATATGAAAGGAGGCTGGTGGGACATGGACGGACACGGGTCTTGAGGTATGGGGTATAACACATGCACAGTGTAACTGAAGCTGTGATCATCCTTTGTGGTTGGCTCTATTACTGCACCTATGTTGTACCTGTATGTGCTGGGGAGAAGGACATCTGGAATCCCCTTCTAAGCCCGCTGCCCCCACGATCCGGCCCTGGATAAGCTGACCAGAATGGATGGGTGGATGTTTATGTGGATTTTTACATGATTTTATATTGTGTCACCTGATCTTATTGTTATCAGGCTACTGAATAGATGTTCTCAACACATATTTTCCCCATGCTTGTGGGCCAGTAGGGGCCTACTAAACTAACAGTAGATTCATAAGGCTGTTATCTAGCTGTATATCAACCTACTATGTTGTAAAAGTGAAAATGAAACTCTAAAGCTTCATGTTCTAACATGTTGAACTGAATTAAACTTCACGTTTTCAACACAGACAAAAAGTTTTTTAGGTTTAGGCAACAAAACTTCCGCTTTTTTAGGTTTAGGCATTAAAAGTACAACTTCTTTAGGTTTGGGCAACAAAACTAAAACTTCTTTAGGTTTCGGCAACAAGACGACAACTTCTTTAGGTTTAGACATTAAAATTACAACTTCTTTAGGTTAAGGCAACAAAACTGCATTTTTTTAGGTTTAGGCAATAAAACTACAACTTCTTTAGGTTTAGGCAACAAAACTCCAACTTTTTTAGTTGTGGTTAAAATAACTACAAACACAAATACACACTGTTGGTTTCACATGGGATGTGAACTCCACCCTCAGTGGACTTTTTCACTCTTTATACTACACATTATGAATAGATGATAATACTTACTGGTGGGTGTAGTAGGCCCCTATAGATCCACATCTATGGGGCTTATAGTGACTGATAATGGCTATTTAATTGCCTGACAACAGTTTAATCAGCTGATTGTATTTTATGATGGTTCTCTCAGCAGCGGAATGATCAAATATCTGATATTAACATCAACATAAAGCATTTAGAAAATACATTCATAACAGGGACACAGAAAAGTGTTATTTGTAATATTTATGCAGGTATCATCAACTGGCATAATAGAGACTATAAGGTTGCAAATATCTCCTCCAGATATGTTAAAGATATATTAAAATACTCTGTTTCGCAATAATAATTTGCACCAGATAACAATAAGTGAAATAGATTTTTGAGTGGAGAGACTTTAATATTCGTGTTCTGCAGGTGACGATGATGATGGTTTGATTCGAGTCCCTACACCACCCAGGCAGGTTAGGATTCAATTTAAAGCAGAATTAAAAGTGGGAGAATAAAACTGGATTTTCTACATGCAGGATGTCCAAAGTAACAAGTAGGTTCATGTTTAACGGCCTGCACGACACAGTGGATTTGAAAAAATGCCACTCAGCTTGTTTCTGGTATGCAGTGGGATGGATGACATTTTGCAACAGCAGCCTCGTAAACAAGCAGAAACATACATACCGACGTAGTGTAGTGTAAAACCTGAACAACTAGTCCAGTTAAATTCATCATGTGTTTACTGCTATTAAAGCCTCAGTATGTTCTTTGTCATAATAACTGTCACACCAGCTGATCTAAGTTAAAGAAATAGTCTGACATTTTGGGAAACATATTTGCTTTGTTGTTGAAAGTTAGATGAGAAGATCAAAGATAAGATAAGATAAGATATTCCTTTATTAGTCCCACAGTGGATTGATGCCACTCTCACAGCAGCGGGTTAGCATATGGTGACCAGACGTCCTGGTTTGTCTGGGATTGTCCCGATTTTAAACTCGGTGTCCAGACAAATATCTGCGAAAAACTAAAATATCCCACTTTACAACATTCACTACCAAATTGTCCTGATTTTTCACGACAATTAAAATAAAAATAATTACATTTACTATTCAATACTTATTTTCAGCACTTAAATTTACATTTATCATGTTTTGTCCCACTGATTGACAGCCTTGATTATTACCTAGCCCAGTATATTAACATGAACAATGCACCACCCATCTGAATCCAACACTGATTTGTGTGTGTGTCAAACAACAGACCTGGAGGTAATCTACTGGTAAGAACATGAGTGCACTTGAGCTTCTCTAATTCTCAGTAAAAGTAAATATCTATTTCTTTAAAATAAAAGTACATACTAAAATAGACATCACAAATGGTTTCCAGTTTACAGAAGGAGTGATCTTCATTTAAAGATTTTGAATTCAGCATTCAGTGTTGCGTAGAGTGACCAGGTGGCTCACTTTATGTGGGGCTGCACAGCGTTTTTAATCCCTTGTCCGCATCCCATATATTGAGACGATGTCCCACATTTTCATCGGCTCTAGTTTTCTAAAGTGAAACCACTACAGGTTTGTAAAATCTGTCTTTTACCCAATGACTGTGAAGAAAGCAGCGAAGGCTGCCATCATGGGGCTGTGTTTGCTGTCAAACTGTGCACACATACTGTAGCAAGATTAGTCACCGACGATGCTACGATACAAACAAAGGAGAAAATCACTAAGTCACAACCTACAGTTCTTTAGCAGATTTAGGCAGAATATGATGGAAACTATGACAAAGAAAAGGATAATTGGGTGATTATGGTGAGGGTGAGGGCAAAACATAGAGATGTTACGAACTAAGAGGCAGAATTCAAATGTAATGTTTTTTTTTTAAAGTTAAATGGACAATAACTCAAAACTGTAGACAACCTCACAGCATTGGTGACGTGTCCCACATTGTTCCACACAAACTCTTTATCCCACATTTGTTTTGTTGGGACTGGTCACCCTCATGTTAAACAAGTGTAATCCAGTCGTTTCCCCTCCTGAACTGTTTATAGTCTGTAATGATTCATGAGACCAAAGTCAACAATGTGTCGCCTTATCAGAGCCATCAGTCTTCTCTCGTCTTTGCTTATTTCCTGATGTTAGGACTGTCTCCCAAGAATTTCCTTGTGGTGTCTCCAATCATGAAAACTCCCTCCCTCATTAATGCTGTTTAGTGAAATGGCACACAGGGATTAGTAATACCTTTATAATGTTCGGATAAAGTGATTGCAGCACGTTTGAATGTCACACCACGAACGTCCTGGTGCTCACAGATTTGCCTCCCCTGGGCTTGTGGCCCACGCTGGAGACCTTCCTGCTCGCGCTGCTCCTCAGCGAACCTCCCTTGAGCTTCATGCTACCGGGGACGCTCTCCGACGCTGCCCTTCCTTGTGGTTTCTCCTCTGCCTTCGCTTCCTCTTGCTTCATGTTGTGGAGGTTCTGGCAGACGCAGTGGCGCTCCAGGGTGAAGGGCGGCTGGCTCGAGCAGAACCACTTCAAGGAGGTGAAGAAAAGCTCTGCACAGCTGGAAATGGCTGATATCACCCCTACGCCGAAGTAGAAGCAGAGGAAGACTGTTTTCTCTGCAGGGCGGGAGGTGAAGCAGTCCACTGTGTAGGGGCAGGGAAAGCGGCTACAGGGGAACTGGGGCTCCACCTTGAAGCCGTACAGCATCCACTGGCCCACTAGGAAGCCAGCTTCTGCCAATACGCGGAAGGCCACGTTGACAATGTAAAGCCTCCTTAAACGGCGGGCTTCCCTGTAGTCCTGGCTGCTAATTTGGCTGGTTTTGGAGCAGCTGTTCCTCTTGCCGTGGTGATGCATGGCATACATGAGGAAAATCAGGGCAGGTGTGGCGATGAGGACGATGTGAAACACCCAGAATCTGTACTGGGAGATAGGGAAGGCCAGGTCGTAGCACACCTGCTTGCAGCCCGGCTGGAGGGTGTTGCAGGCAAACTCCTCTTGCTCGTCCTCAAACAGGTCACTGGCTACAGTTCCCAGAATCAGCATCCTAAAGACAAGCATGAGTAAGAGCCAGAAACGACCAAGCATCGGCGAGTGGGCCTGGAGGCTGTCAAAGAGTTCACCGAGGAAGCTCCACTCAGTCATGACTGCAGCTCTTGGCTATGGCTTCTTGAAAGTCTGCCCACCTGTCCTTCTCACAGCAAATGCTGTCTGTAGTTAAGTAAAGAAACTAAAATGTCTCCTATTATCTTCAATTCATGACTCATAGTAAGAATGAACAGACCAGTCTGCAGGGGAATGTTTGGTCCAGGGTTGATGTGCCTACAGTAGCTGATGGTTCACGTTTCAATGACCTGAAACCAAAAAAGAAACATGCTTAAACCAGCTGCAATATAACAGCAGTTTAAGGACATCACACAAGGAATAAAACCTTAACACTGCCCCATATTAAACCCCCAACAGGTCTCTTTTTTTAGGTTTCATTTAACACATGATCTTAATCCATTCATGCCCATAACTGATTTTTTTTTATTTCCTTTGATGGAAACATACTCTCGGCCTAAACACAAAATTTTCAAAATCGGTCAAACCGTTTGGCTGGAAAGTTAGTAGATCAGATCATATTATATCAAGTCTTTGGGCACATGGGACTACTGTTTTTGCAATAGTCTCCATTATATTTTAGGAAAAAACTGTAGTCTGATGTGCCTATGATGATAAAATGTCTGTATATTAGAAACTAGAAGGAGCACAATCAAGCATTTGGTATCAGCTCATAACAAGTTGAATATCAAAGATATATACATTGGCAGTGTAAAGAAAATATTTCATATGGAAAACACTGAAAGCTACAGCAGGTAGAAGTGGAGCAAATGTGATTTAAAAAGTTATTTTATAAAATGGTCACAATATCCTGACAATAGTACACGAGACAGATAATCTGAAAAAAATCATGATCCTCCGGTGCTCCTAATGGCATCTGCAAGATTTCACAGGCCAGAGGAAAACAACCAATCAGAGCCGAGCTGGAGCCTGCTGTCTCTGAGCAGCTGTCAATCACTCACAAACTGTGATCAAACAGTCAAACGAGGCAGCGCTGATCAAATATGAATCAATATTCTGTTACTGTAACGTCTTTCTCTCCTCAAATGTTTTCAGAAACATCTTGTAGATACTGTTTAGCTGTCAAATGACCCGGCAGCCATGTTACGATTAGTTGCCCAATGATGCCAAAAATATTCTGCCTACTGCAGGTTTACTGAACACAGTGTTAGCATTTGTGCTCATTTTCAAAAATCCTGGCTTTGACTTTTCATAAGAGTCATGTAATCTAGATATTCAAAGTTGTACCGTTAGATACTTGGCCAAAGTACAGTATGTCCGTACTAAATTTCAAGACTTTAGACCAATCACAACAAATGTGTCAAGGGAAAAGAGTTGCAAGAGAAAACATCCAGTAATGTTTGTTACTCTTCATACATTTGAACTTCACTTTGAAGGCACGACAGCTATAAAGTCAGTTTTGATCAGCTACAAGCTGCTACTTGTGAGAGTACACTGGCTGGTTGAGCCACTTGCCAGTCTGAAACTTTCCTCAGGTTCAGCCTAAGGCTTTTCATATGAGACCTACCCTCTGATAATCCTTAAAAATCCTGTTCCAGCTTTTGTTTCTTCTCTCCCACCGTCCTCAGATAAACCAAAGATTCGAACAAATAAAAACTGTGTCCAAACACCAGCTTATATCCCCACCAACTCTCCCCGTGATTGAGGTTTACCCAACTAACGATTCAGAGGGCGGCAACAGTTTAGGAAATTCCTGCAAAGTCCTAATCTGCGGCCCATCAAGGGTCCCAGACAGAAGTGATGTTTACCCAAGAAAGGCAAAGTCTTGATGAGCATTTCAAAGAGCTTCCTAAATGGCAGGAAGCTGCACCACTAGTTTCCCCAGACACTACGGGCAACGTTAACATGCAACTTTCATAAAGCTGATTAACTGCACAGAGTGTGCTTCGTTCAGTCGGCAGCGTTAATATGCACCTTACAGTTTTTACAGAGTTTAGAGAAAGTTCAGCTCTTTTGTGAGCACTAAAATAGTTTCCAGGTAGTTATAAACTTTTGATCGGTCCGTTAATGTACTGGAAAAACTAGAAGACAAAAAAAAAAAAACTGTTATCTTACTATAAATAAACACAAACTATGAACACATATATTAAATTATACTTATAAATAAACAACTTTTGAACAAAAAACAAATTTATCTATTCTGTTGATGTAGGTGGAAATAAAATGTCACTTACCCGTCCCAATGTGCCAATGACCTGATCCCCATTGCATCACCACAGAGCTATACATGGCTGACACTCCTCCCTCCCTTTACACATCTGAAAGCCGAGACCCAGACTTGTACAGACAGATGACATATCTGCCCTGAAGAAAGAACGATTCCAAGCACAATCAGTACAAACAACTTTATTTTTTTTTTCAATATAAAATGAACAGCCATTGAAATATTTACAGGACAAGACAACACACAAAAGATATTTAAGATATTTAAAGAATCCTAAGACTAAAACTAGACATGCACACAGGTGTAATGCATCACTTGTGTATAAGTATTATATTTAACTTCTGCTATTTGACAGGTACAATGAATTAGATCAACCACAAGTGTAAATGCAACCATCCTTCAAGTGATAAAAACAAAGCCATATTAATCACATGGCACAAACTACATGTATGACTTAGTAACAACCTTTAATACAAAATCTAAAACTTTATCTAAAAATTTAAAGGTCGTCGTCCGAGTCCAAGTCCAGGTTGTAGGTTACGGGTTTGCGGGAGCGTGAGGGCTTGTCGCGCGCTGCCACGGGAGCTGCTGCTGTCTCCTGGTCTGAAACCTGGAAGCTGTCGTCCTCGTCCCACCTCTTGGTTTTCTGCCAAAACAGAAAATATTCAACTATTAGTTTCCTACAATACCTAAATGACTTAATAAATAAATGAGGGCTGTTAAATTTAATGTGATTAACACAAATTCAGTTTGATGCCACTGATTCCTTTAACATATTTACGTAATCGAACTTTCCGAGGTTGCAGTGAGCTGAGTTTTAAAGCTAGAGTGAATCATATGAAACTAGAAAACTTGAGGAATCCATCGGTATCAACCATGTTATACTGGCTTGTCACGAAGGAAGGTAAATAATGCTCCAAAATTACGGTACATTTTAGCAAGGAAACACTGGCACGGCCATTTTCCAAGGGGTCCCTTGATCTCTGACCTCAAGATATGTGAATGTAAATGGGTTCTATGGGTAATAATCACATACAGTTTGGGGCAAGTCATAGTCAAGTCAGCACACTGACAGCAGTTGTTACCTGTCGGGCTGTAGTTTGCCGTGTTATGACTTGAGTATATTTTTATGCTAAATGCAGAACCTGAGAGGGTTTCTGGACAACATTTGTCATAGTTGTGTTGTTAATTGATTTCAGTAATAAATATATACATACATTTGCATAAAGCAGCATATTTGCCCACCCCCATGTTGATAAGAATATTCAATACAAATCAATACAAATCTCCCTTTAAGGTAATCATGCGATTCAATATGAGGCCTCATGCTCCATTAAAACAAATATAATTTTTAAAAAATATTTTTGGCCACTATGTGCTCACAGTAGTGCATGAGGCAGGTAATGTGTGCTCCTCTGTGCCCTCCTCGTGCTCCTAATGGCATGTGCAATATTTCACCACCAAAGAAAAACAGCCAATCAGAGCTGAGCAGTTGGCGGCAGCTGTCCGTCACTGCTTGTGAAGCTCATGAACTCTGATCAAACGGTCAGACTAGGAAGCATTGGTCAAAAAATGAATCAATATTCTGGCACTGTGATGCCTATTTCTTACCTCAGATGTTTTCAGAAACATGTTTTAGTGAAATGCTGGTGGGTGGTGCTTGGATTTGGCTCCACTGTTTTCAACATGGTGGCTAGGTCTTAAATTTGATATTGCTATTGCTATCAGGAGCACAGGAGGGCTATCAGGAGCACAGGAGGGCACAGATTATCACATTCAGATTATCATGCATTACAGTCAAAATACAGTTTAGTGTATTTAGTATCGTATAGCAGAACTTTATGAAAATAACTATTGTATCTGCTCAAAGTTACCGACTGCAACTTTAACCCCCTAAAGACAGGAGTTCAGTGTAGAAACTAGTGTTGTCATTACTGTCTTATACTGTGTAGTTTTCTAACTTCAACACAATACCTTGAGAAATATTAATATTTGATAATATTTTCGATAACTTGGCACAATATTGAGGACAAAGTTTTAGATTTTTATTAAAAGATAAATAGCGGTGTATGTGTGTGTGTTAACTCGCTGTTGGAGAGAAAAGAGGGCAGAAAGCACAGCTGGTACCCATGTATCAATACTGCAGAAAATGAAAATATTTTATATATTCAGTATCCATATGTATCAATACTTTGACATTTTTGACAACATTTGTAGAAACTGACCTTGCTGGCAGTTGTTTTGGCCTTGAGGCGTGACATGAGGTCGCCTGAGCTGCTGTCGGAGTCGTCGCTGACGACCTGTTTGCGTTTGAAAACGGGCTTCGCCTTTATAACTGGAGCTTTGGCTTCACCCTCAGAGTCACTGGAGTCGAATGAAGGGACCTTCTTAGAGGCCGTGGTGGACGCAGGTTTGGACTTAGAAAGAGCATCCAGGATGGACGGCTGCTTCACATCTATGAGAAGTTAACAAGAAAAATAACTCTGCAGCTCAGGGAAGAAAGCATTTAACATATATCTTTTAACCATCATGAACTTTAAGTATCCGATCTACGTGTTCTTACCAGAAACATGTCTGATAAATGTGTACAACTACTGTAACGATCCCAATCTCTAAATAGGCAACAGGCTCTAAATACCTGCAGCCTTCTTCTTGGATGCAGCTGGTTTCTTGGCGGCAGCGGCTTTCTTGGGTGCAGCCTCCTTGGTTTTACGTTGAACTGGAGCCTTGGGCGGAGGTGCCTGATCGTCCGACTGAGCTGCAAAAGCACCACGAAAGAGCAAGTAATTAAAACCTCAGACCCTTAGCCCAACATTTCTCAAGCTCATCACATGGGCGTCCCATGACAGTACTTACAGCTCGACTTGGTTTTAGTTTGTTTAACTGTCGTTTTGCTCTTTGACGTTTTCTTCCTGCGTGAAAATAACAAAAAAAAGTTGATTTAAAGGTGAATAACTTGACTGAAAGGAGAAGAAGCAGCTTCACATCAACTCGTTTCATACTCACGTGGGTTCTGGAGCTTTGGGGGGCGGGGCTGGAGAGTCTATGTCGCTGTCCGCAGTGGGCTCTGGCACAAAGCTGGTATCGTCGTCATCGCTTATAACGACTTTCCGTTTTGGAGCGTCCTTCTTCCCCCAGTCATCAAATTCATTTTCACTGTCGGACATGCTGTACTTCACCGGAGCTGAAGAAACAGGCAACCGAATGGTTTGATTTAGCAACGCTGCCATGTGAATCAGGGTTAATAGAAGAGCTGTCCTGAATACCATTTATTGGGCTTCGAAGCTTTGCAGCATGGCGTCTGTGTCCATCCCCCCCTGCTGCTCTACTGTACACACATTCACCTCTACAAACAGTGATATCCATCTGAGAATAACTAAAAATAATTAATGTTGAATATGAATAATGTGCGGGATGATATCGCGGATACAAGCGGCTGAAAGGAGTTTCCTGTGTAGGGTGGTTGGGCTCAGCTTTAGAGAGAGGGTGAGGAGCAGAGCTGCTGCTCCTGTGTATCCTGGGCATCTGATCAGGATGCCTCCTGGACTACCTTTGCAGGTTTTCCAGGCGCGTCCAACTGGTTAAAGAGGCCTCGGGGTAGACCAGAACACGCTGGAGAGATTAAATAGCTCAGCTGGAACTGGAAACACCTCTGTGTCCCCCAGAAAGAGCTGGAAAACGCTGCTGTGGAGAGGGACGTCTGGAATTCCCTGCTAAGCTTAAGCCGCAACCCGGACCCGGATAAGTGGAATAAAATGGATGGATGGATGAATGTTATTCCTTATTTCATGCGGTATTTTGGGATTTCTAATACAAAAATTCTAAACAAAGAATTCGACCAGTGATTTGGAGGTCAAATACCATGACAACGGTCAAAGCTTTGGAGCAGTCAGGTCAGCCCTCGTTAATGGTAAATAGATGATTGCAGTCTACTGGTCAATGATAGCGGTCAGGGCCACCTAACAGATTCACCTTTAGTTTTGCGTTCGGTCTTCTCCCTGGGGCCGACCACTTCCTCTGCCTCGATTTCACTGTCGGACAGACTGGCGTCCGACTCTTCGTCCGACCACGGATTCTTCTTGGGCTTTTTGGAAACGGGTTTGAACTCAAGAGTGCTCTGCTTGCCGGTCTTCGATACTGCAGCAGAGAAGTGTGTGTCTTAGTCATCTTTAATACAGAAAATGCGATGCAGCTTCATTACAGTAGATACAAGGTCAGTGTGCCCATCTCACGAACATGTAAACCTTCTAGGGTTTGTAATCGTAGTGGGGGTGTGGAGTAATTGCTGCTTGCTGTAGATATAATAAACACAGTTATGGTACAAAGCCTCTTCTCTTATCTCTGACATAAAATGTATGTAACAGCTGATAAGCTTGAAATGTAAATCTCAATTGTTGCTTTCAAAATGCTCTCAGGGTTGTGGAAGTTTGCAAATGATGTATGCTCCACTAGATGTCACTAAAGAGACACTACTTAGTGGTTGCACATCTAAACAGGTTGTGCTAGAATGTAACTAAGCACATTTACTCAAGTACTCTACTGAGTATAAATTCGAAGTATTAATACTTGACTTGTGTTTTCCTTCCATACCACTTTCTGCTTCTACTCCATATTATTTAACAGATTAAGTTACTAGTTATTTTCCATATAAATGTTTGCATACAAATAAGAGCTTATAAAATATATTTTGATTTAAATGGTTGAAATGATTAGTTGATTAATCAATTAGTTAATTGACAGAAAATTAACTGATATTTTTCATTTCTTTATGTTTTATGGTTCCAGCTCTTATCATCTTAATTTGTACAATAATAATCTAATGATATAATAGAAAATAGTATATAATAGTATAACCATCACAGGGGACATTCTTCTGCCTTGAGTACTTTTAAAAATTAACATACATTTTCCTGAACAGTTTTACTTGTAAAAGTCTGGTATTAGTACTTATACTTAAGTAAAAGATCTGAATACATCCTCCACCACTGTAAACAGGACACTACAGTATATTTAACAAAACTGTTTTGATCATGATTGTTGAATATAACATGTTCCAGTGATTTAAAAATAAATTTACTTTTCATTTTTCATTTTGTTTGAATGAAATTTTTATGTGAGATATGATTAAATTTACACATCATAGAAGAGAAACAAGCTCAGCGGACAGCGCTGAACCTCTGAACTCTAAATCAATCAATCTCACCTTTTTCCTTTGCCTGGGTTTTAGTTTTCATGCCCAGTCGTGCAGCTAAGCCCATCTCTTTGCTTGGCTCAGCGTTCTCTGCATCTTCTCCAAACTCCATCTTCATCACTACATCTTCACTCTACAATTACAGAAAGGAGGTCCAGCTAAATGTCGTTTGGAGAGAGCGCTGTACCAAAATAAATACAAACTTCAAGGCACACTAAGACAGACTTTTTGTAGTGTGATTTAATTTAATTTCAAAAAACATACCTTGACTTTTTTGCCCCTCTTGCCTTCACCTTTCTTGAGATCAGCCTTCCTGTTGGCTTCAGCTTTCATGGTGCTGGTAACGCGCGGGACGACACGGCGACCCTGCGGCGTGGGAAGAGTCTCCTGCTTCACCTTCACCGCTTTGCCTTTTCCACCCTTTTTAACGACTGGCATGTCAGCAGCCTCCTTTTCTTTTGCCTCTATTTTCTGAGCACAAAGTACATTATTCAGGGGGAAAAGTTTGTCAGTGGATCAGTGCTCAACATGCATGCTCATATGGGACTGGCAATATGACAGACGAGTTATAATACTGCCAATCCTTTTTCTAAAACTGTGGTGCCAATACCTCCAGTTCCTCACAGAAAGCAGCCAAGTCTTCCCTCCACAGGTCTGCTGGAGTCTTCTTCTTCAGGGTGTCCAGCTCTGTCAACTATAAAAGAGCAGCTGGGTCAGAAATGAACTACGTTTACAGGACACAGATTTGACTTAGGGTTGTCAATTGATTAAAATATTTGATCGGGATTAATCGCAAGATTGTTCATAGTTAATCATGATTAATGACAAATTAATCACTTTTTTAATCTGTCCAAAATGCACCTTAAAGTGAGATTTGTCAAATATTTAATACTCATATCAACATGGGATTGGGCAAACAGGCTTGCTTTATGCAAATGTATGTATATTTACTAATGGAAATCAATTAAAAACACAAAACAATGACAAATATTGTCCAGAAACCTTTACGGGCACTGCATTTAGCATAAAACTGAAACCCAACAGGCAACAACTGTCAGTGTGTTGACTTGACTATGACTTGCCCCAAAGCTGCATGTGATTATCATAAAGTGGGCATGTCTGTAAAGGGGAGACTCGTGGGTACCCAGAGAACCCATTTTCATTCACATATCTTGAGATCAGAGATCACTGGACCCCTTTGAAAATGACCATGATAGTGTTTTCTTACCAAAAATGTAACAGAAGTTTGGAGTTTAACCTCCTTCCTGACAGCTTAATATAACATGGTTGGATGGATGGATTCAGTAGGTTTTCTAGTGTCATGTGATCCAAGTATCTTCACTCTAGCTTTAAAACTGCAAGTTGCATTAATGCGTCAAAGATATTAATGATATTAAAAGAAATTAGTGTTAACCTGTAATCACGTTAACTTTAACAGCCCTATTTGAATTTAAAATTTGAAGTTGGTAAGATTGCAGCAGAGCTGAGTATCACACCTTAGTGTCCCTCTGTTTGCAAAGCTCATCTTTCTTCTCTTTGGTCAAGTACCACATGGGCATGCTCAGCAGGTAGTTGTAGTCTGGCCCGCTGGTGTCCTCCTCCTCCGTCTCTTCCTCGTCTTCCTCCTCCATCGTGTCCACATTCTAAGAGCAGGAACACAAACATCATAATGTTATTTGCTCAAGTGGAGGCTGATTATCCAGCATTCCTCATTAATGTAGCTGAAAGCCATGTAATTCAAAGTGTCCTACCTTTTCTTGGGCCTGTTTCCAAGCTTTGACTGGGTCAGAGTCGTAGCCCATCTGCTGCAGCATGCGGATCAGCTCCTTCTTTGGCTTGTTCTCTACAAATAGATGAAGAGTATCAAGAGTTTTGATCAAAGAAAATCTAAACACATTCTAGGTCTCCGCAGTTATGGCTAAACTGATCCGCTAAATTGTGATTTCCATGAATATTACAATTTCAGAAGCTGTTCCACATGAAAAACTTAAATAGCTTTTCTTCAACATTTAATTGAGGCTAAAACTTGCAATGTATGATTACTCACCATTAGTGGACAGTTACTACTCATCTTTCTTGTTTGTATGTCCTTCAAATCAATTTGCAGCAGAGTATGCTTTAAAGAAAAATTGTAACATGCTACTAACCAATGACTAAGGTGCCCTGGATTTTCTCCAGGATGAAGCGGGCCTGGTTGGTGAGTTTAGCACCTTCTGCCCCCAGCATGCCAACCAACCAATCCTTTCTCAGAGCGTAGTACTTCATCCTCAACTCGAAGAAGTCCTTGAGAACATCCTGCACAGACTCAAACTTCTTCAGACTGCCCACGTGGTCAAACAGAACCTAAAAAAATTTTTAAAAAAGTGTATAGTAAGATACAAGAGGACTTTATCTGTCCTCCGTCACCAAAATATTAGCTGTGTGCATATGAGTGGCAGCAGTTACCATAGAATTGCAGGTGAGGGTATTCTGAAGTTTGAAGACTTTGTGGAGGCCAGCAGCCTCCGCCTCACTCAGCTTCTCTGCTGTCATCTTGACCACGAAGCGCACGGTGGTGTCGGTGTGGTATTCCTTGTAGTCTGTGATCAGAGGGGGGACCTTCTCTGTGCCGTTCAGCATCGGTTCCAGCACGTTCTCTTTGTAGGCCTAAATCACAGGGAACAGTGGGAAATTACATACAAATGTAAATAAATTGGTCGCAAATGTGCTTAAAAATTCATTTTAATTTGAGTTACAAACAGCATCAAGTTCAGTGGGCAACGCCCAGGTCTGAGTAGTGAAGCCAGTGCTGAAGTGGCTTAAACTTGCATTCTTTCTAATAACCAGCAGGGGGCGACTCCTCTGGTTGCAAAAAGAAGTCTGAATGTGTCAAAAATGAGCCTACCTCTCACTTGATTTATTACCTCAGTAAACATTGTAAATATGAGTTTATGGTCTCAATCACTAGTTTCAAGTCTTCTTCAATACAGCATGGTGTTCATTTAGCAAATTATGGTCCCATTAAGAGTTAAAGAGACCATAAAGCAGGGTATGCTTTAGGGCGTGGCTACCCTGTGATTGACAGGTTCTGTGTTTCGTCTGTGCTTTCGTCTTAGAATTTTAACCCTTTCACAGTTTTTTCAGTTCATGAAAGTTCGTTATAATCTTTTTGGTCACCTGAAAATGTCAGCATTTCTAGTGCTTAGCTCTCCTGTCACTTCTGGTTGCAAAAAAAAAAAAAACAAGATGGCGATAGTCAAAAGCTATCAAGGCTTCAAAACAAAAGTCCACAAACCATTGGGTTACAACACTGTGGCTACGTCCACTTCTTATATACAGCCTATGATAAATGTACTGTACATGATGGAACATCCTGAACACGTCCCTAATAGGAAGGACAAAGCTTTAGTGACTAACCTGTGTCCAGGTTTTGACGGGCAGCTCAGAGATCTCAATGGTGGTGGAATCAATGATGGCTACCTCTCCACTGTTGATGTACTGGTTGTCCATCACCTGCTCAATTGTACCTTTGAAGCCTTTGTAGTTTGGAAGCTATGAGAGAAGAAATGGCACCATCATCATCTGATTTGTACACCAGAAGATACACAAGATTGCAATATCAGAAAGCAGCAACAGCCATTTCTTATACTCACCATTGGCAGAGGCTCATCACCATTGAGCATGCGGTGGATGTTGCTGACAATCTCTCGTATGTCATAGTTGGGGATCTTGCTAGCCCAGCCTGTGCCGATACCTTCAGAACCATTGACCAGCACAGTGGGGATGATGGGCATGTACCACTCCGGCTCTACGCGCTGGTTGTCATCAACATTGTACTTGAGCAGGTTGTCGTCCACAGTTGGGAAAACAAGACGGGCCAGAGAGCTAGAAGGACAGGAAGATCAGACAATTTTTTTAAGTTAATCACCAACTACGTAAAACCAAAAAAATAAAAACCTCCACATTCTCAAATGTGTGTGTGAGGCCTGTAGCTTCAGATCATTTGTAGCTTATAAGGAGACTGCAGACCTCAGCATGGTGAAGATGTATCGAGGGCTGGCAGAGTCCTTGCCGCCGTGCAACCTGGTTCCAAACTGACCCAGAGGCTGCAACAGGTTCAAGTTGTTACTTCCCACGAAGTTCT
This sequence comes from Pterois miles, assembly GCA_947000775.1. NCBI lineage: Eukaryota > Metazoa > Chordata > Actinopteri > Perciformes > Scorpaenidae > Pterois > Pterois miles. The sequence goes on from CAMQGK010000299.1 coordinate 3,439,798, forward strand.
GGGCCAAACCCACAATGGTCATCATCAGAGAGACCTGTATAATGAACAGAATTGAACAGATCAAATCAACAGTATTATCAAAAGAAATATGGCTCGCACTGCTCACCAGGAGTCTGGTCAGGTCTTGCAGAAGACTTGGTCAAGTGACCGTAATTTTTAATTGATGTAAAAGTTGAAGGCAAAAGACAAACAATGTGCAATAGCAAAATACAATCCTAGCCAATTAAAAAAGAACAAAATAGTGTTTTCTCCTTAAATGATTGCTAGGAGTGCAACGGATTACAAAACTCATGGTCAAGGATCGGCTGAGCAGAAAAAAAGAGAGCAAAAAAAAAAAAAAAAAAAAACTTTGAGATGCCCAAATCATGTTTTTTTGCAGTAGATACAGACTGCTGACCATCACTGACTCATATTGGGCAATATCGTTTTTGTTGTTCTTTTTAATTTAAATGTTATACTTTTATTTTAGTATAGTCATCTACAGCAGTTATGTGCATAAAAACACAATTCAGATGATTAGGAAACAAAATATTGTATTTTTATTGATTAAAAAATTTGTGGCATTCATAGTTTTAATTATGCCTTAACAGCAGCTTAGAGCTAGTGTTAGGAAGTTAAACAGGTCACAATTCTCTGTCTATTATAGAATCTGCGACTAGAAAGCATTATTGCCCATCTCCCGATCGCATATTTTTACTGCATATTCTCCAATAAGGATCTGCAGTAAAACTTTATTTGATTTGTACGGATCATGTATGGTTCGTCACACCACTAATGAACCCTACAATTGGCAGTAGGCTGACACTTTAGATGCACAAAAAAAGACAAACAAGCTCCACAGATATTTTACCCCAAAAATAAATAAATAAAATATATCAGTATTGTAACCATAAGTGCGAAATCAGCTCATCAAAGTAATGTCACCTCACCTCTCCATGGTGGTAGGCTGACATCTCAGCCACCGAGCCAGCCAGCTGGGCCACCTTCACCTCCCGCTTGTCATTCCTCTTGAAGCAACAGAACAGCACCTTCCTCTGGCCTGGTTTCAGACCTGACACACACACACAAATGCAGACACACATTAAGTGTCACATTTCTTTTAAGATTTGCACATGTGCTCCTGACGATCATAATCATTTCACACACCATCCACCAGGCAGGGGATTGACCTCTCGTTGTCAGAGTTGGAGAAAAGCACCAGCTCCTTGTTGACGAAGTCGTTGTACGACAGGGACTTGGTAGACTGACCGTACAGGAACTCCTGTAAAGAGACGGCAACAGATAGATACAGTGAAACTTAACAGAAAAACAGCAATAAAGCACATGGAGTTCACCAATCATTGGGACGTTACCTCAGGCAGGTTGTGAGCCCTGCGTTGGCGCCTGTTGACCATGAAGTTGGTCAGCCACTCTTTCCGCTCTTCCACTTTCTTCTTGCTAAAGGCCTGAGCAAAACACAACAAAAGACACAAGAATCAGATATTAACCAGCCACTAATTATATCCTAGTCAGGAAGTTTGAGATGAGATGAATGAGGCAAACAGATAGGTAGCGTCTTACAAGGGTAATAGCTTCATCATCTTCAGGTCCACTGTACTTGAATGGGATACGGTGTCTCTGCATATCAGAGAAGTATTCCTTGGCTTCCTGCGATGTGCTGGTTCCCAAACCTGCATGGATAAAGGTCACAATGGTCAGAAAGAGCCTTATAATGACACACAAGACTAAAACCGTGTCATTGGTATGAAGGGTTGCTTACTTGTCTTTTTATACTACCACACAGGGGTTTTATAACAAACCTTTGTAGTATTTTATTTTCCAAGATTTGTGGTTGGGCTGGCTTTCCTTCCATGCGTTGAATTCTGGGATACTGTAGAAGGACAGCTGAGTTTTCTTATGAGATGCCTAAAGAGAAGGAAAAAGAAAAAAGAAATATGAGCTTTGTCTTCTCACATTGGCATTTAGTGTTTGGCAGCAAAATGGTAAAATAAGGCTAGAATATAAGCTAACTGTCATCAAGGAGGATTCATGAAATGTGTAATTTTTATATAAATGCTAGAATTGTCAAAAAGCAAGTGTTCTTTAGTTTTGACACCAGATGGCAATGTTGTTGCAAATTCAGGAAGGCTAATTTACGACTACTGGACTAGTTTGTTTCACAATATATGTTATATCCCCAAATCCTTTAGCTACTAATATCAGTTTATTATATATTAATATATACAATATACAATATATTAATAGAATAACTTGTCAAACACACACCAAATATCCTGTGGTGTCAGTGTGAGGTTTTCAGTGAGACCATGTACCTTGATGATGGGGGTGATGAACTCTTCCAGGAAGTTGTGGCGCAGCAACGACGGCCAGTTATGGTGTATGAAGTTGATAAGCAGGCCCTTAATGTGGGAGCCATCCTGATCCTGTTACAGAAATACAGTAGAGTCCAGTCATATTGATGTAATCAGTAAACCTAAAGATTAAAGCCACTTAAACTTTTGCATCACTGTACCTACTGTATAATGAAGTGGGTGACAACAAGAGTTTACACGGTGCTCTATGACAGCACTAAACAGTAGTAAGTTTAAAATGAATACAAATTGGATTCACTAAAAGCAGTGTCAAATAGATGTCGAAGATGAAATGAAACTGCTGCCGCACCTGATCTGTCATGATCATGATCTTGCCATAACGCAGTGTCTTGAGGGATTCTGGGTCGCTGTAGTTCTTCTTGTACTGGAGGCCGAGGATCTTGATGATGCTGTTGATTTCAGCGTTCTCCATGATCTGATGAGGGAGGACAAATGAGTTTTACTCTCAGTTGTTTGCTAAACTAAATTACAGATAAATGATGCTAAATACATCTTTGTATACCCAAAGCAGATACAACAATATAGATGTGGTATTGATAAGACTTAAGACATGCAGCTGCCATGTAATGACTGTGAGCAAAATGCTATTGGGTCAAACCTGTTTGAATGTGGCCTCCCGGACGTTGAGCATTTTTCCTCTGAGAGGGAAGACGCCATAGCGGTCCCTGCCGACCACTCCCAGCCCAGACACAGCAAGTGTCTTGGCTGAATCTCCCTCAGTGAGGATCAGCGTGCAGCCAATGGAGTTCTTCCCTCCTGCCAGAGAACGTGGTTACATGGCAGCTTATTTGCTTTCTATGAGGCTAGCAAAAGAGATAAATGGCGCGGCATACAGAACAATACCTGCATCGTTGGCGTCGTCTAGTTTAGGCACCCCCTTGATTTTTGTGTGTTTAACACTCGAGCATTTCTTGTTGAGCTGGGACTGAGCCTTGAACTTCACCCAGTTCATGATATTTTCCACAATCCCGCAGGACGTGGCCTATGGAGAACAGAGAAGGAAGAGGGATGTGTGATATCAGAATGATTACACTTCTGATGGTAAGAATGCAATGCCAGGGGCGGTTCTTCGTTGGCACCTGTTTAATGAACTTGTCGCTGAGAGGACAAGTGGACCCGAAGCTCTTCTGCTGCAGTGTCATGTTCTCTTTGGTCTGAGAATCAAAGGTGGGGTTCTCAACCAGGCAATTGACAAACAGCCACAGGTGGTTCTTCACCTGGATGGAGAGGGGGAGGAGCATGCATAATCATATGTTCTGCTAACAGGAGAATATTTGGAATTTCAGCTTCATATGAAAAAAAACAAAACAAAACACGAAGATGAGAGATGACTGTACCTGGAAAGGCTTGATGGCCACCCCAGCTTTGTTCTTCTTCTTCACCACTTCAATGAGCTTGCTAACCACCTGGTCTGTAACATAGTCAACGTGCCTCCCTCCCTGAGGTGCAGAGAACAAACACAAGATCCCATTTAGAGAATAAATGACATAAGTCTTAATCATAGTGACACAAAGTGGCTGGGAGAGCAGCCAACCTTGTACTCAGCTGCCCAAGGAGCCTGGTCTACTAGTTCAGTCAGCCTTAAAATGCTTCATAGCTGCTCTGTGATGTAAATTTAAACGAGGCTGACGAATTAAGATAAAATTCTAATTGGTGCCCTGTATTCAAACAGAGTACTTAAAAAATTAACTTACTGAATTGGCATTGAGGTCATAACCCACACTCAATCTATCACTACAAATAATTTAATACACTGTGAAATTACCTTTGTTGTTGCAATACTGTTGACAAAACTGACTTGCTGGAAACCTTTCTCGCTCATGGTGAGGCAGACCTCCCAGCGCTCGTTGACGACCTCGTGCACCACAGTGAGGGCGCTGCCGAGCTCGTCCACCTTGTCCTTCACATACATGTCCACGTAGCTACGGAAACCTGTGAGCTGGAGCACAAGAGTGGTTTTAGTCTTGATCGCGAGGTTTGTACCATTTCAAATCCTAACTCTTGCATCAAATCTATGTAAATGTTTAAGAAGTAAAAAAAAAAAAAAGGCTCTGAGAAATGCCATATGTAGTAACTTAAACCTGAATGCCACGAAAATATGGTTATATTTTCAAAAAAAAAAAATTCCAGCTGAAGGAGGTTAGCCTGAAACTTAAATCAGCTTCAAAATTGAAAATGAAGTTTGCGGAAGGTGTCTTGACATTTGTTGACAATGTTGAAGTTAATTTGAATTAATGACAACTGAAAGGACAAATAAAATCGACTTCTAATTTAGTAAGAAATAGCCGATAGGTGGTCAATACAAAAGTGAAACAGCATATTGGCTTACTGGCAGCTTCTTGCCATTGAAGAACACACGGACACCCTTGGAGGATCCAGCGATGTCGTAGGCCCTCCTGGTCATCAGAGCCACGGTGTCTTTGTCCAGGATGCTCATTTTAAACTTGGCCAGGTCGGGACTAAAGGTGATGCAGGTGTATTCCTCTCCGTCAAAGGATTTGATGTTAGAATCCCCTGCTCTGCCCATGTTGTCATACCAAGTCTGTGGAAAACATGAACATACTGCAAAATGACATTTTCCCCTTACACTGATTACCAAACAGCAAATGTGGCCCAGCCTGCCTCCTACCTGCTTGAAGGACTTCTTTGACTCTTTACAGGCGGTCTCTACAGTGAACTTTGTGCTGAAGATGTTGCAAAGCTTAGCACCATATCCATTGCGTCCACCTAAAGAACAAGTGAAGATGTGGCTTAGGATACTAGAAAAGTAACCCTCTACTGATTAACCCCAGTAGCTTGTCAAAAACCCTGTGTGGCTTAATATTACATTTCTGTTGACAACTCAGGGTGTAACGATCCATCAATTTGGATCAATATACAGATTCAGTGATCAACAATTCAATATAACATCACTGATACGTATCATCATCTTTAAAGGGGAACACCACCTAAATTAAAAATTCCATTATGTTATTTCCATGGCCTAGGAAAACTCAATCAATATTTATGAGAAGTAGGTCTCAAACTTTTGATGTCATAGGTGTATAGGTGGATCCACAAAAAGTTTTTTCTTTTTATACCCAAATGAGTTTTATTCTATTGTAGTGTTGTCAGTTGAGAAACAGAAAACGTTCCCATATATTCAGTGTCTATGGAGCGGTTCCACACTTTATACCCTGTGACGTCACAAGTTTGAGCTTTCGCACCCTAGTTTTTGGATGTGGAAACAGTTGTTCATGTTTACTAAAAATTTTCAGACTGTCTTAGACCATAGGAATAACACCTTCCTGCAGAGTCCAGTAATAAAAATGTCAAATCATATTTTAGTTGCTTTTTGTGAGTTGATATAAATGCAACTGATGATATCTACTCATATCGACTGCAGGCCCCTGGTTTTAATTGAATCGTATTGTGGCAGACTTAGTGATATCAGCAAATATCATAACAAATTGACTACTTCGCATCTTATGTTATAGTTTGCCGATCCTCTGTTATATAGAAATATATTGTTTTTTTGAATGGGGGCTGTGTAAACGCTCCTCTTACAATGGAGTCTATATAATTATTTACATGAATAATTATTAATCAGAATTTCAAATGATTATCACAGCCTTTTTGGGGTGTTTGCTGTAATTTCCACTTCCAAAATAAATAAATAATAAATAAAAAAGTTTAGATTTTATAGTTAAACGTATTTTTTGTTTGTTTTTTTTTTTAAATTACACATGTTGCTCACGCTGTTGGACTCTATTGTAAAGTAGAGCCTAGCATTGTCATCGCATGCCTGGATCTCTGCAACTTCACTGGTGAGAAAAGTGCTTTTGTAACAAAAAGCCAGGTTGTTAGAACATAACATTTTCCTTTAAATACACTTCAGAGTTCCACAATCAGTCTCACCAGTGACTTTCTTCTCATCATCATCGTAGTTACTGGAGGTGAGGAGCTGTCCAAAGATGAGAGCAGGCACGTAGACCTTCTCAACCTTGTGCTCCACCACAGGAATACCCTTCCCATTATTCCACACACTGATGGTGTTGTTCTCACTAAAAAGGGGGAAAAAAAAACATGCACATTTCATCATGTGCTTCTACAATACTAAGGCAAGCAGGTGAGCTGGATATGAGCTGGGGCTATCTGATAACTTACAAGCAAAGGCACACTGTGGTAGGATAATAAGATATTTTGAGATCTTGGTCATGCACTTGCAATGTTACATATTACTCACACATCAATATTGATCTTGATGCAGGACATGCTTTTGTCCCTCTGCTTATTGTCAGCTGCATTTACTGTAGAAAGAATTAAAAAATGTTTCAGTATAATAGGCCCAATAATATGTCTATTTACATTATATCTATTTATCATGTAAAATTCTTAGAGCTATTTACGCACCAAGGATCTCATCAAAAATCTTGTAAAGCCCAGGCACAAAGGTCACATCACGGCAGTTCAGTCCCTCATCCTCATCGTACACCCACATTTGCTGAGGAAAGAAGTCAACTAGTCACTACAAAGATCATCAGGTATAAATTTGTATAATATGAACCATTAAAACTTTGTTCTCCTAATCAACATCATGGAACTCTGTAGTGAACATTTTCAGAAAATATCTAAACTAGTCCACCCTCACATCAACTCCTGTGAGATTTACCCAAGGATTTAAATCAATAAAGGTTTTTTCTCCAGCTTGGGGCTCTTCTGTGTGGAGTTTGCAGGTTCTCCCCATTTAAGTGTAGGTTTTCTCCGAGTTCTCCGGCTTCCTCCCACAGTCCAAAGACATGCAGTTTAGGTTAACTTTGATGACTCTGAATTGCCCGTAAGTGTGAGCGTGGATGGATTTTTTAGAGAAGCTGTCAATTTCAAAAGACAGAAATTGCTGTGTGACCTCTTACTTGGGTGACAGGCTCCACAGAGCCGATGTAGGTGTCCGGTCGGAGCAAAATGTGCTCCAACTGTGTCTTCTTCTGATAGATCCTCTCCACAGACAGCCGCTTCGGATCCTTCTTCGTCTTCTCCACCGGTTTGTTTTCAAAGAAAGTCTGCAGTGAATGACACAGGGTTATCTTTCAAGTGAATCTCCTGGCATTGCAGTCGAGCTTGTTTTACAAGAAACCTCCATACAATGACCAACAGCATCTGCTCACACAGCTCCACATTGTTGTAATTACTTGATTCTTGAGTTTTAATGTGGACAAAACCACAGACAATTTAGTGAACGCAAAAACGTACAGTGTGTCTAATGAAAAAATGTCAGTCTACTCTACAAAACATCATCTTGAAGTTGCTGGGATCTGATTTCAATGTGTTACTAAAGGACACTTCAGGAGGGTAGACACTTTTTTTTTGAAAAATGACACATGTAATCCACACTATACATAAACTGCTGTATGAGAAGGATAGTTTATTTCTTTGCGTTAACTGGTTTAGGTCGAGATGCAACGTAACGTTAGCGTTGACGTTGGCTAGCTAACTGTTAGTCAGATGGTTTCTAAAAATGTACTATCCATCACTTTTCATGTGTCGTGCTTAAGGGGAGTTACTACGCTACATATACTGTCACGTCAGTCAGTGCTCTTTTCTTTTGACCACTGTGTTAACGATAATTATCTTAAAGTTGTTACTGATAAACGATGCTAGCTAAGCCAACTTTAATCGCTGCTACGAAGTTTCACTTTAGCTAACAACAACGTTAGCTGCTAGCAAGTGCCGCATTAATTAGCAAGTTAGCTAACGTTAGCAGCAAATGTCGAAGTTTTTGTACAGTTACCTTCAATGGTTGAGCCATTCTTCTTATGATTAACGTTGCTGCTTATCCCTACTGCTTTAAATAACTTATAGACTACGTCTGTAATTAAACTTAGCTAACGTTAGCTACCGGGCTACACTAAAACGTATCGTCGCTGAATGTTTCAAGAGCCCACTTTGAAAATTCAAAACTTGGAGGCAACCACTCCCGCCAGCTATTTTAACCAATCAAGCGAAGGGCCTTGTGACGTTTCCCTCCAATGAGCAACGCAAAACTCCCGTTTTCAATTAAACAACCAATCACCGACGGTTGAAGAGGCTTGAGCCCGCCCATATTGCGTCTCACGGCCAATCAGCTTCCCAAAGACAGGAAATAATAGCTTAGCTACATCTACACCATATACATATACTGTACACAGCATATCAAATGCAGTATTAAAAAATAAAAACAACTTTTAATATAATAATAACTTTGCATAAGAGATTTTTGCTTGTAGTAATCATACTGTAGCCTATATAGAATACATGCTCGAATACAAACAGTAGGTGAAAACGATGTATTTTGTTCTTCATAAAAACTGTCCATTCAGTTCTGATTTTACAATAACTGGCCAATGTGGAAATAAACATTACACTTTGTACTGATTAACTGAATGACTATTGGTAATTGTATTTGTCATGGTCCATAGAAGCTCCATTCATATGGACCTACCATAACCATAAATGTTTATGATTAGTACAATTAGTACACCAACACTGACAAATGTGTGCTCAGACAACACTGTTGGTCTACCAATCAGAAATATCTTATGAAACATAATTGAGATAAACCTTTTTCCAAACAGCCACTATTATTACATGGTTAGGTCTATATACATGCACAACTAATAGCCTATATTAATTTATAGATTGGTCACTGAGTAAGCTATATGAACAGTATTATACAGTATCTTTTATTGTTTTGGCTATATACTACTGCAGCGAACTGGAAACACAGAGATTAGAGTGCTGACTTTGAGCTTTAAGGTGTTTGGAGATGATTATTGGGTGAGCAGTGCCAGTGCCTGAATCACAGCTCATTTACCCTTGGGTGTACGTGTTAAAAGCAATGTGCAACAATTTCCACACAGTTCACTGGAAAATGATGTAAATGCCGGTAAACCTGAAAGTCAGCACTTTACTTGCACTGTGCTGTAGGATAGTGTGCAGCCACATATCTTAAAAATGCAAATTTAATGGCAAAACAGACCTTTTTGTCTTGTACAACTTTAATTGATTGTTATTAAACACACTTTCATTAATGAGCTGCTAAAGATTATTTCATAGTAAATTCTACATGTCTAACTTATTTGATGGCCAACTCATGGGCCTGTCTTTACTGATGGCATGTCACACAAGCTACTGTATAGCACTTTTAAAGCTTCCCCATGTTCTTTGAAGCCTAATATGCTAGCTGTGTAATCCTGCATGATTTAGAGAGATCAGAGAAACTGTGATATTCACTTAGCTGCATAATGACATTCAGGATTCACGGAGCTAAGAGAAGCTGCAGTATTCAACATCTGTGCGTACTCGTCTTATTTACATCCCGACTTGAAGCTACACCTGCAAAGTCGGCAAATAATTTAACACCTCTCCAAAAAGTCTGGTGTTCATCAACACCCGGGGTACTTGTATCAGCCAAAGTGGCCTCCAGCAGGTGACAGCTGCTTCTCACACACATCGCTCCCTTTCCCCCAAAGTTTTCAGCTCCAAATTTGCTTCATTTATCAATCTCTCCTCCCGCCTCTCCCTCTTTCCCTCTCTTCTTCATTTCCTCCAATCTCTCTGTCACACCCGCATACACGCTGTACACGATAGCTGCCTAAAAGCTATTTAGTGTTAATGACTTTATCTTCCCAGAAGTGTGCTGCTGTAGTTTTATGAAAGCCCTCAACTGACGTTTTTTTGCAGCTATGTATCATCGTGTCGGGCTTTCCTTTGTGTCAGCTAAAGTGATTCAGAAGTGCAGGATTACAGAGAAAAGACAGGATTTTATTCAACACCAAGCAAACACAGGCCTTTACATTTCTGGTCTGGATCAGTGAATGGAAATGCAGTACTCTGATTTACCTAACTGTTCTATCATCTGTCTTCCTCTGCTATGTTGCCCACTCATCTGACCTTGGCATGATAATAATAGGGCTGAGGAGCTTGAGCTGTAGTCCAGCGGATGTAGTGGAGTATATGTACACAAATACACCCACAGCTGCACATGAATGAAGGTGAAAATGTTACGGTTTGATTTTGCACTTGGTTCAGCTGGTAAGAATGATTAATCGACTTTAATACCAGCTGCCATTAGAAGAAGAAGAAGATATTCCTTTATTAGTCCCACAGTGGGGAAATTCAGTTTTACACTCTGTTGTTCACACAGTACATATACATGCGTCAATGGAGAGATGTCAGAGTGAGGGGGCTGCTCCTGACAAGCGCCCAGAGCAGTTGGGGGTTCGGTGCCTTGCTCAGGGGCACCTCGGCAGTGCCCAAGAGGTAAACTGGCCTCTCCAGCAACCAGTTGGTCTTGGTCCATGGGGGACTTGAACCGGCATCCTCCGCGTCCTAACCCAAGTCCTTTCAGACTGAGCTACTGCCGCCCCCATCCGTGCAAACACAAGAAAAAAAAATAGACAATTTAGACTCAAAATGTACTGTTTGAGCACACACACACACACACACATGCACACACACATGCATATATATATACGTATATATATATATATATATATATATATATATATATATATATATATATATATATATATATATATATATATATATATATATATATATATATATATATATATATATATATATATATATATATATATATATATATATATATATATATATATATATATATATATATACACACAATATATATATATATGGAATGGTGAACAAACGTGTTGGGACTTTTGATGCCTTCAAATGGGGTCGTGTTCATGAGAAGATACCAGATACCAACAACCTCCTCTTGTGGCATTTAGGACCTCACATGTGGAAAGTTTTAAGCTCTGATTTTCCAGGTTGTAATGTGTCTATTGACAAAAAATGGCAGAGGCCATGGAAGTTAATTTTTCAGTGCATAATTGATATGTAATTTGTCATATATTGGTTTTTTTTCGTAATTTTATAATATTTCTGAGGAAAATGTTGACATTCCCAACGGCTTCATCTTTCTCCTCTGTGATTATGCCTTTGCATTTCTTGCATTATGTGACCCACTTGCAAGCATGCTAAATTGTTAGCAATTGTTATTGTTAGTTGGTTTCTAGACGCCGACAATAACGTTAATACTGCTGTTGCTTTGCGGCGGTGTTCTTCACAACTTAACCACTTTAACGCCAAGCACAGAACTTCCCAAGTTGTAAAACACAAGCTCACAAGTTTTATTTGTAGGCACCATTTTGGAAGACAGAATTCACTGTTACCATCATAATCTAAAGCAACACAGCATAAATGTGAAATAATGAGAATTTGTGAGTTTTTGAGGTGCTGGTACCTGAAAGCCAGGCTAACGTTAGCTGTTTCCACCTGCGTACAGTTTGTATGCTCAGCTGATGTAAGTGTTTCCTGTGTGTAGCTTCATAGTTAACACATTGGCATCAATCTTTTTAAAATCTCAGCAAGAGAGCATATAAGCATATTTGCCGAAATATTGAACTATTCCTTTTAATGGTAAAATGATACCGGAAGAAAATCTAATAAATTAATTTTGGCAAATTCAAGTTATAATAGAGGCAGTATTTTTCTTTTTAATAAATCTATCTAACAAGAGTACATCATTTTATGGTAATTTAAAGGTGCTATATATGAAATTGGGAGCATTTCTGTTGCCTCCGCACAGCTCTCAACATGGCGACGGCTGAGCTGATGGCTAGCAGCTGCTAGCTAACAGCACTATCAGTGAAAAAAAAAACACAACAGTGTTAACCTGGGGGGAACTGGAAGGTGTGTGCTATGCTTCTGTGACGCCTGCCATTGGTCGGGATGGCATTATCGTATCGTATTATTATTACCGTAACTGACTGACCAACGCAGCGGCCGTGACCTAGTCAGTGCACGCTTAAATGCACAAACATGCACTAAAAGCGTGCCCGGCTATAACAAAAAAGTATGAAGAAGCTCAGATTACACCATTATCTTTATATCTTTACTATATCTTACATAGAAAATAGCTGTTCACTGTTATATTAATGCTCCGGATAATATATAGAGCACCTTTAAGAGAATACAGTTCCATATTTTTTTTGTTTTCAACTACGCCAATACTATTCTAACCTTGAAACACTCACACACAGACTTCCTCTTATCTAGTACTAGTGGGCAGTTTGAAACAGGGAGTACTTGGCGTCCAAAAATAGTCCCTCATCCGAAGTTGCTGAGAGACGTTAGCAAAGTAGATGGACACCCGCGCTCTCAGTGCCACCTGCTTTCCTGTTCATTTATTGATGGCCCTGTGTTTTCTGAGGCCTGATACAGCTTGACTGTTGGGGAAAAAAGAAACATGATGTGATCTGTTGATAGCTGTCTAAAGGGGCTGTTTGCTGCAGCTTGATGTCAGTCATACAAGGATAGAGTTGCTTTACAGATATTAGGGTGACAGGTAAACAGCCGCTGATTCCAGCTGAGCACTTGACAGGCTGTTTCCAGAAGAAACTTTGTGAGAAAGATGTATCAGTTGACAGTCTACAGTGATGCTTTTCAACATGCATCCTTTATCTTCATTTTGGCTGTTGTCATGGAAATTGTGGCATTAAATGTTTATGTGCATGCAATCTTTATGGCATGAAATCATAATTTTTTTAATCGTCAAGAAACATGTTATGTGAATGTTGTGTAAGCTTTACGATGAAATGCATTAATAACTCTGCAGCTAGTGAATTAAGTCGGGTGTCAGTGGGTGACAGGATATGGACAGGATATTGACCCTGGGTCATCAGGTCACCCTTTTATTAGCTCCCCTGCAATGTAGATGTTTGAGATTTCCTGCTTATATAGAGGACACTTGGTATGGCAGTGTGTTTTATGGCATGTAGATGTTTTTTATGGTTTCTTTGTTTGTACTAAATTACTTTAAAAGGCTGAATGTTACTGTGCTCAGAGTATTTGCTGCCTGGACCTTCAGAGCTCCCTGAAAATAGTCTTGGAAATGGATTTGAAAATACTAGCGTCATGCTGAAATGTGTGTCAGTAAAAAAAAAAAAGAGCCATTTTAGACATTTGATCGTTGCATTTGACATACATGTACATATTTATATGACAAAAAAAAAAAATAGAGTTTTAAAGGTGCAGTGTGTAGGATTTGGTGGCATCTAGCGGTGAGGTTGCAGATTGCAACCACCTGAAACTCATCCTGTGTGCCAAACATGTTGGAGAACTACGGCTGGTGAAAATGTGAAAATGCATTTGATTTGTCTGTTTTGGGCTACTGGAGGAACACGGTGGCCAGCTCTGTGATGAGGACAAGCTCTGTATGTAGATATAAGCGGCTCATTCTATTGTAACAAATACACAGCAAGTCTTATTTTCAGGTGATTATACATTAAGAAAACATTATTATTAGTTACAAGTTGGTCAAATCGAGAAGCTATAGGCCCATTACAAAGTCAGATAATAACTCGGCCCACAATTCATGGATTGAATATTTCAACTTGAGCTTTTAACTCACAATCTACATAAAGGTTGTACATATGAAATGTTACTGTGTTAGAGTTGGAGATCCTCTGGAGTTCACTCCATCGTGAGTTTGTGAATTCACGAGTTCACCTGAGTGTTTCTGAGTAATGATTATCTGGCAATGACTAGTTGAGTTTCTACCTGTGGGTGTTAGATGATCCACATGAAGCAGAGCATGTAGAAATAATGTGAGTACAGATATGAGAACACTCAACTAGAATGAAATGATAATGAAAGAGAAGAGAAATTTATATACTATTATATTACAGCATCATGCTTCCAGTGAACATTTAGCTCAGACAACTTCTACGTGTGTGGTCTATTAGATAGCCGGCAGCAAACTATTAAAAGTAGAAAAATGTATTTGTGCAGATGCTCACAAGAAAACATTTAAAGAGCAAACTAGATGACAAAAAACAAGATGTGACTTGTGAATATTTAAACCTTTAACATGCCATGACCTTTGCAGACATCCCAGCAGGAAGCAAATAACATCTGCAGTAAACTTCTAACCTTTACAGCACTGAAAGACTTATGGGTCATGTTCTGACCATCACATTTCCAGCAGTGTCCTTGGAGGTCTAAACCATGACCTTTAAGGTGAACACCCCTCCCTGGCTGTCATTGTGAATATGTCTGAGACACAATGAAGCACTAAGAATTATTAATTACTTTAAAAGGGCAGTGGAAAACAGCTTTAGCTACCTCTATCCTGTGTTGGCAGGCAACTATAACAACCTAACATTTAAGATGCCATAAAATCACAATCACTGACGCCACTTTGTTGATTGTACATTTGTGAGAAATGTTACCGCGAGGCGTTTGGCCAACATAACTTTACATTTGCAGCAATGGAACACCTTATATTCACAGTATGCAGAGTACGGACTGTAATTCACTTTTTAAAACTGCTTTTTCTTCAACAAGGTCACACCCAATATGGATTCAACAAAGGAAGGAGATTGGTTTAACCAGCCTCACCAGCTGGCAGAATGAAATACCCTGACCTCAACAGTATTGACGGAAATGGGAGTCCAAGCATGCATAAATCGTTCCTTTGCATGTCAGGTTCAGACACCATCAGGTTCCCTATATTAGCTTAGTCAGCTGAGTAAAGGATAAATTGTTTCCTTGACTTGTCATCTAGCACCATAATTAGGTTAAAGTCCTTCCAGTACTTTGGTTTAAGACAAAAATAATAACATTCCCATCAGCCTCAGTTGGACTTTGTGTTTAATGCTAAATAAAGGTGCTACATGCGAGATTGGGAGGATCTGTGTTGTCTCTGCACAGCTCTCAACGTGGGTGGTGGCTTAAAGCTAATGATGCTAACATTGCTAACAGTGAAAACAACGGCATCAATGCTGACAGAGCTCAAAGTATTAGCCTGATGGGGAGCTGGAGGGTGGGTGCTACGCTTCCACAATAGCGTCATTAGTTAGGACGGTGTTATCAGCTGTCGCAAGCCATGAGCTAGCCAGTGGGGCACGCTCACATGTATGAACATGCACTAAAAGGCCCAGCTATGACAATAAAGCGACTTCTTTCTCTGCTCAGGAAGACATTACTGCTCTATATCTTTAATAGCAAATAACTGTTTGCTGCTATGTTAATGCTAACATGCTAACATTTAGCTAGTAAGTAAATGCAAACAGAGCCGCTAGCATGAAAAACGTAATATTGTTTTTAGAACTGAAGAGAAATACAGTATTTTAAAATTAAAAAGCAAAGATAACTTTGCATATCATCTTTTTTGTTTTGTTTTTTGGTATCATCTTGTGACCCCATTAATTAATCTCACGACCCCTTGTGGGGGTCCTGATCTCCAGGTTGGGAACCGCTGACCTAAAACATATTTAAAATGCGGTGGTGCATCAAGCCATTTACGATCTGCTTCAGCAGAAGACTCTTGTGGTTGGAAGCTTTTGACAAGACTCAGCCAGCCCTGTCAGCAAGGATCAATGAATATTTACAACACTTTCATATCGCCAGTCCGTTGTTTCCTTAATGTCAATGATACCAGACGTCAAAGACAAGGATCTTCATATGAGAAGATGAGGTGAGGTGGCTCCTCTGTTACAGGCAGTAGCAGGGAAATCCTTTTAATACACCTTTCTCACAGTTGATTAAAAGGTTTCAAGACAAGTGAGGATATAAATAAATAAAGAATGGGGTAATGTCATATTCATAAAGACAAGGCAGGACTTTGATCTTACTCGTGGACGAGGGGTAAGCTGGGAGCCAGTGTGTTTGTGTGTGCTTAACTGTATACGTCTGCATTTATGTGTGTTTGTGTGAGCAGGTGAGACAAAGTGGGATAGAAAATGAGAAGGAAAGGCAGAGATCTCATTAATATGGGTCCTCTAGTTCCACTGCAACTCTGAGCACACAGAAAAGGCTAATGGCAAAACATTCCCACCCTGTCAAGATGACACTGCAGAAACTTTGGCGCTCATATTTTCTCAGCATAAAATCCCACTCAGTACTTTGGCTTCATGGATTAACGTCAGCTTGCAGGTATGTTCCACCTGCACAGGTATCAGGGTAACGGAGAGGCCGCCTGAGTCTGCTCTGAGACACTTGACAGGCTGGAGAGAGAAAAAAAAGCAAGGAACTTTGATCCACTTGACAGCGTAGTCAGGACTAATGCTTGGTTGATAATGCATACAGCGCCCGTCTACTGTAGCTGCCAACCACAGTGGAGCATTTGAAGTAATCTGATAAAGCTGAAGACTGACTGTCAGTGCACTCTCCTCTGACGATGAGGAAAGTAATCCTATTTTCTGCTGTTTCACTGTCATATGCTCCCCCACCTATCTGATCGTCCTCTAATTGACAAGAGCAGCCTCTTAACATCAGGCCTGTAAAAGGAGTGACTATAGCAGCGACAATGAACACCACATGGCTCTCATGGGGGTGGGGGTCTGAGATACACAAAATCAACCCTACCATGTCATACCAAACATTAAAATGTTTTGGCTAATGTATCTACAGGTTAGTGTCACACTGTGTCGCCTTTTACTGCATTGACAGCAGACATGAGTTATCTCCTGGAGTAGTGAGGCAAAGAAGTACAAGCCTCAGCAGACTTGTAAACAGTTCAACCCAAACTCAATCAGCAAAGCAGTTATATGGAGGGCTAAACAAATGTAACCATAAAACATAGCAGCCCATTCACAATGTGACATAGTGTAGCTCAATTCCTGTGGGTTAATCTGGATGCTCATTGCCGTTAGTTTACATGGGAGCAAGAGATGTTGCCTGAACAGCACAGTGAAGTCCACCAAAACGAAAGTGATGTAATAGAGATTTTTGACTTTAAAAAACTGGTTTGAGACTGAAATAAAGGTGGTAAGTACAATACCAACCTAGATAAATAATCCAAATGAGACAGGGATGAGTACAAGACATGTAAAAGACATGTTAGAGAACAGCAACATTCATATTAACAGTCTACAATGAAAGAGCACTAACATTAAATAAGTGGAGTTGATGACATTAGATGAAGGCTGGGTATACTCTGGACAGGTTGCTAGTCCATTGCAGGGCTTGCAGCCAACCAGTATTCCTGTAAGTTGTTTGTGAAAACTTGATTAAACTCAAATTACTTAAAGAATATGGACCTTTTAAGCATAATGTTGATTGAAATAATAAAGGTATTAAAGCTGGAATTGACAAAGGGCCTGGCTACAGACTGTAGCATAACAAAATTGCAAATAATCTAGCTGCCACACAAGCAAACTGGGGTCTTTGGGCCCCTGATGGTCTGCGGCCAGTTTCCCACTTTGCCTGGTTGGTAATCCATGTTTTCATGCAGTGCTAACATTATCCGAAATGGAGACAAAAAGGTCCAAGTTGTGCTCGTACTGTAATTTTCCTTAAAAGGAGCATCACACATGAACATAAGGTGTTGTAATATTTCACTGTAACTGGTCACAAAAGACAGTCTATGATATTACCTAAAGAAAGAAAGAAAGAAAGACCCCATGGTAACCACAGTTAATCATTCACAGCATGTCATTCCAGAGCACCAGGGAGGGAGTCTGGGTGGAGCATCCCACTTCATTGATTTTAATTCCATTAATACCTTATGACCGGCTGCTTGGCAGACTCTCCCAGGCCAGTGGCCATGCACGTCTGTTTTCATAGTGGATTTGATTGGGCTTCCTTATCGGCTGGCAGCAGGCAGGAAAAAGGGGCCCGGAGACGGCCAGAGATCCACCGCCCTGGCAGCCAGGCTGGGCTGCATGTTTGAGAACAACAAGCTTCAGATCAAACATGATTAGTGTGGGCTGCCAACCCAACCACTCCATGTTGGAGCACTGTGTTATGAGATCACTTTTTGTGTGTGCAAGAGGGAGGGGTACCCCTTACTTTGCTGGCACCTGATGCATGCACATCCACTTCACTCACAGCAGTCAACACATGCATATGAATGAATGCAATCAGTCCCTCCATTACATTTCTGCATTAATGCATTTTCCAATACTCAGATCCTGGCAACCAAACAAGTCCAACCATTAAGCCTTTCCATCTGTGCGTAAATGCATTGCGCACCATGCGTCTAAACTTCATATTAATGCTTTTTTTTTTTGGTCACATCCAGGAACAGATCAGTGAGATTATCCTGCCGTCAACGACAAGCCTTTGCCGTCGAGCTGCGTCCCTGTCCAATGTTGTAGCCTATTTTTCCGGTTGCGTGGAAACTAAAAGGCTGCCACTGAGCTCGATCCCTGAGCTGTCGGAGCATTTTCAGTGGCGCGTCGTGGTTGCCAGAGCGGCTGTCCTCCTCTCCCACAAGTTTAACGAGCTGATGGAAGCGAAGCTTCCGGGGAGCGCTCTGATCTGCTCCTACCATTTCATCCCTGGGCACTCGCTGAGAAACACATCATGAAAAGGAGAGGGAAAGCGCCAAAGACGTGAGTGTGCGCTTTGTGTTTTTTGTGATACTGCACGCATCTCTACATTTCTTTTATCCATGAAATAGTTTGGAGTTTTCATTTGTGAATGTGACGATCTGGAAACAAGCCCTGGATGGTGTTGTCTAAACAGGACGAGGGACAAACTTAACGAGGGTATCAGTTCCCACGAGGCATCGCCTTTATCTCCTGCACTTTGAGCTCATTTTCCACTAGATATGTGTTTCTTATGAATGGACTTAAAATTAACCCACGGTTGGGCTTTAATTTGGCATCTTTAATGTCCACTGCTTGTGTTGTGATTAATATAACGTGAAGCAATTACATCATCGGTTTCATTATCGAAGTTGAGCATATAAATCTTTAAGAGAATTTAAACTGATTACTATGAGATCAAACCCCTATTAATCTCTAACACACTGTACATTAAAGAGCTGATTGCCCTCCTATTAGTGTGCGTGTGCTTATTGCTCTCCAGGTTGACTCAACAAGCTTATTCTATCTTCAGGTACACAGTGGAAATCTGCCAAGTGCCATGCTGCTGTAAGGAACAAAAATAGCTTCTTTAGTAATCGAGACTGGCATTGAGTGAGGGATGGGCATGTGGATAAAGCTAAAAGCACTGAAATACGATTACAGTTACATTAAAAGCCTGCAGTTTCAAGTTAAAGATGTCAAGGATGCTTTATTTTCCTGTTTCCCTTTCTGTCATCCACCACATCCCCTCATCCCTAACAAGAAACCATCAGCTTCCCAGCCATTCATGCCATGCTTATAGCTGTGATGTGATGCCACAAATTCAAGGTCAGATTCATGCATAAAAAACACAATATGTCACAAAACATGTTAACATAATACTGTATGTTTGTGTTGCATGTAGGGCTAGGCGATAATTCACTGGGATCGTTTCTTGATGAAATCATATATCAAGATATCCCGATATGCAGTTACATCGTTGAACCTGATAATGGGCTCACACTAACTCTACTAAGAATTGTGCTAATGGGAATACCCATTATAGTTAAACAAAACTATCGTCTTAATCTGATTACTCTTCATTTGTGTGCATACATGTAAACATACCGGTAGTCAATGTATAGTTGGTATGCTGAGCTGACTGGTATGGTATGTTGATTTTGCATGAAAATATTCAGTATTTTTCATTTGTCAAGTATTTAATACACATAGTATACAAAATAGACTGGTGGTTATTTCATATTG
Source organism: Pterois miles (assembly GCA_947000775.1). Classification (NCBI taxonomy): domain Eukaryota; kingdom Metazoa; phylum Chordata; class Actinopteri; order Perciformes; family Scorpaenidae; genus Pterois; species Pterois miles. The sequence goes on from CAMQGK010000299.1 coordinate 3,459,776, forward strand.
TCTATTTATTTGTTGAATTAGCAGAAAACATGCTATATTGTGATTTATATTGTGTTGATGCTGAGATATGAAATAACCCACTGTATATTGTGATATACTCTATGCTGTTATCAAGATACTGTATGAAATAACTTATATTATGATATGTAATATATATTGTTATCAAGATATGAAACAACCTATATTGTGAAATACTGTATATCATTATCAAGTTTTGAAATAACCCACACTATATTATGATATATATCATTAGCGTGATATTAAATAATAATATCGTTTTTGAGATATGAAATAACCTATATCATGACATATATTGTTATTGAGCTATGATATAACCTACATAGTGATATATGTTGTTATCAAGATATGAAATAACCTACATGGTGATATATGTTGTTATCAAGATATGATATAACCTACATGGTGATATATGTTGTTATCAAGATATGAAATAACCTATATTGTGATATATAGTATACATATTATCAAGATATGAAATAACTTATATCATGACATATATTGTTATCGAGATATGATATATCCTATATCATCTCATTATCGAGATATGAAGTAACCTATATTGTGACATATATCATTATTGAGATATGAAATAACCTATGTATAGAAGATTTTTGGCCATATTGCCATTTGTGTTTGGGTTTGAGTCCAAAATGGCCACTCCTCATGTAATTGGTGAGGGAGACTTGTGGGTGCAGCACTGGCAGCAGTGAATTTATGAAGTGAGAAACTGACCTTTGGCTGCGAGAGTGCTATATTTATTGTTTAAATTAAAAGCAGGAGGGTTATTTATCACATTTGTAATGACTTTAGGGACGCTGATGAAGACCTTGCCAGATTTAGAGGCCAACTGATTCATTGGATTTACTGTAAATGGCTGTAAGGTGGGTTAAACATGTTGACCATTATTTCCTCTCCCTCTATTCTTTCACTGCAGGCAGTCTTCACCAGCTGTCCCTGTGACTGACTAAACAAGCGCTCCTCTCCTCGATATTTCATGTGTCACACTGTTCTCTGCGTTGTTATTGTAATGTTACCCCATTCTCCTTAAATCTTCTTGATATCGTTCTTTCTCCCACAACCCTTGTGCTGGTGTGTCCAATTTCCCCTCCGTGCCCACATGCTTTCTCCTCCACCTCCTCCTCCATCACCAGCCTTCTGCTCCTGCTCCCCCATTATCGCTGAGCTAAATACCAGGCTGGCATGCTGTGTGACAGGAAAAGTATCGCCTTTACAGGAGCATAACGTTACCCATTTACTTTAGGCAAGACATTTTATTTCCTCGGGTGTTCAACTGCATGTCATACTATTTTACATTATCATGCGCCCCGCTGACACAAAGTGCAGAGGGAAATCCTCTGGAAGTTGCTTAATGAAGATGTATGGATAAACATCTCATGTCTGAGGGAGGCAAACTACAGCAGTCAGAGCTTCTTAACAGCAGATGCTTCATCTGTGCTTTGCTCCGGTGCATCAGCCTCCATCCTCTCCCTCATTATTGGGATTGTCTGGCAGACATCTCCAAAAACCAGCGTAACACAATGAGTGTTATTAGCTGTGTCTCGTAGACAAGTCACCTGTCCTCTTAACACACACATACACACCGCCATTGCCACCACACTCTGTCCTCTACCCCCCAACGTCATGCGATACTTCGAGGTACTTAGAGATCGATTTCATTTTTTAATCTTGGTAAGTGGATCTTGCCCAGTCTCCAGCCATTTTGGAGAAATTAAGAAGTGTAGCTGGTTCTTTTTTGTCTCAAAGAAGACAGGCCATCACATTGTCTGTGTTGTTGGCCTTGGTGCTGTTTGTAGCATTAGCATTTACCCCCAACAAAAGGATTGGGTGGCCAACACTGATGCTACACTGACTTAAGGAGTTTTTCCTTAGGAGGATTAGTAACAGGATAGGAGGTAGCCCTGATCAGCTATTAATGAAGTGTGTTAGGGAGGGTACACCCACTATTTTCAAAGGTGTACATACAAAATATAAAGTGTAATTTAAAGGACACAAGCTTTTACCTCTGTGTTACTTGCACTTCTTACTAAATGAAGCTTGACAGACAAAAAGCTGGGACGTATTTATTCATGGTCTCATTTAAAGAGGACCTATTATGCTCTTTTTCAGGTGCATACTTGTGTTTTGGGTTTCTACAAGAACATATTTACAGGCTTTAATGTTCAAAAAATGCTTTACTTTTTGTATATCGGCTGTGCTGCAGCACCTCTATTTCACCCTCTGTCTGAAACCCTCTGTTTGAGCTCCTGCTTCCCCTCCCGAAACACCCAGTCTGCTCTGATTGGTCAGCTGGCCTACTGTTGTGATTGGTTAACCGAACCAAACTCTTCAGACTCTGCTTTAGCTCCGCTTTGTTTGAGGGTGTGCCAAACTAGCCACTAGGCAGGTATTATGCAAATGTGTTACTTATTGACATCACTTCATTACAGAAGAAAAGGCGGGACTCCGAGCAAGCCGTTTCAGGCAGTTCAGGAGCAGGGTTTCTGTGGAGGAGAGTAACTCCCTTTACTGTGGACATAAGGCTTTGTAACTTTGCAGAACTTTTACTTGCACAGAAAAAAAACTACTCAGTATAACTACACTAGTGGAAAGAGAAAAACACAAAAGCATAATAGGTCCTCTTTATTCAAATCGTTACATCAGAATGGCAGTTCTAGTTTTAGAAAAAACTGGAAACATGATAGACATAGCATGTCTATATCTCCATGAAAAATCTATTTGGTTTTATGTTTTGTCATGGTGTCACATCACTATGTTAATGCCAGTCTCTGTGTCCTGAAATAGCCCGGCATAGCAGGGATGTCAATTATAAAGGAGGCACAGTGACACCAAAAGATTTCCGTAGCTTGTTTATTTAGTGATTCATTCTTAGACTTCCCTGGAAATACAACAGGAGTTCAGTTGTTTCTGGCCAACAACATGCTGAACTGCAGCATTCCTGCTGCCTCTTCGCTGCAATTAGATGAGCTACTGTACCCCCTGATTTCTGTGTTACATAACGCTATGGACACTGAGAACATTGTTAATCGCCCATGTTTTGCTTGAGGAAACTATTTCACAAGACAGTCTGCACTCTTATTTTCAAAGGGTGGTATTCCCACCACTGCTAATGTGACTTTCTGCTGTTTTTAGGCTCAACAGCTACTGGGGAGGTTGATGTGGACTTCACCTCCTGCGCCCAGGTGGTACTTCCTGGAGCATGCTCGTATGCCACGATGTCCCTGCTTGCGGGCTGGTTACTGCGCCACTCGGTGGTTATGTGTCTTCTGCTGCACAGCCTGGTGCTTATGACCTTCTGCTTCCACCATGCTGCCACCAGTTGCTCCAAGAGCTGCTACTGCTCTGAGAGCGAGAGCGCTGGCAAGACAGTGCGCTGCAGCAACCTGCAGCTCACGGAGATCCCCCAGGACATCCCCAATGACACAAGACGCGTCTACCTGGACTTCAACCTCTTCACTACAGTCCCCACAAATGCTTTCGCAGGTTTGCCCCACCTGGTTGAACTGGATCTATCGCATAATGAATTAAGCCAGTTAGAGCCAGGGGCGTTCAGAGGCCTGGGCTCCTCACTGCAGTTCCTAGACATTTCTTCTAACAAATTAGAAAACTTTAACCCCGAGGCCTTCGAGGGCCTGCGGTCTCGCGCCAACCTAACAAACAATCCGTGGCATTGTGACTGCAACTTGCAGATGGCCATGCCACGCGTGGACCTGGAGCCTGCGTCGCTGACGGGCATTGTGTGCCAGACTTCAGATCCGGAGGAAATAAGAGTTCAAGGACTTGCCTTCCTGTTGGCACCAGACGTAGACCTGTGTGTGGTGATGAAGAGGACTACAGATGTGGCCATGCTGGTTGTCATGTTTGGCTGGTTCACCATGGTCATCTCCTACCTGGTCTACTACGTCAGGGCTAATCAGGAGGACGCCCGCAGACACTTGGAGTATCTCAAGTCCTTGCCAAGCAGACAGGGCAAGTCAGAGGAGTCTTCCACCATTAGTACTGTGGTATAGGGCTGACAGAGCTACATGTGGGGATAACCCATACCAAACAGGACCAAGCTACAACCTACAACTACACGGTCATCATCAGTCTCAGATGGTTTTTGCTCAGCTGTTGTCACAGAGCTAAGGTGGGCAACAAGACATCTGCACATGAAAACCAGGCCGATGCAGCCTATGAATAATTCATCTTTCAGCGACCCATTAAGAGTTTTTGTTGGCTCAGTTGATGCTCTAGTCTGTGCGCTGAGGGAGTAAACGTAGCAGTATGTTTTTGGCAAACTCCAAATATGGGATACAAATGGGATTTATTCAGTGGTGCATGCACCTAGATGCACCTCTCTCACACACAGACAATTAAGGAGATGATGTCAAGCAGCAATAAGAATGATGGGAACACTAGAATGAGGAACTCCATGTACAACTGTTTTCCATTAAAACCCTTGTGGTATTCACCAGTATATTCTCAGTAAAGTTATGTTTTCCAATTAAACTGATGTTTTTTGGGGGTTTCTCTTACTGACACAAAAAAATGGAGAACTACATGTAGTATTTAGAGTCTGAATCACTCTTGATGCATATTCAGGTCACTATCCTGATGAATCAGATCGGCTTATGATAAAAGAGTTATTCTGTGATGTTTTTGATTGTAGCCACTGTACCAGACCGCCATACTGATGAGGACCGCAGACCTCTGAGCTGCTTCTGTATGTTAAGAGTATTTGACAGGAAACCTCCGCCAGCTCACTCCTACAACCAATGGGATCCCTAAATTATCTGTGCAACACAGCCGTACTCTACACTGCACATAAAGAATCAGTGTCAGCCCATTGATAGTCCATTTATCAAATACAGGGGCGTAGGGTGTTGTTGGTTTGTGAGGAGGGAACAAACAAAAACCCATCACTCAGGGGTGATGGGAGTCCTGTTAGCTGATACCAGAAACATAATGCAGCTCTGGAATTACTCCTCAGCATAATATGCTAATCTTTAGTCACAAGCCATTGGCCCTGTAAATATCATGTAACTGTCAGAAAAGGTTGCTGTGGCAAGCAGAGCATTTGAGGTTACTGCAGTTCAGCTGTCACGAAATAAAAAGAGAGAGACTTATAATCGAAACAGGGACAAGTTTTTCATATTCTGTTTGGAAAAGCCCTTCAGCAAACACTCTCACCCCTTCACCCAGAGCAATTAAGAGAACACAGAGGAATCCTTCATGATCATACCTGGTTATATAGACAGTGCCTCTGCTCCTGTGCTGTTTTTCATTTTCTCTCATGCCTTTAATAAATGCCCAGGGTACCTCTGGGAGCCGTATTGTCTAGAGTGGTCACTCCCATGGGTTTTCCAAATAACATTCATGGAGCCATGACCTGCTGGTCCATTTAAAAGCACTGTCAGGGATGTGAATCTCCTATTTCAACAGACTGTGGCAAAGAGGAAGATTTGTGTCTCCACTGATGAAACTGTCGATACAAAACTGAGACCACAAAAAGGGAAATGTATTTACGTGGAGGCGTAATTCAATATGCATCAGACGGTGCTCTAAGATATGCTCTCGTCTGCTCCACAGACACGAGGTAAGAATAACCTGGTGCAGTCTTGAATAATGAAATTTGATGTTTGAGATGTGGGAAATGGTTTGTCAACAAGGATTTCCCTGTGTCAGACACACACATGCCTCTAGAGCACAACAGGAGCAATGCATGATTTATGACGGTCATGAAAAACACTTGAACAGAGAGTCTGGGAATGTACCCATCATCTTGTGTGGCCCAGTTCTTGAGGAGAAATTAAGGGAGAATGCCACAGGGGATCAGCTGCCCCCCTCTCTGCTACGCTGCCTTGGGTAAAGCACTTTCCAAATGTCCTTGGGCTGCTCGGTGAGGGTCAAGAGTGGTCACAGTGGCAGCCAAAGTCAGTTGCACCTCATCCTCAAATTCCCTTCTGTCCCAAAGGCAGCACTGAATCTTAGTAGTTTGACATTTTAGAAAATATGCCTAGCATCCTTGCAGAGTTAGTTAAAATGATCAATACAACTCTCAGGTGCATTAGCCTAAATATGTAGCAGGCTTAGCTTAGCATAAGTTAATTAGAGAGCTTTAAAGCTGTTTCAGACTAAGTACAGATTTTTGGCCGAAAAATGTGCCCAGATATTTATAAAAATTGGGTTCTTATGAATGCTTGCACACCCATGCAGATCATTTATGTAGGGGACGGACATCTATTTCAATTGGTTTCTCAACACCCAAACTGTACGAGAAATATAGAGATGACCACTTTAACAACCATATAAAAGACAATATATGGCTCAACCTCGCTCAGCAGCTGGGGTAGAATGAAGACAGTAGGTAATGTGGCAGATATGCATTTGCTAACATTGTAAGTTAGTCATGGAACGGGGCTAGCCACAACAGCTAGCGTTAGCATCACATTGGTAAGTTTATGTACTGTATAGTTAACATTAGCACCATATTCTCTGTCTGGATAGGTTTTTGTTGTGTGGGAGTGGACACAGGCACTTGGCTATATGAAATAAAAGATTTATTTATTTTTATGAAGAAAATGGAACAACAACAAGGATAATTCGCACCACAGACAGAGCCAGGCTGGCAGTTTCCCCTTGTTCCCAGTCTTAATGCTAAGCTAAGCTAACCAGCTGCTAGCTGTAGCACCTTATTTAGCATGCGGACATGAGATCAATCTTCCCCAAAATTCCCAAAATATCAAACTATTTCTTACCAGAAGAAAAGTGCAAGAAAGGAAATTTTTATCTTTCAGTAGACCACTTATTGATTTATTTCTTCTGTTTTCCTTTTACTAAAAGTACAAATTCAGATGTGTGTTACTTTTTTTGTCATCCCGGTTAACAGTGTCCATGCTCTGTAGTTTCTCTTAACAGGCCGAGTTTGTTTTACAGAAAACAAAGATATTGATCTTGACAGAGTTAATCTTAAGGAAGCCCAGGTACAGCCTCCCATGACGAGCAGGAGGTTCAACAGTACTGAAAAATAGATGGTAAGCCTCTCTCTCTGACATTTCCTGCCACACGCACACACACACACACACACACACACACACACACACGCACACACAACTCTGATAACAGACTCTCACGGTGGCTTTGAAACCAGCCACTGTTAAGGGAGCCTCAGCACAAGAGGAGATAAACATAAAACTAGTACCAGACGTGTGTGACTCTGTATTTCGTTCAGCTAATGCACATCCTTTTGTTCACCTGTATGTACGACAGGTGTGTGTGCACGGCGGGAGTGAGGGTACCAGTAATGTAACACCCCTGTTCCCCAGCACACACATGAATGTCACTGAGGTTAATTTAAATTTCAGGCCAGCTCAGCTTGCCACGCCTGCTACCTTAGACACGTTACACTGGTGTGAGCATTACAACTGCTGGGTAATGGGACACAAAGTGGGGGATAAGGTGACGCATCCAATCCCACAGAGCGCGGCCCTGTTTGGGGTTGGGTTGCAGGTGAAAATGTTTCCAGGCTCTGAGATCACATGGGGTCTCCCAGTGAGGGCCCGTGTGGGCACCTGATTTCCCCTCTCGCCAAAAAAGATAAGTGACACCTAAAGACACCGCATCTGAGGACAGGGACAAGGACATCCTTGTTAATATTCTGCGGTCGTCTCCTTTATTGGGGTGACTGGGAGAGGAAACACAGACGATTAGAGCTGGCTAATGTGAAAAAACTGTTTCAAGGTTCATTTTGTGCAACACAGCGCCCCCTGTTGTGGAATGCATGCAAGTGTGAGGAAAATAGATACCTTGATCTTAATATTTTCACATTACTATGAGTCAAATAAGCTTTTGCTCTTGTGAGAAATGTACATCAACAACAACACACAGGACATGCTAGAAGTGTACAGAAACAAAAACATAGTCGTAGCAGCAAACAGGAGTGGTTTACAATAATAATCTTAATATCTGGTCACGGTAGGGGCTGGATTAACTCACTAGCTGGCCCTTATTGAGGCCCTCCACACCTGTTCCCCCAACCCATTTTGTCTGGAGCCCCAGAAACCTACTGAAATACTACCATCGCAGATTTGCTGTAAGTCAGTTTGTGAAACCATGTACGCAGCATATGAACTGACATATTAAAGGTATTAAGCTAGAATTGACACAGGGCCCATTTATAGCCTTGGTTGAGCATATAATAATGCACATAACAACATTTTCAGTGAGTGTAAAGAATGGGCTCATTATGAATCCCTGTATATGGGTATTACAGTATGTATCATTTTACAATGTCAAAATGTAATGCTGAAATGCCACACACCAATGTACAAGTGGTTACTTATACAGCTATTACACAGTTAATGGATATTACAGTTTCACTATAGACATATTAATGAGGGATTGCTGCTATACTATGCACAGCTAAAGCACAGGAGGTAAAATAGCTGAAATGTGAGTACTGACAGATTTAATTAACATCATATGCAAGATGGCATATGTGCTATTGCACAGTATGTGGAAATGTATGCTGAAAAATTGCCCTGTGGACAGTAAATCTAAATCTAGATTCAGAGTTGTGACCTACTAACTAGTATGACATGAATTTAATGTAGGTCAAAATTCTCGGTCTGGTTTTACCCTCAGAGACTGATCATATTTTGTGAAATTTGTAAAAGCAAACTGGGAACATAAAGAATACACAACTGATTTCTCATGTTTCAACCTGTTTTATGTGGATAGATTACTGAACAGGACTACCAGACACAGACCCAGGTGCCCCACTGGCCTTCACCTGCATAATGTCGCTTGAAGAGGCAACCATGATATAGAGGCAAAATGACCACAATGAAATATTAAATGACTACAAAGACAAACAAAGTAACTGCAGAGAAACACAAAATAATCACAAATAAGGGCACAACCACAAAGCACATTAAATGACTACTTAGAGAGACAAAAAGACCATAAAGAAACACAAAACAACCATAAAGACACACAAAATGACAAAGAATTACAAAAATACCACAAAGAGAACAAAAGTATTATGAAGAGAGACAAAATAGCAGCAAAAAGATAAAAAAAGACCACCAAGAGACCACCACAGAGACACAAAATGACCAACAGAAAGACCACAAAAGACAAAAAGACCATAAAGAAACAAAAAAAATGACCACAAAGAGACTCAAAAAGACCATAAAGACACAAAATATCTACAAGGAGACACAAAAGACCCCAAAGAGAGACAAAACAATCACACTCAAAACTACCACAAAGAGACATGAAACCAAGAGATGTTTGATGATGTTTGATTACAAAGAGCAAACAAGTAGAAAATGCTGCAAAAGCATCACAAAGTCTGTGTCTGGCGATGTTGGAAAGGACCTCTGACATGTCTTTGATCAGGGGCCCATTGTCTCATAATTCGTCCATGCCTGTATAAATCACTAGATTATACAGGCAGACAACAGCTGATGAAGGTGTCTTGTATTTGAGTCAGATTTTTTTATTGTAATCATCATGTTTATTGTGAAATAATTTCCTGACCAATGCCCATTCCTGTCTCGACTTCCTTTCTCTGACTTGGGCATACATTCCATGTAAAACGCATTTTGCAATCCCTCCGGTTCCGTCATTTTCTGAGAGACAGAACAGCTCAGCTTTACTCTCACTCTGTGCGAAATCATATGACACAATCAGTCATGAAAAGCTGATTTCACAAAGGGCTCTGATTTCCTGGGCTGCACGGTGGTGCACTCTCGCCTCACAGCAAGAGGGTGGCAGGTTCGAATCCGGCTTGGGGCTCTTCTGTGTGGAGTTTGCATGTTCTCCCCACCGTGGGTCTTCTCCGGGTACTCCGGTTTCCTCCCACAGTCCAAAGACATGCAATTTAGGTTAATTGATGACTCTAAATTGCCTGTAGGTGTGAATGTGAGCGTGAATGGTTGTCTGTCTCTATGTGCCCTGCGATGGACTGGTGACCTGTCCAGGGTGAACCCCGCCCCTTCGCCCAATGCCAGCTGGGATTGGCTCCAGCCCCCCTGCGACCCCTAACGGGATAAGCGGTTGAAGATGGATGGATCTGACTTCCTGGTGAAATCAGTCTCATCATGTAAACACAGCAAGTTGTCTTTAGATCTGATGCATGAACGTCAATGCATATTTCCTAAAACTTTTCTGATACACTTGAGTGGGGGAAAAAAAATTAGCATTCAGCGTCTGTCGAGTGAGAACGTGGTATTTCACCAGAGGGCAAATGTTTCTGCTCACAAGATTGATGTTCTGCATGAACACTAGTACTAATGTTAAGATGAATTAATGTCACTTCCTTTCAGCCAAATGCTTTAAAAAATGTTAGAAGGCATTTCCTTAACTGCGAAGATCAGAGATGAACAATAATGTTAAAAGAAAATATTTGATATCGACACCCTTTGTGAAAATTAGAAGTGGTCACGCAGGATTAACCCTAAAACATCTTATTAAGACCCAGGCCCTTTAATGGCCTCCTGGGTAATCTAACATGAAAAAGAATCTGCATGTCAGCAAACTGAGAGATTTAAGAGGTGAGGGTGGAACGTAAAACTGTTTTCACTGTGTAGATAATCTCCCTGTTTTCCATTTACATCCCTTTCAGACTGACCTGCGGGTCCCTCCTCTAAATGCCTGCTGAAGAGCTGAGTGTTGTTCACTCCTACTGAACCTCATTTTAAACTCTTTCCATTTTTTAATACCACAAGGCTTCCATGACCTGCAAAGGCAGCATACGAAATCTAATGGAAATCCACTTGTTGTAATTATAACATTTTAAGAAGCAGATACAAACTGTGTTATGGGTGAAATGAAGCATCAGATTGCATATGATTGAGGGTTAAAAAGACAGGACATGGTTGTGCAGCCTTTCTCTCCAGCTAGCACTTTGTTCGACTGCTACAACCAAAGAGTGTTTTGCAGCTGGGTCATTGACGGGGCCGTAGAGAGAGGCCTCAGCAGTGAATAATGCCCTCCTTTCATGTGCAGGATTGATTGGAGATCAGACCAGTGTGGATTTCAGGGATCAGATTTGACGGCTTCACTTCACAGCCTGTCAAGCATGGCCAGATGTAACATCGCTACACTGGCTGATCAAGGGGCCTCGTGTCAGAGCATGACGCAAACCGATCGGTTACAATAGAGGCAGAGGATTGACCTATGAGGTGATTTCATAACTCTCACCGCAATGGTAGGCTAAATGTTGGGATTTTACAGGTCTGAAATGAGGATTTAATGGATGACCTGAGATGCTGAAATGATAGATGGTTCGACAATTTGAGAAATGCATTTCGTCACTTTTCTTGCAGAGAGTTAGATGAGAAGATTTATAACACTCGCAATGTTTGTGCAGTAAATATGTAGCAGGAGCCGGCAATTGGTTAACTTAGCATAAAGACTGGAAACAAGTGGATACAGCTAGTCCGACTCTGTCTAAATGTAAAAGATGTAAACGACCATAACTTCTAGCTCATTAATTACTTATGTGGTTTGTTTAATCTGTACAAAAACTAGAGTGTAAAAATGACTTGTAAAAATGTTTGTGGGCTTATGGGGATCATTTCTTGGCTGGTGGCAGTGACTTCCTGGAGTCTCGGTTGTTTGCCTGGAACCCTCAATTCAGTTTTTGTACATATTGAATATAACTAGTGAGCGTTGAAGACTTATTAACCTTTGGACAGAGCCAGGTGAGCTGCTCCTCCCTGCTTCCAGTCATTATGCTAAGCTAAGCTAACCCTCTCATGGTGTTAGGTTCATATGAAGTGTACAAACATGAGAGTGGTAACGTTTTTCTCATCTAACTCTCGGGAAGAACGAAAATAAGAGTATTTCCCATGATGTCAAACTAATTGTCTAATACAGCAGTTTACCCCTGCTTGCAGTCTTTATGCTAAGCTAAGCTAACACAGTCCTGGTGGTAGCTTCATATTAAATGTACAAACATGAGAGTGGTATTGATTTTCTCATCTAACTCTCAGGAAGAATGAAAATAAGAGTATTTCCCATAATGTCGAACTAATGCTCTAATATAGCAGTTTACCCCTGCTTGCAGTCTTTATGCTAACACTCTCTTGGCTGTAGCTCTTGGCAAGACAGCAAATAAGGGTATTTCCCATAATGTTGAACTAATCCTTTAAAGTAAGGATCAGTTGAAAGCATGTTTGTGTGAAATAAATAGTTACAGATACAAAGTTGACTTTTATGGCAATTTGTGTTTAGTTTGGTGACTGTTGTTTGTCACTTCACTTTGACTTTTGAGATTTGAGAATGAAATGCAAGAAAAATAGTTTTGCAGTGTAATCACACAGCTGATGTTTATTTTCCACCAGATGGCACTCTTGTATTTGCCAAGCCTTTTTGTTTTCTCTTTTCACTGCCCAATATAGTGTAACTGTATATAAATGTGAACTCCCTACCCCTGATCCAGTGGGCACCTGTGTGGATTGAGGACGCTTTCAGGTAAGACTAAACTAAGACATTTGCAATTGCTGCAACAGGGGCCATAATTAAAAAAAAAAAATCCTTTTAAATGTCATAATACTCTTTTTTGAAGTTTTGTTTGAGGTGTGCTGTTGTTTCAGTACAGCCAGGGAAATACTGTACAGCTGCTTGTGTACTTTTTGTGCACAACATACTTTCCAGTATGTTAATGGAAGCGTGAAAGATGCAAGTCATTCGCCAAAGAAGATTCATGATGATCCAAAAACGCGCAGGATGACCACAGACATCATAAGGAAAGAAAAGATTCCTCAGGAAAAAAAAAACCTAGATTTCAGAAACAATAGTGATTTAAGCATTTAAACACTTTCACTTTGCATTTCCCACTAAACAGCTTTTAGCGTAAATGCCTGCTTCCTCTACAGATCTCTTTATGTATGACTTGGAGATAGTTTGGTGCAACTGTCTGGACTCATACATAGCTGTGTTACATCAATCTAGAAAATCAGCTGTGAAGGAACTCCAGTTCACAAAATGAAACTCTTGAATTATGTTACTTTGGAAGCTTACGCTGAAATTATAATTGCACAATAAAAAAAAAAATAGATATAGAGTCATCTACAACTACTCTCACCCTTTTATTTTCATTTTTTATTATTATTTTTAAAATTATTATTACATTTTGTTTATTTTCTGGTATATATATATATATATATATATATATATATATATATATATATATATATATATATATTATATAATTTATATATAAATCTTACATAGTATATATATATATATATATATATATATATATATATATAAACTATTTAACAATTTAAAAATTAATTTAACATTTAAAAAATTAATTTAATAGTTAACGCTAGTTAGTGTTTTTTTAAGTGGTGGATTTTGTTTGAAAACAAAAAATTAAGTTTTTATTTTCAAATTAGTTTTTTATTACTTTTGAAGAAAATATTTCATTTGTTTATTTTAACTAAAAATTATATATTTTAATAGTTAATCTGGGTTACTACATTGTTTTTAATGTTATGTTTCTGTTTTTTAAAGTGGTGGATTTTGTTTGAAAAATCTAAAAAATAAAGTTTTTAATGTTCTTTTTTTTAATTATAATTTCATTTCATTATGGTGTGGTATATTTTTATTTTAAACGTTTTTAAAATTAATTGTAATAGTTAATCTTTGTGTTACTATATTATTTTCTATGTAATGTTTATGCTTTTTTAAGTGGTGGATACTGTTTGAAAATATTAAAAAATAAGTTTACTATCATTTTGATACCCAAATTGCTGAAGCAAGTAATCAGAAAACCCAGTATCGTGCTTCAATTGGATAGATCATCATTATCAATTGCCACGATTTGGATCCAAGTGACAGATTTCTAAGAAAAAAAAAGGATGAGTCATTCATAGTGAGACTTCTTCAAAATGATCAAATGATGGGAAATCCCTCCTGCTATATATAAGACTATACGTGCACTATAAATCATGGAGAGTGCTCCCTTGAGGTCAACACTTAAAGACATTCCTCAACACAGGCAATGAACATCCTGATTGGTGAGTACAGTGGTGTGGTTACCCTTGTAAAATGCAGCTTTCGCTTCCCCCGTGGATCATCTCCACGCACAGCAGACTCACAAGGAAGTATTGGGACTAGTGTTTGATGGATTATCTATTAACTGGTAGTATTGCAAAGTTCATTTTAAAGCATCTGGACCTGTTTTAATGAGTAAATATTATATTTATTCTGAGTTTAAATCTGGTGAAAGTGCCAGATCGGCTATGTTTAGTCACTTTTGGCGTAGGTTTCACATTGCAGTGACTACTGTGAGCTGAGCCTGAGGGGGACATGCCCAGTGCTGCAGTAACAGAGGAGCTGCTGAGGAGATAGCCGCGCTTTGCTCTGCTCCTCTCCGCCACACGCACTTAGTGCTGGCTGTATAAACGGGATTGTTTCTGATGCCTAAACGCTTTGATTTCTCTCGCCCCGCAGTTTTCGCCATTCCCTGCTACATGGCCACCTTCGCCCGCAGCGCACCTCTGCCGGAGAGCAGCGCACTTGTTGAGGGTCGGCCGTTTCAGGATGTGGTGCTGAGGAGCCGCAGCCTGACGCAGAAGATCCTGCGCTCCATTCCCGAAACGCACAAATCCTGCATTCACACGGAGGTGAGATACAGCAGATACGCGCTGCTTTCGCATAGTTTCGCTCTGACTGACTGCGTTTGCAGGAAGAGCTGTGAAGCTGATGAATCAGTGCAGGTCTCTCCATGATGAGCCCTGAAAAGGGCCTCTGCATTGTGAGGCTAGGACTAGCTCAGGCTGGTTAATTAATTAATGCCTATATGAGCATGCAGCTGTCACTGTAGTTCTATATTTGAGAAGTTATGTGAAGAAATGTATTAGTAGTTGGCAGCTGTAGTGCTGCTAAAAGTATCAGCAGCATCATTTTCTAAATTGCGAGGCCCACATTTAGTTTCTACTCATTTGCACTAATCACTGTAGGGGAGACCGGGGACAACTGAAACATTTTGTTTTGACGCCATTACTCAAAAACCTCTTGAACTATTTGGATGAAATTTTCATGAAGGTAACTTGTATTTCTCT
Organism: Pterois miles; assembly: GCA_947000775.1. Taxonomy (NCBI): domain Eukaryota; kingdom Metazoa; phylum Chordata; class Actinopteri; order Perciformes; family Scorpaenidae; genus Pterois; species Pterois miles. The sequence continues at coordinate 3,474,880 of CAMQGK010000299.1, forward strand.
TCTCCTTGTTAACAGACATCAAATGTACTGGTATCATATGAAACTAGAGAAAATAAGGAATCCATTGGTACCAACCGTACCATAATAGCTGGTAGAGAACGAGGTCAAATAATGCTACAAACTTGTGCTAAAAAAATTTTTCTTTTCAAAAAGGTAAAAGCAGACCCTGTGAGGGTTTTCTAATGTTAATTGATTTCCAGTAATACATATATATGTAAATTTTCATAAAGCAAACAGTCTCCCTTTAAGGTACAATTTGAACAGATAACAATGTGAAATTGAATTGTGACTAATCGTGATTAACTATGGACCAATTAATCACGATTACATATCTTAATCAGCCCTAATAAATACCAAGGAGCTCAGTAAACTACCAAGGATATAGTTGTAGTTCAAACAAATTAATAGTCATTGAACAATGAATTACTTTTACACCTCAGAAAAAGTTGTGACAGAAAAACGCAAAATAAAAGCACAGAGCGATCATCAGAGACTACATGCATATTGAGTTTCATGGCTCAGTCTCGTTTCTGATTGGTGTGTTACAGTTGCCCCCAGTTTCTCCGACTTCAGTTTGAGGTACTTGTATTTGAGTATTACTATGATATGCCACTGAAATGCACTGCATTACATTATAGTTACTCTACAGGTCAGACAGTACATATGGAGGCCATAAAATATGATGCATCATCTACATTAAACTGCCCAAAAGTAACTAAAATAGTAAGCTGTGGATACTTGTAATACTTAAAATATTTAATGCACCACTTTTACTTGTTATTGAGTTTCTTTACATTGTGGTATTACTACTTTTACTTAAGTAAAGGATCTACTTCTGCCATCACATGAAGTAAATAGGCCTACAAAAGCATTATCAAGGTAATGCATGCTTCCTGCTGCATGTCAAGCTGCAGTTCATCTGTATCTCCATGTTATCTCCCCACCACAGACGCTACAACTCAACTCCTCAGAAAATGCAAAGTATGCTGGAATGGCAACCACCATTGGCATCCGTTCTGCTCCTGTGCTCAGAGCTGTGTCAGAAAACGTCACTTTGGTAAGCATCTGCCAGGGGAATCTTTCTGTGTAATGAAATGAGAGTTAAAAGAACAGATAATGTGACCAGTTTGTTGTTCATTCCTATCAGGAGACCAGTTTGAGGCACATGTCGGAGGGTTTTCAGCTGCACTGGGCCTTACTGAGCGCCGTCTCACCTCGGCTGGATAAGAAAGACAAAGTGACTGGGCTACTGGCGGACATCAGAGACCTTGTCTTTCAGATCAACAAGGTAGAATCACACCTCTAAATCACTGTCGTTCTCCACACGATCCTTACTTTTATAGCGACTTTCATGATGTTTTGTGTGCCTTGCAGATGCTGAAAATGGCAAAAGCAGACGCTGTGGAGCAGCCGTCACCAACCCCCATGGCCTTAAATCTACCAGGGGACTTTGAAGTTCAGGTGGCAGCACACCTGACTCTGGAGCAGCTCCAGGACTTTGGGCAAGACACAATCCGCTGCCTCAGGAGTCTGGATCGGAGCAATGACGAGGAGACCGAGAGCTGACCAACGAGATGCCATACTCCTGTGCAAAATACCTTATTCTGCCTTTATCATGGTATTTATTTATTTATCTGTCAGATGATTATTTATTTGTACCTATTTATATATTTATTTAAGGAATATTTATTTAGGGAATTTATTTTGAGAAAGCTTTGTGTCCCTCAGTCCTCATTGTTCCTCTTTATCACATAGCAATATCTGAAAATGAAATCAGCCTCCAGGCTCAGACAAAAAACAATATACACTATATACATTTCAACAATAATTACAGCAAAACATAACGTTTAGAAACAGCTTTACATTTATTAACTATTTATCAACTATTAACACTCATTTTAGGGGATTGGGGCACATTAAAGACTAATTATACATTCTGTAAAATATTTAAATGAAAATAATTATTTTTGTATTATTTTTTTTATCTGATTTTTTTTCATTTTAAAAACACTGCATTGTACATTTGTATTTTCTGATATTTCAATAAATAAAAACATTTTCTTGTACAAGGGAATCATTCCTTTTTATCAATGACCACGCATAGTGACACATCAGGCACCGGCAGTGGGTCACGCTGACACACGCTGCATCTCAATTATATCTAAAATTCCAGTGGAATTAATACTGTAATAGAGAAGTACAACTAAAAGTGAAATAGGAATGTTGGTGTCATTGTTTCTGCCAGACAGATTTCCGTGAGGAAGTGTTGCAAGTGGTGATGACCACAAGCTTTGGTCACTCGAGGGTGGTACACTGTCCCTTGTACGTAGTGTCATGTGGTAGCCTCGCTAGCATGTGATCATCAACATCATCATGGTTTTGCGATCACAGCGGTTGGACCTCAATATTGTAACTTCCAAATGTGATGCAACCGTGATTCACTGATCTTTAACATACAATAAAAGCAAAAAGAGGATCTTCATTATGTTTTTTTATTTCAAAACTTACACATTTCCTTATGTTTGGAAAATAGCCTGAAAAAACAATAGCAAAAATGTATTTACATGGTTATAAACAGTATTAAATGATACAGCCAGTTCATAAACATTGTTATTTTTTTTTACTGTCGGCTGTACTTGACACAGAGACACTGGGCCAACGGGTCTCACTGAGACCTGAGGTAATTATAAACCCACAGTTTACAAGGCAGAGATGGCTTTGGCAGCGACTCTCCTCCCCAGGGGCAGAGTCAGATCAGTGATGGCAAGGACAACTTTAGGTTTGGCCAAAGCAGGCAGCTTCACCAGCTCAGAAACCTGGATGCACCAAAAGACAAACAACCATTATTTTCCCAGCTATAGTGTTCCACGGTCATCATGTTGCTCAGGGCACAACCAAATCTGGTGGTCATGGTTATTTAGAGGGCAAGTTTTGACCTTTGATCTGTGAGCAGGTCTCATTCTTACAGGCCTCCAGAAAACCATGAAGGCTCTGACACATGTCAGACAAGTTTGGGGTCATCACTGTGCATCTGTTGGCCTAGTTTTTTCAGTGTGGGGCTCTAGTCTGCCCGTGTCTGAGGCTTTTCGAACAATTCAGCATGTTCAATCGGTGGCGGAGCCCATTGGTGAGAGAAGAAAAATGGAGGATGGCAAGCCAACGAGTAAAATCCAGAGGACAAATACAGAAGGTAATGGTTGGTCAATGCTGCTTTGTTTCATGTACATATCATAACAACAGCTTGTATATCCGCAGTCCTCTGCCTTTCCAACTGCCTTCATCGCCACTAGTCCTCCGACATCGGCTTGGTGTGTCTGGGTGTACACACGAGCACCACCAATGTGACTTTTAACGATTCAAACAACTTCATATTTATGCTGCTCCCGTTAGAGATCTGATGTTATGAGCTGCACATTTGACTGGGGTCTGGAGGCGGGGGGGACATGTTTTCATGGTGGGAGGAAACCAGAGAACCTAGAGGGAACCCATGCAAAGGAAAAGGCCCAGCCCAGACCGGTACTTTAACCCGAGAGATTGTTCACCAGGCTCTTGTTTTCTTGAGTTGGTGCAAATACACACATGGATCAAATTGCATGAATCTTGGATTCTCCTTCTCTCTCGTTATCTAGCTCTGATTTACTACTCTTCACCAAAGCACTCCTTGAACAAACACAAATTTTATGAGGAAATTTGAAACCCTTTCTCAATAATGTCTAATGTCAGAACCACTCGCCTCCCTCCTTATCTCCACCTCCCCTCCCGGCATCATAACTCACCATTGTGAAAGGCATAAACTGCAGGATGCTTCCGCGACTTCCCTGCTCCAGACACTCAACGCACTCCTCCATAAAACTCTGTACAAACTGGGTGTGAGGTCCCGCCATCTTGGAGCCCAAGATGGAGGAAATGAGGAGGAAGAGGTTGGCTGGGGAGAAGAGAACAGGTGTTATGAATGGTCACGATTAAAGCAATCACAGGTATGTGTTCGTGGGGTGACGGGCAGTTATTGTAGGAGGGGGGTTCTCACCCAGGACTCGGTTGAGAGGGTCCCTCATGTTGACAGTGTGGAGCTGGGAGGCAGAGAGGGAACTGCTCATAGATCTGTCCCCTGTGAGAAAACATGTTGTGAGAAACAGTGGAAGAACTGACTGTAAGTTTTGTTTCATTTTTATTTTGTCATATGAGACAAAAAATACACAAAAACAACAGAATGTCAACAGGGAAGTTGACTGTTCAGTATTCTGTTGACAAAACGCAATCTTGACTACAGGTTGTGAAAGCTGAAAAAGACTTCCCTCCGCTGCCCTCTTACATAATCTCCTTTTGTTCTGAAAATAACCTCGTTAGACGCATTTCAAATCCTCCTAAAGACAAAGAGCTGATTATTTTATTATTCAAACAAATGTCAGTTTCTCATCACACCAAAAGTAAGTGCAACTTTCTTCATTTTAATATTAATTTGAATCCAAATTATCATTTAAGACTAAAAACTAACCATATTTCACTTATTTTTTGTTAAATCTATAGCTACAAGTATAAACAGAGTAAAAATATCCAGCAAAAACTTGTTGTATGGGATGATAAGCATCAAAATGACATGATTAGACATGTCAAGACAAGTTGTCTGGGGTATTTAGCATCTAAATTACATGATTAGACATGTCAAGACATGTTGTATGGGATGATCAGCTTCTGAACGACTTGTATTGACATGACAAGACATGCCTTTTTAATGGGAGGAACTCATTTGAGGAAAAAAAAAAACTTTCTTAGTTTCAGTTCAGTCATACAGTCACTGATCTTTGACTCCCTCTGGAGATTCCTTGTGGCTGTAGCTAAAATTGAAAAAGTACAAATTCCCAAACATGAATGCTCAGTACGTCAGTCAGGTTGATATCAGGTTAGGATGGTAAGAGATGTTTGGAAGTACAATGCCTCAAGTCAGAACCTGCTGACAGGTAAGACAGTCAACATGTAATTAACACTGATACAGGCCAAGCTTTAGCTAAATTGCTTACAAGAAGCAACACGCTGGGTCTTAGAGAGTCCATTTGCTTTTGAAAACTGTCTGGTATTCGCATAATCCCCGGCTCAGACTGACGAACAAATGACTGAAAGGCCACAGGCTTCATAATTCAAATGTGTATTAAAACCCAGACATTAATAGACTGACCTGGACTGGAAAGGGCAGCAGGCTCATCCTCATTGGAGCTGAGCAGACGCATGAGTTTAGAGGGTTGAGTGTCATCCAGTGGAAAGAGGCTGTTGTAGTCCTGCAGTCAATAATTTACAGGTTAGACTACATTCTATTAAAGATCAAATATAAGTATCATTATAAAGAATTAGATCACATATTCACACACTTCGATATGGCAGTTTCTCCTACTGAAAATTTTCATGATTAACATATTATGGCCTTGTGTGACTGTTTCACCTCAATATCTTCTCGCTGCCTTTTGCGTTGACGAGCTGAGAACGATCCTTTGTGGTGAGACGAGTACGAGCTGAGCGCGCACCACACAGACAACCTGAGGAGTTATCAGGAGAGTAAAGTTTACCACCAGATCCCAAAATACCAAAAAAATCGAAGTATTAAGCTTCTCCTACTTGGCCAGAGCCTTTCCAGGTGGGTCTGCCAGGCTGTGCCAGTGGGCGGAGTCTGTGAGCAGGTCGGGCAGTATGGTACCCAGCAGGGTGAGGGTGATCTGCTGAGTGTCCAGGCAGAAGATGCTGTAGAGCAACTCCACCACCCGATCGGCCCACTCCTGTCGAGTCTCCTTCAGCAGCTCCTGAAAAAAGACGCAGTGCTCCGATTAGACATCATGAGCAATCCGACTGTTGGCCAGACTCAAGTTAAGGTCTCCTTGCATGAGCCTTTGATGCCACAACGTTGAGTTTCCATCATCTTAAAATCAGGTACATGTTCATTAGAGCTGCAACTATTGATTATTTTCATTGTTGATTAAACGGCAGATTATTTTCTCGATGAATCTATTAGTTGTTTGCTTTATAAAATGTGAGAAAATGGTGAATGTCGATCAGTGTTTCCCAAAGCCCAAGATGATGACATCAAATGTGTTGTTTTGTCCATAACTCAAAGATATTCATTATATACAGTATCTCACAAGTATTGGTCAATTTAAACAGAAAATTCTCAATTATTTGTAATTAGTTCATCATTTATGTATTTTTTTTATACATTTGACATGTCCTTATCTTACATCATTGTAAGCTGAATATCTCTGGGTTTTTGACTGTTGGTCGGACAAAGCGAGATATTTAAAGATCACTTGAGGCTGTATTAAATGGTGATGGCCATGTTTTAGTTTTTTTTGCGATTAAAGGTAGGGTTGGCACATTTGTTGAAATTCTCATCACATCCCAACAGCAATCAATAAATCAAATGCACGGAAAAAAAGAGAAAACAAATCTGGTATCTGTGGCTGTCGGACTGTGATAAACCTCATATGGGCTACCTATCTTTCTGTCTGCCTGCATGCACTCTGCCCATTGCGCAAAGTCTTCCACATGCTGCTAGTCTGACAGCTATGAGTATTAATAACTACCATGTTCGTTGTTTATGTTCATTATGATAAGTTTATGTTGGCGACTTTGCAACTATTTGGCTAGATTTAGAGACTTTTGGAGCTAGCGCTGCTAACTACTTTCACTAGAAGCGTTGGCAACACTGGGCTGGAGTTTTCAGTTGGATCATTTTTAAGACTCTAGTGTACTCTGGCTCATTTCTCAGCTTTAAAAAAAGAAAATAAACGTCAGATTAATTGATAATGAAAATAGTTGAAGCCTTTAAATTCAGCCAGCGTTGCTAATGTTGATCCTCGAGTGATCTGCACTTTTTCTCGGCCCTCTTACCTTGACCAAATTGTTAGTGAACCAGAAGACCCCTCCCATGTTGAGAAGACTCTCAAACAGATGCAGGGCCCGGCTGTCCACCCAGCCTTTGCGCAGCACCGTCTGGAACTGCTTGCTGAGGGCCACGTGAATGGGGTCTTTGGCCGGCAGCAGGTTGCGGTAGGGGATCGGCTCCTGGCCCTCCACCGGGGGCCGCAGGGTCGCGGCTGTTTGTTGGAAGACGTCGGCGCACATGTGCTCCATGATGGAACTCATAATGATCACGCTGGTGAAGAGCGTGTGAGGAGAGGGGACATCATTGTTAATTCATGTATTAATGGTCTGTGAAGAAGACTGCATCTGCTCATGGGTTTGTGTGTTTCACTCGTTTGTACCGTTCATTGTAAAACTGCAGAGTGTTCTCCCCATATAGAGGGGTCACAAGCTGCCGGATCATAGTCTGGGGCTTCTCCCTCTCATCCCTCCCCAGCATCCTGACGTGGGCCACCAGCCAGGCCACCGCACAGATCGCCATACTGCACACCTTCCCCTTGATGTTGTCAGTGATCTTCTACACTCAGAGAAAAGATGACAGCAGCAACAAAAGAGGAAGGAAGGATGTGGTTGGCATAATTAGGGGGAGGGTTAGAGGAGAGAGGATTCTGACTAAAACGACAATCCTTCCACATTGCGTGCTACGAAAACTTGAATGGAACAGGGTTAAAAACGAGAAGTCTGCTACAACGGTAGGACTTTGGTACGTCACTGCTGTTGCAAGGTCTTACACATTATTACTTGTCAATTTCCGAAGAATATGTCACGTTCACTTGAGTAATGAGTTAAACTGCAAAAGTAGAGAAAACAAAATTCCTAGACATGCAGTGGTCAAGGGAGGTGACCGGTACTGCCCTGAGCATCATGTGAGCAACTGACATCTCACAAAATATTTTCCGGTAACAGGAAGACAAAGAGAAAAAACACTGTGAGAACATTAAAGCTGAACAGACCTGTACTGCCTCCACTGAGAGAACACCATTCTCCCACGCATTCAGTACTTCCAAGATGGCTGCCGGCGTGCTCAGGCAGATTTCGTGCCATTTCACCTGGCTGTCACGACAGATAAACATCAGATTAATTTCCACATTTAGAGCATTCATTGCATAAAAATAACTGATATGAAAATAATAAAACGAGTACTAACACACTGCAAGTCATTACCTGACATTTAAAGTCCTAGTTTCAAAGACACCAGTCTAAAGTAGTGCCAGCCAAATGTTCAGTACATTCAAATAAAATATAAAGATCAAAAGTATTAAAAGCAGCATTGAGGTCTGAGGTGTCACTACTGTGAAAGTCATGTGCTCTTTTATGTCTATCACAGTCATTACTGTTGCATGGTAATGACGTGATTTGAATGGTGTGCCTGTCTAGTGCATTCATGTGATGCTGGGAAGCTCAGACATACAGTGTGACATGCAGTTAGAAGCCAAACAACGTCACAATTAAAAACATTATTTAGCTTTATTTTAGAGGGTAAAACTTCATTTCTTCTATTTAGCATTTATAATGAGTATATAAACATTTAATGAACAATACAGAGATCATGCAGCACATTTTAAGTGTATATTAATATTTGCCAGCAAACATCTCCTATGAAGACAAATTTTATATCATTACCTACGTGTTTTACTATATGTCAAATGTTATCTGTTCTATACACTAGCATCCGGTTATGGGTGCCCACGGGAGGATTAATAGTTGTCAAACGCACTTATATTGGTTTGCAACTACATTATATTGTTTTTAACCATTTATTAAATCTTTAAATTCTATATATCTAAATCGTAAGTGGGAGTCTTGTTGTTTTAAAGGTAAAGTGTGTAGGATTTGATGGCAACTAGTGGTGTGATTGCAGACTACAACCAACTCTTCTCTTCCCAAGACTGCGGTAACGCGAGCCGTCGAGTGCAAAGCTGTGGTGACGCCGTTCGCGCTCTCAGAGACCATCCTCACCATAATAACATTACTTTAGGAGCAACGGAAGTCAGACAGTGGCTGGCATACTGCGGTTTTACACTCTGTGGCTCACGTTACCACAGTTTCACAAACATGACGGAGAACTGCGGTGGCCTTCAGGTAAAGTAAAAACGTTACAGGCTCTCTCTAGAGCCAGTGTTTGCTTTGTCCATTCTGGGCTTTCATAGAAATATGGCGAGGCAACATGGCGGACTCTGTGAAGAGGATCCGCTCCTTATGTAGATATGAAAGGCTCATTCTAAGCTAACGAAAACACAATGATTCACTAATCACTAATAAAAACATAGCTATGATTGTTATATTCCATTTCTGCTAATAATCCTCTAAAATATTACACACAATTACTTTAAAAAAAAATGCTATTTTTAGGGACAATTATTCACCAGTGAGGAAAAGCATGTTAAGTGATTGACAGTAAAGGGAATATAGCTTGCAAAAAACAGTTCTTTAATTACAGATCAGTCTGTAACTTACACTAGTTTCATCTCTGAGGAGTTGTTCAGCAGGGTGACTAGACTCTCAACTTTGCCAGGCTCTGGTCTGAAGCAGGGGTGGTCTGGGTTGAGTGTCTTGCCCTCTTCTGGCATACAGGTCTGCAGCCATGTTTCAAAGAAGGGCGTCTCCCCTGAAGGGCTGGGGTCTGACAGGATCACCTAGAAAGAAGAGACACAGAGTAGCTGTGTGCTCAATCAATCAGTTTAAACTAAATTAGTCAAAATGGACAGATGGTATACAGTAGATCTAATCAATCCATGATATTGTGTTCAGCCAGCAGCCGAGATGCTGCAGAAAATGTTAGGCCACTTCTACACAGCCTTCTCTGGACATGTTGTGGGCTTACGCTGACAGAGCAGGCTGATTCGCTGTAAAAACCTAAACAGAATACTGTACTCTAACATCATTATACTCTTTTTCAGACAAGCTCTGATTCCTATGAACTAACCTCAGAACCGTATGTCTGCACCACATGGCAGAGCATGAGGAAGGAGATGTCGAAGAGCAGGGCCCGTACTGACGCAGACTTGGCTGAAGGAGAGGAGGAAAAAATCCTTAATGTTAGTATCTCATTTAAAAAAAACAATATGTCAAGTGAGGAGAGAAATTCCCACATTGGAACATGTCGCTCTTGTATTTGAACTCACATCCTTCGCCGCTGATGTGCTTGGGAAACTCATTAAGCCTAGAACAAAAGAGAAAAAAAAAATAAGATAAGATGATGATAAGATAAGAAACAGCTTGTTAAAAATCCACTTCCTAGGCCAACTGGAGTTTCCACCCTTTATAATATGGCTGAAAATTGGTATACAAGTCAATATATGATTCATGATTCTGGGGACTATTTGTCTTAACTTGCAACTCTATTTTGCATTTACTCACTTAATGAACTTCCGGGCAAAGGATTTGAGTTTCCCAGTGGCTGCTGCCGCTGCCAAAAGCAGATCTAGGCTCTTTCCAGACAACATGTGACCCAGGACCCCCAAAAGGCCCTCGGGGGACTTGGAGTGGTCTGCGTCTACCGTCTAAAGAATAAGAAAGTGCATTCACTGACACAACATTTTTCTTGAGTTTTTTTCTAAGCATGTAACATTGCATCCCCTCTCATTGTTTCCTCTGAGACCAGATACTTTCATATAATACTATACACTGATATTGTCCTCTCCAGTTTAGATCAGGTTATGCTCCTCTACCTTGAGGATATTGGTAACAGTGGGCTCAGCTCGTAGGATGAGGCCTGGGTTCGGCTGGATGTTAGCATTTTCGGCAGTCTTTAACCTTGGGGCGAACTCCCTGTCCTCGGTCCTGAATCAAATGTGCAAGGGGAGAGGGACAGGAAGGGAGGGGCAGAGGAGAGACAGAGACGGGGTGGAGGGGGCAGGGGATATGGTGTATTGTGTCAATATGGTGAACTTAACTTCATCCACAATCAAATAAATTAAAAGTGTTCAAACAATAAAGAAAATAGACAGACAGATTAGTTGCATAAACTTAGTTTAAGACCAGTCTTGGTCATAGATAGCCACCTCTGCCCCTGGCTAAGCCTGAGGTGAGAGACTTGTTGCAAACAAACTGAACAATTTATCCATTACATTTGGCTAAATATTTCAACAGTTCATTCATTACATTTAGCTAAATATTTCAACTGTTTATCCATTACTTTAACTTTATCAACTCTTTACTATAGCTAACTATTTGAACTTTTTATCTATTACTTTTAGCTAATTATTTCAACAATTTATCAATTACTTTTAGCTGAATATTTCAACTCTTTATCCCTTACTTTTAGTTAACCCTTAGCCAACTATTTCACCTCTTTATTCATCACTTTTAGCTAATTTTTTTAACTTTTTATCCATTATCTTTAGTTAACTTTTGGCTAATTATTTCAACAATTTATCATTTACTTTTAGCTAACTTTTAGCTGAATATTTCAACTCTTTATCCCTTACTTTTAGTTAACCTTTAGCCAACTATTTCAACTCTTTATCACTTTTTCGCTAACTATTTCAACTCTTCATTCATCACTTTCAGCTAATTGTTTGAACTTTTTATCCATTACCTTTAGCTAACTATTTCAACCCTTTATCTCTTATTTTTAGTTAACCTTTAGCCAACTATTTCAACTGTTAATTCCATATCTTGAATTGTTTCTGAACATCTTTAATTGTTCTAAAGACTGTTTGATTTATGCTGTTGACCTTTTCTGTTATTTTCATACTTGGTGTAGAGTCGCTGTTGCAGCTGCAACTTTTTCTCTTTTGTCAAGTGTCTTATTACAACTATAATGCATTGCAAAAACAAGCTATCCAAGTCAGTGTATATATTATATTCATCACATTGGGAAACTTGATGCAACAGGTAAATTTAAGTGTCTATAGCAAATCTGACTTCAGGTTTTATTTAAGAAAAACACTGGGTCTATTTTTATGCAACTGGCCCCAGGGGGTTTCTGGTGAACTTAATTATCCCTTTCCTGAAATATTCTGCATCATGTGTTCATTGTGAGATGGGAACTCGTACCGTTTTGAAGTGAGGCAGGTTGTGTTTGAATCCGACAGCAGACCAAGCTTGTTACACTCCTGCAGGAGCATGCCGAGGCAGTCACAACTATGTTAAGAAGAACATGACAAATGATAAGTGTCATGGTGCCAGCTTACCAGGCATTTAGCTCAGCTCTTATCTAGAATCTCTTGCAATGAGATCACAGGCAGTGAAGATGCTTGTGGCAAGATTTTGGAGCACTTACTTGCATCTCTGATCAGCTTTGTCCAGTAATGGTGTAAGCTTGAGTAAGTACTGAAATGCAATATTAACATCCTCCATGAAGTCCTGGAAAATACATTTGCCATGTTTTTAAAAGCGAAGGTTTCATCACATATTACATTTTAACAACAGTTATTGTGTTTTGTTTTTTTTTAGACCAGGACTGTAAGACATCAATGAGTAAATTGTTATACCTGTCCTTTGTCACTCTGAGGATATTTCTTTAGTCGAAGCAGAACTTGTGGGATCTAATATAAAAACAAGAAATTCAGTTGCATGTGCAATAGATATGACAACACTTATAATAACTATAATATATAATGTTAATCTATAACACTATAATTTGGACACTGGTGCCTTTATCGTCAGTTTATTTCACCTTAGATACTATATCTATTATTGATGCAACAACAAACTAAAGTCAACCAAGACAAAGGAGAATCCACTTAAGGCTAGAAAGTGGAAACAATATTGACAATACAAACATAAAAAAGAAAATGAAGAAACTGATGAAGTCCAAATTTCGCTCAACATCAGTATTGAGTTTTGACATTAATTTAAAGCTAAAAGTACAATAAACATTAAAGTCAAAAGGGCAATAAACACTCAGGCCAAACAAAAAAGAAAGCTTGCCTGAGGAAGATCACATGCAGGGATTGGCCCTCATCTTTGAAATAGATTTTACCTTGAGGAATGTGAAGGCAGTCCATTTGAGCTCCTCTGTGCCCTCTGGTGACTCGATGAGGCCAGTGAAGCAGGCCTTCCAGATCTCCAGGACAAAAAGAGGAGCAGGGATTCGCTGTGAAGGACAAACAATTTGGGAAGACTGCTGGTGCAATAATAAAACATACATACAATAGAGGAGTCTTAATATGGCTTGTGTCTGAATTCTTGCATGAAGAAAATGATAAATTCAAGAATAAAGGCAAAAGGAAAAACGGCCTCAATGCTGAAAAACAAAGGCTTATTCCAGATAAAGCTGGGCTCTTTAGATTTTCTTTATCTTCTTCTCTCATCCCCTTTTTAAAATTCAATACTGGCCATTCTGTAAAAAAATTACCTTACAGAATACAATTTAGTGCCATCATATTATACAAATTTCAAGTACTTTCCCTTTCCTGGCAGTTTAAGGCAGATTTAATATTACATTTCTATGCAACTAAATGTTCACCTGCATTCTCTTGATCATCATCAGCTGCTCCACCAGCGGCTGTGTCTCCCCTGTCAGATTCATGGTCCCTTCCAGCATGATGAAGGCGTGGACCGATGGGAAGGAGGCATGGAACGGAGGGTCACTCTGCTCAGACAGCATCTGGGGAATACTGAAAAAAGAGTGAAGAGATGTGCATGATAAATATTATATTGATTGTGATGTTTGTTTTTTAAATTCATATATTGCCACATATAGCCTGAGCAGCATCATACCACTGAGATATAAATAGGAATAGTGTGAATCTTCACCCTTTTACAAGTGACAAGCTCTCCTCTAATTTAGTTCTCAGTGTCTGGTTAGTTACACTGCCGAGGCCATCCGTCACTTTCAGCACTGATTGCTCTACGTTGCTCCAGGAACCTGTGGAGGAATAGCAAGAGAAACACCGTAAGATGTCTGCCTGGCACAACAATTATGCACAATAAGACTTGACTTAAACTGAATAGGTTTAGGACAGGTAGACTATTCTAACATCAAATCTGCTGCAATCTAATATAAAGTATAATATCTAGTTTTTCATACAATCACTGGTGTCTAAAATGCTATGCAACTCTGTCAAAAGTCACATTAAGTTTACAATTTGTTTTTCACATAGCTTTGACAGCGAAGAACCACGATCATATTGAAAAAACATATATATTTGTGCCCAGATGCATTTTTCACAATCCTGTGTAAACACATGCACACACACAGACAAACGTAACACCTTGTTCCTCCAGGCGAGCAATGTGGACCAGGGCTCTGTTCTTGGTGCTGCTCATCAGACTGTGAAGCCTCTCCTGGCAGGCTCTCAAACTGGCCTCTGTGCTGGCTGATGGTCCCAGTTCTCTCAGTCTCTCACAGTACCAGGCACAGCCCTGCAGCAGCCACACCACCACTCCCAACAGAGCCCGACACAGCCCAATGCATTCCTCTGCTTTCCCGTGACAGCTTCGGAGTCAGAGATGAGAGGCAGTGAGTCAGAGATAGTTTAAATTAGAAAAAAATGTTTGGTTTTTCCAAATAATGTTTTTGCTGAGCAAATGTGAAGGCAAAAAGTACAGAATAAAACATTAGGCATGCATAAAAAGATTGTATGCCCAGGATCCTCGGCTAGTCATTAAGTGTAAGCATGCAGCTGTAGCTGATGGTCGTTATTCAAAGGAAATAAGTACAATGTGATAATCTTGGTATATGTTCACTTCTTCTAGCACTGACCAAAGCCTTAACAGCAGCAGTAATAGATATAACAATAGTCAAAACAAGACATAAACAATAACATTTTCATTTTGAAATAAATCCACTATATACATAGACCATTTAACATGTTTGTTAACGGTTATTATGCAATCAGTGAACACAAAGTCTTGCCCCAATTCACTGTATGTGATACTGTGTTATGGTTGACTGTAAATTATGTATTTATTTATCAATAAAAAAAACTAACATGTATGCTTTCTGACTCTATTATGATTTTATTAGAAATCCTAACTTCATACAAGGCATACTGATGCAGCTCAGTGTTAGACTTGCTACCAGGGTAATATTAAAGATGGAAAATGTACAACACTGATGGAGGCAGACAAACACTATCATGGAGAATTTTACTAACCTGAGACGATGGCAAAACATGTCCATTATCTCCAGCAGGGATTTGACACACAGATCCCGAGAAAAGTCATCAAACTATCAGAAAAGAAAAGAGACATGTTCATGAAAACCTCTCATATCTTAAAGTAAACTGCTGTTATTTTCGTCACGTATAAATTACCTTGCTGAGGGCTGTAAGCACACTGGAATAAGACACCATCTATGGATAGAGAAGGTAACATTCACAACTTGCAAAATAACATCAACACACTGCCCGTTATTCATAACATAGTCTCTCACCTGCGAACTAATAGCATATTTGAGGTAAGACAAAATAAGAGGGTTAGGAGAGGGACCAATCATTGCCTGCTCCATCAGGGCCTCTGAAACACAAAAAAGAAACAATGTAAATGACAATAAGAGAGCTGCTGCAGAGTAAAATAATTAGCATGATGACTAAGGAACGTCACCATCCTTCATCTAACCTGCAAGGTTAAGGTAGTCCCATGTCGCTCCCTTTGGAAAGTTTTTCTTGATGTTAATGGCCCACTGATAGTCACTCCATCGTTCCTTCCATGCCTGTAGGATAGCTTGCTTCAGGTTGACCACCTTCATCCTGGTAAAAACGACCACTCACTTGTACAGTTATTCAGAAGTTCAAAGACACAGCCATTAAAGCTATTTCATAACATTTCTATGCGATACCACTCGGTGTAGCTTACAATAGCTACGCTGTTCATTATTTGGCTAGTTGGCAGTAGCCGTTAGCTGCAGATGCCTGTCATTATCTAATGAATTAATATACAGTTGTTGGGTGCAAAAACCCACGTATGCCACGGCAAATAAGACAAACACAGTCGCAATATGTTATAAATTTGATGTTTACCTGTCTATTTCAGTTTTTCAAAACATAAAAGATATTTGTTCGTAGCCTGTCTCCCTTACAATACGAAGAGCACCATTTTGCTGTAAAAGATGTAAGCGCTCATTGGCTAAGCTCATGACATTTTAGTATTCTTTCCGCTGATTGGTTAGATAGGGGACAGAGCGCAACTGCAGAGTAATAACCTAATATAATCACAAGATGTCGCAGTTTACAAAGTTAAGAGTCAAAGCTTGGTAACGTTGCTGCATGTAAAGTCAGGGAGAAAGGTAAGCAAAAAGTTATCCTGCATTAAAGGAACCCCAAATCCAGCCAACCGGAGAAATACTACAAATTGCTTATTATCAAGCCTGGCAACTGACATTTAGCTAACTAGCTAGAAAGCCCATTGTAACAGCTAGCTACTTAGCTAATTTAGCTATCTGCAGACAAACAAACAAGGTTGTTATTGTCAGGTAGGGTTAATCATGTGACCTATTTCAAACTTTAACCCACTTTACCTCATATTGACCAATTATCTATTCCATGGCATAACATTACAGTAAAATGCTTTGTTGTCTTATGCAACCACCCCATTCAGTTGTGTGATTCACTGCAGTTTCATCTTTTTTTCTGTCAGCTCGTTGCTTTTCAGCAGGGCCTTTTCTCTATTATGTCACACCTGAGAGGTGGAATGAAAAGCAAAAAATGTTAGTCTTGACACATTCAAGATCCTCAACATAACAGACAGCAGGTTAGAAATCATAGAAAAATAGAAAACAATTCAAAGTTTGGGATAAATACCCTTGTTGAGAAGTTAGAAAAACAGTATTACTGTAAAAAGTAATCTAGGTATTCACAACAGCAGCCCCCACAAACCACATTTAGTTTAAAAGAGTATGGGAAGTGTTTTTAATATAGAGGAATCTACTCAAGCGTGGTCTGCAGAGTTTGTCTAACTGTCCCCATTTCCACTTTTGCAGTCATCATGTTAAAAGGGATATTGTTCTCCATATCAAACCACCCAACTCCTTCTGCGAGTCAAGGTCCAGTATTGAGTCTACGGCAACAAAGACCCTCATTCTGCCTGACACTGGAGACGCTGTCCTGGCTGGAGCGAGGTCCGTGTCCTGGGACAGAGTGATGCCAGCCAGCAAGAGATGACCCATGTGTCCTGGCATAGTCTAGGTAGGCTAGTATCTTATCCCTGTTACCCTCCACTGAGGACTGCATTAGAGAAGGGGCTGACAGATTTGAGTCCATCTCTGGGGAGACCAGAGAGACTGTAGTCGCAGCTCTGTGTCTGTTCTCATGACTTCACTGCTGGGACAGACTCAGTTTTGCTGACTCTTATTTTTCTTCTCAGTTGCTGTGTGGTTTGCTTACATTTGAGGCTATTTGATGTAGCTTATCCCAATACAATGGAGCTCACTGGCATTTAGTTTGTGGTACTCCAAACCCCCTAAAATCACCTTACAGTGAATACTTTCATTTAGCACTTCTTTTTACAGAAGGAAGACACTGTTTTCCGAGTATTATTTTGAACGAAATGTCTCTCAATGTAATTTTATGGGTGCTTTGTGCACAACAAATTACCTCAGAGCCCCATTGTACTGGGCTGAACAACAGCTGCTATCTTCAATCTTCAGCACTATACAATAACGCTTAACCTATGTGGATTGTATTTATTGTGTTTTTGTGTAAACTATTTATCAAATCCATCAGGGGAAATTGCTAATAACTAAGCCATTAAACATTCACCTGTATGGTGCACAGAAAGGCAGAGGTGGATAATCTTAATGAAATAATAGAAGTAATATTTCATGGCTTGTGCCTCTGTTACAGTAGACCAGCTACTCTTTCCATGGTACATAACGTTACTGTCTTTCTCTCTTCCTCTAAAACATACAGAGGGCCTTTGGGCACACATAGGTAATTACCAAGGGTTGAGACCCAGGAAATGAGAGTGACAACCGTATGTCCCCTCGGGTTGTCCATTCACATTGCTTCATGAATCAGGAAAGACTAGAGGCACCTGCTGTAACTGAGAAAAGATAAGGTACATAATGTGTTGCCTTGTTTAATGCTGCAAATGACTGCTTTCTCTGCTCCAAATGGCGGCCTTGCCAAGGGAGGATGTTGTCATACGTTACACGCTGGACAAACAAAATCTGTCATAATATGAAACCATTTCTTAAAAAAAAAAAACAACACTGTAGAATACTTGTTCACCCACACAGGTGTTTTCATTTCTCAAGACTGTGAGTGTGCTCAGACGTGCTTGATTGACACCACAGAGAGCAAATTAGCCAAGTGAAAACACCTGTGTGGGTGTGCTGGGCCTTTAACAGTTTGGATCTAGTAGCTTTTCTAGCTGGGTACTTAGTACTTTGGCAAACATTATCGCAGAAGTGAGCTTCTGTCAAAACTGAGTCGTCGTCCCTTCTCATGTGGTGTTAGCACTGTCATTATTTACACCCGTGCTTTTCCTACTGTGACAGTGATAGGATGATGTCCCCCCTGTGTCTTTAAAAATCCTGTGTACATGATTTGATTTGATTCTTGTTGTGTCAGGCATAAATAGTATGCCCAGCCCAAACAGGCTTACAAGACACTATAATTTAGGAAATAAAGAAAAGACAAACCAGAGTAGCAGTAGTATAAATTACAAATAATACTAATTAAATCATTAGGTTAATTGATAGGACTAATTTGCCCGTAGGTGTGAATGTGAGCGTGAATGGATGTCTGTCTCAATGTTGTCTGTCTCTTTGTGTCCTGTGATGGACTGGCACTGGAATCCCAGCTGGCAGTGGGTGAAGGCGGGGTTCACCCTGGACACGCCAGTCCAGCGCAAGGCACATTGAGACAGACAACCATTCACACTCACATTCACACCTACAGGCAATGTAGAGTCATCAGTTAACCTGCATGTCTTTGGATTGTGGGAGGAAGCCTGAGTACCCGGAGAAAACAAAGGGAGAATATGCAAACTCCACACAGAAGAGCACTAAGCCGGATTCAGTCCTGTGGCCCTTTTGCTGTGAGGTGACAGCGCTAACTACTGCACCACTGTGCAGCCCTACTGAACAGACATTTCATCAAAAAATGAAATGAAAATGAAAATGAAAATTAGTTTGTAACTCATCATAGTACCGACGATACAAAAGGCCATGGATGTTTTTAAATCTACTGGCTTCAAGGGTCAGAGGAAGGATTCCTGTCCTTAACTGTGCAACTAAAGACCTCTGACTCCTTGATAAGTTTGCTAGAACATAAGATTCAGTACCATAATTGTCCTTGCAAACAATATGTATTTCAACCATTTTTTTCAGATCTAACAAGTATGTTTCTTCTAATTGTGTTAATGCTGCATGATAAATTGTTACTATACATACAGTATATTGCAATTCACCTTCAACAAAAATAGCATGAAGTTCTGCACATTTGTTGTGTACTTTTGATGTATACCAACAGCTAATGGACAACACCAGTGGGCTATTGGCTTATTTTCGCACAAGACGGCAGGCGTGGGTAGCAGGACAGGGCTGTTGTGTCTCTTCCATTTGGGCAGCAGACTATAAAACATGTCTCAGTCACTGGATAGATTCCCATCACACTTGACACACTTGTGATGTGTTTGGAACAACACATCGTCTGTATCTCTTTACAGAATAACTTAATTTAGACCTCAGTATGTATCAATTATTGATCTCCTAATATAGTACTAAGTATTACTCACTTCATGCATTATTTTTGGACTGTTAATAATATCATACTTGATGTTTTTGCACGCCTTGACTTTCAAAATCTGCTCTACTAAAACAAAGGGGTATGCCAGTAGTAGTGGCCATCAGATTTTTAAAAGGTTAATTATAAATCTGATGGCCACTATACTCTTTTTGAGCGTGAAGATGCTGGCATCTTATGAAAATAGAAAACCCAGGGAATTCATTGGTACCATTCAGGTCATATTATCTTGTCATGAAGGAGGCTAAATAACGCTCCAATTTAATTTTGTTAAGAAAAACTGTCATGGCCGTTTTCAAAAGGGTCCCTTGACCTCTGACCTCAAGATATCTGAAAAAAAATGGATTCTGTGGGTACCTACGATTCCCCTTAGGTAGAGATAATATTTTCTTTCAATTGAATTGGATTTAGGTTCATACTATATTGCCTAACACCATGGGATGAGCTTATATATTCATGTATATGAATTCCTTTCTATTAGGTAATATTCTTAATGCAGAAAAGACGTAGTTTTAATAACATAGACCTCAGAGCTCCAGTACATATCTTTGATTGAGTGATACTATCACAGGAACTAACAGGGAGTACTTTTAGCGGTGAAAGTGTTGGTCACAGAGCCACATGCGGCTTGACACTGAGGAGCTTTATATAGCCCCTTCAACACGATTTCCCCTCATTTTACTGTCATCAAGAGTCCAGGCTACAGGGAGCTTGTTCCAGCATTAATTATAACTCGTCTGTATGGGCCGGCTGGCAGAGAGCCTGCCTGGCGAGGCTACTTCCCTGCATCCTTTCACATCCTTTAACTGGCTCCAGAGAAAGGCTCCTGTAGGTGTAATGCTTTTTTGTTTTATATCATGTGAGCAAATGTGTGTGTCCGGGCCCCAGCTGGCTTTGTCAACTGTTCCCTGGGAGTCACAGAAGGGACATTCCCAAGGGATCCTGGGTGTCAACTTGGTGTTGCGTAATTTAGACAAATTATCATGATGACGTAGGAAAAAAAACATCTCAATCTTGTCTCTATCTATCTATCTATCTATCTATCTATCTATCTATCTATCTATCTATCTATCTATCTATCTATCTATCTATCTATCTAACATTTAACATTTAGCATTGGTGCAGTGGTCTAATGAGGTTATGTCTGCTTGGTTCTCCAGCTTCACGCTTTTCTTCTGGCCAGCAGGTTACGTGGCAACAGCCTCCATATGGTAATTAATATGTTTTATTTGCTGGAGCTGTGAGTGTGAAGGGAGAGGCTGGTGCACCAGTGGCACTTATCACTTTGGGATACAGACAACTGCTAACAAAGCATCTTTCTGAGGGACAGGTAGAAATAGCCAAAGTATATAAAAAGGTAATTTGCCTTGTTGGTAAAATGTGGCAACAAAAAACACCTATACAGTTTTGACTTGGATGCCCAAAAGTAGTTAGCACAAAACGGATTCTACGCGCAGAGAGAGTTATTTCCGCTTTGAGAATATCAAGTGAATGTTCAGTGGAAGTCACAGTTTGTGCAGAAATAAATGCTTCAGCTCCTCAAGACCAAAAGATGTTTCCCGTGTCTTGAGCGTCTGAGTGAAGTGACAGGTCTCCGGAGTGAGTAACGTTATCGTCACCGACCAAAACTATGGTGTCTGCCCTGTGCCTTCTGACCACAGTCAGGAGGCTGAAGCAGGAAAAATTAACACTATACTTCGATTCATGGACAGACCTTCCTTTGGTCAGCTAATATTACTGCCAAGCATGTGAAATATATGGTGACATTATGGTTTTAGCTGTCACTCTCGCTGTTTGATGCTTTTTCGTGTTTATGTAGCGTGAGCTACTTAATGATGTCACTGTTAACAAGCAATTTCTGATTCTTACATTGAGTCCCTTTAAGTAAATGAAGTCATAGTCTACCCATCACTATACGCTCCCCATCCCATCTGAATGGCATGTCGTAGGGATTACATAGCAACCATCTCACTTACAGGGCAGTTGATCCTGACACGTCGTAATCACGCTATGACAATACACCAGTGTGACATCACAGCTATCAAAAGGCGACTCACTTTCAGACTAAAGTCAGATTGTGAGCTCCACAACCCGTGTGACGCTGATGAAAGATCTATAATGCTGTCATGCATTAGACGCTCATTAACGCTGCCCACCACTAATCCTGAAAGCTCCACTTCTACTTTATATGTGTGTGACACCAAGCCACTCAAAGCCCAACATACAGTACACTGCCCAGGCCATGTTACATAATCAAACCTGGCAAACGCTTCCAGCATGGCCTCTGTGATCCCGGTGTCAGTCGGTGCCGAGACCCAACGCCTGAGCTCAGCACAACCAGTGGCCAGCGTGTTAATCCCACATCTGTCGCTCACTGTGGGTGATTTAATCACCCCAACCTGAATTATTTAGAAAGAACTGATGGTCACAGATCTCATGCAACGAGTTCAGGATTATTCGTCACCAGTCAAAAATGTGCTCGGCGGTGCTGATGATGGCATTGTGCTAGCGAGCTCGGGTACTTGCATAACTCTTTCAACTCTTACTGTTACAGAAACGCCATACGTTTGAATATAGATCTTTCATGTACATGTAGATGTCATGTACGTTTCACGCCAAAGTGTCACTTGAATCAATCTATCTATCTATCTATCTGCTGTGCGCTAAATGAAAGAATATCATTTTAGTTCTGATGTGATACAATGTTCGATATATGTTACACAAAAAACATTATATACATGTTAAATTACACAATGTATACAATGTAGCTTCCAGGGGAAACATACAATTGGATTTTTATTTAGATAATTGATAAAAAGAACATTTTTGCATCAATAATTTTAATTATGTATTATAAGCTACTTAGAGCTGTGTAGGAAGTTAAACAAGTCATAATTCCCTCTCTGTGTACAGTATTTTATATTACTTCAAACAACTGCATTTATTCCAGTTTCTCACCAAAAACAAAATTTTACAAGATTATAATTTAACATATCATGATAACAGTATAATTTACCTTGCTTTTAAGCACTTTTTTTTTCTCCCCGCCATCTCTCCGGTCCCAAACAAACCAAAACGTGATACAGCGTGGATATGGCGTTCCATCATTGTGTATGCGTAACTGTTAGAAAGCATCAATAAGAGGAATCAGCAGTCTCAGAGGCATCAGATTCCCAGAAAGCAGACAACTAGGAACCGGTTCTCAGCGGTCATCCATAGTGGTTTCCCTATCTGCCAAAGCAGCGGATGGCCTGACGATTTTACCCGCCACTGCCGACAATTTACCAGCATTTGGCGAGTGGAAGGCGCTAAATTCAGACTTTGCTTACTACCGAATTCAGATTCGATAAATTCAGATAATAAATTCAGATATTCGAATAAATATAAATTCGAATTCAGATAAATTCAGACTTTGCTTACTACCGAATATCATTGCTGTTGTCGACCTAAAATATCCAGAACACTTACTTCAATTTTAAAGAAAACTTAGATGTGCAGTTACTGTGCAATAGACTTTTTTTTTGACATAGAAGGAAATACGCCGGTGTTACTAACAACGTTAACGATAGCTTTGTGCTATTCAAATGCGCTGTGATAGTGAACCAGCATACACAATAGCGGGACCCTCAAACTGAAGCAGCTAAATGGAATTCAGTCAAAATTAGTTTTATTCTTTATATCTACATTTTTCTACTGTGACATGTTGAAATGTCTTCAGAGAAAAGGCCCATAGTGAAACTGAATGCTCAAAAACGTTCAGGTTGCCTCCGTTCTGAGGTAGTAAAGTAATAATGATCGCTCATGTGTTGTTGCCCCATTGATCTGACAATGTCAGCTGCAGGCCTCTTGCCCAGTTCAGCAGGGCCAAAAGGCCCCAGGCTGCTGGTTGTTTGTGTGTCACAGTGATTAATTGATGAGCCTTCTCGAATAATTGGCCCAAGACCAGGAAGTCATCTGAGTGCGGTGACTTCATTCTTGATCTCCCATCTTACGCCAACCCTCACGGTGATGTATTCCCTCAGCTGCCACTTCATCCATTCATTACTCAAGCCTGACGATGTCTTGGATTTTACATTTCAATACAACCCAAGGTTGGTGCACCACTTTCAACAAAACAGATAAAAACAACTTCTTTTTTTTCACAGTTAGTTTTTAATTGAATAATTTAAATGACTTTGAATTAAAATCAAAAGCCCAGTTGACATTTCGCTGGACATAGGAAGACTTCTACAGAGGTCAAAGGTTTTTCCAATCATCCCTTTAAGAGAAATACCTGTTTAATCATGAGCATCTGTGCTGAAATGAAACAACAGAAATTAAATCATTGAAAAGTGAGACAAGAATCATATTTTTGCCTCTCAATAGTGATTTCATTGTAGTACTCTGATAAAAACAGATAACTATCGATTGCTGTATTCTATCAAAAAGAACTTTGTATAAAAATAAGCAGGTTTGTTCAGCCTGGCTGCTCCTTATTACACGTTTTCTGTCGCTATGCTTTTTACACTATAAACCTTTATATTTAGATAAAACATGTGTGTGTGTTTCTTTTTTTAAGGGCTCAGGTGGGAAACATCAAAGTTAAAACAATCTCCGAAAAAATGGTAGAAATGCTTCACCTTACGTTCACCACTGAGTAGGGGCAGAGGCTTCACACATCATCGGTGGATAGAGCCTTCCCAGAAGGCAATGAGCGCAATAAATGTGTAGAGTTGGGAAAAGAACGCTTCACTTATTAGCCAAAAATGCTCTTTATATTTTACTACATCCCACAATTTTCTAAAAAAGCAACATATAACCAAGAAAGATCATAGAGTCAAGAATACAGAGTTCAATTTCTATAGGAAAATATTAGTCATTGTGACCAACATAACGACCATTTTATGGTTCTCCTCTATGTTTTCATGTTGTAGTTTTCCACCATATATGTTTCCTTCTCAACACATATGTAATTTTTATGTGTGATAGATAACTAAAATTGTTCCACAGGGACATGACATCCACATTTTAGTGAGGTAATAGATAAACTGGACTTGATAAACAGTATTTCTGTGACACAACATAAACATGTTGAGGTTTGAATGGTAAATTCTGACTAGGCATCTAGAATAAGGGATTATTTTTAAAATGCTATTATTCATGCCAAAGAAAAAAATTGTCATGCATTATAATTGTGTCTCTTAAACTACAGTATATAGTGATAGTAGATGATTGAATCTATAACTACAACTTAAATATTTATTTAATTTGGTTTTAAGTTTTAATTGAACAGGGATTTGGTTTAATTAATGGCTTTTCTTTTTTAGGAATGATTTCAGTCTGTAAAGAGACCATTTGCAGACTGGCGATTCAAACACGTTTTTAGATTATGATTATACAAGATCAGTCTAAACTGTTTTTGGAAGATTACCTTGGGAACAATCACTTCAATCCCATAGACCGCATATATAGATGGATGACACACTTCCACTTCCTCCCACTGTACAAAAGTGAAGATCAAACATCTTGGAAACGGAGGCTTCCATCTTGAGATTTTGACATTTGGAGCCAGAGTCTGTGCAGTAGTGATTGGGAGGTGGAGCTGTGGTATCGAGGTCCTGCCTACACATCCACCCGCATCAGTCACAAGCTGAGTATGACTGCAACTGCTTAGTGTGAACCACCTAGCTCCTGTGTTAGCACCACAGTAGCTGTTTGGCTAGAGAGACACAAGAACTAACTATAATATCTCTATAAATACATTTACGATCAAATTGACACGATCTATTACACAAACTTGTGACGGTTATAGGAAGTTAAAGTTACATCTTCTCTCTCGTACACTTCCTTACGCTTGGGCCAGACCAGACCGTGTGAACAGCGCATGACGGCTGCGTTACTTCACGCATCCCTTATTCACACCAGCTGCATGTCAATGCCAATTTCATTTCATTATAAATGTAATTTATATTTATTTTAGATAGAGAAAGGTTAAAAACTTGTGGTCATTTGTAAATAATAGTAATAATCCTCAATTAAAATCCCATACCATATTCATTCATGGAGTCGTGGAAGTCATTGTATGTTCTACAACCCTGTCTAGCAAATATTTCAGAATAAAAGCCTTGTGTTAACAAATGAAAGAGTTCTGTCTCTCCCTGTCCCTAAAAATGCTTAAGGGGTTTTATTTTAAAATGAAAGCAAAAAATAAACCTTTACTTTTCTTCATGTCCGTGACATTTTCTACACATACAGACATTGAAAGTGTAGTAACGTTGCTGATATGATGTCAATATACAGTCAGAAGGTCACCTTCACTGTCTGTGACATATTCTATAGATGTCTAGACTTTGAAACTGTAGTTATGTTGCTCGTATGATGTCAACATACAGTCAAACAATCACATCCACTGTCTGTTGCTGCTGTGAACTGAGCGCAGCTCGCGTCAAAAATAGGCAAGACCTCAAATCTGTAGAAGAGATGCAGAAACGTCTCAGGCAGTGTGGTTGGTCTAACTTGTTTACATGGACACCAGAATAAAAAACAACAGGTAACTCAGCCGTCACACTCTCCTGACTGTGTCTCCTGACCTGTCTGGACCAGGCTTTAGCCTCCCACTGCTCGACTACTGCACTCAGAGCAGCTGTCAATCATGACGTGCTGTCTCATTTTTATAGCATCAAATAACTAATTAAAACCAAACTTCAAATAAATGAACACTTGAACATACAGCAGTGTGATAAGAACTACCTAAAATGACAGAATCCATCTTTGGGGAAAAATATATTTATTTTAGTTTGACCCATGTCCCATCCGCTAACATGGAGGAGGCGGGCTTTACGACTGTGTTGCAGCCAGCCACCAGGGGGCAATCAAGATGTTTTGGCTTCACTTTTAGGGAGCTGTCATGTCATCCATCTTTCTATACGGTCTGTGCTTCAAACCTTAAGTCTGAGGTACACTCATTACTTTGGTATCAAATCTGAGAAATCATACGTATACAAGTACAATAAAAATCAAAGACTGCAAGGTCATTCTCCTCACATCATGCTTGTTATCTGTGAATCAAGAGTTATAAATATGCGTGTTCAGCGTATTACAAGAGAATCATTAAGAATATGGTTACTAAAATTAATTCAGAAAGATGTGCTTCAGTTTTTATTGCTTCCATTCAGACCATGGTCCAGTGTCTTAACTCATCCTGTTGGCATATTGCAAAAATACATTTAGCTGTCTACAGTATGTGATGTTTATAAATGCCAGAGGGATCAATATGAGGAGTGAAGGAGGAATCCATTTTCTCTTTCTTCTTTTGAACGGATACATTTGTCAGTTAATTATGAAATCATATTTTGTCATTAGTTTATAACCCACGTAAAGTTTGAAATAGAGATTAACTCTGTTATTAACAATATAAAGAGCAGTTAAATTTACCCACTGCTGATGTAAAATAAATAGAAATGTAGGGCCAGCTAACGTAGGCTGGCTAACACGTTTGGACTATTCTAACCTTATTAGTGTAACGCAAAGTGTTGGAGACACATTTGCCCTTATGATGCCTGTTCGTTTAGCATTTAGAATGGGTGCTTGTTGGCTGGTTACAAAAAATTCTCATTTTTTTCCTGTGTATATTTTAAAGGTTTTAGCGATAGGTGAAATTTCGATTATCAATTTAATGTAACTCTTGTCAAATAGATTTGATAAACATAACAGGTACTCTTAGAAATTGAGTTAATGCATTTTTTTTATTTCAAGCTAAGCATTAGATATTGATTTAGAGCAATGTCATAACATAATTTTATCTCACATAGACCTCAATAGGATTCCTGTCCCCTGATACTGTTAACAATATGCATAGATTATCTTTTAAATAGGACAAAAATATTAAGTGTGATCAGTTTATGCCAGCTTGTTACGGTCTGAATTTTCATAAAGAATGGAAGAAAACTTGTTAATGACATACAGGTTTATACTTAGTTTCTTAGATTTTTCAAGTTGTGAAAGTAAAGGTACACTTTAAGGTGCATTTCTTTGTGGGGTTGCTGTTATTCAGTTATTAATTATGTTAATACAAACTTGGATATTGCAACCTCTATTTTGCAAAAAAGCAATTTTGTGAAACTACAAAAATGTTTTTTTTAAGACAGTTGTCCATCATTTGTGCTTTAGTTTTGTTTTACCTGACTACTTATTCAACATTTGTACATGACATGATATTGTATGTGTAGGCCAGTGCAGCCAAATCATGACGGTGGCTTGTAAGGTGTTCGTATTTAAGATAAGTTTAAAATATAAAGTTATAAATAGAATGTTTCTCTATACAATTTCATTTCCGTTCAACATATTTCTTTATGTTATTCATAGTGCAATAAATTTAGCCTACTCTGCCTACATTGGTAGATTTTGGGATTACACCAATACTAAAATGAAAGTGAGTATTATGTTGTTCTCAGTGGCTCACGGTCAGATGGTTTATCACGGCTCATTGCAGCTGAATGCTGCAGTGCACGCATTTTCAATGTGTCACTGAACGCAGGTCCAGCAAATTGCAGCAATGCGAGAAAAGCTTAAGAGAAGCCTTGAAACACTATTATTTGAGCCCAAGACCAAGTTGAAATAGCAACTTCTGTTTTTTCAGAGGTGTTTTTGAAACTGATACTGCACACAAAACATAACTTACCTAAGCAATGTATTTACACCTAAAATTTGATTATAAGGTTCTGTCATAATAGTATGTACTATCATTGAACACTCTGAACTCAAAATGACCATGTGAAAAAAGATTCAAGTTTCCATTCAGGAAGAAGGTCTTTCCCTAGCCTTTTCCTTGATTGTAGACATTCCTTACCACAATGTACTAAGCTGCTTTCCCCTCATTCCTTCCGGTTAAGTCCCTTTTACTGCTCTTGTTTATTTTTCAATCTTTCACAGCAGTCAGCTTTTCCTATGGCACTTTGCATTGTTCTGCATTTTTACCCTTGAATAAAGTTATCGAAAGTTGACCCAGGGTCAGTGGGTAGAGGTCATATTTCCGACTCTCTACGATATGACCTTTGATCCAGCGCCCTGGTGGCCTGTAAGCGTTCAAACTCGTGTCGGCTGTTCCGATCTGGACTGAGGTTCGCCAGTGCCCTGCTACCACCACCTACATCCTCCTCCTCATCCTCGCGGCTTAGGAAGGCCAGCTCATTTTCATAGCAGAAGGAGTTAGAGCTGGGGACTAAGAACTTGTTCTCCACCATTTCCTTGGCACTGCAGCGGGGGGTGGACGGCACCTCGTAGGTTTTGTGAAAGTGAGAGTAATCCACCTTGTACAGGTTCTTTTCCTCAAACAAGACTGGCTCGAAACGGTGACCCCAAAGGACCTCAGAGGACAAGTAGGAGCTGCGAGCCTGTGTGGTCATGGCGGTCGCTTCTACCATCCCCTCCAAGATCACGACAATCTCAAAGTCTGCTGTCTCCAAGTCCTGTTTGCTGATCCCAAATAGAGGGCTCTCCTCATCTATCTCATGGAGAATAGTGATGGGTGAAACCAAGAAAATCCTGTCCAGGCCTTTATCAAAGCCTACGTTGATGTCTATCTGGTCTAGAGGAATATATTCCCCCTCATCAGTGATCCGAGGTTTGATGAGCTGTGCCCTTACATGGGCCTCTACAATGTGGCTCTTGCGAAGGTTCCCTACCCTCCACATGAGGCACAGCTTTCCATCCCGCATGGCAATGACAGCATTGTGGCTAAACAGCAGTGTTTGTGCTCGCTTCTTAGGTCTCGCCATCTTGGCCATGATGGCGCCGATCATAAAGCAGTCGATGATGCAGCCCACTATGGACTGGAAGACCACCATGAAGACAGCCACAGGGCACTCTTCAGTCACACAGCGGTAGCCATAGCCTATGGTAGACTGTGTTTCAATGGAGAATAGAAAGGCAGCCACAAATCCATTGACCTGTAGGACACATGGAGTGAAGTTGTCATCTCCGGCAGGGTTATCCAGATCTCCATGCAGCAAGGCAATGACCCAAAAGGCTAAGCCGAAGGCCAGCCAGGAGACAACAAACACAAGAGTGAAGACTACCAACATCCATCGCCAGCGAATATCGACGCACGTGGTGAAGATGTCGGCCATGTAGCGCTGCGACTTCTCTTCCATATTGGCAAACTGCACGTTGCACTGGCCATTCTTTTTGACAAAGCGGTTGCGGCACTTGCGGCGTGTGTGGATCTTGCCATTGCCAAAGCCGTTCATGCCATGCATGGTAGTGAGGCGGAGGCCCTCTTCCTCAGATGACACAATGCTGTAGCGGTTGATCCGTCCCACACTCATGCTCCTGGCGGCTCCTCCAGCTGCAGGGTCAGTGCAGTAGGACAGGCCTGGAGTG
Source organism: Pterois miles (assembly GCA_947000775.1). Lineage (NCBI taxonomy): Eukaryota > Metazoa > Chordata > Actinopteri > Perciformes > Scorpaenidae > Pterois > Pterois miles. The sequence goes on from CAMQGK010000299.1 coordinate 3,504,783, forward strand.
ATCGAGGCCCTTCGCAGTGTGATCACTGGCTAAGCAGCATTTTAGTGGTAGGCATAGACAGGGAGCTGGGTGGGAGCCTCGTGCTTCAATCCAATCCCTGCAGAGAGTTTCAGGAGAGGAGAACAATGTGAAGGTCTTTCTGTGACACAAATCACATCATATCTGTGTATGAAACATCACCAAAGACCCAACCATGAAAGCTTTTAGTCACTGAATGGCAAAACATTGTAAAACATACATAATACTCAAATAATTTTGCTACTGGCCCCAAAAGAAGGCCACTGATATTAATAGGTCATTTCACTGAATGAGGCTGTTAGGGCCCAACTGACCAATTCATCATTCATCACAGTTTTCATTTATACTTATTTGAATAAAAGTTTTTTGTAGGATATTCTAGATAGACCTGCATTTGATTAACATGATTTTGATTTCTGATATGACAGACTATTTTACTTTGTATTTAATGTGATATTAGTTTGTTTATTACAAGGTTTCCCATTAAAGCTAGGATTGTTTTTTTCCCATTATATCTGCTGAAATTCTCATTTCATCCCGACAGCAATCAATAAATTAAATCCTCTGAGAAAACAAAAGAAAAAAAAAAATCAGGTATCTGTGGCTGTCGCAGGACTGTAATAAACCCGTTCAGTCATTTCATTCGGGCTGAATGTAATGATTGGATGGCTTACCTGCTTGTCTACCTGCCTGTCTGCCTGCCTGTCTACCTGTCTGTCTGCCTGTAACGTTGTTTACGTTCATTGTTATGTTCATAATGTCATTTTGGGGGAGTGGCTTTGGAGGGAGGCCTGAAGGTAGGGGCTGTCAGTGTGGTGACTTTCTCTCTAAATTTAGCGATTTTGGAGCTAGTGCTGCCAGTTACTTGGTTTGGCTGGGTGTTCAGTTGGACAGTTTAAAAAATATAGCATACTCTTGCTGGTTTCTCAAAATCATCGACCCTAGCTTTACCAAATACAGTAATAGTCTATGAGAGACCAGCTTCTGATAAGTACGAGGGCTGGAATTAACAAAAATGAATTCATAATGATGGAGGTGATGAAAATGCATGTGAATTGAAAAATGGAGTGATAAATTATCAATTGATTTGATGAATTTATAATTGATTTGACTAAAACAGTCCTGATATGATGAAAACAGCCATGTTTCATCATTTTCACCATCTTACATTCATCACTCTCCATGCACAAGAGAACATTCCCAATTTTCATTTAAGGAAAGTGGCTTCAAGTGTGGAAGTAACAAAAATTAATTGAGGAAAATGGAAGTGATGAAAATGCTTATGAATATTTGAATTGAAAAATAGCTAAATTGTCTTTGTGCAGACATTTGCCTGCACTGTAGTCAGTGTCTGTTTGACATTTTGGGTGGAAGTAACAAAAATTGCATGCTGTAAACGATAAATTTATCATTAGCTCTATTATTCAATTCACGTGCCTGTATTTTCATCACTGCCAATATTAATTCATCTGCATTTTCATCACTTCCCGTTTCTTCAATTACTTTTTGTTACTTCCACCCTGGAGGCCACATTTGAAATGATAAATAGCAATTTTGTCTTGTGGATGATGAACGGTGAAAATGAAGAAAAATTGATCAATTTTCATTACATCACAACTGTTTTCCGTCAAATCGGCTATCGATTCATCAAATCACTTGACAATTTGTCACTTCATTTTTCATTTCACATCCATTTTCACAGCTCTTTTTTTCAATTCACGTGCATTTTCATCACCTCCATTTTTATCAGTTAATTTTTGTTACTTCCACCCGTCAGATAAGTTTGTCCTCTCGCAAACTCAGATAATGAATATAATAGGAAACAACAGGGATTATGATGACTGTTAACAGTAGTAGTAAGTTTTATATTATGTTCAGTGTTGTTCTGCTCCATGTTCTGCTCCATGAGAAATATTTTCCTGTCCCACTTCCCATTACAAGGTTTACAATGTTGGTATAGATAATATTGTGGGGGCGGCAGTAGCTCAGTCTGTAGGGAGTTGGCTTGGGAACCGGAGGGTCACCGGTTCAAGTCCCGACATGGACCAAAAACTGAGTGTGAACTGGTAGCTGGAGAGGTGCCAGTTTACCTCTTGGGCACTGCCGAGGTGCCCCTGAGCAAGGCACCAAACCCCCAACTGCTCGGGGCGCTTGTCAGGAGCAGCCCCCTCACTCTGACATCTCTCCATTAATGCATGTATGTGTGTGTTTCAGGTCTGCATGTACCATGTATGAGTTTAACAGAGTGTAAATTGAATTTCCCCATTGTGGGACTAATAAAGGTAGATCTTCTTCTTCTTCTTCTTCTTCTACCGGTAGCTTTAGTTAAAGCACACTCCTCGCCATCTTGCTCTCTTTAAACATCGACTCAAAATCCAACTGGTCCCCGCTGAATGGTCCTCGGGTCTTTTGATGTCGGCTGGGTAAGTGAAGAGCTGGCCTCACATCAGATCCACCTCTGTTACATGTTATTTCCTGTGCTTTTCTCTTTCAAATTATAAAGACGGTTGGCAGTGGAGACAAACTAAGTCATCACCTACCAGATGTTTATCATTCTGTAGTGGAAAAAATTGACCATCATGCCAGCCACTATTCATTTAGGTGTTGTATAAAATGAGGAGAGCCGTCATATTTAAGGCCTGCCAGTGAAAGGGAAGGCTATCACATGTTTGTTTTCAGCATGTCTTGGATGTATTTATAGTTTATCTGCAGCATGCCATGCAGTCATCACACATCCAACAGACAATCTGCACTCTACCTCTTCTCTTGTGGTCTAAGTTTGCCATTGTCCTTTTTAATACAATACTTTGTTAGGGGAATAGATGGGGTTGTGTGTGTGCATATTTAAACATGCTCCTCTGGGATTTGTTTGTGTGCCACTCCAGATGCTGTGTACAGAGATGGAGAGTGAAGGACTATTTCTTTGACCCCATTCTGTACAATTTGCAGCATTATTAATCATGTTGTGAGGATGCGGTAAATTTATAGCACCTTCCCATGGTGCTCCATACAAGTAGGTAGTAGATTTCTCCCCTGTGCAATGCCCTGTATTACATATTTCTAGTAATTACATACTGGAACTTTAGTTTACACAAATATTACAAGATTACATCATAATGTACATGTCAAAATGTCTGGAATGTAATGATTCTGCAATATGTCAGTACGGCTGTCAGACGATTGTCTGGGTCAGTCGGCAGATAACCCGGCCACTGCGCTGGATGTTGAGCCGCAGGGTCAAGGAGTTTTCGCCCATGGGGGACGGACCGAGGCCCCTCTGGGTGCAGACAGCTTTTATCGCCTGGCCACATCCGTTCTGTGTCTGCTGGCCTGATTTGGGCCCTGAAGACTCCACAGTTCACTCATGTGCGTTCCCAATTCCCGGGCGCCCAGCCGTCTGCCACACACTCACACACTAATTCCCTCCTCACTCACACTCTTTCAGGTGGAAGTTCTCCTGATCTGGAGCCAGATTACCTCATGCACAATCTTAAAATTGTCCCTTAGGGGTCAAACACATATCAGGAAAACATACTGTAGCTAAATGTTATGTTCTATTTTTATACATCCAAATGCTCTTTTTTTGCCTTCTGACAATATCACACTACATTCCCAAAAGACCACAGCTGCTAATGCTAAAAATAGTAATCCTACCACTCACCTCAAATCTGTAAATCTGTCAACCAAACCAGATTGTCTCATCCTTTCTAATTGTATCCAGCACTTGATTTTTGACACGGACAGTTTAATTAGGTATGTTTGCTATGTTGTATGCTCATTGGCTCACCCGTGTAGTGGCAGGTGGGCTTGGCTGTATAGCATCATAACCACACTGACTGTGTTACATAATTGAGATGAATCTTGAGCCCGAACGTCTTCTCAGCATTTCACATTGTACATCTTTGTCTATATACTACACGCAAAACCTGGGCAGCCCTGCATGGTGCGCAGTCTCCATATCATACTGTAGTCGTATACAGTGTCAGGTGTCCAGTGAATTGGTCTAATGAAAGTAAAAACCCTCCCTGCGTACTTGGAGTCATTGGAGAAGTGCCTCGGAGTCTCATCCCGTGCAGACAGCCTTTGCTGTAGCCACACAAGAAGCTCTTTAAATCAGATTGTCCCTCTGAGAGGCTGTGAACGTATGGTTTAGGTGTACATGGTGCTTAAAGATTAATCTGTGTCACCAGTTCTTTGACTGGGATTGAGTGATTACCATCCCAAAAAGTTTGACCTCAGATTAAACAACTGCTGTGACAGCTGAATAGCTATCAATCTTAATTGCCTTAATTTAAATATATTAGAAGGAAAATCTGCAATCTATAGTTCTTTGCCCATATTAATTACAGGTAGCGCATACTCACATGTAATTGAAAAGCTGGTTGTAGAGATGAAAAATAAGCGTTTTTTAGTAAATATACGGCCGCTTTAAAGGAAGAGTATGTAACATTGTGTGGAATCTATTAGCAGAAATGGAATTTTGGTATGTAGGTTTCATTAGCGTGTAATCACCTGAAAATAATGTTTTTGTTAGCACTGAATGAACCCTTCATTTCTGCATAAGGAGCAGGTCCTCTTCACAGAGTCCACCATTTTGTACTGGCATGTTTGTACAGTAGCCCAGAACAGGCAAACCAAACGGCAATTGCAGCAACGTGAGTTGTTGTGTACCAGACCGTGGTATCGCCATCTGCTGTCTGATTTCCGTTGCGCCTGAAGAATTGTTATTATTGTAAGGATGACCTTTGCGAGGTGAACGGCGTCACTGCAGTTTTGCTCTCGGCAGCTCACGTTATCACAGTCTTGGAAAGGGAGGAGTTAGCAGACGGGTACTCAGTTGGTTGCAATCTGCAGCCACACCACTAGACGCCACCAAATCCTACACACTGTACCTTTAATGCTGTTTTTTCAACGTAAACCTATAATAGCAAGGTCTCTATTTTCAGATTTAAACAAAGGGGAAACCCCATACCCAAAAGTTACAAGACAGGATTAAAATCTGTTCTTACCCACAAATTATTATTATTTTTTAAACACAGAAATGAACTGAAGACATCAACTAAGCTTACTGCTGCTGTTAATGTTAGTTGTTATCTGGTGTTAGTCCATACATTTAGACAGCAGGTTCCAATCCTACGTTTTGAATTGTGGCGGTGAGTAGAGGTGTAAGAAATATCATATTTTGCAATATTAGGTTTTGTGATACTGTGTTCTCAAAAACACTGTGTTGATTTTTAATTAACAGCTCACTTGCAAAGATGAAGTCAGTCAATACTTTATTTTATTTGCAAAGAGATGCACCCTCTCAGTGCTATGATGCTGGATGCTACCAGGACTGTGATAAATACAAATACAGATCCCACTGCTCTGATTGCATTAAAAAAGTAAACTTTTGGGGGTTTTTTTTTAAACTGAGATTTTATGCATATGGTGGTGTGGTCTTCATACCTTGACAGTTTTCCTGAAAATGTATTTAAAAATTTGCTATTATTGCATTTCTTACAGTATCGTAACATATTGAATTGTTACCTATGTGTCATGATAATGTGTCACCAGATTCTTGCCAATACACAGCTTTAGCGGTGACTTCACCTTTTTGGTCATATTGAGATCACAGATTAAGCCTTTAATACCACACTATCATGCAAATTTTGTACTATAAGCTGTGAGAAATTACGGCTCGGAGGGAGGATTTGTAGTGTATTTACTGTATATTGTTATGTTGTAGTTTAAAACACATGCATGTTTGATTCATAAAGCAGGACAAGGAAAGTGATTTCCACCTCAGCCAACACTTTCATGAATAACCTTTTTGTGACCTTGTCTGCTGTGCGTGTCCTTGAGGAGTCAAGAGGGGTCGAGAGAAGCGACTTGGGGGGCCGATAAGCTTGCAGCTGATTAGGATGAGTAGAATGAATAATTGGATGTGCAAAATAATGGAAGGCCGATCTGTTTCATTACAGTGAGGTGTGGTGGGAGAGGGTACTTCGGCTCAAGACAAGCATACGGGAAACTGAGCTCAACCACTAGGATGCCGGGCCCACCTCCCAAGGCCATTGTGAAGGAAGAAGCCAGGCTCAGGTGTCATTGTATTTTCCTATAGCTCACCACGCGGAACTCAACTTGTCTCAAGTAACCTTCAGGTATTTTCCTATAGAAAGTAACACCACTTTACCATGCAGAAATGTTGTCTGACTGATGGGATGTTATACAAACTGGCTCACGGCCTTTTTGTTGTTTTCAGATTAGGGCTGTCAATCGATTACAATATTTAATTGTGATTAATCACAAAACTGTCCATGATTAATCACATATTAACTGCACTTTTTAATCTGCTCAAAATGTACTTTAAAAGGAAATTTGTCAAGTATTTAATACTCTTATCAACATGGCAGTGAGCAAATATGCTGTTTTATGCAAATGTATGAATTTACTTATTATTAGAAATCAAATAACAACATAAAACAGTGACAAATATTGTTCAGAAACCCTCACAGGTACAACATTTAGCATAAGGAATATGCAAAATGCAAACTAGTTCAACAGATAACGACAGCTGTCACTGTGGTGACTTGACTATGACTTGATCCAAACTGCATGTGATTATCATAAAGTTTGCATGTCTGTAAAGGGGAGACTCGTGGGTACCCATATAGCCCATTTACATTCACATATGCTGAGGTCAGAGGTCAAGGGACCCCTTTGAAAATTTAGCATAAGTTTAGAGTGTTATTTAGCCTCCTTGCCAACAAGCTAGTATGACATGGTTGGTACCAATGGATTCCTGAGCTTGTCTATTTTCATATGATATCAGTATGTTTATTCAAGCTTTAAAAGCCTGGTACAACCTACAGAAGATCGATTGTGATTCGATTACTGTTAGACAAAGAGACTCAAACCAGACAGTAACCAACCCTGCAGGCTGTTAGCCTCAGTATGTAGGCCATCCCCATGTGCTGAGATGCTATCTCAGGTGGTTATTGAGAGAAGTGTTAGAGAGAGGTGTTCATAAAGAACTGAGTCACCTCCTCACTTAGTTATAACAGCTGGTATATCATATGCAAGCAGAGCAAAATGTGTAGTTTTTTTGCTAGCTGCACCTGTAGCTTTTCCACCATTCAAACACCTGTTTCCCATTGATTGATCATTCCCACATGTGAGCTTCTCACCGGGCTTTTTTGATCTTTATCCGTGCAGTTTTTTAATTACTTGTGCCCATTCACAAAGGCTGAATCACCCATATTAAACCTGAACTCTGTAATTTCCAATTTTAAGTGGCACCTGTTGGTTAGAGCTCGCAAGCTTAGATATATTGCTTTTAATACAGTACTGCTAGGTGTTATATACATAAGTCATACAAGAAGATGCATCCTCTGTAGTCCAAGTGCTTGATAAGATATCGTGTGTTGTCTGTGGATGTGTTATAGCGCATGTTTTCAGCGTGCTCTGCTGCATGTTAAATATCTCTTTTGGATAATAAAAGTGAGTCAAAGTGAACTAAGCTGAGATGAGAAGCAGGATGAGGTCACTGAACTGTCAGGCAACGCTGCATAATCGTTCGTTCACTTCAACCTCTGTCTCTTTTGTAGCCTCACATCAGTGATTTCTTTATGCACTGAAAAGTAAAGCAACACATTTATCCACTAATATCTGCTCATGCCTGTCCTCCAGTAATATTGTGCTAAATGATGGTTAGTTATCTAATATAACACACAATTAGTGTTTCTTTACAGTGATTGCATGTGTGATTCTACTGGTTACACCAAAACTAATGATTATTATAGTCTATTGAATGTTTTTAAACAAAATCAATTTAATCAATCAGATTTTAAAAAGAATGACAAATTCCCATCATGGTTCTAAAATTGCTTATTTTGTCTGATATGTGGTTTTTGCAATGAGAAGAAACAGAAAAGCAGCAACTCTCAAGGATTGTTTTTGGCATTTTTAAAAAAAAAATACTTTATTTATTAATCTATCATAAATTGTTGGTTCATTTCCACCCATTTCACTCAGTAATTGATTATTTGATGATTTCTTGTATTGTTGTTACACAATATAGCACATTTATATCCTCTCACTGACTGTAGAGATGAATCCCACACTATTGCAGACTTGCAAACTTGTAGTTACATTTCATTTTATTCATATATGTATTTGTTTTTTTTAACCCTTTGGGAGCTGGAAGCTCACAGCCTGATATTGACAGACATGGCCTTCTTGACCATTTCAATATCTAAAGAATAAACGTGATTTAATCTGCGTGTTGGGTGGAGAAATCAGCATAATTTTAAATATTGTTCAGTCACATTCTACAGAAAAGCTTCTGCTGCTGTAAAGCTATATAATGTGTGATATAATGTGATCACTAACACATTATTTGCTACTACAGCGATGACTTTCAGCTTTAATATGGGGTGTTTACAGTCACATCAGATGAAACGTCATGGAGTTTTAGTGATGTTTCATACATGAATACACAACGCGTTTGGACAAAAAGATTGTTAAACTTGTTTGTAAATATTTTGTACTAAATGACGATGAAATGATTTATGAATTCACTTGTATTTCAACTGGAAAACTGTGGATGTGCTTGAGAGGACGCTGTACATTATGACACTACAAACCAGAGACATCTGACAAACACTGATGCGACAATCAGGCTGCTAGTTTTCCATCCTTCTCTTACCTTTTATTTCTACCTGTCCTCCCCACAGGCTGCAGAAGTAAAAGGTGGTGTCTTCTCTCCCAGTGTCCCTCTTAACCAAACTGAGGCATACTTTGCATCTACCACTGCAGCTGCTCCTTCTTTGTGCGTTACTCTAAAACTGCAGAAAACCACTCCATCATCTTCAGCACAAGGCACCGACCCCCTTTGAATTTCTTCATCCTCGCTTGAACTCTTGTATTTCTCTTTTGTTCAGGTGCGAGCGCGGCTGAAACGCAGTTCGGACCAGGCTGAATGACACCAAAACCTGGTTGGGCCCAGCCACTCTTTGCTCAGTCAGTGCCAGACGTGCAAAACAGGTAACACATTACGAGGATTATCCCAGTGAAAATGTAGGTTTTTGTATCTCCATCTTCTGAGGCAATTTCTTCAGCTGGTCCTCTGTTCATCCTTCATCTTTACTCACATGAAGTCTGTCCTTCACATTTGCCATAAAACTGGACAATACTCCCTCACTGCTTATTAACTGAACAGCTCTCTCTATCAATCTTTTGCAATCTGATCTAGTTGGACTGCTGTTCTCTCTCTCTCTCTTTCTCTCTCTCTCTCTCTCTCTCTCACACACTCTCTCTCCCTCTGACTATTTCTTCGCTCTCTCCCTCCCTCTCTCCTCTATGTCTCTCCCTCCCTCCAGTGGTGTCACAGAAGCTGCCATTTGCAGCTTCCTCCCCTCTCTCTCTCTCTCTCTCTCTCTCTCTCTCTCCCTCTCTCTCTGTCCCTCCCTCCCACATCATGGCACTACCAGTTGACAGCAACTTGATGCACAGACGTATCATTCAGAAAACACAAGCAGACAATCCACCATTGTACTGAATCAGATGTTAATCAGAAGTAAATGGAAGCAGCATTATGATGATGAAAGGCTTTCACAATGACTTCCCACACAAAATGAACAGCCCAGAGTTTGGTGCCGTTTTTAGTCCATCTGCTCTGCTTTTACTCTGAGAGAAGTCACCATTTACCTCCACAGAAAAGAGCTGATTAGTTCTTTTTTAAGAATAAATCCAATTCACCAGCATCAGGTGAGAATATTGATTGATGCTCAGTCTTCTTGTACCTGTCTGACTTGCGATAGTTGGTTGGGAAGCACCAATCCGACTTTTTCGGCCCCAGTACCGATCAGATATCAGTGTTTAACAAATGCCTCACTGTGTGGAAGTAACTGGGCTCATTCTGGCTTATATATTGATTTTCAAGCTATTTAAAACAAAATTGAACAAATAAATACATAGATAACGTGACATAAATTTACTTATTTTATTATCACTTTAATATTTTGTACATCAACAACTTAGCAAAAAATCTTCAAAATTAAAGGGAATTATGATTTAGGTGTGAACCGTTTTATTGCAGCAACAAATTGGTCAAAACTTAAACAGGAATTAAAATTCAAGTCTATAATATGTATAGTATATAAACATAGAATTATATTTAATAGATGGCCCCACTGTCACCGATATCCGATCCAGCTATTTGTGTCAGTACTGGCCCGATATCCGATCCAGTTTCAGTATCGGTGCATCCTTAATAGTTGGCTGCCGTAATGAAAGATCCTATGTGTGCTGCTGGGTGCTGCGTCTTAGTGCAGAGTGATGCCTTTCACACTTGTCACCAAAGACTTATCAATAACATTTGACCCGAGGATGTACATGTGCACTTGTGTGCATGTGTGTCTGAAAATATGGCAGTCTCACCACACCAGGTCCCCCGTGTCAAATGAATTGAAGCTGAAGTATGCCAGTCACTCATTTCATCATATTCTGTAACACTGTTCTGCATATAAAGTCTTCTAGGAAAACACTGACAATTACATGGAAGAGTTATTTTCAGTGTTAACACAAAACTGTTGTCTTGATGTGTCACTATGCCCGCATCCCTGAAAAATTTCCGTTGTTGTTGTGAGCAAGCTGTAGCCTTTCCCTGCATCGCCACCACCGTTGAGTACATTACCGTTACCCTTGACAGCTTCAAAGTGTGACATTATCCTCCGAGCTGAGTGCCTGCTTCCCTTTTCTCACGTCTTTTCAGAGAGCCAGTCATCAGTCAAATGCTAAAAGAGATGACAATTAGTAGAGGGGGAGGAGGTGAAAGAGTGAGAAGTTTCTAAATACAGCCATACTGGCTCAGCCCCAGCTTTATCACTAATGATTCATCAGTGCAGGAACCCTCTCTCTTTTTTTTTTCCTCTTTCTCTCTCTGTGCTCCTGTTCTTTTTCCCTCGCAGCCTCTGATTTCAGACTTCTGAGGGTGATTTGCAATAGCCTGTGTGTGATCATCACGAGGCTATTGTGTTTGCCCGAGAACGTCAACTAATGGAGCTCAAAGCGTCCTTTTAAAGCGCCTCTCGGTCTGTGTCGGCAACAGGTACTGTACCCGTCCCTGCATAATGCAAGGCTTTGACGGCGCGATGCTGCAAGCCCAGAGAACAGTAGATCACAAGGTTCACACATCCAGACTGTAAACCTTGTTATGTAACGGCACCATAATCACAGGTGGCAGCTCACATATCCTTTGCATGTGTGTGTGTCTAAATGAGAGGGTTTTGCCTCCCAGGGAGATGGCTAAGTGGGATTTGCTGCCGCTTCCATGACTACAGGTATAACACATTTTCACTATTTTCAGACCAATAAGATCTGGTAGAAAAGAAGCAAAGAGAGAGACAAAAAAGGGATGGAGGCTGTTGGTCAACTAAAGGATTTGGCAATACTAAGGGCATTGTAAACATGCTGTGATGGACAAAAATGGAGACGATAAGCAGGTAAAGAGGCAATGTAGGAATTAAATCTTTAACCTCTGAATCAGAATTTGATCTGGCTTGAATGGGTAAATTTTAAATTACTGTTTTTTCATACATTTGTTTTAAACTCTATTCAACACATAATATACTGTATGGACCTAGGTTTTATTGGCTCTATTCACTAAACATTTAAGGAAATTATTATAATCCGGCCATTTTACAGCACAAAAAACAAAATAAGAGACCTTTAGGACTTTTGAAATGCAGATTTATTGTGGAAATGGAAGACAGAAGTGTCGCACTGAGATCTTAAACAGCAGCTGAGCAGAGAAATGAGAGTAGTGAGATCTCTCCACTCCCGCCAGTTGTATGCAGCAAGGTGTAATTTGCATTAATCAGAAGAGCCCTAAGAATAAACTTTTCACGATCTTTCTGGTGATAGTGATTGTGGCATTTCATCTTTTACAATGATGCTCGCCGAAGGCAGACACTGCACAGGAGCTCTATTGACTTATTGCTGCTGACAGCTCGATCCCTCTCCATCATGATCAAGAAATATCATCTAAAAGGGTTTGACACACAAAGGGAAATGCAAATAAGTGCTGTGTTAGTAATGTGTGATATGCATATTGTCCTAAATTAGGTAAAAATTAATTTGGGGAGTGATAAATTAGCCTAATAGATTGGATGTGACTTTACAAAATGTAAAAAAAGCTCCTCATTCATTACGCTTTATTAAAGCTTCAGTAGGTGGTAAGTTTTTGGCTTTACTGGGCAAAAAAATCATAATAACCTTTCAGCATGTTGTAATTCAAGGGTTCTGAGAGAAAACTAGACTTCTGCACCTCCTCATGGCTGTTTTCAGGCTTTAAAAACACTTTGACCAAACACAGGTTACACAAGAGAGCGTTCCTATTGGCTGTGCTCTGGCTGGTGGGCGGTGCTTGTTAATTCCTCAACAGATCTCAACATGGCTGCCGGGTCACAAACTTTCTCATTTTAAAGCTAAACAGTAACTACAAGATCTTAAAACATTTGAGGTGAGAAATAGACATTACAGTAATAGAATATTGATTCATATTTGATCAGCGCTGCCTAGTTTGACCGTTTGACCAGAGTTCATGAATGATTGACTCACAGCTGGACGCAGACTCCAGCTCGGCTCTGATTGGCTGTTCTCCTCCAGTCTGTGAAATCTTGCAGATGCTGTTAGGAGCATTGGAGGACACGAACAGGATTTTTTCAGATTACCTGTCTCATGCACTACTGTCGGGATAAAGTGACCCTTTTATAAAAATAACTTTTTTAAATCATATTCTCTGCATTTCTGCCCACTGCAGCTTTAAAGATGGTTAATGACTTTATACTGGAAGTATTTAATTAAGGATGTCCTCAACCAAAGAAATTCTTAGTTGACTAACACGCAAACAATTTTGTCAACTAATCGATTAGTTAATTGCTCCGTAGACTGTGTAGACTTCCCAGTAGACCGTGCCATTAGTCCAGGTTTGTGCCCTGCCACTCCACATTTCGCTATCAAACATGCTAATAACCACCATTCACCAAAAAAGGAAAAAGAGGCGTTCTTTTGACCAATGAAATGAAAATAAAATGGTTCGCTTCCTGTGATTGGTTTGAATGGTGTTCACACCAGAAATGAACCACTCCAGAGTTCACTTGGCAACGGGCCTGATCTTACCCCTGATCTTGACAAGTCATTTTGTCCCGCACTAATGTGTCTTTATATTGTGTGGAAGCCCGGAAGAGCTCTGAACTTTGCCCCTCCCTGTCACTAAGCACCCCAATTACATTATTCTCCGAGACTCCTGTCTGATGAAGCTATTTCAGGCTTTGGAGCCTGTTCATTTCATTTTTGCAACTTCATTTCTTGTCAGTGGAGATTAGGAATATGATATCACTGTATTCACACTGGCTGAAATAGTTGTGAAAAGGCCTTCTTGTTCTCAGGCCCAGCTGGCTGTTGTTTAGCGTGGTGCTGGTGGACTTGCGGATTGGTGCATGTGTGTTGGGTGGTTGATTCACTGTTGGACAGTGTAGAAATAACATCTTACGCAAACTTCAAAATCGCTCAGGGTAATTTGGTTTTGTAAGGAAGCAACAGGAAATAGAAAAATAATCCGCCATCAAGTTTGTTTGCCAGACCGACAGATGATATCCAGCCAGGTTAGATACCGTTAAGAGGGATTTGCTCAAGTAAACAACACCATAGTAAGACGTTCCACAACACCGATTTCACTATCAGAGTCACAGGAGCAGCACGACAGACCGTTAATGCTTTTACATAATGACTCCTACAGATGTACTTAACATCCCTCTTTCTCTCCAGCGTGCTTCTTTGAGCCCAGGAAATGGACGATGATTGTCCTGACTACCCTTAATAACGTCACTCTTATCTTCCACTTGCATTTACCAAGCACTGGGCTTAGGTAAAGAGGTAACCAAAGAATAACAGGGTCTGATCAGTTTGCAGATGATCATTAAAATTGTATATCAGAACAACAGTTTAACCACTCGTCTATATTAATGCTTAAATTATTGTAAATTGCAGAAACCATAGCTGTAATTCTTAACCCGTTTATGAACTTTAAACAAACTTTATTTCTTTTTTTGCTTTGGCAATGGTTTAAGTGTGATAATGCCCTCAAGGTGTCCTGATAACAACACCTCGTTCATTTCTTGGCATGTGTTATCGCCTACTTATTATTAATGATTGGTCAGTCGCAGTGTTCTACTGTCTCTTATTTCTTTATATCAGACCGTTGCTATGTATAACAGACTGTTGCTATGGGCGCAGTTCTGATATCGGACTGCGATGGTCTGTTTTTGTGTTAATTTATTGGTTTCTTAAATAAGTAGCCGTGATAAGTGAGATAATGTACAGCTAATGTACCATTGCCTCCCAATGTCCCAATGTACAATGGTACATCTAATAAAGGAACTAATAAAGGAATATCTTACATTATCCCATAAATATGTGTTATTCTTTTTTTTCCTCAAATTTAATTAATAATTATACGTAATACTGAAATACTGTTTTTATTTTGGCTTTCATCCTAAAAGCAAATGTTATCTGTATGTATGTATGTATGTTATATATATATATATATATATATATATATATATATATATATATATATATATATATATATATATATATATATATATATATATATATATAAAATAAATAAGAACCTTGTTTACATGTCCTATGTTTCACAATCTGTCACCACCACTTAGCTAATATCTACTTTATTGTTTCTTAGTGCTAACGCTAATCTCTGGGGGCTTTGAGCAATCAGTTAAAAGTAAAAGTAATTTATAGACAAAGTTTTGAGCACTATTTTTACATCTTTTATTGTGCTATCAGACAAGTTTTGTAATGTGGATTGTAAGAATTTATCGCTCACTGTGGATAAGTGCAACCATTGTTGACCACAGTTATATGAGTTTTTAAGCCTCATTTGTTTAGATCAATAAAGTTTTTACTGTCAGACCGGCTCCACTTTTATAAAGCTGCAATGATGCCGGCGTATGGTGGTGAGTGACACAAGGGTGTGTGTGACAGCGACATAAAACACTCAGACTTTAGTTTGAGAGTGAATCGTTATGGACTGAATTCGGGAGTCAGTGTAAGACATTCAGGTTTTTAAATCACCTGATGAATGTCAGATGGAAAAAAAAATATGCTTCCATACAGACTGAAGCCCTTTATATCCTTTTTACCTCGCCCGAAACCTGTATCCTAGCTTTCACAAGAGTTTCATTACCTAATGTGCTGTGCGGTGCGATGCTGGGGGTGGCAGCTGGGTGTCTATGCTTCACCATGTCGTCACCTTGACAGCACTCTGAGAAAAGCTCCTGTCTGCCTTTCCACCGGTACCCCTGGGGTGAGAAAATTAATCGGCTCAGGATCCAGTGTCCTCACAGTCACATCTCCCTTTCCTGACCCTGACCTCTGCCTCCGACAGACCATCCCTGTAGTGATCAAACGCTCCGGCCTCCCTTCAGCTTTTGAGGAAGTACATTTGTCAAGTACTGTACTTCAGTACAGTTTTGAGGCACTAGTACAATACTGGAAAATGTCCTTTCAACTTGTCTGCTGCTACAGTTCAGATACGGCTACATCATAATATAATAGAAATTTTACAGATGACGTTTTTACATCTAAAAACATTATGAGCATTTTAAGTAATGCTTTGTTATGCTCCTTAAACAATTATGTATCGCATGATGGTCCATGATTAATTGCAAATTAATTGCATTTTTTTTATCTGTTCAAAATGTACCTCAAATGGAGATTTGTCAAGTATTTATCATAATGAGAGTGGACAAATATGCTGCTTTATGCAAATGTATGTATATATTTATTACTGGAAATCAATCAACAGCATAAAACAACAACTATTGTCCAGAAACCCTCACAGGTACTGCATTTTACATAAAAATATGCTCAAATCACAACATAGCAAACTCAAGGTGTCACAACAACAGCTGTCAGTGTGTCAGTGTGCAAACGCTGATACACTGTTTGGAGCGTTATTTTACCTCCGTTGCGATAGCCTAAAAATCGTAAGCTAAAGAAATGAGTGGCATTATAATGAATTTGCATTAACGTAATCGCGTAACATTAAATACATACATAAAGGCCATTCTGCATAATGTGTACTTGTGCAACTTTTGATACTCCCGGTACACTGTTTTTGTGTTTTGAGTATTTTTTTTGCTTTGTGGCATTGTTACATTAACACAAATAATAATAATAATCAGTCAAATTAATCTTTGTTTAAAGACTTTGTTTATTGTGCGTTTTATATCTTTTTTGTCAAAATGAATTACACTCAAAGTACAAGTGTAAGGAGGTGGAGAGAGAGTCTTCAACATGACTGTTATATCAGTATATTTAAAAGGCGTTGAATTATTTACACAATATTATCATGTATGTGTTATTAAGATAATATCAATATATGGTGTTAAAAACAACTTAAGTGCAAAGCAAGATTGTTTCCTCGTCAGTTCATTTAATTTCAGCTACATAAAAGACTTAATGTGTTGGGGAAATTTGTGTTTCTTCAAGCCACAGTGTGACGACCAAATGAAGTCAAGTTTGGGAGGAAAGATGGCTGCTCACCTGATGATCCGGTTGTGCCTCCTCTGTCCTGTGTGACACTACTGTGTCTCAGCAAGTTCATTACAACAGATGCTGTCACTCATGACACAAATTAAACCTCTCTGCTGAACAGATTATGTATTCAGGCGCTCTCTGCCTCCCTCTCTGTTTCTGTAGCTGATATTTTTAGAGCTGGTTTCACACTGCAAAAAAAGAAAATGAAAAAAAGAAACACCCATTTTATTTATTTTCTGCAGGCACAACCACCTGTATGGAGGACTGCCTGTCAGTCATCCAGTACAAGACTAAAGGAGGGTGTTATCATTACGTTAAAAACCGTGTCCATATTTAGAACAAAGAAAATGGGTGAAGGGACATACAAACAGGACATGTAGTCCTCATTAAACTGGTTTATATTCTTCAAAGTTGTAAAATCCCCCTGCATTTCTTGCAAATTAGTTTCCTTTAAATGGCAGAACGAGGACAGGGAGAGGAGTTTAGAGTCAGCAGGCACACAGATACTTCATCAGAGCTCCTGTATGCATTCCCTCGTCTCTCTCTTCCTCTAACCTTCAAAGCTCTACTGCAATGTGATTGGACAGTTCCTGTGGCCCCTCAGAGCACAGGCACCGGAAGAGAGGGGACAACGAGACTTTTTGTCCCCCCACTTTCTACGGTTATAGATCGTTGGCAGTAATGTCTAAAACACATGTCTTTATCCAAACATAATCAACCCCTGTGTAGCCTTATTCAAATGAAATCAAAGTATAATAATTAGGACTTTCAGTCCCAAATTAAAATTTTTAATTTGCGATTAATCAGGTTAATCGCAAATTAATGCATCTTAAAGGGAGGTTTGTCAAGTATTTAATACTCTTATCAACATGCTTGCTTTGTGCAAATACATGTATATATTTAATTTTAATATATTTTATTTAGTCCCCCATGGACCAAGACCAACTGGTTGCTGGAGAGGTGCCAGTTTACCTCTTGGGCACTGCCGAGGTGCCCCTGAGCAAGGCACCGAACCCCCAACTGCTCTGGGCGCTTGTCAGGAGCAGCCCCCTCACACTGACATCTCTCCATTGACGCATGTATATGTACTGTGTGAAATTAACAACAGAGTGTAAAACTGAATTTCCCTACGGGGATTAATAAAGGTTCATCTTATCTTATCTTATCTTATCTTATTATTGGAAATCAGTTAACAACCCGAAACCATGACAGATATTGTCCAGAAACCCTCACAGGTACTACATTTAGCATTAAAAATATGCTCAAATCATAACATGGCAAACTGAACAGCTGTCATTGTGTCACTGTGCTGACTTGACTATGACTTGCCCCAAACTCATGTGATTATCATAAAGTGGGCATGTCTGTAAAGTGGGTACCCATAGAACCCATTTACATTCACATATCTTGAGGTCAGAGGTCAAGGGACCCCTTTGAAAATGGCCATGACAGTTTTTCCTCACAAGTTTGGCGCGTTATTTAGCCTCCCTCGCAAGCTAGGGTGACATGTTTGGTACCAATGGATTTCTTAGTTTCATATCTTGCCAGTATCTTCACTCTGAGCCCGCTACAGCCACCAAAAGATTGATTGAATTAATGCATTACAGAAATTAATTGCGTTAAAATGATTTTGCATTAAACATTATCGCGTTAACTTTGACGGCCCTAATAATAATCTGAGCTTATAGTTTCATAATGAACTGAATATATTTTTGCTCTTCTCAACTGGTGGGTTGGCCCATCCTAAGCACCTTACAGTGCACCACGACCGACTCTGGGTCGGCTTGGAAAGGTCCACGGTCAAAGGGGCTCCTGCCATGAGTAGAGCATTCATATCCACGCAACCTTTATGATTAAATTGTTTACAAGAGCACCAAGTTATTCAAAGATCTAGCCTTGTAGTTTTGCTCTTCAAATGCACCAGATTGATGTAATTAAACAAAATGTACAATATTTTCTTCTGGGCCTGTCCGCCCGCCAGTCTCACAGAATCCTGTATTACGTCATCCAAAACCTCACTCCAACACTGCTGCTTCAGAGAGAGAGGCGACTAGTCACAGTGCTCAGAACACTAGACAAAACCAAGTCAAACCCGACCAAAAACCAGATCACATGTAGAACAGAGAGGTGAGAACGATGATGATAGTTTCTACTACTCTCTCACTGTATGTGTGTCTCATTGTCTAGGCCAAAGGTTTAATTAACGCCTACATGTGTTGTCTGGAAGCGTCGACGTAGAACGTTCCATGTACTTGTTTTCAGATCTGTCTGTGTGTACATCTGTGTTAGAGCTTGTCGTCTTGTTCCGAGCTTCTTTCATGTTTGCATGTACCGCATGTGCGCACAGGAGAGAGAGCACACTGAGCTATTTGTAGCAGGTCTGGCTCCCTGGGAGCCCATCCTCCATCTGTCAGTCCCACACAGCCGAGCCCAGCGAAGCCCTGATTCTACCCAAAATTTACCAGCAGCTGACCCCTTTTCTCAGTGGCATCATAGACCCCATTATTTCGAAGCATTGGTCTGTACTTTCTCTTCACTTTCTCACTCACACTGTCTGCTTTACTCTCCCTCCTTCTCACCGACACACACACTCATAAAGACCTATGTTTACTCTCTCCGTATGCTCTGTCACAAACTCAGGCACAGTCACCGTCACACCTACACACACTTGTTTGTAATGTCACTAGAATAGACACAAGAGACAAACAGCAGATTTATACAAAATGGCAAAGAGATTTTGGAAGTCAGAGATGTCATCGCATGTTTTAAATGCCATGCAGTACTCGAGGTTGAACAAAGGTTCAAAAGTATGTTGTGGTATCACTGGTATGATGCTGAAAAATAGGCCCATGGCCTTGGAAAAATGAATTAACCATTGGGGCATATGGCGTTTTTTTGCAGGCATATGGTGGGATGCCACTTGCCCGTTTAGCTTGGGGCCTTTTTGGAGAGAGCTACAAGATGCCATTCATAACACTGGGCTGAGAAGCTCTCATGAGAGTGGAGTAAAGAGGACATGCCAGGACCATGTGCTGTGTTTGTTTAAAGGGCAATACCGGTGGTTTTACATCTTTCAAACCATTAATTGGAAATGGCATCTGTTTCCTTCTGTCCATTCACATAATATATTAATAATATCTGTCCATGACTTTGTTCTGCATGGTGGTGCAGTGGTTAGCACTGTCACAGCAAGAGGGTCACAGCTTTGAATCCGGCTTGGGGCTCTTCTGTGTGGAGTTTACATGTTCTCCCCGTGTTAGCGTGGGTTTTCTCCGGGTTCTCCAGCTTCCTCCCACAGTCCAAAGACATGCAGGTTAACTGATGACTCTAAATTGGCCGTAGTGTGAATGTAAACATGAATGGTTGTCTGTCTCTATGTGCCCTGCGATGGACTGGCGACCTGTCCAGGGTGAACCCCGCCTTCGCCCAATGCCAGCTGGGATCGGCTCCAGCCCCATGACCCCTAACGGGATAAGCGGTTGACGATGGATGGATGGATGGAAATAAATTGAATAAATTAAATATTAAATACATCTCCCAGTGCTTTCTTGATACAGTCTCAAGGGTCTTTGATGTTGAAGCATCCCTGAATGCACCAGAGGATTTTCATTTGCAATTAGATGGCAGTTTAACATGTATTCAGTGTTGTCATTTAAAACTTTGGAAAACTCTCTCCACAACTTCTAGATCAGGTTTGACTTCCCATCCCCTATCTAGCATGCAAGTCACCCTTACATGCACATCCATATGTGCATGTCTATATAAAGATGAACCCCTCAGCGTGGGCGTGGTAGTGTCAGTTGTTCCCAACACTGGAGTTTTCCAGGTTGGGCCCAGTGTTGCGTGGCAGTAGCTGATAGCAAGGCCATCGCAGTGCAGTTGCGTCAGCTTTATTCTCCACTGAGGCTTTACACTAATTCACTGCATCCGATCCCGCAGCAAGGCGCTCAATGGCCCCGTTCACCGGCTCCGAAAGCCAAACATTTCTCCCATTGTTCCCTTGAGAGGGGCCGGATTTAAAGGGATGGCTATGGAAGGGGATGATGTTCAGCATTTTTTTTTTTTTTTTTTTTGGGAACTGCTACTGTGAAGTTCACCGGTACTTTTTGTCAATTGTCAGTGAAATTCTGATGGCAAAGACCATGCACCTATATGTGGGTGCTTGGGTGTCACTGACCCAAGGTAACCCAGCGGGATTCACTTTGGCTCTGTGTGAGATTGAGCTTTTTGAGTTGCTGTCCCTCTTTAACAGCTCTCACTGTGGGCGTATGGATGAGAAGTGAGAAATAGACTGAGGCTGTGTGAAATTATTAAAAGTCAGCCCTCATTTTAGTTATGGGAATCACATAGTTTCTATCAGTTATTGAATTAATGGTTTTGCAGCATTTTCCTGACTTAATAGTCCATGTGACATTAGCCCTTTTGAATTAAGCCTGTAAATATACACTTTGATTGTATTGCTGAATGCTCTCTCTGATTATAATGGAGTGGCTGTGCATCAGATCTGCACCATCATAGTAATTAAAAATTTATTCCCTTTGAGCAACAGGTGACTCTTCTGCCTTTAGCTCTCTGCCTGAGATTTTCTGACCAAACAGCAAACTTTTCTATACAATATACAGTATAAACAGTTGTACTTTATAGCAACTAAAGCAAAGAATACCAAATGTAAGAAAGTAAAAGCAAAGACAGCTATCTGACCTGAGGTTGTCATACCTTTTGCAACTTTGGTGGGGACTCGTGCTCAATGGAAGATAGTTTCATCACTTTGGAGACTTCAGAGATGGAGGATTCAAACTTATGTAACATTTAGCTTCAGCGCATCTAATCCTCTGGCATTAAAGCCTAAAGCTGTGCGCTCATAACATTATCCAACTCAGGAGACACTGGGATGGGGCGCTCTCATTACAGCAATGAGCCTCCTGAGTGAGCCCTCATGTCACCATTAGGTTCAGACCATGAAAGAAGAGGTGCAAACTGACAGTCACCACTCTTCTCTATTACACTGGAGGGGAGAGGCTCTTATTAACCCGACAATACACGTGTCAGTAATACTAGGAACAGAGAACATCCTCGAAGGTTTTGTCTCACCTGTAACTCCATCTCATCCCTTCTAAACTCTGTCATCCTGTTGCATATCTGACAAATTGATGTGATATTTTCTTTCAAGTGAACGCTGAACCATAACACAATAACAGCTGTTCTTTCCTTAAGTCACGCATTACGACTTTGCTTTCAGTGTCATAGTGGTTTTCAGTTCCAAGGCACCTTCATGAAACACTAAATCACAAGTAGACTTAGTAGTAGTAGTAGTATTCAAACAACACAGGTGCATTTATAGCCTAGCTTTGATCTCTACATGCATTTGTTAATGTGTTATGCATCTTTTTTTGTCCCTATTTTTCTGCGATAGTAATAGATTGTATATAAGAAGTAGACGTAGTCATTGCAGTGTCACTCATTGGTTTGTTGACTGCTGTTATGAAGCCTTGAATTCAGCATTTTGGCTGTCACCATCTTGGGCTTTGCAACCAGAAGGGACACAAGAGGGTGGAGCAAAAGTACAACCAAATGCTAAAATATGACATTTTTACTCAACCAAAATATTACTGAAAACAATGTAAAATAATTAAAAGACAAAAACGTGACCAACAAAAGAAACAGCTTGTCAATCACAACGTAGCCACGCCCTAAAGCATACCC
The DNA here is from genome assembly GCA_947000775.1 of Pterois miles. Classification (NCBI taxonomy): domain Eukaryota; kingdom Metazoa; phylum Chordata; class Actinopteri; order Perciformes; family Scorpaenidae; genus Pterois; species Pterois miles. The sequence continues at coordinate 3,527,112 of CAMQGK010000299.1, forward strand.
TGCTTTATGGTCTATTTGACTCTAAATGGGACTATAATTTACTAAATGAACATCATGCTGTGTTGAAGACTTGAAAGTAGCGATTGAGGCCATAAGCTCACGTTTACAGTGTTTTTGCCCCCTGCTGGCTATTAGAATGAATGCATGTTTACGGCACTTCTGCATTGGCTTCACTTTTCAGACCCAGATGTTACCCACTGGCAATGGTACAATTACATGTAACTTAAGACATGTTTTCAGAATGACCCCTGTACATATTATTATTCATTTAAGGACAATGGTTAGTTACTTTTTTCCATTTTCTGTTTCCAGTGCAGTGGGCTATGTAATATAGGTAATGCAATCTAATCTATTAAGTAATTTCTAATTAACACACGGAAAAAAGGTAAAACAAGTCCTAATTTTATTTCTAATGCAACTCATTTAGACCAGCTATATTTTGTGGTCACATAATATTCTACACCATATACTGTATAATCTAATTATCTTTTTAACCTTGAAGTGTTTAATTTCTGCTAATACAGTCTTAGTACCCACAAAAGTCAAGCCTTTGCCAAAACTACATCTTTTATTTGACAGCAAAGTTACTGAAAATGAGACAAAGACAGCAGTTATATCACTGAGCCCCACGGTCAATACAGTAAATGAACAAATGGATAGAGTTATTACAGTGAGCTATCAGAATGATTTTAAGTATTTGTCTGAAGCACTGATGCAGCTGCATCATACCTGAAAAAAACATCCTGACCCTCAGGCAGCTTTTTTTTTTTTCCAAACCTCAACCGTTACAAATGAATATCTCCCTCCTTCAGTGGGTGAATTTCATTTTTGTGTTGTGGTGCTACTACGCTGCAGGATTATTCACCTGTGTTGCATCAGGGCTTCACAAGGCAACAACAGAAAAGAGGAATGAGATTTTTGAGGACTTACTTTTGGCTCTTTCGCCACATATAAGAACTCAAGTGCCAATAGCACTCAATGGCGTGGCCATTAATGCATGATCATAGAGCTTGTTCTACCAGGGACTATGTGTCATTTTAACCCAGAAGAAAGACTGGTTAGTTTGCATAAGCACTGATGGTTATTGATGCATTCAAATAGGGTAGTGTTGTTCATGAGAAGAGCCCATATGAACAACCCCTCTTGTGGTATTCACAACCTCGTAAGTCAAAAGTTTCTGAGAGCTCCAAGTTTACGACTTGTGACGTGTTTGTTGATATTGTCAGAATTGACAGAGATTGTGGAAGTTCATGTTTCTTTGTGATTTTATAATATGTCTGAGGAAAATGTTGATTTTCTCAGCGGCATCATCTTTCTCCTCTGTCATTATGCCTTTGCGTTCACTGTATTACGTTACCCACTCGCTAGCTTGCTCTGTGACTTCTGGACACCAACAGCAACGTTAATACTGCCGTTGCTTAGCAGCGGTGTTCTCACGACTTAACCACTTGAATGGCAAACATTTGGTGTACGTGACTTCCCATGTTGTAAACACAAACTCACAAGCATCATTTGAAGGCAGCATACGACTGGATGGGCACAGTTTGTTTGTCAAGTGGACTCTGGGAATTGTAGTGCAAAATCACTACAGCAAACCTGTTACTTTAAGTCGTTCACCAGAAGCCCTTATAATCAACAATTTATCATATATTCAATTTCATATCATATAAATATGATATAAATACACTGCATGAATTATCGGATGTTTTACGATTTTTCAAATCTTTTGCAAACTGTTTCATAACAATTTCACTTTCCACGCTGATGTCCACCAGCAGCAATCTTAGCAGACAGGAAATTGAGCGGTTAATCTTTCAGCAGCTGGAAACGATCCTCTAATTACTGTAATTGGCTGGAGAGGAGGCGGGTGTGGTGGCATGGAGGAGCCACGGTGGCACCCTGATCACCGGCCTCTGACTGTCCTCTGAGCGTCATCGCCTCGGCTGTTTTATCACCTCCGACCACTCTATCCTCCTGGATTGAGTTTCACCAGTTGGCTCTTAACCTCCACCTCCCCCAGAAGACCCCACAGGGAGGGTTTGTGTATTTCTGTATGTTCAGAAGACTTGCGGTTTCCATTAATAGCTTTATTCCTAAGCATTGGTATAATATTAATGTGGAGAGAGAAAATATTGAACATAATATTTTTAGGGGAAACTTCATATACTCCTATAAAATGTTACTTTTAGGCTGATCTCTTCAATTATCTTGAAGCTAGAGGTAAAGAGCAGCTGAAGTTTCTAATTGATTTTGTCCATGCGCCGTGGGAATTGGAAGGGAAACAAGCCAAAAGCCAACCCATTAATCAATCACCTTATCATTAGGAAATAATGTCACAGCTGTCTGCCTTTGCAGGTTTATGGTACTTTTCCATTTTATACAGATCAATACAAGAAAGAGGAGTTTCAATAGTCAAAACAGTCATGAGGTAAAAGGAGAACACATATTTCTATCAGGTCTATCTCTCCATTATTAACTCTAATAGTCTAATAGTTGTTTCCTGAACTGACACAATTGGTTACGTCCATTTTGCCCCAGCTATTGTGGTGCACAAGCCCTTTCCGACTGCCACGGGCAAACAGAACACAAAGAGATCAAATTGAAGGAACAAGGAAAAACTGAGGACAGTGTACGCCGCTGTCATCCCGGCTTAGCGTCAAGGCCTGTACCGACCGTGTTGAGCTGGTGTCATACGGAGTCTCCAAGGCAGGACGCCACCAGAGCGGTGACACTCTCAGGACATGCAACCTTTTACCAACAGTCACCCTGGATGGCACGCTCCACTGGACGTCTCAGGAGTAGTCATTTACTGAATATCTTATTATCATTATGTCTTTTTTATACATCAGCTATAATGTATAGCTTCCATGTAACAGTCTGCACATACGCATGCACATCTTCAGACAATGACGACATATTGCACAATCGCCATGGCCAACATCCTACATTACCGGTTAGCAGTTGTGAATTCAGGTTGTGTGATGGCAGGGGCAATAAAACAAAGAGCACCAGCTGCCCACAGTGAGGCGTGTAGAACATTATCTAGCATGTAGGGTAGCCTATATGGCACTGCATCACGTTTTCTTAATTATAAGGCCACGTTTTTTTCCAAAGGAAGGGCATCCTAATGATAAGATAAGATAAGATAAGATATTCCTTTATTAGTCCCACAGTGGGGAAATTCACACATTACAGCAGCAAGTGTATAGTGCAATAAAAGGGCACTTCATCATGTTTTCTTCATTAAAGGCTACCCTTGAGTGGATTTTATCACATTTTCTTCATTTAACACCAGTCTGGAGGACATTTCATCATGTTTTCTCCTCTGGAAGGACACCCTAGAGGACACTTTACCATGTTTTCTTCATTGGAGGGGCACCCATAGAGGACACGTTATAAGATAAGATAAGATAAGATAAGATAAGATTTCTTTTTAGTAAGTAGGGAAATTTACCATTCAGAGAAGTGGATAGTGAATAGAAGACAAGCATAGATTTAAAAACAATATTATACAAATAAAAAATAATAATTTAGTATATACATAATAGAAAAAGAAAAGAAAAATAAAGAAAAATAAAAATAAAAATAAAGCAGAAGTGCCATTATATCAATAAATAATTGTCCGGTTCCTATAATTCAAGCAGATGACATAGTTGCACATCATGTTTCATTCGTTAGAAGGGCACCATAGTGGGCACTTCATCACATTTTCTCCACTGCAAGGGTACCCTAATGGGCAATTTATCACATTTTCTTCATTTAAGGCCAGTCTAGAGGGCACTTTATTATAGTTTCTCCACTGGAAGGACATTTTATCATATTTTTTCCACTGGAAGGACATTTTATTAGATTTTCTTCATTTGGAGGGTACCCTGTTTTCTCCACTGGAAGGACATTTTATTGTGTTTTTTCCACTGGATGGACACCCTAGAAGGCAATTTATCACATTTTCTTCATATAAGGCCAGCCTAAAGGGCACTTCATCATGTTTTCTTCATTAAAGGCCACCTTTAAGGGCACTTAATCATGTTTTTTTCACTAGGAGGGCACCTTATCACATTTTCTCCACTGGAAGTGCATCCTAGATGGCACTTTTATCATGTTTTCTTTATTGTAAAGGCACCCTAGTGGGCGCTTCATATTTCAAGTCACCAGTACCTGTTAGTGTTGAGAATCTTAATGACATGGACAGGAACTTATGTTTATAAAGGCCATTGTGGTATTTGGCCCTTCTAATCCTCAAATATTAATGTAATCGAAATGCCAGGATTTCTTCTCATGATCTTTGCCTTGTGATTATCGGTGTAAACACATTTTCTCAACCTTGTCTCTCAGAAACCTCCATTGACTAGGTGTGAACTGGCTGCATTCAACTGAGGCTTACATGTGTACAGCAGCTGGAGAGAGCAATTACATGTCCTAGAGTGAGACATTTTTCAGTTGGGAAAAGCTGAGAGTTCTGAACATAAAACGTCTTTTAGTTGCATTGCATCATGGTCTCGTGAGGCCGCTGTCTGAAGATAATTTGGAAGCATTAACACTTCTGTGATGGATTTCCCTCTACATGCTTGAGTGTTGAAGTCTGCAAAAACTGCTGCCATAGACAGCCGAGCCTGCTTATTCATTCTGAAGGACTGACCTTTATGGTCCATATTTGGATGGATGAAATGGTATCTGATTGCTAACATGATGTCACTATTTTTGTTAGCCGCTCTTGCAGTGAGGCTCTGGCAATGTCAGTCTTGGGTGGATTGTCATGCAATGGTAGAGATTTCCATGGTCCTCAGAGGGTAAATTCAAGTGATGTTGGTGATTCCCTGACTTTTCATCTCGTGCCACCATGACTTTGTAATTTTTTAGATAAATGTCTTGACAATTAGATGGATTGCCATGAAAATTGGTGCAAATACTCAGGCTGCCCAGAAGATGAATCCTAATGACTTTAATGATCCCCTAACCTTTCCTCAAAGGTTTCCTTTAGTGAAATTTCAACATAACACATGGATTGGCCCCAATCAAGCCTCCATTACATTAACATTTGTGGCTGAAATATTTAAAAAAAACTAATGGTTACCTATGTTATTACAATGGTTTGCTATGAAATTTGGAACAAGCATTCATGCACCCCTTAGCATGAATTGTAATAACATTGGTAAACCCTTCATTTTTCAACTAGCACCTTCATCAGTTTGTCCAGACGTTCCCATCACTTGTCTTTTGAGTTTAGTCCCAATTAGACAATTTTGGCATGACAACACAGTAAACTAAGATGATGAACATGGTAAACATGATGCCTGTTAAGCATAGTATTGTTATTGTGAGCATGTTAGAAGAAGAAGAAGAAGAGAAGATATTCCTTTATTAGTCCCACAGTGGGGAAATTCAGTTTACACTCTGTTGTTCACACAGTACATATACATGCGTCAATGGAGAGATGTCAGAGTGAGGGGGCTGCTCCTGACAAGCGCCCAGAGCAGTTGGGGGTTTGGTGCCTTGCTCAGGGGCACCTCGGCAGTGCCCAAGAGGTAAACTGGCCTCTCCAGCAACCAGTTGGTCTTGGTCCATGGGGGACTTGAACCGGCGTCCTCCGCTTCCTAACCCAAGTCCTTACGGACTGAGCTACTGCCGCCCCCCATATGTATATATTTATTATTGGAAAACAAAGCAAAAGAATGATAGATATTGTCCAGAAACCCTCAGCTGTCAGTGTGCTGACTTGACTATGACTTGCCCTACACTGCATGTGATTATCATTAAGTTTGCATGTCTGTAAAGACATACAGACATTGGGTAGCCATAGAACCCATTTTCATTCACGTATCATGAGGTCAGAGTTCAAGGGACCACTTTGAAAATGTCCATGCCAGTTTTTCCTTGCCAAAATTTAGCACAAGTTTTAGCACAAGTGTTATTTAGCCTCCTTTGTGAATAGCTAGTATGACATAGTTGGTACCAACGGATTCCTCTGGTTTATTAGTTTTGCATTATTGTCACGTTAATTTTAGCAGCCCTAGTCTAAATATCTTCTAAACGTTGTGTTTTGGCTGGCACATGTCTATCTGAGAATTCAACGAAATCTCATTCAGTAACACTGTTTGCTCTCATAATAATCAGAGCCACAATTTTTGTGGTTCATTTGTCTGTCTGGGTCCTCCTTATTCCTCCCAGCCTTTTCTACAGGGAACATCTAATCAGCTCTTGTGTAATTGGAGCTGTGTTAAGATGATCTGCAGGAGTGGGACGTCGGCTTTAATCTCACACACACACACACACACACACACACACACACACACACACACACACACACACACACACAATGAACTGTAGTGCTCTAGCAAGAGCAATTATTACTTCAACACTGGTACCTAAGGTTACAGTGGAAAACGGCATGTCCACAGGGAGCTGGGAACTGTAATAAGATGCTGTAATTTTTCTCACTTTTTGACCTTATAACCCTAAGAGAATGCATAATTATACAGACTTTGTGGTCTTTTCATCTGTCCAGTGTAAAAGGTTTATCATTGGCCACAGAGGAGGTTTGTGCTCTGTGCTTTCAGACTTGGCTGAATTTGGGCAGTGGAGAAGATTTATAATGTTTTATATCAATTTAATGCAAACTACTTACTGGTCAGTGTTCTATATGTTCTTCCCCACAGCATAAATAAGATTTTTTTTAACTGTATTTTTTAAGTTAAAGTTTAATGCAGCTTATTTGTATGGAAAAAATGCAAATATCTGTTATATTATCTGGTTATTTTCTCCACCAGGAGATTATGTATTCAGTCATGTGATTGTGCGCGTTCATGTCTGTCCACAGCCGATCTTGCATACTGCTGGACCCGCAGCCAAATATTTTCTTGTGCTCATTTCTCTCGTGGTTGCGGTGATTCGAACTTTTTGAAAACATACTTTAGCAACAATTTTGTACATTGACTGCAAACTCCTCCCTACTCACCCAGTTTTGGCTCTTGTTTCCGCTTGTTTCGGTTTACGAATTGTTCCTCTTTTGATTTGCACACCTAGGTAAGACAATTGCATGTATGTGTGTATGCAAAACTATCACTTATCAAATTACAAACTGAACTGGGCGCCAACTACAACAAAGTGCACCTTCTGATGTCAGTAGAGCTTGTTAGTTTTTAGCAGCGGGTGGGAGTCCTGCCGTGTGTTTGGCTAACAAAGCTAACAGAGCTAACAGCTAACTGTACTAAACACACAGTCAACAGTAAACTACTGTTTTGGTGCACAGAGCCGGTACAGACAGCTGCATAAATTAAAACAAGAGCGTATCTGTTGTGTGAGAAATGCAAGTGAAATTTGGTTTGAAATTGTGGTTTGTGTTTGTTCAATCAAACTTTAAAGCAAGACACGCCTGTTGGAGATCTGCAACGAGTGCACTTTTCTAGTTTGTCTGTGTTTCTTTGCCAGTGTGTTGGTGATAGAGACTGAAAACCAGTGGAAATGACAGCTTGTCACAGTCATCTGCTGCTAGTTGAGTGACGTCTTGGAGGAGCTTTTGGATTCGTTTACCACTACGACCAAGCTCTGTGGGCAATCGACCAATTTTACGTTACTGTATCAGACAGGTGTTGTTTCCTCCCAGTTTCCGCACTTTTTTAAAATCCAAAATGGCGCGTCACTTTGTGTTTGTTCTTGTATCTTCCCTGAGGAATGATAAAGTGCTCTGTGCTTTCATAGACCTCAGCACTGCTGAGTGTGCGGCTGTCCAACAAAGTAACTGCACTGTCACAGAAGTGAGAGTCTCAAAGTACCACAGGACTTTCAGGGGCGATTCACAAAAGGATCGCGCAGCCTTTGCAGTCACAGTATGCAGTAAATCTGCAAAATAAAACAAAAATAAATGGTGTAATTTTCAAGGCACCCACAACAATGGTGAAATGTACCCTTAACTCTGCTGCCAAGCAAATAGTGTCACAAAGCTCCTGTGCTATTTGCATTTATTTAATTAGGTGATATGCATACATTTGATGCACAAATTACCCTTTTCTATGCAAATGAGCCTCATTGCAAAAACAGTCTATTTCATAAGGATCAGTGCTAATAGCACAGTTGCAGAAAAATTATTAGCGTCCTTATTAGCGTCATTATAAGAAGTGCCACTCCCAGACTTTCCAGTGATCACTGCAGCATTTAATATTGTTTTTTTCTTTTGTCCCAGTCTGCAAAACTGTAAAACTTTATCACCGTGTTTGTAATATCATTAGTATCTTTTGTGAATCGGACCTTGACACAGGGCAGATAGCGGCTGCCAGTGATGTGTAATTCATGGTGTCGTCAGCGCCTGCCATCCATTCTTTGTGAATTCACCCATCAGTATTTTGCTGTATTTTGAGTTATGTTACATGTCCACAGGGGCGTTTTTTTTTATCCTGAGGGATATTGGACGCTTGATGGGCTTCCGCTAGACACAAAGCACTAAGTACCCGATTGGACAAAGGCTTTCCCTTGTGGGCTGCTTTCAAACCAGAAACACCATAGCGGTTCGTTTGCAGTTTTTCTTGTGTGACTGTGAGAAATAAACCATGCAGTTGCTGAATCTTTCTTTATTTTGGATCAACGCTTTTTTTGGGAGTTTCCAGAGGTGGCGAATCATGTCAAACACCCCTGATTTGCATAAAGTAGCCTAGACCTCAACTTTATGCAAATTTAGAACGGGCAACATTTAGGACGGTCCGCCTCTCAAATCGCCAAGCTACCAGAATGTTTACGTAGACAATCAGTGGGAAGCATGGAAAGGATGGAGGCGGTGGATATGTACCATCAGTATGGAGTGCCACCCTAGCGTTAAGTCAGAGCTATCAGACTACATTTCTGAATCACAGTTATGCTCCATGTTATTGTCAACAGGTTTGACTGAAGTGTTATAAACCAACCAGGAAGAAGTTATTCAAACTTTTAATGTCCTGATGAAATATATAGCCAAAACAGGGAATTACACTGTAGCTACAGCAGCAGTGGTGGATTAGAATAAGACATGAAACAAGAACTAAGCAGACAAGCCATGTTCAAAAGCACAGGTTAACATTCACAGTTCTGTCTTTTTCTGTATTTGATTGCAGATTGCCCACATTTGCCATCTGCTTCCTTGACGCTCGTTGTCTTTTTATGGATGCTGGTTACCTCACCCCAAACGGCTAAATGCTGTTTCAAGCAGGCGTCTTATCAAAATGCATGTAAAGCTGGGTACAGACGCTAAAACGGTGATGACGTGTTTCTGTCTGCCAGTTTCTGAAACAGCATTTCAGTTCAGTTTCAGCAAAAAAAACCTGAAATGTAAATGATCTGTATAGAACTGAGGAAAAAACAAGATTTACATGTGTGCTACAGGGACTTTGTGCTTGCATTGGTTCATATTATGAACTCTCGTGTTGTATTAATTTATTATGTCATCATACCATCAGCCTTTTTTTTTCTGTTAAATGAGACAAAACTCCATCGATGCCGTGTATGGATCTGTGATTAGGCTCACAGCTGCCGAATAGGATTAGTCCTCCTCTGCTCCAACCCTTGTCCATTTCTTTCCATTCGAGCTATCTAATCTTATTACTTCACTAATTAACTGCAGCCGGTGGTATTTTTAGTATCTAGGTCAGCCTGGCATCCCCATGACCTGTTTGGACTGGCTGGATACACTAACTCTAAGTAATAATCTGTCATTTTGATGTAAGTGCTTTGCTCTTGTCTTTTACTGATCGATACATCTCATTAGCGATTCAGCCTATTATCAGTTCATAAAAGCATGTACAAAAACAAAATGTCTGGTACACAGGAAGGGTTTGGCCACGCTGATTCATAAATGATCTTTGGGGAGGATGCTGTGAAATAAACACCACAACAATGAGCAACAAAGATGTTTCCAAAATTAAGATAAAACACAAACATTGATTTAAAATGTTGTTTGTTAGAAATTAGAAATCTTTTTTTTTTTACATTTTTTTTAAATCCTTTATTTGCTATAAGCAATGATTTTACTGCCATTTAAACAAACAATGACCTTCAAGAGGACATTTCTTTCCAGACAGCTCACAGGCAGTCTTCAGAGTGATGTGAAGCGACAGGAAGGATCACCACTGACCTGCCCACATAGGCAAACATCCAGTCCAGAAACTTTCCTCTGTACCAGTCTATTAAAGTCACAATAACATGCCAGAAACTACTACTTTATCTGTGCCTACTAACAAACTACAATTTTTTCAGCAGTAAGTGCTTATGTAGTTCTTGCTGTTCACTTCCAAAACAATTGGGAAGGCTTTCGTCCCATTGGTTAAAATAAATTACTTGTAATAGACTTTATTTTTATGTGCTTTTTTATATTAAACATAACCCATTACATTAGTGCTCATGCACTCATCAACCTGAAACTCTTCTCAGTGACACGTGGCTTGAATATAAAGTGCAGTCTAATACTGAATGAATCTATGTTGAGTGCGATATTTATTTTCTTCTCTATAAGAAGTGTTAAACTGCCCCTTTGTACTGTGAGAGAACCCCTATGTTTGCTATGTGTTTGTAAGTACTTTACTGTAGTCTAGGGCTGTTCAATTACTTTTTTAGAAGACAAGATTTGTAATGTAATGTGACATTTACATTTCCTATCTGATCTGCAAAGCTAGTAATTTAAATGTGAAAACAGCAACAACACCTAGCAGATTATTGTTACGATAAATCCAATGTTCCCTCAGCTTAAACATCCTGCAAAATAAGTATTTCTGTACCTAAACCTGCAGTAGGCTAAATGTTTTTGGCATCACTGGGCAAAAATCCCATAATAACCTTTCAGCATATTATAATTCAAGTGTTCTGGGAGAAAACTAGACTCATGCACCTCCTCATTGCTTTTAAAAATCTAGCCCATGATGGGACACTTGGCCAATCACAGGTCATTTCAGAGAGAGAGCGTTCCTCCTGGCTGCTCATTCAGTGGAGGCAGCTGTCAGTTACTTGCAAACTCTGATTAAATAGTCAAACTAGGCAGCGCTGAGCAAATATGAATCAATATTCTGTTACTGTAATGCCTGTTTCTTACCTCAAATGTTTTCACAAACATCTTGTTGCTGTTTAGCTGTGAAATGAGAAATTTTGCTCCAGGTGGTGCTTGGTATTTCCTCAACTGATCTCAACATGGTTACCGGATCACAAACCTTCACATTTCAAGAAATAGGCATCACAGTAACAGAATATTGATTCATATTTATATATATCAGCACTGCCTCATGCACTACTTTCAGGATATAGTGACTGTTTTATAAAAATAACTTTGTAAAATAATATTTGCTCGATTTCTACCCACTGCTGCTTTAATATGACATAATTAATGAATGGACAAATTAGCCTACTAATATAATTATGATATTCTAATATCACTTGGTGTTATGTTAGCAGGTTATTTAACTAAAAGCACAATGAAACTGCTGTGTGAGTGGTAGTGTTGGAATGAAGTCTCTGATTGGAAGAAATTATTAATACTTTTTTCATTTTTATAATGATATTACAAAGGGCCAGTGTGAGGCTGTTAAAGGGCCCACGGGCCGCCAATTGAATAGGCCTGCTGTAAGCGCTGTAAAACCCTCAACTCACTCTGCAGGTAACATTATCAACAAGGCACTGGGATTTTTTTCTTTCCTGATAATTAGAGCTATGTTACTTCATTTTTTTTAAACTATATGACCCCAACAATATGTTATAATGTTGTAACAGGTGAGTTGAAGGAATCATAAATATATCAGATGGCTTTTCATAACGTTAACCTCCACAATACAACATAGGTGCAATGAAAAGGAATGTGATTTAAATGACGAGCTGTGAATTGTTAGTCTTCCTACTCACGGTGACTGTTTTCTAAACCACGCTCTCTTTGTCTGCTCTCTCAGTGCTGCACAATCACACTCAAAATGAATCATCTGCCACTCTGAGTGCATTGTTTCTGACCAGGTCACCTGCTGCACCTGCACCGGTTCTGTACCGACCTAAACCACCCCGCAGCTAAACCTCGTCTCTGCTGCCGTCATTCTCTGCGTTTGCACCCGTTGCCTCTCTCTCTTATTCCATGTTTCAAATGGATCGCTCCACACGTGAAGAACAACAAAAACAAAATTTCTTCCCGAGCAGACACAAAAACACAGCAATGAAAGGCTTTTGTGTATGTGACGCCCAAAAAGACAAAGCTGACAAGACAGATAAGCGACTGTGCTTCTGTTCAGGAGAGTGACCAATGAATACATAATTGTTCCTCCACATTTAGAGCCAGTCGAAATTATTGTTGACGGCGTCATGAAAGGTCTTCAAGGATGTATGGCAAATGGTGTCATCATTGATACTCTAAAAAAGCCCTTAAAATGATTTTTGGTTCGCGCCGCAAATTAATTACCCCCTAAAGAATAGCACATCATTGTCCCTCATAACAAGGCATATGTAAAAGATGTGCAGAAGATCACACTTTGAGACCTGTGATTATTAATTTTCACTTCCAGACACTTCTTGACACCTTGGGGGAGGAGACATGACTGGTTAGGAGTAACCATAGTGCTGAGCATGGCTGCCATTAATTTGGTGTGTGTGTGTGCACGTTTGTGTTTATCTAGGAATTAGGCCTCCGTCATTTCAAATATTTAATCGCAGTTAATCGCATGATTTTCAAATTAATTGCACATTTTTTTATCTGTTCAAAATGTACTTTAAAGAGAGATTTTCAAGTATTTAATGCTCTTTAATACTCTAATACACAACTAATGACGTTCCCATCTCTTGTCTTTTGTGTTTAGTGCCAGTTAGACAATTTTAGCATGAAAACACATGATGTTCATCTTCACTGAGATGATGAACAGGGTAAACATGATGCCTGCTATACATATTGTCATTGTGAGTATTTCTTAGCATGCTGACATAAGCATTTAGCTGGTTTACTACAGCATCACAGAGCCCTAGCATGGCTGTAGTCTTCTTCTGATGGAAAGTTAAACAGAAGCAAATGTCAAGACCCAGTCGTTTAAAACAGATAATTGCATGTTTATTCATAGTTCGCCGTGATTAATCTAAAATGAATTGTACAGTTTTTATCTGTTCAAAATGTACCTTAAAGGGAAATTTGTCAAGTATTTAATACCATCATCAACATGTGAATGGGCAAATATGCTGTTTTCTGCTAATGTATGTATATATTTATTATGCGGAATAATTTAACACAAAACAATGACAAATATTGTTCAGAAACCCTCACAGTTACTGCATTTAGGGTACCCAGAGAACCCATTTACATTAACATATCATGAGGTCAGAGGTCAAGGGACCCCTTTAAAAATGGCCGTGATGGTTTTTCTTTGCCAAAATTTAGTACAAATTTAGAGCGTTATATAGCCTCCTTCGTGACAGCTTAAAAATCATAAATTGCATTCATGCATTAAAGAAATGAGTAGCTATTATTGCATTAGCTTTGACAACATAAGGCATGGTTTCAGCTCCAAACTGCTTGTGATTATCACAAAGTGGGCAAGTCTGTAAAGGGGAGACTCATTCATTTACATATCTTGAGGTCAGAGGTCAACACACAAATTTTTTCGTAAGTTTGGAGTGTTATTTAGCCTTTGTGAAGCATTAGTATGAGATGGTTGGTACCAATGGATTCCTTGGTTTTTCTAGTTTTATATGATGCCACTATCTCTCTAACTTCAGCTTTCTGAGCCTCAAATTTGCAAGTTGTGTTTATGAGTGGCATTAAAACAAATTTGCGTTAACGCGTTATTATCACGTTAACTCTGACAGCCCTAGTAGCAGTGCATGCATGCGCTGGTCTTAATGTTCATGCACCCATTGTTGTGTAACTTTCTTTGCATCTGCATTTGTGCATGTCATGTGCCTTTATTTCCCACTCTGGACATATCAGACTGATCCTGATGGAGCTTGAACCCTTTATTCTCTAAAGGAGATTCCAGGTCCGGTTACCACACTGACCATGCACTCACTGGTCACCTGAAACCTTGCACCTACAGCCACCTACAAACCAGTCGGCTTCTTTTGTCACTTTCACCACACGGCTGTGCGCGTAGATGCATGGTGCACTCAACTATACAGTATATCTTCTGCCTGAAGATATGACACACAGTTTACCTCCGTGAGCCACATGATGTCTTATAAATAATTGCACACATACAATCATCTTCTTTACACATCATGAAAAAGGCTCCTTCTGTAGTTGAATTAGAAATCCAAATATGCATTAAACATGCATAATCAGGCATCACATTGCATGAAGCAATTCCCACCCACAGTTTTTTTTCCACTAACTACAATGAGGAAGGTTGTGTTTCCTGTCATGGCTGCCACCTTTTTCCATTTTTGCCTGATGAGGCCGGTGCTAGCCGGGCCTTTCAGTGAAGCCGTCTCCTCACTTTCACTGCACAGTGCTGAGACACTCTGGCTCTCTGCCCTGCCTTCCTCTTCTTCCTCCTCCTCCTCCTCCTCCTGCAGCCTTGCTTTGTCTCTGACCGCCCTACCTGCCCCAAACTCCACCCACCCCCCCGAGGAGCCACAACAGCGCTCCATCCAGCGAAGATGTAAACTAAGCTAGCACAACACCAACACACACCTCCTCCATTATTCATCTTCCCCCTTTAATGAGTTTTCCATCCACCTTCATGCATCCACAACAATTAAAATGAAACAATTATTATGTTTGATCACTTTAATTTTCATTAAAGTATTATTTTGTACAAATGTGTTTATTCTGCATTAAGTGCTTCCCTATGTGTAAGGAGGAAAACGAGTGAGGAGGATCTAAATAATGGACCAGAAAATGGAAAATGAGGGAACATATTTCAGCAGATAGGGTGCCCTAAAAACAACAGGAGCAACACACGAATACAAGGTGCACCACTGAAATTGATTTGTCTTCTCATTTATCTCCAGAAACAGATTATATTTAGCCACCTTTCTTTACAAAACTGTGTTCTTCAAGGTGTGCCCGTGGAAGTGCAACATTCCCAGCAGTCTGATCAAACTTTTAGCGGAAATTAATTTGATAATTAATCCTCCCCGGTGACCCTCTTTTCCTTTTACACTAAAGAGCTGTCTAGGCTTTCACTGTCGTGCCAGGCCAAAAGATCGTGTGTCAATCACATGGATAATATGTTTGTTTACATACCATGATCATGAAAAGGAGGCCAGCTAAATATTTGATGGCTTCTTCGAGTTACCCAGGAACAGTCACCCTGTGACCCAACACTAGAGTTGGACCTTGGCACATCCAGTCATTGTTAAACACCTCTCCAGAGCACTGGCTCACATTTGTGGGCACATGACTCCGGTTGGCAAATAATATAAAGCACTCTCATTTGCTTTGTGCTCTCTCTGCTCACAGTGATGACTCTCAGCAACTAGTGGTCCTCAGCGTGCTGTATCAACTCATTCAGTTATAGATGTTCTGCCGCAGTATGCGAGTGGATTATAAAAATAAACTGTAAGAGCACAAAATTGTTTTTTCACAAGTCTTTTTAAAAATGTAGAAGTTGGATGCTAATCGTCAGCCCGTTGCCCCTGAACTCACTTTGACACACTTGCATACGCTTCACGCGCTTTCCGTGCAGCGTCCCAGTGGGCAGTGTTTAACCAAGCATGCATCATCAGCACTCGTCTGCGCCCGCCGTACTACCGCAGGCATTCAACAATACTCGCCACACTACTCAACCCACACATACCTCAGTCCTCCTCCTCTAATCTCAGAGCAGCTACTCTGCGAGCTGAGACAATGTGAAACGTATAGTCCAAACAAAAGGCGAGAGAAAGACAAAGAGCGAGTGGGACGGGGAGCGAGCAAAAGAGCTGGAGATGAGACGAATGTCTGCAGCTACACAAAAGGGCAATTAAGCGCTTAGTCATGAAAGAACATCTCATCCTTTTATTGTCTTTATTGTGTCGTTCCAAATATAACACTTAAAGGAAAATATCAAATCATTGTCTGATTGGCTTTGGAGTTTTGTCATTTTTCATTGATCATCACCTTTAACAAACACTGTGTCCTTTAAAAGAAATGTACCTAAAGGTGAGGTATGGAAAACAAGTTACTGCTGACTTCCAAGGTGACTCAAACTACAAATGAAAATTTTTTTTATATTATATCATTATGCATCGGCTCCAGTGACAGCCATGGATTCAGATTGTCTGTCCATATTGACGTACAAACTCAGGAAATAGCAATGGTCCAACTGATTAGATTTTGGTGGTCAAATGTCAAAGGGCAGTCATCCTATTCTTGTTATATCTCAGGAATGCCTTGAGCGACTTTATTCAAATTTGGCACAAACGTGAGCTACGTTCCAAATTGTGTACTTTTTACTTTGACTTCTTTTACATACTGCAGCTGCCCTCACAAAGTACGTACCGTTGCATGTATGGTTGTATAAAGAGACTTGGATACAGCATTGTAGGCAGGCTCATTCCTATGAGAGTTGCTCAGTGACACATGAAGCCAAAATGGCTCGACTGCCGAGTGATTGAGTACCAGGATCATCCACATCCACAATCCTCCACATCCATTGGTCCCACAGTGTAGTGTTTTCTTTAACTCCACCTCCCAGCCCTCGGTCCAGCCTCAGTCTGAGTCTCATTCACATGAACGAAGGAAGGGAAATAACTTGGATTCTGCTATTAATGATTAATGATTTAAATGAGGGCGATTCTGACTTCTGAAAATGCTTGAGTGCCTTTTGAAACTAGTATATAATATGACACTGATGAGGATGATTGCTCATAATCGAATCACTGAAGCACCAATCAAATCAAGAAC
This sequence comes from Pterois miles, assembly GCA_947000775.1. Lineage (NCBI taxonomy): Eukaryota > Metazoa > Chordata > Actinopteri > Perciformes > Scorpaenidae > Pterois > Pterois miles. The sequence goes on from CAMQGK010000299.1 coordinate 3,543,910, forward strand.
TAACAATTATTTAAATCAAACTGCTTTTTATGTTATAAAGCATGGAAGGCTGTTAATGTTGCTGCTGAAATATTGTGGCTGTGGTACTGTTAAAAATGAATTTACTGCATTAGAATATAATTGAATAGCTTTTAGTAGTATAGTATGTTGAGGTCAGTAGAGATTCTTTCATTTAATCCTCATTAGAGGTGACATGCCATTACAGCAGTGCTATAATTTCCCTTATCTTGTGTGTTTTGACTGCATTGTAAAGGAGAAACCGACTTGATATTTATTTAATGATGGTTCAAGTGTTGTCAGGACAGACAATAATGTGATCTGCGTCAAAGCATTAAGGCAGGTTGACAAGGTAAGATGAGGAGATGGATTTCCCCATTTACAAGCATCTAATTACCTCAGCTCCTTAAGTATAACATTAGATGTCCAACTCCTGCATTATTCTTCACCCTATCATTTCCTTTTTTTCCTGCTGCCACTGTTTCTGCCACCATATTTCCCCCAGGGTCTCTCTGAAACCCCTAAATAATGCACACAGAGTGAAGGGCTTTAAGGGGCCGTATGATGGATCACTCTCCTCCTTCTGGAGCCGTAGTATTCTTCCTGTACTGAAACTTATTTATCATTTCCATAATGACACTGCTCTCAGGTGATTCTCTAAATATCTATATTTACACCAGACAACCTTTAAAAAGAAACACTTTTTTCCCCCATGATCCAGTTTTTAGTATGTGACGTCACTGCAAAAAAACTGCCTGCTTTGAGACTTTTCTATTTATATATATATATTTTTTAGTTTATTCACAGACAGGGAGGTCAAGAAATTACAGGTTATAGCGTTTATCTAAAGTTGTACAAAGTCTAGAAAGTATAAAAATCCAGTCTGTAATCATTATGCAAATGTGGAAAAGCGTGAATGAGAGATCGGTTTACAACATAAACAAAAACAACATCTCAAAACTCCACTTAAAGCTCCTGTTTAGTTTTTAAGTGATGCAGCAGATTTTTAAAGATATAAATACAATGGGGTAACTTTAAAGATGCATTTTCAACCTATTATGAGGAAGTTTATTGATTGTTTTAAACTTTTTTTTGGGCCTGTGGATAAGAGAGTTTTCTCAAATTCAACTTTATTGGTTCTCATGGGGGAAATTATCCCACTGCAGCAGTAAGGAACAATATATAAGGACACAACAACCACTCGATTGAATATATGGTTTAGGAGGTGAAATTTCTCCTACCCACATCATTGTAAATTGAATCTGATTTGTGCATTTTTTTAGGGCTGTAAAAGTTAACGTGATAATAAGGCGTTAATGCAAATTTGTTTTGATGCCACTAATTTCTTTAATGAATAAATGCAATCAATATTTTGGAGCTTCTAACAGGCTCCATTTTAAAACCAGAATGAAGATACTGGCATCATATGAAACTAGAAAACGTAAAGAATCCACAGGTACAAATCATGTCATACTAGCTTGTAGGGAAAGATGTTAAATAACGCTCCTAAATGAATTTTGGCGAGGAATAACTGGCATGGCCATTTTCAAAGGGGTCCCTTGACCTTTGACCTCGAGATATGTGAATGTAAATGGGTTCTCTGGGTACCCACGAGTCTCCCCTTTACAGACATGCCCACTTTATGATAATCACATGCAGTTTGGGGCAAGTCATAGTCAAGTCAGCACACTGACACACTGACAGCTGTTGTTGCCTGTTAGGCTGCATATTATGATTTGAATATATCTTTTCATGTTACATGCGTACCTGTGAGGGTTTCTGGACAGCATTTGTCATTGTTTTGTGTTGTTCATTAATTTACAATACTAAATATATACATACATTTGCATAAAGCAGCACATTTGCCCTCTCCCATGGTAATAAGAGTATTAAATACTTGACAAATCTCCCTTTAAGGTACATTTTGAACAGATAAAAAAAATGTGTAATTAATTTGCAATTAATTGCGATTAACTATGGACAATCATGACTAAATATTTTTATCTATTGACAGTCCTAGTATTTTTACATGCATTTTTTCCTAATGCAGCCTTAGATTTGCTTCATGAACGTTATGCATATTGTTTAATTTGTCTCCATCCATCCATCTGGAGACTGGAGCTGATCCCAGATGACATTGGGTGAAGGTGGGGTACACCCTGGACAGGTTGCCAGTCCATCGCAGGGCTGACACATTAATTTATCTGTGTAATTTCATTTACCTGTGTATCACAGTCTTATAAAAGCCACAAACTGGCAACATTCACCACAGTGAGAGAAACTCTCCACCCCACTGAGTCAGCGCTCTGTTATTGAAGTGTTTCATGTTTTGTAATGTCATGTATCAAAATCAATAGCATAAGCAGTAGGATCACAGATCACAAGCTGGCACATGTCACATTTAAATAAACAGCAGGCTCCACACAGTGTTTAACAACCACTCGCCATCTTTGCTGGAATTAAATAAATCATGTTTACACCTCTTGCCACTGACAGTGTGTGGACAGATTTCTGCTCATAGTTGTCACTGCATTTATTTTAGAGAGTAAGAAAATTATAGGCAAGAAAGTGTCTTTGAAAAATTGTATTATGGTATATACAGTATATTAACAAGAGCCAGTCAAAACAATTTTATTTGATTCAGTGAGGCCGTACATTTTCCAATATTTTTATTAAATTTTAACATAACAGAAATAAATATGAGACCTTTGATCGGGTAATAATGAATAAATTGAAAAAATGAAATAAAAAATATGCATGCATATACGCATACTGAATATACATATTCACATATATGTTCATTACATATACATTTTATACATCGTATACATATATAAATCTACATACATCATACACATTCAAGAAAATATATGAAGAGACTCCAAAGTTCCTCAAAAATCTTATATCCATCCCTCACTATGTATGTTATCTTTGCCATTAACATATTTCTTGTCTCTCAGCCACCTCCCTACACAGGATATAGGATATACTGATGTACTGTATATGTGGTACAATCAGCATTGCTGCACTTTACTGAGGCGCAGCAGTGCTTTGAGTGCAATGCTAAGGTCAGCATGCTCACCATGACAATGCTAATATGGTTATGTTAAGCCAGTACAATGATTTCCATGTTCATCATCTTTGTTTATTATGTTATAATGCTAATATTAGCTAATTAGTGCTAAGCACACAGTCCAGCCGAGGCTAGTAGGAATGGCATTATGTTTGCAGATATTTAGTCATAAACAAATGTGTGTTTACTACATTTACAGAAGTAAATTGATTGCAGATGCAGTTTTTATGGCAGGTTTTCAAATGTGAAGATGTGCACTGAGTGTGAGCATTGTTTCTCACTTATATTAGAGACGTCCCTGGAGAACAAATACGTACTGTAGTCTGTTCAGTCATATGTACCAATGTTGTTTGAATGAATGAAATATCCTCATATCAGCAAAAATGACTCGAAAAAAAGAACAGGAATGCTATATATGAATGCACAGAGTGAGCGGCTACGCAGCATTAATGTTAAAACAGTCAGCTGCAGCTGCTCTGCCATCAGTAGTCAATTATATATTGAGGACAGTCATTTATCACTGAGGTAATGTAGTCTCCAGAAGGAGAACAGAGAGCAGCAACAACCCCACATTTTAACAGAGTGTTTACTGTGCAGACAGTTATTTAAGTCTGAAGTGGTAATGAATGTGAGACAGTCCCCAGAGGACTTTTTGTGGAGAGCTGAATGTTTGTTGTCTTTGTTAAAAATTCCTCTGCTGATTCATTAGCTTGTTTTTTTTCTCCTGATTAAGAGACTTCATATTATACTGAGTCTCATGTTTGGGTCATATTTAGTGCCACCTGAAAGATTTTGTCTCAGGCATCTCAAATGTTAAGCAAAACCACCAGGTCCACAGGCTTCAGTGCTTATTTTGGTGTGACCCCTGGTGGCCAAAGAGTGTAGGGATTTGTTGTTTCAACATTCTCTTAACTGCTTTAAATCTTGTTTGTCACTCATACTGTTAAAGGGCGACTCCTATCATTGCTACATTTATATGCCTTATGTATGCCTTTTGTATGTTTTCTTGCTCATTACCGTCTTTAATCATTTTAAGACTGGCCAGTCCAACTTGAAAACAATATGCACATTCCCTCAGCACAAGATGTACTCATCAAAGATACTGATGAAGTAGTGAGTTTATTAGGTCAGTCATGCAATCAGGATGTTGATGTCCAGAGTGACTCGTGACTTCATACTGGTCTACTTTTTTGTAGCTAATTGTGAAATTGCTGCAGGCTCGTCTTCCCACTGAGTCTCCTCGTCTGACCTCTTGTCATTCAGGAGATTACTTTACAGCCAGCCTCCCTTTAGTATTCCTTTACTAACCTTATTTCTGTGTGCGTCACCCATTAGGTCCTGTAGCGCTGTGTAGGATCTGTGACTGAAACACATCTCTCTGTCCCCAGCAGTGTGAGAATGCTGCCATCTATATAGGACATTATAGTTCAATGTTTAATCCTCTGAGACCCGACTGACTTTACTGTCTTTCAGAGGCTCTAGTAGGTTCAGTTTTAGAGCTACAGTGAAGATACAGATATATGAAACTAGAACCCTGTCTTACTAGCTTGTCACAAAGGAGGTTAAATAACAATCCAAAGTTGGGTGACATTTTGGTGAGGAAAAACTGGCATGGCCATTTTCAAAGGGGTCCCTTGACCTCTGACCTCAAGATACAGATATGTGAACGTAAATGGGTTCTATGGGTACCCACAAGTCTCCCCCTTATTAATGTGCTCACTTTATGATAATCACATGCAGTTTGGGGCTGAAACCATGCTGCTTTTTGTGTGCAGTATAATTGTGTTATTTTTGCCTATTATAAAATTATGTGTTAAATTAATTGGGTATCAATGTAAAGTTGTCAAAAAAAATGTCAAAATTTTTGAAACCAAATCGCAGCACGGCTCTTTCAAGGTCTTGATGTCTTAATGTGATATTTATAGGAATTATTGATATTTGTTTAACAATTCTTGATTGGTTAAAAAAAATGGTTAAATTTAGCACCAAATCTGTGTAAGAAAGTTATCAACCCCTGTCATAATGTTCTAAACTCAAACGCTTTCACAACGAATTCATGAATACAGGTTTATTTCTGATTTATGATGGGAACAACTTTGTTGCATAGCGCTGAGTAGTATCTCAAATTAATCTTTAGGTTCCCAGCTTTAAGATGATGTACACCACTTCTATGTGACATCTATTGCTGACCTGCTATCTCCCCCTAAAGACCCCCTAAAAAAGACAAAAACTAGTCTATTGTGGGTTTCAGGGGGCTAAAACGACACTATTTAATTCTACGTCAACAGGGCCTGAATCTGGCCTGTCAGCCGTTGTACCTGACGCCGCTCTGTGAAACATGCACACTTTAACCTCACTCTGCATCCGTTGGGCTCCATCATGTGGCTGCATGCAGGCCAACGTGACGCTGAAGGACAAAGCAAGTGACCTGAGAAATTCCTAGAAATGAGGAGACTGTACTTATCAAGGTGACTCGGTCCAGAGTGTGAAATTAAAATGATCTGATAACGCCCACATTACGAGCTCTGGGGTGTTACAGGTCAGTGATATACCGCACAGCGCTGTATCAGAGAACAATGCTGAACTGTAAACGTGTGCCCCACTGAGATTATCACAAGTCATGTTTGCTGATCCACATTTTTGATTTTCCACTCACTGCTGGAAAGTGGAGCAGAACATAATATATACTTTAGTCCCCACAGAATACATCAGCTGCAGAGGGCTTTTCAAGTACATTTGGGCTGTAGCCAACTCACTGAAATGAACCACATTGTCGAAGTGGAGGCCTGTCATTCATGCAAGCTGGTTTAATCTAATAATTAAGAACGCCAAATTTAATTATTAGTGCTCTGTTACAAATTTATAATTTAGGGAACAAATTAAATTAAAAAAAAACATCTGTAATTTAGCTTGCTCTTATTAATAAAATGTAATCATTTTTACTTTCTTTACTGCCTTTTCAGCAAATTTAATTGGTTCTGGAATATTATTTAAATTAGCATCTTTTAGAGCAGGAGGGAACATTTTGACCAACAAAAAGATACTAAAAATAGGGTGATCAGATCCCAACAAACCAAATGTGGGATAAAAAGTATATGTTTGTGTGGGACAATGTGGGATACGTTACCAAGGCTGAGAGGTAGTCTACAATTTTGATGTAACATTTCTATTTTGCCCCTTGTAACATGTTTATGCTTTGCCCGAAAGCACTCATAGATCAACACATCTGTTTTTGATCCACATGTTTCTTGTGAGACTCACATGAACACCATGTTGTATTCCCCCGCTGTGAAATTGAAAAATAACTGGCAAATTTCACAAAAACCTCTGAGAATCGCCTTCCACCAGCTTAGAAATACTTATCAGTAATTTAGCAGTCTTTGTTGTAGCTTGTCTTCCTTTTCTTTGTGGTAGCTTCCCTCATCTTCCTCCTAAATCTGCATAGCTTGTGACTTTGCAGTGACCTGCACTTGACCCACTTGTGTGCAGTTTGACAGCAAACAGCTCTGTGATGACAGCCTTCCTGTTTTCTTCACAGCCATTGGCTAGAAGCCAGATTTTTAAAAAGTATCTGTCCTGCAGTGATTTGACTTTTGAAAACTTGAGCCAGTGAAAATGTTGGACATTGTCTCAATATGTGGGACAAGTGATTAAAAATACTGTGCAGACCGTTGTAAAGAGGGACACCTGGTCACTCTATGTACATAAAGGCGAGTAAGTCGCTGTTTGTAATACAAGTGCTGCACACCGAAAACATAAATCATGTAATACATGTTATTGTTGGAAATGAGATGGCCAAAAAATTATTTTACATAGAATTTAAACAATTGTGTGCATTATAGTGATATAAGTAAATGGTCAGTAGTCTGCACTGGCAAATACAGAGCTTAGTATTTATTCAGTGACATGAGTTTTGAGAAATGAGTCCTCGACCCTATCTGCAGGTCACCCACTGCCACTATTATCAACATCTGAATGAATCAACTACGTGAGAGAAAAGTTTCTTTCTGCTCTGATTGAATGATGAACCAAACTGCTCCTTCACAACATTGGATTCATTATTATGGAGAACCTGGGAAAGACAAAAGAAATGTGAAAGCTGCAAGCAGCGATTAACAGGCCCTTGCACCTAGCCTGTTTATTCACACAGAAAGTATGAAATAAACCCCAGGAATGTTGGCAACAGCACAGAGGAAGTTGTGAAACAAGTCATATTTCAGTCATCTAAAATTCGGAGCCATTGTAGTGTACGCAGATGTTCTACCTCCTATGAAGTCCAGAGGAAGGACTGGGACGCCGGGGGTATGGCAAAATGCCAGCGGACGTGGCACAGTGAAACCAGAACTCCGCTAAGTGCTATGATGCCTGTCACAATGCGGGGAACGTCGTCACTAAAGAAAGAGGATCTCCCCGCTGAGTCAAATGACGCCTCCCACAAGAGTCCAAGACAAATGGTTCATGCCTTATGAACGGGGGCGTGGATAACCTTCACTAATGAAACAGGAACTCTGCTGAGTACAGTGACACCTTCCACAAGAGTCTACGGCAAACAGTTCAGGAGATGTGACAGGGGGCGTGGCTAATGTCTTGGGGCAGGACTACGTATGAGTGTATATTGGCATGTCAATGACCTCAGGCCTGGACTGTCGTCATGGCTGAGAAATTTGGAGCAGAGTTGACAAAGTATGCTGAAGTTACAACAACTTCCTGTTTAAAGGTGAATCACGCCAAATGGCCACAGCAACGCCATTCAACGGAAGCTCACAGTCTTCACAACAATGCATCATCAAGGTCTTCAGGCTTTTCTGACCATATCTGAGGTGGATCTACTCATCTTGGTAGGAGTTCATTGGAATATAAAGCATGTCATTTCCTGTTGCCAGTAGGGGACGCTATGAGTGTGACTCAATATTAACATGTAAATGTCCTCAAGACTGGACCTTTATCATGTCTGAGAATTTTAGGGCAGATTGGACTTTGCGCATTGGAGTTAGAACAACTTCTTGTTTTAGGCGAATGGCCCAAAATGGCCACCAAGCCACAGCAAGGTCGTTCAGTGAAAACTCAGGATTTCAATAACTGTTAATTGTTAAGGTCTTTAGATGGTCCTGACCAAATTTCAAGTCAATCTGATTAAATCTGTAGGAGGAGTTTGTTAAAGTACACGGCCTGTAAAATGCTGAAAATGGCACATTGAATTCAAAATGGCTGACTTCCTGTTGGGTTTTGGGTACACTCCCAAGAGGATTTTTTGTGTATCTCCACGTTACGTCTGCCTGCCAAATTTTATACATGGCAGTGAAACCAGAACAAGGGGCTGTCTCGAGGGCTAGCGAGCCATTTTACACCACACCCAAGACCAAGACCCTTAAATATCAACTTTTTCATCTTAAGTGTGCAACGTTTAACAACTTTTTGAGTATGTTAAGGCCCTCAACAGTGTGATTGTGGAAAATAATAATTCCTACAGTTTCGATAGGGTTCTTTCGGCCCGACGTCAGTGCTCACGTCTGATTTTCTTTTTTAAAACAAACAGGTGAATATATGAAAAATTAGAAACGTATCCGATTACACTGTAAAGGTACTCTTTATTATATCCAGAGCATTATATAGCAGCAAACAACTCTTTGCTATGCAAAAATCGGAGTCTCTCCATGCTTTGTTGACATTGCCGGGCATTAACGCAGGCTTTTTTTTAGTGCATGTGAGCGTGCCCCACTGGCTGGCTCATGGCCGCCGCTTTGCACTGCTCTCAGACGGTGTCACCGCGGAAGCGTAGCACCCACCCTCCGGTCATAACTAACTAACTTGCCTCTTTTCACAAACACATTTGTTTTCATTTCTGTTTCTTCATCCCCTCTCTGTTCCTGTTTTGATGCCTTCCTGGAAAACTCGTAAATTCTGCTTCATATGGTCATTACTGCCTGTGCTTGGATGTCTGTTAAGACTTATTTAAAAGGAAAATGTACTGTGCTGTAAATGGCCCCTCCTGTCTACGTCACCCAGTCCTTCCTCAGGACTTCATAGGAAGTAGACCATCTGCGTACACTACAATGGCTCCGAATTTGAGATGAGTGAAATATGACTTGATTCACAACTTCCTCTGTGCTGTTGCCAACATTCTTGGAGTTCATTTCATATTGTCTGTGTGAATAAACAGGCTACCTACATGGAAAAAAGAGGGATGGTTCCTAAAAAGGTGCATGCTGCTAGAAAAGAGAGATGGTCACTAACTACGGAGTGTGATCCACAGATCATACTTAAATACTCCATGAATTCTCCATATATTACTAGAATAAAAGCGTAAGACTATTGTTTTTTGTAGTTGTAAAATAATGTTAATTATTTATTACATGTACACAGAACAATAAATAAAATATACAACTTGATCTTATATTACAAGTCACTCTTCAGCTACACTGAAGAACTCAAGCAGTTTACAGTGAAAAATGACAATGAAAAATGGATTTTTCCTGGATGAGTGTTCCTGCGTCTTTTAGGGTGTGCGACAACTCTGCCCATGAGATCAGCTTGTGACTGCGCTCTAGTTTCCTGCCCGTGGTAACTCAAACTGTTGGCGAGGAGCGGGGATATCGAGCATCAGGTCTCCTCATGTGACTGTAAGTATACTGGCTTGGCCTGCTTCCTCAGGCGCTGCTGGGTTCGCAGCTTCCTGCCTTTCTGAGTCGCCAGTCCCATTGGTGGTAGGTATGTCTGCAGGGACATTAAAAGAACAAAATCACTGAATTTAATTTCTCAGCAACACAATAGCCCGCACTGGTTTGTCTAATAAATGGTTATTACTTACAGCCCTTGGATATGGGTTCCTGTAATGTAGACCTGTGAAACAAAATTATGTGTCAGTCACTCGTCCAAAGCCAGAAAACTTTCTATCCTGCAGTCCTGCATACAGAGCAGCTGTTCTCAGTATATCGTATAACGTTTGAGGTATTTTAATTGTTAATTATATAATTTTTGCCTGATTTACTCATTTCCTTAATATTGCCTCTTTACGACATTTTTTGTAAATGAGTATGTTTCACTTCTACTTGTCTTTGTCAGGTCAAATTGTTTGAAAAGTGGAAACCACACACATATTTATACATAATGCACACCAACAGGCAGACAATGATGGCAGGTGCGGTTCAACCAGAAAAAAAGAGCATGATAAAATTAATTCAGAAAAGTACAAAGAAAAATTACATTAAAACAGTTAGACAAAAGCTATATTTCTAAATATCACATATACAGTATAGTAGTTTCTGCTGTGATGATGAATATGACATATAATGTAGATAATAGATAATACATAAGTTTGATATTTAGTGTGGCTTTTGTACCAGAAGTTTTATGTCCTCAAAAATTGTTTGTGGATGTTTAATCATGCTGTTTTTTATGGATGAACCACAGCTGCCATCATAGAGCTTGTTTGCCTACTGGTGCACAGTACAGTAATATTAAGGCTATGTATTGGCAAGAAGTATTAACTGAGTTCATCTTTGCTGTAAACTATTATTAGAAAAATTTATCAAGTTTTTGAGAATCGACACAGTATCACACTTACACACCTAATAAATATGGGTGTGGTTTCCACTTTTCAAACATTCAGACTTGACAAAGATCCAAGTAGGACCGAAATGTAGTCATTAATAAAAGTTGTGGCATGGAGTAGTGTGCAGGCCTTTTTCCTTATTGACACTATTCCGATCGCCTTGCACCTGTGTGATGTGTGTATAATTAATCTTCACTATTGATTCTTTGCCCAAGACTGAACTAATCTCTTATATTGTATATAAATATGAAAAAACAAATCATTTCATCATATTTTCTTATTTGTGTCATGTCGGTCATTACAGCCAGTTTGTATTTCACTTTACCATACCAATATAAACCTTGTTCATGCTGTTGGTTGTCAAACATTCAGAACGTTATGTCAGTGTTTACCGCCCATGCTGAAACACTCGAGACCTTCACCTGAACTTGCTCAGTGACTCAATGAATACTCCTCTAGATTATATTAGTAACTAAATTATCATAGGTAAGCACATTACAAAACAGCAGAGAACAGTATTACTGTTACTGTGGTCTTCGTCGGAGTAGGTAAGGTTTGGTCAAGACTTGTGTAAAGAAATAAGTGGCATCTCTCCACTCTTACCTATTTCTATCCTCGCTTCACATTCGTCTATACACTTCTTTATCGATTCTTGATCTGTGAGCTGAGAAGAAGCACACAGAAGAAAACATTAGTCACACAAACCGCCATGAAACTACTGCTTTTTGTGTGAGCAGTGTACCATTGTTCACACCTGCTGGTTCTGTCTGAACAGAGTGCAGGCCTCCTGAAGTATGTATTTCCTCTCAGTCTCCGTGTCACTTTTAACTCCACTCTGCGCCTGCCAGTTTCGGGCGATGCGAAACACCCGCATGTACAGCGACAACACCGTCCTGCGAGTGGAGGCCGTCATCAGGGCTCAAAAACAGCAGTTACCTTTTCAGTAAAGGGATTAAAGTTGGGAAGGAAACAAATCCTGTTAGTTTTCTTTTTGTATAAAGCTCAATTCCTGCAAACATACATTTTATTAACAGGCATTACAATAATGATTACACCGATCTATTAGTTGAACTTGCTCAGTCACTTTGTTGATTTAACTGTCTGTACTTAAAAACACTGTTTCACACAATAGGCATCTAGTTTTGACACCGATCCCAGCTGACCCTGGGTGAAGGCGAGGTACACCCTGAGCAGGTCGCCAGACAATCACTAGGCTGACAGAGACAGACTACCATTTACACTCACATTCACACCTACAGGACATTTAGAGTCATCAATTACCTTGCATGTCTTTGGACTGTGGGAGGAAACCAGAAAACCCACACTAACATGGGGAGAACATGCAAACTCCACCCAGAAGGGCCCCAAGCCCTTTTTGAACCTGCAACCGTCTTGCTGTGAGGCAGCACTTCGACTAAACACAACTTTATTTAAACCTATATGCATCACGTGAGCAAAACAAACAAAAAACGACACAACAACTGTCTACACAAGTCCCACAAGAATAGCGAATAATGCAAGAACCTAGCAGGATATTTTGGGTCTCCTGGAAGGACAGTTGCTCATTTTGGTGGGCTTCTAATCCAGCCTTGAATGTTCCATCGTTCAACACTAGATGTCACTAAAACCAACACAGTGCTGCTTCCCAAACATAGCTTGTTACCTGACTGACTGAGGTGTTTTTTCTCAATCGCTCTGGCTCTTTTTAAAATTTTTTTTAAACTTAACTTTCTCTAAACTGTAAGTGCAATTGCTGCAACTGTTTGATGGGACATCACAATTCTATAGCATGTCTGCAAAATGTAGTAACTCACCCAAAACACTTCATTCATGCTTCATAACCTAGTCACTGTGTCAGCAAACTGGCCAGCGCCACCAATATTAAAAGTTGCTTTTTTTTTCACTGTAGCTGTCAATCCTGGAAATGTTTCTTATATACAGATCTGTTTTGTTCTGCTTTTTGTTGATATTACTTACTGTACTGGCTAAATGCTGTTGTGTATCTGCACCGAGTTTTTTAAGATTCCCATTTCAACAGTACGTCAAAGTTTACTGGGACATACTGTACAACAGTGTAGTACACAGAAACAGGATACGTACATGTTCTAATACAATAAATGTGTTTATGTATCAATGTGTTACATGCTCTGTAAACAGGAAATTCACCTCTGAATTCACCTTCCATGTAAAATCACACACAGTGAACAAAAACAAACCCTGCAACAATGACCCTGTAGTTCAGTTTTAAAAACAGCTATTTGTACCGCCTCAGTGCATAACACCATGATAGAAATATTTATGAAATATGTCTGACAGATTTTGGTTTGTGAATGCATCATTTTGCATGTGATGGCTCAGACAATGACAGAATATTTACACGTTGTGAAGATAATTTAGACAATTTCACTGAGATTCAGCTCATCAGTTTTGATCTACAAGACGTTCAAGTGGTTATCATGCTAATGTAGATAATTGTACCAACTTAAACACATGTGGCAAAACTAGGCAAATTGCTTGAATGAGTGAGAATTTGTAATCTGCTGTAAACAACAAACTAGTTGTTCAGAGAGAGTTGAGATTGTTGTTTTGACAAATGAAAAAAAACTCTTAAGGATAATACCATTGGTATTAGCCATTTGTATTTATTCTAGTTAACCAAACAGAAAACATGAGGCAATACTTTGGGGGCGATTTTTTTTTTTTTTTGGGGGGAAAAATTTGGGGGGGGGGAAGATCAGTATGTAGGGGAGGGGGGGGGGAGGGGGGGGGGAGCAGGGTCAAAACCCCCAAAGAGAAAAAAAAGAGAGTGAAGAGGTGGGAGGGGGGGAGGGAGCCTATTTCCTCCGGGGGAACGGCGGGGGGGCCAGGCAGGAAGAAAAAAAAACCCCCCGGGGGGGGGGGGGGTGCAAGGGGGGCCCCCCCCTTTTATTTCATTTTTATAATTTTTTTTGTATTGTTTTTTTTTGGTGTTTTTATTATATAAAAAAAAAAAAAAAAAATAATTTATTTCGCCTAGGAAAAAAAAAAATATTTTTTTCTTTTCTCTTTGACATCACGAAGCTAGCTATCCTTTAGCTTCCTCCTGACAGCGTCAAGAACACATCCGTCAAAGAGCGGAGATGAAATTAATAGCAATGCGAGTGTCATTCACATTAACGACTTGCGTTATCAGTCATTGTGGTTTGCCATTTCTTTCATGTGTGACATGTAATATTTACCTGCCTACCTGGAGAAGACGCTGGTTCGACTCAGCTGGCTAGGACAGCAGGAACACACTTGTCGCAGAGTGATGACGTAACACCTAAACTGGTTTCTAAAGGCTGCAAAGAAAAAAAAAAACAAAGATAAACGAGTGCCTCTACTTTTCACCGCAGATAGTATCTTTTACCAGTTTAAAGTAGCATCATCTGTACAAGTCACTATTTACAGACCCAGTTTAAGCTATTTCAGATTAATTAAATGGTTTCTGACACATTTTCCAGTGTTCAATATTAATATCTCAAGAGTCTGTAAAATCAGCAACAAAACACGTGTGTCCGTAACTACTTTCATGGTGTGTTTCTCTGCATAATGAGACATTTTCCAGTAGTTAGTTAAAATGAAACGTATCGTTGCCATCGCTGAGATGAAGATCAGCTGTTGGCTGCTTGTATGCAGGGAGGAAGTGATGCAGGAAAATGCCCACAATGTAGCTACACTCAATGACTAAAAGGGGGAAGCACAAAGAAATACCCTGCTACAGTCCGAGATGGTCCTTTAACTCACTCCAAAGAGCGAACACAATTCATAATGGATTCAAAAGCACTATGTGGTTGCTAGCGTTTTACATTTAGTTTTTTTAAAGCGGAGTTGAATGCGATATTGATGTGGAAGTTTTTGCCTGCTAGTTAGCTAGCAGTCTGAGTTAACACGACGAGTTTACCTCAGTTCGTTTCTGGCCGTGTACGCTACATTGGTCAACTTACTAACTACTTAATTTGTACTGGCGCCCCTGAAGTGATGTACAACCAATCCCACAGAATAAAATATTCCAAAAAGGTAAGTTTCTTCACGATGTTAACTGTGGTATTTCTCGGTGTCTTAATCGAAATACCTAGCTTAGCCGAGAGCTAACTTTTAGTTAACCGAGCTGATGCTAGCTAGCTATGGCGACGTCGTCAGGGCCAGGCAGTTTTGATGTAAATGGCCCGATGGCGGTGATGTCTAGTGAATCGATAACAGCTTCACAATAAGTATCAATTGAATTAGCGATTAAGTGAATATGGCAGGTGTGAATGGCCAGCGAAACTCTGTTTACGTGACATTTGCGACTGCTATGCATGTGCTGTTAAGCTTACTTGATCCTGTTTATGCTCGCCACTTCCCAACGAACATAACTTGGTAAAATGCTAGCTAACGTTAGTTAAGATCATGTTTCACTGTGCATTGACAACAGTGTTGTACATATCACGCATTCGTACTCCAGATCAACTTTGTTGTCCCGCAGTTTTAGGACTAAATATCGTTAGCTTAGTTAAACTAATGGCTGGACATTGGGGTGTTAAGCTATAGCAAATCTTATCTTAGCTTATCTTAATGATAATTACATTTTCTACTGAATAAGTAGGCCTTCAGACGTCCATCAAATGTTTGTTAGGTGAAGTTAGCCTGAATTGGCCAAAGGGACATTTGCCTCGACATGCCCAGTTCAGTTATCAGGACTGTCGATTTGCTCCAATGCTGATCATGCATGTGTTCATTATTGATGTAGGAATCATGGCATGGCAAGATCAGTGATCACCACACAAAGTAAAAGTTGGTCTCAGGAGTTGTAGGTTTTACAACAGTGCTCACTAGTTGGAACAAATTAAGGACAAAGGCTGTCTGTGTCCTGGGAGAGATCTCTCTCTGGACACCTACTGTTAGAGATTTTCAGTGTGAAAGCCCCTTCTCCCGTCTTCTTTGCTGTTATAAATCAGTAAGTGGATAATCCTGCAATGAGGCAAAGTGTTTTGTTGTGCTCAAATTACATACTCATTGCATGTTGACAAAAATAGTCCTGCAGGTTTGGGGAATGATGAGCTATCGCTTTCTGCTTATGATGACAAGATAATGTGTCTTTTCAGCATTGTGGATGTCAAGGTCACAATGATGGAGCAGAATAGAAAGACACATTGATCTGTGGCCAATGCCTTCAGAGGGATTGTCTGTAAGTAATTCTCCGAGCATGTGCTTTATAAAGTTTGCAAAGACTTGATCAGCTCATACATTTCATGTGTGTAGGTTTTACAGCAGAGTGATGTTGCATGGAATCAGGCTACTTTGAGAGTAATTAGGTAAGAGAGATCATGCTTTTACACATTTTGTTAGTGTGATTACTCTAAACTCCAGTTTACATGCAGCTCGGTCAGTAATCTGATTTTCCTCCTCCTCTTCATAAAAGTATTTGATGTCCTCACATGCTTGTTGCATGCTTTGCAAATTAAGTTTTTATTCTCAACATATTTTACTTGCCAAACACAATTGTACTTACTACTGTGGCAACATCAAACAAAGATGTGTCTTTTCCATGCATGTATGTGCCTGTAAAAAAACTGGGGCACACATAACCAAGTAAACATGTTTATTTTAACTCAAAGAGGAAACCACTTTGCATTTCATTTTTAAAGCCAAAGGTTAAATATTTTTCATGTACATTTAGACTGCTTTCTCTGGTCTTCACTTTTTAGGGTTTTTAAGTCTGGCAGTGAATTGTGGCAGATTTGGCACAGGTATTATAACTTCTTGACCTTCAAAAATTCCTGTAGTTTGATTGTGTTCTACTAATAGGCACAAAAATGTGTCTCTTAACCTTCTGATTGTGAGCAAGACTGACTCAGTCTAGAACTACACTCCATGATGATTAACCTTTTAAAATTGTTATTCACCTCAGGCCTGAGGGTATGTTGAGACGTCTCGCAGGGCCAGAGAAGAGGCGTCTAGGTGGTTCGGACGGGGACTGAAGGGGAGGAGGAAAGACAGACGAGGGACCAGGGAGGAAGACATGGGTCAGTGTGTCACCAAGTGCAAGAATCCGACGTCCTCACTCGGCAGCAAGAGTGGAGACAAGGAGGGCGGCTCCAAGTCCCATCACAAGAAAGGAGGCAGTGCTGGTGGTGGCGGTGGCCACAAAGAAGAGCCTAGCGCCCCGTGTAGCAAAACCAACAGCGAGCTGTCGAATGGCACCAAGGCCTTGGAGGTTACAGTGGAGACGCCCGTCATCCCTGCAGTGATGGGGGAACCACGCAAGGACGAGTGTCTGGACGGAGACGGGCTGTCGATGCTGCGCATTGAGGAGCTGTTCTGCTGCTACAAGGATGAACAGGAGGATGCCATCTTGGAGGAAGGCATGGAGATGTTTTGTAATGACCTGTGTGTGGACCCAGCTGAGTTTCGTGTGCTAGTCCTTGCCTGGAAGTTTCAAGCAGCCACAATGTGCAAGTTTACAAGGTAAGGTGGAGTTTTGGGGAATGGGATGTGTTGTTTTCACTGGTATTTGTTTATCAGGATGAATTTGCATAACTACTGCATAGTAATCAACTACAGGTGAGAACTGCACAGTTTGACAGATATTTCATTAGGGCCTGCCATAATATAATTACCAAACAGGATGCTGTTATTACATATATTTATTTTGCTGTTATAGTTGACAGTTTTCATTGTGTCCTGGTGGCCAGCTGGTTAAAAGAAGCCTAAGAATTACTTAAAAATCTCCAGGGGTAAATTCCCGGGAGGAAATTCAATTTCATTTAACACACACTTTGATTTTACACCCACACATAAGCCTGAAGTACACACACTCATGACCCGCAGATTTACAGTTGGAGAGATGTTAGAATGATGGGTTTGGGCTGCCCATGGTCAGGCAATTGGGGGTTTTGCTGCCTTGCTCAAGGGCACCTTGCTCAAGGGCACCTCCTCAGTGCCAAGGAGGTGAACTGGCACCTCTCCAGCTCTCAGAGTAACCACGGACTGCGCTACTGCCGCATACCATGTAACTGCAATGTCAGTTAGTTGCTGTTGGTCTATCCAATAATTGTATGGTTTGTCAGGTCTGGACTACTGTAGAAACATGAGTACTCTGTGAAGAGGACCCTCTCCATCTGTCGGCTGCGTCCAAAATCACATGCTAACATGCTATTTAGTATGTTAATACAGTATATGAGATGTTTTAGTATGTATGAAATTTTGGTATGAAACCAGCAGTACACAAATTGAATGCTATTTCCAGTGAAACATTACAAAATGCAACGCTGGACACTATGATTGCATAAATATCTCACAATGCAATGCCAGTAGTGAGAACAACATTCAGACCAGACGTCGACAGACAGCTCTGTAACATAAAAAAATGCTTCAATTTAACCAAGTATAAGATGTCACTTTGCTAGGTGTAATATGTATATTAAATTGATTCAGAGTTTAATTCTCACAAACTGTTGTTTTGGTCACATGAAGTTGGCATGGATTACCATGGTTACATATATCCAATCGGCAAGGAGGCTCTCAGGAAGTGACGGCATACATTACTGCTCAGTATGTCCGAAAAGATGCATACTGCTGTTTATTCACACAAAAGTATGTTGAACAGTAGTACACATATCAGGTATGTAGAGCATAGTATACAATTTCGGACGAAGCCGCACGTATGAAGGGCTCATTCTAAGATAACGGAAACACAATGATTATTAGCTTGAGGTGATTGTACACTCATGAAAACATAGTTATGAATAATAGATCCCCCCCAAAATGTTACACAATTTTCTTTTAAGTACGGTAATGTAAAAAGACCTGTCGTTGATTTTAAATAGTAAAGTTAACCGGAAACCTGCTTCATGAAACTGGTGCTTCTCTTCCCTGTAACATGCCGTCAGCTCTGTTACCCAGAGTGTGAACATCATAGGGATGCCCTCAACAAATATGTGGGATTGAGGCCAGTCAAGGCTCTTTTGGTCACTGATTGCATACAGCCTGATCCATGTCAGCGCCTTTGTTTATTGTAACCTATTTGCTCTGTGCGCAGCAGCTACAAAACCTTCTCAGTACACTTGAAAAGGCACTTTGTTTCTCATTTCAGTGACATTTTACGCCACGTCTCTGAAGTATTTTGTTCATGCTGGGAGTTAAGAGAGGCAATCCAAATCTTCCTGCCACACTGACGCTATATAACAATATGTACTAACGTGAAGGTATTAGCTATTTAACACATTTCTGAAGTAGACTGGCAACCCCCTGCATGTTATGGCACTATGTCCAGTTGCAAGTCAGTGAGAATGTCACTCCTATTCCTGACAAGGCACTTCGACTGCTAGTGTCGGTGGTAATGAACAATGAAAAAAATGAAATTTTGGTTAAATGTAAAAAGTGTTTAAAAAGTTAAAGAAACTCAGATGACTTTAAAATTGGTCAGTAATTGTTACACTTTAGAAGAAAGTATATTATAGCTGTAATAAATGTGCACACTTGTAATTAACAGACAAATCCCTCATGGGATGCAGCAGTCACAAATTGCAATGCACCCAGTTTAAATATGCCTTTTTTGCATCTGTTTCTCTCCGTCATCTCTCAAATATTGCTATCAAATAAAGACATGACCATTTATCAGGCAGTTATTACCTGATACTGCTAATAACTAGCTTGATGGCTGATAATTGCACTTCTAGTTGCAGAAGACACTCCCTGCACTGTCCACACAGTAGTCCATCCATCACACCTCATGCACTTCTACCTTAGTGAGGACATTCATTGACATAATGCATTTCCCTAGCCCCTTACCCTAAACTTAACCATCACAACTAAGTGCCTGACCCCAACCCTTTACCCTAACCCTAATTCTATCCTGAACTTTAAAATCAAGTTTGAACCCTCAAACAGGCCTTTGAAGGTCTGTCTGAAGGTGAGGATCGGCCAAAATGTTCTCACTCCTCACAAAGATAGCTATAGAAGAAGAAGAAGAAGAAGAAGATCTACCTTTATTAGTCCCACAATGGGGAAATTCAATTTACACTCTGTTTAACTTATACATGGTACATGCACACAAACACACACACACATGCAGTAATGGAGAGCTGTCAGAGTGAGGGGGCTGCTCCAGACAAGCGCCCCGAGCAGTTGGGGGTTTGGTGCCTTGCTCAGGGGCACCTCGGCAGTGCCAAAGAGGAAAACTGGCACCTCTCCAGCTACCAGTTCACACTCAGTTTTTGGTCCATGTCGGGACTTGAACCGGTGCCCCTCCGGTTCCCAAGCCATCCCCCCACAAACTGAGCTACTGCCCCCCCCAAAAAAAAAACACACACACCACCAACAACAGCTCCCCACCATCAGGTAGTGGGGCACACAGGAAATGGACCCAGCTCTGCACTGCACTCCCACTGCAGTTAGTGTGGGAGATGAATAGGGCTGCCTGCTGGCCGGGTCACTTGTCCCCCTCTGATTTTTAACTCAGCACTTTTCTATCCAGAGGCTTTTGACAACACCACACTCTGGTTACCAACATGTTTCATTGTCAACTAATGCTTACTGAAGCTGTTTATATTACATTTGACTTTGAAAGCCTATATTGTTGCAGGGCTCAAGTAACAAAGTATATCTGCCTGAAGTGAAATCATGTTTGTCAGTGTTATATTGAAAGAATGAGCTTTCAGCGCCATTTTAAAATGTATTCCTTTAACTGCATTGTGGTGTTATTTTCTGTGTTTTTCATTTTTCTCAGACTCAACATATCTCTACGTTGTGCAGTGAAATGCTTGTTTGCCTCCTCCAGTACTGTGCTTGAAATATAAATAGAAAAATACAATATGTTAGTGGTAGGAAAAAAATTAGATTTGCCTATGTATCATGATTTTTTAATGACTTTGATATTGTTTTTTTAATGCCAGGATCGATACATGTGCTTCATTTGAGTTTATACGGAGGTGGAAGGAAGTTACTGCTTTTATTGTTGTAGTGTGAGTAACGTGATGTCATATCCGTTCCGTATCTGTCAACCAAAACAAAGCACAACTGATCACAATGACAAAGTACAAAACAGTGAAAGGTCGGCATAGATGTGATTCGAATATATTAAATCCAATGTGGTAAACACATACAGTGAAGTATGGAAACACATTGCAGAAAAGGCAGAGCTAGACATCACGGCTACAACTGCATACTAACTCTGACAGGAAACGTTATCGTATTGCAGTAGCATGCGGTCAAGCCAGCTGTCGCTCTCATCTCTGGTGAAATCAGTCAACGCTACAACTGTAGAGCATCAATATACTGACATTAATGTATTCAGATGGCCCAGATGGAGCTGACAATGGATGTATAAAATGAACGGAGCTGACGGCAGAGCTAGCGACAGGAGAAGTTAGCGGAAGTATACACATGTGACTACGTCCAGTTTTCAAAATAATATGTTAAAGTTTATACAAAATACATATATGCAAATGAGACTGATGGATTATGTTCACCAGAAGTATAAAACATTACATGCCCCTTATGAATTAATTATAAAATGCCACTAAATTGTGAAGAAGTGTCGTGTATTTTTTGATTTGTGGGTTGCTAGAAAAAAATTGACTGACGATAAGTGATATATTTGACTTCAGGACATTTCTGACTACATACATGCTAAAAAATACCCAAAAGTTCTTACTGTATTAATTTAGATATTCTCAAACGTAAAAGTCCCTAAAAGTGTATGATTCAACTTTTTCTCATTGTCTAGTGTTAAAAAAAGTCAACAATAATCACAATAAATCGTAATATCGAATTGCAATACTTAAAATATATAAGTATCGTGATGGTATTGAGTCAGGAGATAGTTGAATTGTCCCAGCCCTACAATATGTACAGCAGAGAAAATATACACAAACCAAAGGTAGTTATTATAGTAGTTGAATAGTCAGGTATTAGTTATAAAGTGGTTATAGACACATGGCCCTTTTGTTTGCATTAGATGACTTCATAATGTTTTATTTATAGGTCTTAATGAATGTAGCTACTAGTTGGCTCTGGTGCTGTTCATTTAGTTTTGTTAGAAAGTATGTTCATTACTTCTGGGCATCATCATCCTCAGTGAAATGGTCCACTATCATTCTGATGTCTGGTCCCGTTTACTTTGTGTCACCAGGAAGGAGTTTTTTGAGGGCTGCAAGGCCATCCAGGCAGACAGCCTGGAAGGCATCTGCTCACGTTTCCCCGTCATGCTGCTGGACGCCCAGGGCGAGGAGAACTTCAAGGACCTGTACCGCTTCACTTTCCAGTTTGGCCTGGACGCCGAGGAGGGCCAACGCTCGCTGCAGCGCGAGATCGCCATCGCCCTGTGGCGCCTGGTGTTCACCCAGGACTCGCCCGCGATCCTGGAGCACTGGCTGGACTTCCTGTCGGAGAACCCCTCAAGTATCCGGGGCATCTCGAGGGACACGTGGAACATGTTCCTCAACTTCACCCAGGCCATCGGGCCTGACCTGAGCAACTACAGCGAGGACGAGGCCTGGCCCAGCCTCTTCGACACCTTCGTGGAGTGGGAGTTGGAGCGCAGGAAAAAAGAGGAGGAACAGGCACTGATGGCGAAGGAGGAAGAGGGGAGGTGTACTGAGACAGAGTGTTCTCCCACCACAGATAGACTTGAAACAGAGGGAAGCCGCGGCTCACAGACGTGGGGGGGCCACTGACCAGAAATCGAGATATAAGGGAGGGACGGATATGATCGACACCTGAACTGTACATCTGTGAATCATTGGATAAATATTAGTATTACCATTACAGCCGTTCATTTCGCTCTCCTTTTCTGTTGGGGTGGGATTCCTGCTTTGCACCCTTATGTTTTTTTTTTTTTTTTTTTTGGTTTTCGAAAGGGCTCTACGAACTGTTATTTTAAGCACTTCTATTTAAGTTATTGTTTTACTTTTTCTCCTCCCATGTGTGTTTTTAGTGCTTGGACATGTGGTCCATTTTAACCTCCACCTACCTACCACAACCCAGCAGAGTTAGATCAGTTGGTTTAAAAAAAAAAAAAAAAAAACAGGCAACAGAAAGCCTTAACCTTTTCCCACAATTATCATTTAAACAGTTAATTTGGTAACACTGCTGATATGTTTTTTTTGTTTTTTTTTGAGGAAATAATAAAATACTAAAGAAGGGAAATTTTGGCAACTACACAAATAATTTCTTACTATCAAAACATGAGATTTACCATGAGGGTCAGTGAAATCATTTTGATCGGGTTAATCTAGTCCGATTGTATGCTTTTTTCTTGCAGTGCTGTGAGAATGAATTGGTTGCAATCGTATTGCCTTCACAGTTGTTGGTTACAGTAATGGATTACAGTTCCGTCACAAGGGCATTTTGTTGTTAAAGATAATACAATTGTAATATCATTTACAATCCAAGTTGGTTTCCATGGTCACAGACCCACCATCTCTTCTGTGTTGAGTGTTTTTGAGTGCTACTAGTGCAGCGACCAGCTTAGCTTGTTTAAGCAGCTGGCTGTGCTCCCTTCTCTACCATGTTGGTGTCCACCTATTTTCAAGAAGCAGTTAAGTGTGTACAACACAATGATGCTGGCTTTTTTTTCTCAGATGCCTCACTGATCTCATTTTAGGAAGTCTGTGACACAACAAAACGGCTAAAGCTAGGTCTTGGTCATTTCTCAATAGATGATGCGTTACATTCAGGACCGTTACAAATGGGCGCCACACTAAGCAGATGTTGTTTACCTTCAGGAGTCTTCACATCCTTGAACTGCTATAAAAAAAAAAAAAAGAAGAAGAATTATAATGTATGCACACTTCACAGTTAATGTCGACTGCTGCTGGTGATGGTTGTAATGGATTGCAAAAAAATCAATGGCATGCTTAGTCGCTGTACTTGCAACGCTTTGCAGAGAGATTGATGTCAACCACATTATTTCCATTTCAAACTTTTTTCCAAACTGTAGATTGATCTTTAAGTATAGCCTAGGGTGTTTTGGGATGTGTTAACTAGACATGCTGGCTAATCAAGAGTCTGTGGTAAGGGTCCAGTGTGGTAAGAGGGTGGCCATAACCTGATCTGTTTGGTTTACATCAATGGTTTTATTTCAGACCCCCTTTGTCCTTTTTTATATAAAATGTATTGATTTATAATAAATAAAAACAGTGTTGAACTTTTGACTGTTGGACTATGGAAATCTGTGATTGTACTTAAAGGATCTGTTTATTTCTTGGTAATGTTATGCTATGCTGATGGTGCATAACAAGTTGCATACCAGTCTTCAGTGCTCCAGGAGTATGGTTTTGTACTAGCGCATCGGGGTTTTGTGGAGGCTTGTCTGGATGCCGGAGCAGCAGGCGCTGGGGGCGGGTCTTACACTGATGCGGCTCACGCCATTGGTGGACAGCTACCCCGGTTACCATGCAACACTACTCACCGGGCACATGAGAAAACACCGAAAACTCGTTAATTTTAAACCTAATGGATAACAAAGTATTGTTAAACGAGGTCAGTAAGTCTTTTTCTAATATTTAGTAGAACCAGGGTAAAAGGTTTACAAGAATATGAGAGCTAAAGAGTTGTTTTTGTGCCATTTAATGTTGACTAGATACATGCTAGCGCTTAGAGGCTAACTAGCTAGTTAGCCTCTCAGTTTGTTATTAGCGTGAATGCTAACTGCCTGCTAACGGTGTCTCTACTGCTAGCTAACGACAGGATGTACGATAAATAAAGAGTTAAGAGTTAGCTAGCCGTGTAGTGTTAACACAGTCAGAAATATGTATCGTGTTAGTTGTTAATGTTGTAGAAATTAATACAGTTCACAAACGTTACCGCACGAATAGGTTAACGTAACGTCAAGCTGTTTGTTATTAGTTAAACCCAGTTATAGATAACGTTTGGCTTGGAAATAAGTGATACACCGTTAAGCGTTAGCTAGTCCTGTAATGTTAACGCGGTCAGGAATGTTTAGCGTGTTAGCTGGTTAATGTCATAGAAATCAATATAGTTAGCAATCGTCACCACACATCTGCACAAATAGGCAGGTTAGCGTCACGTCAAGCTGTCTCAAATCAGTTTTGACTTCAATAATAGGATGGGTAAGGTTTGGCTTGGAAATAGCGGATATGTAACATTAACGTTATTCGGCTGAATCGTCCAGCCGGTGGGGCGACATTTTAAACCAACTGCATTCAAGGTAATTTAGGTTTCATGTCACCCGTAACCTTGGGGTGCTCATTTGTGTCTCCCCTGCAGTGGTAATGAAACACAGCCACACATTTCAATGATATTTTTGGAGAACCATCGGCCCTCTCCATCCACAATATGGGATAGGGTTATGTGAGCATCATCATCAGTAGCCACACAATGGATGACGAGGTAAGAAAAGATGTAATCTGCTCTGTCGGTTACACATCATCTATCATGTCACTCGACATGAGACAATATCAAGAAGCTTAATGCAACAACGCATGTCATGTTTTACAGCAGTTGTTTGTCACTAACAAGACTCTCTATTCTTCCTTCAATTTCCTTTGCTTCTCTTCTGCTCCTGACATTGACAGATGCTGTAGCCTAGTTGACTTGTAGAAATTAAGTAAGGGCTTTGTGATTTCTTTGCTCGTCTTGCATGATGGTTTATATAAATTGAATGGCATGAGCTGTAGGTGACTGTGTTATGCAGACAACTGATGCTCCTTCCAATACACAGGTATCTGTCTAGTTTACCTCTGGCCGTGGGTCAAGACCAACATTTTTAAGACTGCTGTTTTAATGAGGATGATTTAATTTTAATTAAGTCCAGTCATGTGTGAGCAAAATTCTTATTGTGAAGAGTGTAAATTGCTGTTGGACGCTCACTTTTGGACACTCACTCTCTAGTTACAGGATGTTTGTGTTCACATCATGACATGTTTTGTCAACTCTTGTTCCTTTTAAAGGGCCAAGATTTATATTTTATGCAAGGACACTTTATTGTAGGTATTAATAGCTCTTGTTCCAGTCACGCTGTAATCAGTGTTGTACTCACACCTAATGACAACAGTGTTCCTTTTTTTTTAAAGTAGAGCATGAATTTGACATGGCAGTGTTGGAGTTACTCCACAGGGATCTTGGCCCATGCTGACTCAGTGGTTTCAGTGTGTGCATATTTTTCAGCAGTGCCTTTTGCACAGATGGATGCACATGGACTCCCAACAATGTTAAGGTTTGCAATAGTGATAAAGTGAAGATCAGTTCTTATTACTGCAAGAAAACATGCCCAGTTTTTTACAACACATTTTTAACCTCAGGGCTGACACTGGCTGGATCTCTTTTGATCCATCCTTGTATCCTACCATTATGGTTGAACAGGCATATTTTGCACTACTACATTGCAAGTCATATAAATGTGTTTTGTCTATCTGCCATGTACTGTTATCATCTTGACACAATGCATGTGTTGCATTTCTGCTTTTTTTTACTGAAGAAGACTGCAGGAGCAAGTTGTGTGCTTAAATTTTGTGATGCACAAAATGAAATAGACTTTGATTGTAGTCTGTGATTGTGAGTACTTGTGTAACAATTAGGTGTATTGTGCGTCTGTTTTCCTCATATAGCTGATAAAGGCTTTTCTGATGCTGTATCGTGTGTGTGTGTATATGTACTCATGCTGGTGTTCTTTAAGGAGAGCAAGACGTGCCAAGGAGAGAAGCAAGTCTCTGCTGTTGACGACACTCTGGATGAATATTTAATTGCCCTCCAGCACAAAAACAGGTGAAGTGTGAGCACAGGCTGCTGGGGAGAGACCGATTAGGTTTCACATACACAACTCCTCCATGACTCTCAGTGCTGCCTAGTAGGAGCACTGATTAGTTTCTTGCTTCGAGATAAACTAAATTAGTGTATGAAATGTGGAGGTCAGAAGAATAGCTTGTAAATGTGTGAAGTTCTCATGTGATACACTGTTTTTACACCAGGTACACCAGATTTTTACTCTATATTGCAGAGGTAGTGACCAGATTTCTTTGTTCTGCAGGATCCTAAAGCGCCTTAAAGTCAAAAACCCCAGGGAGATTGAGTTGGAGCAGCTTGAGCAAGGTTTCTCCATTTATCTTAACGGAGCCAATGCTGAAGCCAATCGGAGGCAGCACAAGAGTTCCAACCACAAGTCTGTTACCTCCACACCTGCTTGGAGGCCTGCACGCACAGCAGGTACTGTATCCTGCTGCTGGACCAAAATATACCTACAGACACTCTAAAGTAACAAAGTCTTATATAAGAACTCATTATTTTTTTACCTCTCTATCATGCAGGGGCAAATATTCTCAAGTCATTTTTACACTGAAATGGAAGGCGCCACCTCATACTCGTATTGCTCATATTTTTGTTGCTTCTGTCATCTCCAGACCATATGGAGCCCGAGCTAATAGCCACCACTCCTCAGCTTGTAGTTTGCATGGTATGATCCCATGCCCAGTCCCAGTGAATAAATGATAGTGACAGTTGTAGCTGGCAGCCAGTTTTTCGTTCTTCCTCTAATGTGCTGTGTGTACCATCTGCGTATGTGACTGCATGTTCCTTCTCATCTGAGGCAATAGTCGGCTGCAAGCTGCTCATGTTCCTTTCTGTGCTGTTACTCATCGGCAGATGTCTGTCGAAGTGCCCACCAGTTAACTGAAGACAGCGGTAATCTGGAGCAGACCCACAGGAAGAGGAGCCACACCGCCCCAGGACAGGTCCAGAGGAAACAATGGGTCAAGGTAGAGGCTTTTAATTACATTTGATCCTTGATTTTAGTACATCAAAATATTCTTCTAGGAAAGTACTCTAATTAAATATTTCGTCTTTTGTCTTGTAGCAGGATTCTGTCAGAATTCGAACAGAAGAAGGACGATTTTTGACGGTCTGGCCAGAAAAGCACTACTCCGAGGATTTTGAGCCCTATGAAAGCGTAGACATGGAGGTAGAGTGAAGACATAACAATGCCTGCTAAGCGTGTGTGTGTGTGTGTGTGTGTGTGTGTGTGTGTGTGTGTGTGTGTGTGTGTGTGTGTGTGTGTGTGAGTGTGTGTGGGAGGGGCTATGTGTCAGATGCAGCTGTCTGTACTACTTAGCATCTCTCCATCTCTGCCATTTCCCCTTTATCCAATCACCTTGTTTCACACAGAGCTCCAGCCCACGCTCGCCTCGCTCCCCAAGGGACGCCTGCAAGGTGTCGCGCTCCTTCAGCTCTAGGCACGAGAGCCAAGGAGGCCAAGCAAATCAGGAACACAACGAGAAGGTGCTTCTCAACCTTGAGGAAGTGAAGGTGAGCAGAAGAAGAAATATGTATACTTGTTTTGTTTCATCTTGTCAAGGTGGTATGAGATGTAGTGAATCATTTAAATAGTTTCATGCTCCTGGGTGTTAATTTATGATCTTTTTTTTTCAGTCACAAATCAAAGGAACACTTAAACTGTCAGCATACTTGTGTGTGCGTTCTTACACTGATGACTGTGTGCACGGATGCATGCATAAACGCTGACCTTTTGTAAACTAGGTTCTGCGCCGGAGCCTGGAGGTTAGCATGCGGCGGAGCAGCCGCGGCTCGGCGGGGGAGGAGTCGGACGAGGAGTGGGTGGAGGAGCAGATTGAGAGGGAGGAGAGCACCGAGAGTCTGGACGAACTGGGGCTGCCCCTCTCAACCTCCAAGTCCTCCTCCAGCTCTCGGCCCAGCGGCGCCCATAGCAATTTTGACTCGGCAAACCTCATTGTCCTGGACTTTGGACCCTCAACTAAAGGTAGGCTCCAGCATCCATTTTCATATGTGAATTTGCTATTGATTTTTGAAAAACGTACAATATATTCCAATATGAAAATATTACCTCCATTATTTCAGGTCGTAAGATTGAGCGCTCTCTGTCTGCGAAAAGGAAAGAAAACACTGACGCCTTTATACCCACCAAGCCTATGTTGGTGAAGAGCAAAACATTAGATAGACCACCTTCCAAAGAGAGCTGGGATGGTCAGAGTAAGAGTTTTAACATTTTTTTTTTCAATCCATTCGTGATTAAAAAGCTCTTAAGTGTAAAGTAGAGTATGGCAGAGTTTCCATTTTGGAACAAAACTCTGTATATGGGCCCTTTAAAAATGTTTCTGTAGATACATCAGTTAGATAGTGCATGATCGTTTTTTAAAAGATGTGTGCATCTTGGTTTAGGGCCAAGAAGTCGGATGGAGAGGCCCCTGTCAGCAGCCAGGAAGGTTTCTGTTGAGGAGCGAGACCCGGAGGAGTTGGCAAGCAGGGTGCGCCAGGCCATCCAGAGAGAAAACGACCCAGCGCAGAGTCCTGAGCTCTTTAGCCGCAACATGGTCTGCCTGCCTCACACTGTCCCATATTTTAATACAGTAATAGTGTTATAGGTTTTGCTTGCATGTAAACTCTGCCCCTAAAGCTTATGTATCTCTGACTCTTCTATTCTGCTTCCTCTCTATCCAGGGCAGGGGACACCAGATGATGAATGGCTTAGCGCATCACAACAGCCACGACAAGGATGAAAACAGTGTCACTGTGGCCATGCAGAGAATCACGCTTATGGGCCCCGGGTATGCTAACAGCATATGGTACCTGGATATACAGATACTGTATATAAATTCTGACTTCTGAGGGATATAAGGAAACCCAGTGCTTATGGTACATCCTTTAGTGTCAGAACAAAGATAATGGTGTTTTAGAAAAACAAGGGCTTTCAAAGTCAATGTGGTAATTAATACATGTTAATGCAAATTTGGTGTAACTCCACCACTTTCTTTAATGCATTAATGCAACTTGTGACTGTTCAG
The DNA here is from genome assembly GCA_947000775.1 of Pterois miles. Taxonomy (NCBI): domain Eukaryota; kingdom Metazoa; phylum Chordata; class Actinopteri; order Perciformes; family Scorpaenidae; genus Pterois; species Pterois miles. The sequence continues at coordinate 3,573,308 of CAMQGK010000299.1, forward strand.
TTGTAGTAGGCTCAGTTTTATTGCTAGAGTGAAAATACTGGTATCATATGAAACTAGAAAATCAGAGGAATCCATGTCTTACTAGCTTATTGCAAAGGAGGCTAAATAACACTGCAAACTTGTGCTGAATTTTGGCAGAAAAACTGTCATGGCCATATTCCGAGGGGTCCTTTGACCTCTGACCTCAAGATATGTGAATGAAAATGGGTTCTATGGGTACCCACGATTCTCCCCTTTACAGACATGCCCACTTTATGATGATCACATGCAGTTTGGGGCAAGTCATAGTCAAGTCAGCACACTGACACACTGACAGCTGTTGTTGCCTGTTGGGCTTGAAGTTTGCCATGTTATGATTTGAGCATATTTTTATGCTAAATGCAGTACCCGTGAGGGTGGACAATATTTGTCATAGTTTTATGCTGTCAAATGACTTCCAATAATAAATACAGTATATGCATGCATTTGTATAACTCAAGCACATTTGCCCACTCCCATGTTAATAACAGTATGAAATACTTGACGGATCTCCCTTTAAGGTGCATTGAATGAACAGATAAATAATATTTAATAATATAAATATTTTAATCAATTTACAGCCCTTATAAAAACTAATGCAAACAGAATTGTTTGGTGTGTACACCCTCCGACCTTGAAGAATTGCTCAGCCATCCCTCACCATTAACATGAAGGGCAGGCACCATAGACAAAGCTGAGGATGTCATCATTCTGTTCAGGCAACAACAGAAACTGCTGAAAGCGTTGGAGAAACTCGAAGCAGGACCCAACTACAACATCCCCCAGAGTGTCAAAACAGACTACAGCAAGCAGCCGGTGAGTCAGTAACGCTGTCTCACAGTTCAGAATGAATAATCCCAATACCGCCGGGTGTGATTAGAGACATAAGTGCACAGAGGCACTTGTGAATGTTTCTGTGTTTTCATTGCAGAGAAGGCTGTCCTCGGCAGAGGTCACCCCCGTGTTGTATGTTACCATGGAGATCCTGTCAAACTGGGGGAACGCTTTACAGGTTGGGCTGACTGAGTTGCAGTTCTTCTGCCTCAGAAACAAGAAGCTGTTTGTGTCTCCTCACAACTTAGACATCAGGAATGTTGACCACCCCGGGAATCTGGGAGCACTTGTCGACGGAAAGGTGGAGGTGAGCCTCTGCTCATTTTCCCATCAACATCACCCTTTCAAATGACAGTAGACAAGTGCACAACAACAACAACAACAACGCTCTGAACACCTGATTGGGATACAGTCATCAGTTTACACCTGTCTTTAAAAGGCCTGTTACATGACATTTATGAATGAATCTAACTATTTACATGGACAAAGTATTTGCTGATATTTTTGTCTGTTCTGTTCTTGCGTTGACAGACCACCAAAGAGCGTCACATGTGGATGTGTCCGTTCCACGCCCCCATCCAGCTCTACTTCATTATCAGGAACACGGAGCGCTCCCCACACTTCGGAATATCTCGCATCAAAATCTGGAACTACAACAGAGGCCTCAATGTATGTGTTTTGTGTTTTTGTTTGGGTGTAATTCCAGTTTGTAAGGATTGTGAGATAACATTTGTTCAACACAAGTGCAATCTGCTCCAGACACATTTTTTAAATTTATCCTTCTCTTGAGTTCAGAGATTATTCACTTTGCGGTCTGTAGATCTAAAGCGCATAAATCCAACACACTTGTGTGTTGTCACTATAATACGGGCGACTGTATTGGCGTGGTTCCATCTGGGGAGTGGTTCTCTTTTAGCACTGGCTGGCTGAGCTGCCAGTCAGACTGTCCAAATGTGGAACAGTGAGAGATTAGCCCCAGAGGATTAGTGTTAGGGGAAACGTGGGCTTCTGCCTCTCAACCTCACTGCTGCTCATAGAGGGGTATAAACACCCCATCATATGTATTTCCATGTTACTGCAGCTGTCTAGAGTTACCTGATGTCTTGAAGCAGGAAGGTAAGGAGCTGTTGGTGGTTAACCTGGGTTTATAATAGTTTACTGTCTAGAGGATTGAGCAGATTTGAGTTGGGCTGTAGCCATTTCTTCATGGCAGCCATGACGTTGTATCTGTGAGAGTGCTAATTACTGTTAGCTTGGAGAGCTCTTACTCTGCATGCAAGAAATAAGTATCAGGAATCAGTTGTGAATGTATGTAATTTCCCAAGTGCTGTTCTTTTGGGGATTTCATGCTTTTGTGATGCTTTGCATTAATTACAGTCATTAAGTAGTCAAAATATTACATAATGTGAAATGCTAAATATTTTCCTGTGATACAAATTAACCCCAAATCCTTTCCTTTTAATTAATTTGCGTGTACTATCTTTACTTAGATTTGTAAGATAAATTTTGTCTAGATGTCAGATGTCAAATTCTTCAGTACTTAACATATGTTAACATATGTAACTTAGCATGATATGCTTGCTGTTAAAGTGGTTAAATCGTGAAGAACACCGCTGCTAAGCAATGGTAATATCAATGTTACCGTCTGTGTCTAGAAGCCACAGAGGCTAACAACTTAGCAAACTAGCAAGTGGGTAACATAATGCAGGAAATGCAAAGAAGGCATTATGAACGTCAACAAACACGTCACAAGTCATAAGCTCAGAGCTTTCAGAAACTTTCCATGAGGTTGTGAATACCATAAGAGGGGCTTTCAGAAGGGCTGTTTTTGTGAACCCGATAAACACTACCCCATTTGAAGGCACCATATATCTACATACGGAGCAGGTCCTCATCGCACAGCTGGCCACCATGTTTCTACAGTAGCCTAGAACAAACAAACCAAACACTGGCTTTAGAACAAGCTTTTCAAGTTTTTGCTTCGGCCGCTATAGTCCTCCTACTTGCTTGGCCCACAGGAGAAGTTTCAGTTGGTTGCAGTCTGCAACTTCACTGCTCGATGTTGCCAAATCATGGGCACTACACCTTTAAATAATTGGGCCTTTTGTAGTACAGCTGGGTGCCAAAAGTCAAATGATGTGTTGAACCTGTATATTCAGGTAAATTGAAGTTCTTTTTCTTTTTTTAGGATCTTGACATTGGTGCACGGCATATAAAGCTGTACCTTAACAGCACATTGGTGTTTGAAGGTGAGCTGGAGAAGGGCTGCTGCACCACACTTGACCTCCAGCATTTCCAGGTTTCAGACTCCTTGTTTTCCAGCCCTGTGTCTTCAGGACACAGTCTACGGGGGGACAGCCCCCAGCGCCATGAGGTCAGGACGGGTGGGGAGGCCAGCAGCACCCAGCTCCACCACAGTTGGAATCTGCAGCCGTCAGATGCAGGCCAGACTATGATAGACATGCAGGAGAAACCACATACACTGCTACCACCCATCACTCCTTCATCAGTGGGGGTTTCATCCTCCGCTCATCGCTCCTCCACACAAAGAAACTCTTTTGACCTGTCTGCCTCGGAGGAGCCCCTCTCTCTCAGGCAGGAGGTGCAGCAGCTTGCATCCATGGAGCAGACGGTCACGACCCAGCCATCCTCCTCGCGGGTGGCCCCCCAATGGCTGCAGCCCTTGAACAGAGCAGCTCCAGAGGGCTGCGAGGCCAGCAGGGAGAGGCCCCGATGGCTGGTGCCTCAGCACTCTGCAGAGCCCAAAGCTCCGTCAGCCTCATCCTCTTCAATGCTCCCGGAGCTGCCGTGTAACCCGGGTCGAGTGTGCAGGGGGGTGGAGAGGACAGTGAACGGGGGTCAGTGGAAAGCTGACTCTTTGGACCTGAGCTGCGACCTGCTGGAGGAGCTCGTGGAGCAAAAGTCCGACAGGCCTATCAGCGGACGCAGGAGCTCATTTCGAAACGCTGCAGCCAGGCAGACAGAGGAGCAGCACCTCAGAGTTACTGCACTGTCAAACACAGGTAGTAATGTTTTAAGTTATCATTCTTAAACACAAAGATGTGATTATTTCACCCATGTATTTTATTTTGTGCTGTGTTTGACCTATCATTAACTATTATCTGGCTATTCACAAGCTGCCACGCCTCTGCATTCAATGTAATAATCTCTTGAAATGATAATACATGCAATATGAAACTATTAATAACTCCCAAACAAGGAATCAGAAGACTAATCAAACATTGTTGGGATTCTTCCCCAAAATAAACATCAACTAAAGGCTTTGCATTTTTTATTCATTGTGTTTTTTAGGGGCACTATCTTGCTAATTTGGCCTTATACATGTCATTGCTGGCTCTCTAATCGTCATTTGTAGATGTTAATTTGTTTGTTTTGAGACGGTCATCACATATAGATTATGGGGTGAGTTATTGAGTCATTGGACTGACTGAAAAATGAAAAGGCTACTAATATAGATTAGTTACTGAGCAGCATACATATCGTTCTGGCCTTTGTTCTGTGTAATGATTGTCATTCTGCCTGCTGCTGAGTTACTTTTGTCATCTTAATTCTGTAACTGATCAAAAATGTCCTCATTGAAATTTGAAGAAAACTCTGCAAATGTGTCTGAATTTAAATAAGATTGTGGAAAGGAGCAGATTGTCGCATTACAAAGCTGACTGCCTCTTCCATTATAATCCCACAGTCTCCCAGACTACAGACAAACAAGCTACTTGATATAAGGTCCGTTTGTAGGCTGATATGAGTACTCACATTTTTCAGATATGTCTTTGTCTTGCCAGTGAACACATTATAAAACAAAGGAACTGTTAAATATACAGTCTTATTTGAAATGGACTCATTTATTTAATTAATAACTAGACAGAGTTAAGATGTTTAGTGCATGGTATGTTTGAAGCTAAATCTAAAGGTGGTTAGAAAAGCATCATCTTATATCCTGTGGCTTGTTAGTAATCTTTGTGTATTCTCCAGAGGAGCCAATGTCGTTGGTGAACGCTAACAGGAGGCAGTGCACCTCTCTGGCCCAGCTGCACAGCCAGCAGGATAACACCCTCATGGAGTCCTGGGACTCTCTCACTAAGTTCAACCAATGCCAGCGTGGAAGAATCTCCAACATGGGCTTCGAAGGTGACATCTTTGATGAGTTCCTCCAGCGCCAGGCCCGTGGTCCACCCACAGGCCCGGTCAATCCCTCCACAGCACCCAGGAGCCCCCATTTCTCCTTCGCGGCTCAGGGGCCACAGGATGATGGCCATAATGACGATCCATCCATGGAGCGGGAGGACGAGTTTGAGATCCCTGTGCTACCGCAAGGCCAACGGCTAGTCATCGACATCCTGTCCACCTGGGGCGATCGCCACTACGTAGGCCTCAACGGCCTCGAGGTGTTCAGCTCCAGTGGAGAGCCCCTACGACCTGCTCAAATCCGCGCTGACCCTCCAGACATCAACATTCTCCCTATGTATGGCAAGGATCCACGTGTGGTCACTAACTTGATCGATGGAGTTAATCGTACCCAGGATGACATGCACCTTTGGCTCGCACCGTTCACGCCTGGTTGTAGCCACACCATCTTCCTGGACTTTGGAGCTCCGTATCAGGTGGCCATGATCCGCGTGTGGAATTACAACAAGTCACGCATTCACTCCTTTAGAGGGGTGAAGGAGGTGCAGATGCTGCTGGATGGAAGGTGCATCTTCAGGGGTGAGATCGCCAAGGCCTCTGGGACCCTGTCTGGAGGTACCTAAACACAACAGCCTCACAACGTTGTCATGCACCTATATGTGTTACTTCAATTTCCTTTTTTCTCACTCTGCTGTCACCTCAGAATTGGACCAATTTGGTGACACTATACTGTTCACCACTGATGATGAGATCCTGGAGGCTATGTCCCATTACGATGAAACCTTCCTCAGCGAAGGTGAGGGTCCCGAGAACCTTGTGGCTGAGGAGGAGCTGCAGAGACCACGCACCGCTGACGGAGAGGGAGAGGAAAGACCCTTCACACAGGCCGGCTTCAGAGAGGAAGACCTCAAAGTAAGTACAGGCCTCATCAGCAGTGGGTTTCATAGAAGTGTTTTTTATCAACTTTATTTGTGTTAAACATCAGAGTGAAATGCTTGTAAATGTAGGCACCTTATTCCCAGCTGTGACAGTGCTAACTGAACAAAGACCCAAAAAATTCAAACCATCTGTTCAACAACAGCATTCTACATTGCTGAGGAAGGGCATTTTAACAGGCATGAAGAGTAACTCCGCCATCATATCATCAACAGGACAGTGTAAAAGCCATTGCACACTGAGGGCATGACAAACAAATGATGCAAAATTCAAAATACTTGAGTATTATATGTCTAGGGCTTTTATTGTGAAATATAAGAGCAGAAGGGTGGAAGTGGTATGTGCCGCCTTTGTCAAGGTTGAAAGGAGTAATAAAGTTTACCTTCTTGGTTCGGCCTATGAGTTGCAGTATTACAATTCTCAGAAATTTAGGCACAACTCAGCTTGTTCCGTACAGCCTGACTGGTTGATGCCTTTATTCGTGGTGCGAAAGCTCAGAAAAATCAGTTTGGCTCCAAAAAAAATTCCATCTAATTTTCGCTGAAAATTCTGTGTGAAAGTATTAACAAAAACAACAGTTCTAGAAAATATATTGATTAATCACACTAGAAAATAAAATGCTTACAGTGCACCATCACATAAATATGGTTTTAAATTGTCCACGTCGTCTTAGTTGAAACTCCGCCTCAACCCCACTGTGAGCCAGTCTGAGGAGAACATGGAGCATATTCCTGGGATGTACACCGGAAAGTGTGAGTAGATAACCAGCATCCTGTTCAGTTCTCTGTTTGTTGTTTGGACGCCTGCAACAACGGTTTCTCTCCTGCACCCCCAGGCCTTAGACTAGAGCTGGCGTTGACTTGGGGGGACTCCCACTACATGGGCCTGACAGGATTGGAGGTGGTGGGGAAGGATGGAGAGAGTTTACCTTTAGAGCTCAGCATGATGGCTACCTCACCTGGAGACCTCAATGACCTGCCTGAGTATGAAGATGACCAGCGCACACTGGATAAGTACGACTGTCACCATATACGAGAATGTTGAATACACTGACATCTGACACTTTTTTCATGTACACAACAATAGATGTAGAACAATATAGTGTTGTCACAATACTGATACAATACCCTGCCTAAATATCTCGATGCCGATACTGAAACCATACCATAGCAAAAATCTTTTTATTACAGTAATTAAACAAAATACTATACTATTACTACTACTATACTATATTAATAGTATGCAGTAATTTGATGTTCCGTATACTTGATCTTATGTGATTTTTTTGATAGTTATATTTATATTTGCATTTATATTTGATAATGTACATATACAGTATTTATACCTCTGTTCTTATTTTCTTATTCCTAGAGAAGAGAGAGAGAGAGAGAGGTTATAAGAAAAATAGGAATAAGAATTGTAATACTGAACTTACGTAATACTGTAACTCTAATTTCGCCCCAGGGATCAATGAAGTATTTCTGACTCTCATATCACTTATTAGATAGTGTTTAATATGGCTTTTTTGTAAAACAGCGCCCCTGCTGGTGCATTAATAATAGTCATAACACTTGAGGCGTAGGGTGGTACTGCAGTACGGAACATGGCAAGGCTTCCAAAACAAAAACCCACAAAATGATAATAAATCCAGGTGAAGTTTTGTGAGGAGTTTACAAGACAAAAGCTGCTAAAATCAGAAAGACTCCACAGCAACTGTAGAAAGCTCTGTGTTGTGTTAAAGTGGTCTGAATACAGAGAAGAGTCACACCCACCGAACTGCTTTTCCTTTCCGTCCAGTCACGAGACGCACAGTAAAGTAATACTTGAACACCTGCTCTTTGGTGGATTATGTGTTTGCTGGATTGCAGAAGATGCTTGGACAGATTCAGAAAAGATGGTGAATCGGATTTGCATTTGATGCATTTGGTGCATTTGATCGGTAATTAAAGCCACGTTGTTATTTGCATTAACTACATGTTCATGCAGGATCACAATCCAAATACCGTCCTCTAAAGCAGAGCTCTGCACACACAGAGCACATCAACACAACTCAGATCTTATTTAAACACTGTCATTCTTAAAGTATCGGTACTATTAAAACTATTGTATCGTTTTTAATGGCAGGGTATTGTGATACCTTTCTAGTATTGCTATACTGTGCAACAGTAGAATAACTTTCATTTTTGGTTGGTATGGTCAGTTTGCTCACTCTACTTTCTGCATATTTCTACATCATATTTCACGTTCCTACACCTTTACCTCCCTTACCTTGCTGTCAGAAAAATCTAGACTCCAGACTAGATGTACATTTTCATTACCATGTCTGGTGCAGTCTTCAGTGTCTGTTTTCATTACCCAGGCTTATAGATGGCCACAACATTACTACTGATGACCAGCACATGTGGCTGATCCCTTTCTCCTATGGAGAGCCGCACACCTTGAACATGACGTTTAACAAGGCCCAGACTGTCACTGGACTCCGTATCTGGAACTACAACAAGTCCTCTGAGGACTCTTACAGAGGGGTGAGACACTTTTCTGTCAGGCTGTCAAACAGTGGCTGTATTCGAAACCATATACTATACAAGTAGTATGTACTGCTTTGGCCAAAATGTATTATGTAGTATACAGTATGCAAACAAAAGTAAAACCTACAGCACACCAATAATACTCGGATGTCGTACTGATTTGGACCAGTCTACCTCGCCTACTGTAGCCCACAATGCAAAGCACTGGAACGGTACAGGCTATGGTCACAACGACAGCAGTCAAAAACAGATTGTTTTTTACGTTTTTCGTAGATATTTTATGACTACACTATCTTCTGAAAATTTCTGAGGTGAGTAATCAACTGTTTAGATTTTTAGTATTAACAGTTATATATTAGATGGCAAATCGAACATTTGCTTTAAAGTTTTTGAATATTAGAAGCTCCAAAAACTCCCTCGCCAGCTGGGCAGTCACACTCACAGACCCCGATATGAGCTGGATTTCTCTCCTCTTCTTAAGATACTGTTCCCATAGACAAGAGGCTTTTATTTCCCTGTTGATGGATAGTGTGTTTAAATATCATAACATAAAAGTCCATTATGAAATTAAGGGAAACCTTTGTTCATCTGCCTTTTTATAGTTAAAAAGTTCCACAATGGCCCCTTGATAGTTGGCCAGTGAGGCTGTCAGCAGCAGGCAGTGGGGAGGGAAGAGGGAAGAGAATAAATTCGTATAAACAAAATCATAAACAAAAAAAAAATCGAAGTTGTGTTTTTTGATAATATTGCAGTAATGAGTTTGTATTTTTGTCAAGTGCTTTAAGAGCTGGTTTGAAGGCCTGGCGTAGCATACTGCAAAATAAATTCCTAGACTGTTTCATACTGCATACTACTGAGGAACACAGTATGCAGTATGTACTGTATACTCTGTATACTGCATTCATCAGTAGTATGTAGAAGGTGGTTTTTGCTTTGAAGGAGTAGTTGTTACAAAATGCCAAAGCAAGTTCTCTTTAAATAATAAACTATACATAGCAAATAATATAATACTGTGTACACAATAAACTGAAATAGCTAAATATGATAAGAAACATTCTTTGCAGACAAAAAAAAATAACAAACAAAAAATGTCCACATCTTGGGTTCAGGTGAAGGTGATCCACGTGTTCATGGATGATGTCGCCATCTCCCCTATGGAAGGATTCCTGGTCAGGAAAGGACCAGGCAACTGTCACTTTGACTTTGCTCAGGAGATCCTCTTCGTTGACTTCCTCCAGACGCCCACCGACAACAAGAGCGCGGAGGACTACCACAAGTAGGAGCCATGAATTTTATTTACATGTACTGCTGTTTCATGAGAATCCTTGAAAACTGCATTAACTCATTTCTAATGTTGTCATCTCTAATTCAGAGGAAGCTCTAAGAAACCAGAACAGGCCAGCATGGACTATGAAGCTCCCATCATGCCTTGTGGATGTATCCTGATATGCTTTGGACACTTTTGTTTATTGCCGCTGTGCAGTCATTGATCAATCTGTATCAGGCCAACAACACATTTTTCATTATCATTTAATCCGCCGATTACTGTTTGGTCTGTAAATGTCGGTTATAATCAGTAACAGATGTGGTTGATACTTTGATGCTCTGTATGCAGCCATGTTTTGTGATTCATGCAGTACATTCCTTGACCTTCACCTATCAGTCATCTTTCAGCTGCAGCTGTTAACAACCTGGGGAGACCCATACTACATCGGCCTCAACGGCCTTGAATTTTATGACCAGAACCACGAGAAGATCAGTCTCAATGACAACAGTATCCTTTCTTATGAGTTGACATCCGCCTTCATACATCTTCACAAACCTGAGCTCTCTTCATCATCTAGGATACACAGTATCTGCAGTATATAATCATTCACCTTGGTGCGGGGTATGAATATTAAAGCTAGGACTGTCAATCCATTAAAATATTTAATCGCAATTAATAGCATGATTGTCCAGGATTTATCGTGATTAATCACAAAGTAATCACAATTTTTTTTATCTGTTCAAAATTTACCTTAAAGGAAGATTTGTCAAGTATTTAATAGTCCTACCAACATGGGAGTGCGTAAATATGCTGCTTTATGCAAATGCATGTATATAAATATATCTATTATTGTAAATTGTTTAACGGCACAAAACAATGACAATATTGTCCAGAAACACTCACATGTTCTGCATTTAGCATAAAACATATGCTCAAATCATAACACGGCAAACTGCAGCCCAACAGGCAACAGCAGTGTGTCAGTGTGCTGACTTCTATGACTTGCCCCAAACTGCATGTGATTATCATAAAGCATGGGCATGTCTGTAAAGGGGAGACTCGTGGGTACCCAGAGAACCCATTTTCATTAGCAAAGATAATTACAACACAGTCTGCATCATATATCTATGAGAGAAATATATTGACGATCATGGACGGAAGAGGAGACCTACATTAGAGGGAGGACACACATTAAAGATTTGACAGTTTTAGAAGGTCACAGCTACACAATGAGTATTTTTTTTATTATTTTCAGAGAGGATGAACACAGTGAATGTCTGATTTAGGCAGTAATTTATAAATAGCTACTGAAGGAGCATTAATGGGTATAATTGTGTCTATTCCTCAACATTATGCCCAGACATTGCTGCTTTTCCAGACAGCGTGAACGTACTGGATAATGTGAGCGGTGATGTGAGGACTCCAGATAAATTAATAGACGGAGTCAACAGCACCCATGACGGAAGATACATGTGGTTAGCCCCGGTGCTCCCTGGACTGGTGAGGATTTGAGAGAGCTGAGTGTGTTCAGTGAATTAGCACAGTCAAAATGAGACTTGTCCAATATATCTGATTGTTTCCATATAGGTGAACCGCGTGTACGTCATCTTCGATCAGCCTGTGACGGTGTCTATGATCAAACTCTGGAACTACTCAAAGACACCACATAGGGGAGTAAAGGAGTTTGGGGTAAGGCTCTCAGAATCACTTCTTGTTTTTTTGCCATTTGGACCTCAAGCAGCAATCTGTATTGTTTCGTCTGAAATTCCTCATTAACATGCTATTTAGTACACTGAAACAGTATGTGAGCTATTGTAGCATGTCTGAAACCTTAGTACAAAACCAAGAGTACGCAAATTGCATACTATTTCTGATGAAATATTACAGTATGCAATGCTGGACACTGTGGCGGTATAAATATCCCACAATGCAATACGATAGGCACAACAACATTCAACAGACGTTGATGGTAACATCAGTAATGCTTCAGTTTAACGGTAAGCATAAGCTAGGCGTAACATACAGTATATTTTAAATTAATTCAGACTTTGATTCTCACAAACTGTCGTTTTGGTGACATGAGGTTGACACGGGTAGCCATGGTTACACGTCTCCAGCCGGCTAGGAGGCTCTCAGGAAGTAATGACGTAAATTACAGTTCAGTGTGTCTGAAAAGATTCATACTACTGTTTATTCACACAGAAGTATGTTGATAGTACACCTAGTGAGTATGTAGTACATAGTGTGCGATTTTGGACAAAGCCTTTGTCTTTCTGTGTGTACAGCTGCTGGTAGATGACCTCCTGGTGTATAATGGCATCTTGAACTGTGTAAGCCACGTGTCAAGAGGCATTCTGCCCACCTGTGATCCAGTGGTGCCCTACCACACCATCCTGTTCACAGACGATGCCTACATTGCACACCGTGAGAGAAACACCATCATCAGGTACCCTGGATTTTTAGGATGTATTGAAGATATATGATTAACTACGTGGTTTCATGGCTAATTGGGTGTACGGTGCCTTTTACAGAAAAATACAAAATCTCTGGTCATCTCGGCACCTTACCATAACATGGACAACATGTTGCTTTTCAGTATTGTAAATTTTATACCCTCCAGCAGATTGCACATTTTATGTAAAGCGCCAAATGGTCATAAACAGATGAGTTATTACTGTGAATTAATTCAAGGCAGTTTGATATACAATTCAAACTCTTACCCAATGGATTGACAAAGGTTAGATTGAACCAAGATGTGCTCTTCTCCACTTCAGCCCCCATGGCAGCAGACACCACCCACAGTGAGTAACAGAGCCTGTGAAAGCCCTGTGTCAGCACCTCCCTGTGGTCAATCCCTGTAATGAAGATTCCTCCAGTGCCCTCAATTGTCCCCGAGCCATCCCACACCCTCCTCCTTACCACGCGCTTGACTTGTGATGCCCCCAGTCCCCCTCCTCTCTCTCTTGTTACGTCTCTAGCTCCATCTTTGGTCTCAAGGCCTGGAACTGCTGGCTTCAAGCTTTGTTATCAGTCAGCCCTCCATTCTGTGTTGTTCCAGTTTTCTAACATGCACAACAAAATTTGCTTACACGTGTCTTCATTTTCTCACTGTGTTGCAGTAATTACGTGGAGGACCAGGATGTGAAGATGACCAATGAGAATCAGATAGTCCATCACAACAAGAAGAAGAAGAAGACGGCAGATCCAGGTGAGTCAGGGAAACAACTGAGGCCTGTACTAAGAAGCAGGATTTGGGGTTAGCGAGGTAACGTCAAGGTTTTCAGTCCTATGTCGGTGGTTCACTTCTTACTGGGGTAGATTACCATGGCAACTGATGGTGAACACCTAACCCGCTCTGGAGCAGGTTGTGTTCCAGATAAGGAAATAATAAAAGCACCACCTACTGACCAATTACAGGCCAGTGCGTAGATTGTATGATAATATTACACAAATACGGAGAAGTTTAAGTCCCCACTAGTCTGACCAGTGGGGGCTAGTCAGACTGTTGCGTTACAAGCTGATGAAGCCACTTGGATAAGGGGCGAAACGTCTTCAGAGACAAATCTAAGTCCAGTTGCCTTCGATTCAATTGTTGCCAGAATGAATATGACCTGGATGAATGATAACATTCACAGACTGGTACCCTGATATGTTGAACTCGCTTCGTATTACAGGCCACTAGACTTGGAAGTGCTTTTTTTAATCACTCACCTGTCTGAAAATGTCAGTCATCCATCAGTAAAATAACAGTCAAACTTGAATGAACTAATTCTTATCTGAAGTCGTATTTGCTCTGCCTCCACGCAGCTCTTCGGCCTAATACCTGCATGACTGATGGTGGGAAACATGGAAAGAGGAGGTACTGACCGACAGACGTGGATTCATTGCTCACACAAAGAGAGCGGAACGGAAAGAGAGGAACTCTGGCTGACTTTTTAAAGCCCACTTTTTGGTGGGTGACTTTTGAAAAAACTCCCTTTTTTTAAACTCAAAAGCAGCCGTGGTTCGTAACACTGAAGAGAACACAGCTTGCACAGATAACAGTGGGTTTGCACACACACACACACACACACACTGGATTCCACTTTATGGTTGGATCACTCCCTTCTCCCCACCCAGACACAAGTTATCCTGTACATGTACTGTGCGGTTGCCCCGGGTGTCCCTCCCACAGTGCCAGGATAAACTTGTGGGGCTGCATTTTTATCAGCCCTATTATTGTGCCTCGTACTAAACACTATATCTGTGGCTGCTACTTGTGACTTTTGTGCTGCATATTTAAATGCTGCTTGTGGCATGTAAATACTTACAAAAAATGCTCCAAGGCCACATGAATACACTCTCACATCAGGATGTGACCAACGCTACAGTTATTGATGAACTGTATCCACTGATGAGCGTCGACCATCAGCTCTTTGCCTAATGGATACGCGATCTGACTTAACACTCCCACCAGTACACCAACCAATCGTAACGCTATGCAGACACTGATTTATATCTACTAATGATTTATATCAAATATATTTCAACGCCTAATGGTTTTACTTGGGGAAGTGCTTCCAGAGAGCTTTTCACCTTTTTTGAAAGATTTATATTGAAGGCTAAAGTGGTTACACTTAAAAAAAAAAAAAATTCAGCTTGAAGAGTCAGACTCCACACCTCAAATCTTCTATATATATTTGGCTTCACAAAATTAGGTCAGTGTATTTTTTTTGGTTACCATCAGGTAGAAAAGAAAAGCTTGTTTGCAATCCAAGTGACCTTTATCGGAGTTGCTATATAAGGTAGATTTTAAGGAGGCAAACACTTCATGAGCCAGTAAAGCTGCTAATTTGGTTGGAAATAGAAAAAAAAAATCTACATTTGCCAGTTTAGATTTTGAGTAGATTCAGTAACAGGCAGCTTCTAATATGCAAATACTATAACCTTACCTCAAATTGAGACGAATGATCTTTAAAAAGGGATTTATCTGATTCTACCTTCACTATAATACTTAGTAGTTGATGTTGTACTGTTCATTCATTCAATATTTACTGTACTAACTTGTTGCATGGTGGGACACTAACTATTATCATCTGAAATTGTTAGATACTTTTGTTTGTAGGAGTTTTTACTGCTTCATTGAGCCCAGATATGAAACATTTCATACTCCTTACTCACGATGGGAGTACATGTATATGAAATTATATATTTAATTTGTCCAACAGCAACAATGGTCATTATTCTGTATCTCGGTCCTGCTCTGTCAGGTGGTGGCTATTATTGTATGTGTGACATTTAGCGTTTTGAAATATTTAATTATTTTTTTAATCTTGATTAAATATGTATATTTGATGTAGGTTTATTTGAAATGAATAAAATTATAAATATATACAGTATATATATATATATGTATATTCCAACAGTTTTCTGAAAAAGATGATGCCCTGACTTGAACCCACATTGTTCTGAATTAAAGGTACAGTTTGTAGGATACGATAGCGTCTAGTGGTTTGGTTGCAGATTGCAACCAGCAGAGTACCCCTCCGCTCACCCCTGCCTTTACAAGACTACGGTAACGTGAGCTGGCAAATTAAAAAAATGCAGTAACACCGTTCACCTTGATCAGAGGCCATCCTTACCGTAATAACACTACTTCAGGAGCAACAGAAGGCAGCCGGTTACTCTGCAGCTCACGTTACCGCAGTTTCACAAGCCTGTTGGAGAACTACGGTGGCCTTCAGGTAACGTAAAAACATGAAAGATTCTCTCTAGAGCCAGGTTGTGTCTGAAGTTCCACACTAACAAGCTACTTAGTACGCTGACACAGTATGCGAGATATTTTAGTATGTCCGAAACCTTAGAATGAAACCAATAGTACGCAAATTGCATGCTATTTCTGTTACAATTTAATATTACAGTATGCAACACTGGACACTACGGCAGCATAAATATCCCACAATGCAATGCAGTCGTGACGACAACGTTCATAACGGACGTTGGCGGACAGCTCCAGAGTATGGTTGACATTGTTCCTATCCTATCTATCTATTTATCTTCATTTTGCTAGGCGTAATATATTTTTGAAATTAATTACATAGTGCCTAGTATGTGATTTCGGATGCAGCCCCAGTGTTTGGATTGTCAAGTCAAGAGGACCGGCTCTCTATGCAGATATGAAGGGCTCATTCGAAGCTAATGAAAACACAGTTCTTAGTTTCAGGTGATTATACACTAATGAAAACAGTTATTAATACTATATTCAATTTCTGCTAATAGAGCCCCTAAAATGTTTCACACTCAGACCTCCTCAGTTATTATTCACCTTGCTGAACTTCTACCAGTTGAAAGCCAACACAAACTATCTATCAATACTCTCTGGTGGGATGAACAGCTGACCGTAAAGACAAAAAAAACCAAAACAGGACAACTGAACTACATAAATATATCCTGAGACACTTTACTGCAGAATCTGCTGTACATTTTATGGTATTTGTAAGGAACGACCATTCAGAACCATTCATTTCCAGGACAGGGCATCAGTAGTGGTAAGGTGGTGACGGAGCCACGTGGCTTCCCGCCGCTTATACAAACGTTTAGCTGAATAGGTTACATCTTTGCAGACGAACTGCTTTGGGAATGGCAGTCTTAGATTTTTCCTGGAAAGGTCCCCTCTTCTCTCTGGTCATCCCATTTCTGGACCTAAAGGGACAACATTTCAGAAAGACACTTATTTTGGGACATAAATGAGCCAATCCTCAACCACATTTTTGTTTCCATCATCAGTGATGTCTGAACCTCAGTGGTCTTGTATCAGCTGTCCAAGGCGAAACACCTGATTGGGGCGTGACCTCAAACTACAACAGTGCATGAAGGCTTCAGCCCATTGAGAGAAATGCATCAACAGTTTTTTTCCCGATGGGATTCAGCTTTGATTTACCTTTTACGACCCCATACCAGATAAAATGACACTCCAAGTGATGTCCTGTTGTGTGTGAAGAATTTAAAATTGTCAGTTTGGGAAAAAGTGGTAATGATATCTGATGTTCAACCGTAAACATTTCACAAAATGTGGAAGACCTCATTCTTAGGGTTTGGCCCAAATGATAGCTCAAAATAGGACCTTCCTTCTTTTTTTTTATCAGACTGAGGGGCAATCTCCAGTTTTGGACTGAAACTCGTCGTGCTGTTTTGATTCTCAGGACTGAACAGACTCTCAGGAATGCGAGGAACGATAAAGTTGTTTGACCCCTGCTAAACAAACCCAGCCTACACTGGGGAGATATATATATATATATATATATATATATATGGGGAGATATATATATATATATATATGTATATATGTATATATATGTATATATGTATATATATATTATATATGTATATATGTATATATATGTATATATGTATATATATGTATATATATGTATATGTATATATATGTATATGTATATATGTATATATATATATATATGTATATATATATATATATGTATATATGTATATATGTATATATATATATATATATATATATATATATATATATATATATATATATATATATGTATATATATGTGTATATATATATTATATATGTATATATATATATATATATATATGTATATATATATATATATATATATATATATATATATATATATATATATATATGTATATATATATTCCATCATTTCTATTCAACGTGTCTTTTTGTCTCATTAAAAAAAAGGTTGATGTGAAAAATAGATATATTTACCCAGGATATGGGGCAGAGTGATTTGTAGACCCTCTTGTACCAGTCACAGGGGGTGTTGTCCACTCCTTTAGTGTCCAGAGCTTTCTGGCAGCGGTGATAGTCTAGTAATACAGAAACAACAAGGAATGTCAGAGCCCTCGATGCAGATCTCAAGGGGAAGGGTCATGTCACTGCTCTGCAAGAAATCTCAATCTGTATTATCCTCAGGCCAGAGGTCAGAGGTCAACACATCAAAGACATTAATAGGCTTAGAGTAGGTCATATTTTACCTGACTTTAAGTAAAAATTTAGCACACCATTAATCAAAGGTATAATAATTAGGCCTGTGGCAACAAGAATCTGGCGATACGATACGTATCATGATACAGGGGTTACAATTCAATTTATTGCGATACTGTAAGTAAGGTGATATATTGCAATAATCTTTTTTTTTTTTTAATTTTAGGATAGTATAAAGAACACACCGCCATATGTATAAAATAGTTTCTTAAGCAATCAGAACAGTGGGATCTACATTTGCATTTATCACAGTCCCTGTAAAATCCAACATCACAGCACTACTTTCAAATGGCACATCTCTTTGAAAATGAAATAAAGTATTGACTAATCTGTAAAATACTAATTAAAAATCCGGTGTTTTTGAGAATCAATACCGTAGCACAAAACATATCACCATATTTAATTTTTACAATATTTTCTTACACCCTTGATAATAATACTGTCAATTTTTTTTTATTGTATTCTAATAATGAATTAATCTAATCTAATCCAATGAATCTAAATGGCACAGCATGTCTTCATGGTTTTAACAAGTCGACTGCTTAGACCTTGACGTGTGATCTCACCCAGGTAGTTGGACCAGCAGTTCCTGGTCTGGTTCTGGTTGGGGAATCGGGCATCAAAGGGAGCGGTGCGATATTTTTCAAGTTTGGCCTTAATATCCTCAGCCATTTTCACCTCTGTCAAGAAAATATCATCAGTGGATACTGTAACATGCAGAAAGAAAAAGCTGTCAAATAGTCACCAAGCAAACGCTCATTTATAACATGGTGCATCAAGACTGACATAAATGCACCTTTATCTGCATCCTCGGTGTTTAGACAGCCTTTGCAGTTCAGGGACTGACTTCTTATGGAGGATTATTTGGGGCAGATTTAGGATGCTGCATGTGGCTCCTTTAAGCTTCATTTGGCAGAATATTTTTGGAATCACTGGGCAACAATTGCATAATAACATTTCAGCATATTATAGTTGTAAATGTTCAAGTGTTCAGAGAGAAAACTAGACTCCTGCATCTCCTCGTACCTCTGTTTTCAGGCTTTAAATAATCTAGCCCGTGACAGGGGACTTTGGCCAATCACAGGTCATTTCAGAGAGAGAGAGCGTTTCTATTGGCTGTGCTCCGGCTGGTGGGAGGTGCTTGGTATTTCCTCAACTAATCTCAACATGGCTGCCGGGTCACAAACTTTGTCATTGTACAGCTAAACAGTAACTACAAGATGTTTCTGAAAACATTTAAGGAGAGAAATAGTCATTACAGTAACAGAATATTGATTGATAGTTTTGATATTGATAGTTTGACTGTTTGATTGGAGTTCAAGAGTGGTTGACAGCTGCTCAGAGACTCCAGCTCAGCTCTGACTGGTTGTTTTCCTCTGGTCTGTGAACTTTTGCAGATGCCATTCGGAGCACCGGAGGACACAGGAACATGATTTTTTTTTTTTTTCATATTACCTCTTTCAGGCACTACTGTCAGGATATAGTGACTGTTTTCTAAATATTAAAACCAATACTCAAATTAATTAAAATCATATTTGCTCCAATTCTACCTACTGCTGCTTTAAAGATGCTTCTAGAAATTTCATGAAATACTCCTTTCACAGAGCAAATCCATAGTATAACAAGATAATGCACACGGTAACAAGCGTCTAATAATAATAATAATAATAGTAATGACATTGGCAGATAGCTTATCAATGTGACCCAGTTTCTATTTCCAACAAACAAGTATTAATCTGGTGTAATTTCACCACGGTTATTGCTATTACAATGAAAATACATTTTATTGGATTAAAACATCTATAACTCAAATGAAATATATAATTTTCCGACGAGACAGCTAAGTCATAACCAGTCTGATAATAAAACATCCTATTAAAAACATGTGATGGGCTGTATGTGTCTCCAGAGATCATATCCTAATAATAGGCTAATCATATTTTTATGAAAAATGAAAGACATGCGGGTTAACGTTACCTTCGTCGCAGCTGCAGTCTCGAGCTCAAAGTGACTTTTACACCGGATGGTGAAAGTGTGTCGTTCCTCTGATATGCGGGGCGTGCGTCCGGCCCGCGCGCACGCACCGAGGATGATGCAGCCGTGCGGTGGGATCACGGCGGTATGGCGGACGCAGGTCACATTGAAATGACAGGAGAAGTCAGCTCAGACGACCTACAGGTGTGCTCTAAGTTAGAGGCAGCCCGGATGCGCCGAGGCACCACAGGCGCAGCGCGGAGGTGTTTTATGGTTTCATATTTATCACACAGCTGCCAACTTGTCTCAAGGCGGAAGTGTTTTTGTATCCAGCAGTCTGTTTCTGTTAATCATTTATAAGTCTCAACACTACCTCAGGTAACTCAGGTGGTTTTGTTAGTAGAAAGGGAAGGAAGGCGCGTTTTTGCGCGTTTTGGATAGTTATCCAAATTTAAGAAGAATTACAGCGGCGAGGTCACATCAGGGCAGTGGCGATTCCCTTTATGAGCCATATTAAATGTTTTGCAGAGGGATTTAAGTCCTCGTCATTGTAGCTGATCGGTTGTAAAGTGTTTCGGTTCTGCAGACTGACGGGACTCAGTTTCCCGCCATCCCGTAACGCGCTGCTGTTCGTGCGCCTTTTCCAAAAAATGTCAGGCTAAGTGTTCCAAGATCTGGCTACCTCCCCACAGGGAGCGACTTTCAATCCCCTTAATAAATTCAAGAGGCCACGAGCCTGTCAGTTGTCATGCGTCATGTGACTCACCGATTACTTAACTGAAGGCTTGATACGTGACCGACCCCCATACATCTATGACTGCGCTTTAATGCGCATGGCTGCCGTTGTAACATATTTACCAGGAGTGTACATTACAGCACAAGAGGGCAGCCACGGTTTGCGTTTGTGTAACTGATTATAGGACACAATCTATTTTTGCTGTCTGGGTACATGAGCTAACTGGGAAGTAGAGCTGTCAATCGATTCAAATATTTAATTAATTGCACTTTTATATCTGTTGAAAATGTACCTTAAAGGGGGATTTCTCAAGTATTTAATACTATTATCAACATGGAAGTGGGCAACTATGCTGCTTTGTGCAAATGTTTGGATATATTTATAAATGGAAATCAATTAATAACATAAGACAATGATAAATATTGTCCAGAAACCCTCACATGTACTACATTTAGAATTAAAAATATGCTCAAATCATAACAATGCAAACTCAAGCCCAACAGACAACAACAGCTGTCAGTGTGCTGATTGGACTATGACTTAAACTGCATGTGATTATCATAAAGTGGGCATGTCTGTAAAGGGGAGACTCGTGGGTACCCAGAGAACCCATTTACATTCGCATATCTTGAGGTCAGAGGTCAAGGGACCCCTTTGAAAATTAGTTTTTCCTCGCCACTGCTGGTGTGAAATGATGCTACATCGATGTCCCTCGTTAATTAATCTATTTGAGAAGGGACAGTGTAAATTAATACATACACATGGTATAAGAAGCCAGATTTAGCCAAAAGGCTTTTAGTCATCTGTTGTCCCTGGCCAAGGTCTTACAGGTTTCCTAAAATACATCAAAACAAAAACATAAAACAGGACATGCAGTTTAAATGTTAGAAAAGGACACAGTTGTTGAAAGCAGTAGAAACAGTTGTGACATTTATACATATAAAACAACACGTGGGACATAGAGAAGCAGCGAAAAGAGTTTAGTACTTCATATATTTTACGTAGAAAAGGAGCTATCAGTGCGTTTGGTTTCGCAAAAAGAGCTACGACTTCAGTTGTTACATGAAGACACATGCCTCAGCTGTTTTCTACTTTGCCTGTATTTGCTCCAATAATAAGACATCTTTGAGACACAAAAGCAGTTATCTTAAAACTGTTTAATATTGTTCACATTCAGACATAAAATCAGAAAGAAAAGTCTGCTCCGACTAAAGCCCACAGGTTCAATTCATTCATATAATGCAAAAACAGGAACCTCATTTGATATAAATCACTAAGAGAGAGAAAAAAAACCCAGCTTTTTGAGGAGCCAGGAACCCACAGCAGTAGGTCGATATTATGGAGAACCTTTGAGACTCAGCGTTAGGTTAGTCAGTGTGCGTTAAAGAGCATCACTACTTACAGCATCTTGGATTGAGCAAGTAAAGGACACATTTTGATTATCGACATTGACGACAAAACAGCCTTACTACTTTAGCGAACAGAATACATGACAAAAAATGTAACAACATAGTGTAAACCTTAAGGTTAGTGGGGTTTCAAGTCTGTTTTACTGAACAAGTTTTAGAAAAAGGTACCAAAAGAAAAGCCCTGTCACAGTGCAACCATTCCTTTCAGGCTAGTATAATTTTAAATACCGGTACATACGATACACCACCTGTGGTGGCATGCGTCTGCTACTTTTAAAAGCCCAGTGTGACATAAAGTTGCATAGATTCAAATAATAATCCAGGCTCAGCAGTTAAAAAAAGAGCATTGCATTGATGCATGAAAGTGCTAGAAACAGTACAGCAAGGCAGGTCCTCTTAGTGGATTTATCAGCAGGAGAAGAGCAGAAATGCAGTGTGATTGTCAGGACAGTAGCTCTTTGGACACTAGCTAAGATCAAACTCATGTATACAGTCTGGTTGTCCAAAGGAGGCTAATGGAAGAGCCCTGTCAAATCAAGTCTAACCCAAGGATCTAAACACAAAGGAATTGTTTTGTCAGCAGTTGGGAAGTCATAGCTAATGTCCACACTTTGGTTTGGTGCCAAAATGGGTTGAACACTGAGGATGTACTCTGCATTTTACATTTGGTCCCCTCACCAGTCGCTGAAGCGGAGACGATTGAAGGCCTCTTTGATGTCCTCATTGGTCTCTGAACTCCCGCCGGTACCGATGCGGAGTACTTTGCTGTCAGGGACATCCTGTTTCAGCTTTCGCTTGCTTAGGACCACAGTGCCCTCGGCTCCCTCCGTCCCAGGACCCGTCAGCAGGATGAAGGCAGCATGGCGTCCGTGCTCCAACAGAGTGGCTGAGATAAAAACACAAATACATTCACACAAAGAGCTGTGTTTCCCCAACCCTCCCATGGTAATATAACTTTGTTAGAGCACCTTTAAATGCTATGATGTGGTCCGTGAAACTGGTCGACTCGAGGAGGACTTTAGAGTAGAGAGGGTGGAGTAAGTAAGAGTGTCGTTCACTTGCGAATGGCTCCTGGATTGAAACATTTGGGACAATTAGCATTCTTGTAGAGAAGTCCATTAGCATGCGTTTTTTTAATAAAGGCAGAGTACTAACAGATGAGTTGGCCTCTGAGGTCATCGTGCCCCAAAGCACAAAGATCGAGAATGAGTTGGTGGTGTGTATTGCAGCAGGTCTCGGTGAGTTAGGACTGGCCAAAAGGTTGACTTCCCACAGGATGCCACCAGACTTCCCATCAAGAATTATTACCTACACACCAGACAGACAGTATGACTTAAATCCATCACTTTATGAGAGCAGCTGGATACAGAATATTATATTTAGGTGTCTCACCCTCTTTGTGGAGTTGCCAATATCCTCCTCGATCACAACATCGAGGATATCGTCTTTGTTAAAGTGGCCAAAGGAGGGCTCACTGAATTAGTCGGTGAACACAGAGAAGACTTATTTGACTCAACCAGCCTGGTTACGATGATAGTATATGGTTGATAAAACCTTTCAGCTCTCATTAATTTGTGTGGAATATAAACAAATAGAACTGTTACCTGAGGACGGAGCTGATATTGAATCTCCACAGCGGCTGCAGATGTTTCCCATCGACTAGCGCCACCTCATTTCCAGTCACAATCAGCAGGTTGGGCGAGTTGTCTTTTTCTCCTGTTCTTAGCACTTGTTTCACTGAATCAGATCTACAGATTAGAAATAAAGATTAACAAAACTCTCGATCTAAATCCACGATGATGACGACAAGCTGTTAAGCGAAATCTCTGTTGTTGAAGCGACAATCAAAAGATGTTTCTTACTCGTAAATGGGCACAAAGCCAGATGTTGCACTGGCCTCCTTCTCCCATTGTGTATCCTTCTTGAGCACCGCCTCCATCCCTGCGTTAGCCTTGGCAGCGATCCTCCACAGTGCCAGTCCATACAAGCCAGTGTCTGTGAATGAGCACAAGATTACCCACTTACTGCCACCAAGTTTATAGGACATCCAAGGGTACAGTTATATCGGAACTTTATAATTTTCTTTGTCAAATACATAATAACGGCCTTTTTTTACTTCTTTACATCATTGGTTTACATGAATAGAAGAAGAAGAAGATCTACCTTTATTAGTCCCAAAGGGGGGAAATTAAATTTAAACTTTTTTGAAATTAAAAATGGTAAATGCACAAAAAAACACAAATGATTAAGGGGGGGAGGTGGGGGGGGGGGGGGTCCCGGGAAGAGCCCCGGGGGGGTGGGGGGTGTGGGGTGGGGCGGGGGCGCCCGGGGGGGCGAAAGGGGGAAACGCGCCCCCCTCCCCACCACATTCTCACACTTTTTGGCCTGGGGGGGGGGACCCGGGGGCCCCCCGGCCCCCCCCCCACCCCCACAAACGAGCCCTAGATTTTACTCACTTTCTATATAAAAGACTACAGGAAAGGGGGGAAAAAGGCATAATAGGTTCTCTGTAACTGTTTTGATAAATTGCAGCAATCCTCCATTAGGAAAGACTTCACTAACATGTTGTGAAAGGGTGTCAAAGCTGATTTCAGATGCAAACCTTTCTGTAGTAGTACATAGTGAGAACCTTTGGTAGTGCGATGGAGAAGATGATTGGCCGTCTTCGTGGAGTCAAGAACCGCCGTAGAACCGATCTGGATACCCGTCTTCCCTGAGATGAACGCCAGTTGAGTCTGCAGATACGACGAGAGACATTCAAATTAGGAAAATTTTATTTCACTGCAACATTATCAGAAGATTTAAAAGTCAGTGGTTGTGATTTGCATATGTGCAGTCCTGTCACAGCGGATTATTATCGAAGAAACAGCAGCAAAGCAAGAAAATAAATGCAGAAGTAATAAATGGCATCACTGATGTTTACCTGTGTGTTGTCAGATGCCACCAGAGCCACATCGTTGACCATGTCCCCATCCAGATCTGGGACACTAAGAACAGGCACAGTGCTGTGCAGACCAGTAGGCTGAGGCTGCTGCCACCTGACATCACCTGTCACACACACACACACACACACACACACACACACACACACACACACACACACACACACACACACACACACACACACACACATACATCACAATCAATATGACTGAGTTTAACTGATTTTACAACTAAAACTACAGCGTTCCTCGAGTTTACTCTGGACCTTGGAAAAAGGAGTCAGGAAAAGTTAGCAAATGGGCCTTGAAATTATTTCGTCAAAGCTTGACTTTGTTTCTTATTATGAAAACACATTCATTAAATGTTCAAAATTCTTTAGATCCTTGCTTTAGTTGCTACAACAAATTTCACCTGCAATAAATGGACTGGAAGCGATACGTGAACTACAGCAACCTTCTCAGAATTAAAAGGCGTTATATTCACATAAAACCTTTTACACAACGGGGCTTACATACTGTATTTTTATGTCTATCTGAAGATTAATTAATTAAATTGTGTCATTTTTAATGTGTTACAATATAAATGACTTACCTTAATTGCAGAATACTTTTTTTGGAGCATTTTATACCTTTTATTGATGGTGACAGAGTGAAAGGGGGAGAGAGGAGCAGCAAAGGGCTCCAGACAAGATATGAACCTGGGGCCGCTGCAGCTGGGACTCAGCCTTTACACACAGGTCGTCCACTCTACCAAGTGAGCTACAACAGCGCTGTGTAGAATACATTTTTGATGCTATGACTGCATAGATCTGCAAAAGCTGTAAAGCAATTACCGTATTACACCATTTTTGGCTTTGAAACTTCGGTGAGAAATATTCAAAGCTTCGGGACAGTGTCGCTGCTGCATTACGGTACACACACGAACCTCTACACACAACAAACAGCTATATCCATTTAAGAATAATAATAATTAATGTTGGATATGAATAATGTGGGAATAGTCCTTATTTCATGGGCTATTTTGGGATTTATACACTATTATTATTACAAACATTTCTATATACAAAAAGCATTTGAATACTGATTTGGAGGTTGATTATTACTACAACAGTCAAAGCTTCAAATCATTCAGGTCAGCCCTAATAGTAATATAGTAGTAATATTATATCATTATTATAATAATAGTAATATACATTATGAAAATGTGATGTAATTAATACAGAGACAGTAATAAGTCACTAACCAGTGTATTTGTCAACGGCTGTGAGTTTGTCAGAATGGGACAGCAGACAGTCCCAGTTTCTGCCTTTATCTTCGTCCAGACCACACTGGGCCCAGTGGAACTCGGGAGCCAGCGGACGCTCCCACAGGGTCTCTCCATCTGTCCCATCCACCGCTACCACAAACACACATGGCGAGGGCAGACCTGGAAAACAATACGCAAAACTAATTTCATACACGGCTACCCTATAGAGAGCAATCCAACTCTTGTTTCTGCATGATTAGTAAATACATTAAATAACGTATACCTGCATCAACACATGTATTGTTCTGACTGCCTTCTGTGTTTTTGAGGACAAACAGGACATCCATCACCTTGTCTTTGCTTGTATCTTCAATAGCTAAAAAGTCATACGTCGCTGTGGCGGAGAAGGAGAGAATAGTAGTAAGTCAACAGTCAAAGGAAACACTACCAAACAGTGAAAGGCACACAGTTGTTGTCCACACCTGCTTCTGGGAAAGTCCTATTCCAGGCAGCGACATACTGTGGTCTGACAGGACAGGGGATGATGAAGGAGAAGGCAAACACTATGGTGAGGCAGAGGAACAAGGAGAAGAAGAAGACTGCGGTTCGCCAGTGGGTCAGTTTGGTGAAACCCAGGACTTCCTTACAACTCTTCTTCTTCAGCTCTGTAGCTGACGGTGCTGTTCCCGTCTCTGCCCCGTCCTCTCCCCTCTTCAGAGGGTCGCCTTCAGTGGCACTGCCTGTGGTCTCCATTGTCGTCTCAATGCATTACCGGCCCACAGATCTGTTCAACAGGGAAAACAGTAAAACCTCACCTCAATATAATGCTGGTCTAAAAATGACAACACCCTGTTTATTAACTGCACAGTGAATACTCCTAACATGGCATAGTTTGCTGCTGTATCCGTGCCAGTGTGGAGTAAGCTACAAACCTGCATGTGTCAAAGTAAACAGCAATAATAACAGACACAACTCTCTGGCATTCACAGATATAGCACATGAAAAAATACTGAAGGCAGCAGTGTCTGTCAGTCCAGCTATTTCTGCTGCATCAACCTTTGTGGATCTGAGCCTATTCAGACGTGCCAGCACTGACTCCAGAGATTTCTAAGCACAAAAACAAACCCATAATGACCAATCCCCGTCACCTAGGCTAGCACACTGTGATTTGTTGCATAACTACGGGGTGATTACTCTTTTAAGTGTGTGTATATATATATATAAGTTAGCAAGCTTATTTGTTGTCAAAATTGCTTTAAAAATCAGTACGATGTTAGCTAAGTAACTGTTAGCCCAGGAGATCGTTTCTCTGAGTAGTTCAGTGTCGGATAGCTAACATTTTTAGCCAGCTTTGGTTTGGAAAGTTCAATTAACATCTGGTGACTTTGCTAACTTGTTGAGCAAAGGCCAGGCCCCGCGGAAGCAGGAGTGCGAGCTAACTTTATCACGTAGCGCAAAGTCCCGCGAGTTGACATTCAAATGAAGTATTTACACTGTCTCAAAGTTGTTCTTACTTTACTCTCCACTGGCGTCTCTGGTGGTAGTCACTGTTGCGGCTATAGGCTAACTACAGGTAGCAGGCCTGTCTACGGGCCTCACACACCAACTGCCTGTCAGTCAACCTCAGCGGCGAAAACAAATCACAGGCAAACCCTTCACCGGGCTATAGTCCCCTGAGCTTGTCTCTCGGGTAGCCCATTTTCTCTGCCTGAGTGATTCATCGACACTAACGATGTCAAAACACAAGAGTACGACACAAAGCATCACATAAAGTTGTGTCTAACCTAAACCTACATATAATTTATTATAGTTACGTGAGTTACCAGTCCAGGGGACGACAGGCTATGAGTATATGCTGCCTTAGATGCTAAACTCGGGGCGCTAATGACAAAATGCAATAGGGAGTTGAAGCTGCTCTGATTGGTCAATATGCTAGTGCTTTGCGTTGTGATTGGTCTATTTCATACCAATAGCTCTCCCTGTAGCGTAGCTAAACGCTCCTGCTAAACGGAGCTTTCAAAGAGCCTGTCGTCATTTCCCTAATATAAAACGGAAACTGGCGAGTCCACGAAATAGAGAAAAGCGACGAGAGGTGATGCTTGGATGCATAAATAATCTAATAACTTAACAAAAATACTAAGGAACTGTTTCAGTTACTTACTCTTATATTGCGCTGTCGACGGAAGACCCACAGCAATGTCTGCCCAAGCTCAAATGAGAGCATTGCTCGACCAGCTAATGGGAACAGCGAGGGATGGTGAGTTGCTGTAGCATGCTAGCTGAGCTAGCTAGCTAGCCAAGATGGAGCCACTGCTGCGGCTGGCTTGTGTTGGTGTGTGATGGACAGACCTGCATGAATGGATGTAATACTGCAGAGAGCTGTGTAAAATACAGTTACGTTCGATTCAAGTGGCCTTCACAGATTAACGTCAAATTTAATGTTTGTATCCATGTAGGTTAGTTTTAATTTAGAGTGTTCACTTTTTTTTAGTGTCGCCTTTACCACTTCACTTTAACAGCGTTAGCTAAATTCCTAGCTAGCAGCGTAGTTAGCTAACGCTACCATGCTACCTATCATTGAATGATAAAACAATGTCTCAGTTATCTCCATATTCAATCCATGACATCAGTCCAGTTCTAACTAGTTCAGTGAATAACATTAACGCCACTGAGTTACACTCATAATACACATTCAAATGACACACAGGCTAAACATCGCACCGGGCCTACCAGTTATTACGGTAGCCATTAGCTCTAATGAACTGTAACTATTAACATTACATCTGATGGTTGGTAACCTTATAATATGAGAAGGATAATGATGAAAATAAATAATTTCATTGATCTTCTCTGAAGATAATGCAACGTTATTTGTGCTGAAAGATATTTTAAAGTAAAAAAAGGCAAATAAATTGCAAACTAAGATGTAATCAATCTTAATTAAATCCAAAAAAGTACTATTAATAAAATGTATGTGAAGTATTAGAAGTAAAAACACTCATGCGTTAGAATGGTGACTGTCAATGTTACATTATCTTGTATTATTACTTATTAATACCAGTCCATTAATGTAAGTAGTATTTTAATGTCATAGCTGGTTCAAGCATGGGCTAATTTGAACTGAGTTGCATATTGTTGGATAAATTATTTCATAACATACATTTTAAGATGATCAAATGTTTGGTATGTAAAATCTTTATCATATAAATAACCTGTAACTGCAGCTGTCAGATAAATGTAGTACAAAACATATTTGCCTCTGAAATCTATTAGTTTAAAGTAGTATAAAATGGAAATATTCAAGGTTAACATACATCAAGTGTGTACTTTTAGTAGACCGTTTTATGTAGATCATGATCTTATCTTATTTGATTGGTCCTGTGTCTGCATTAACTAGAACAAACAGTGTACCAGCGCTGCTTGGTATTTAAATAAATAATAATATAATTTATAAGTGATATCTATGTGACTTAGCCTATTAGTGAACCTGGAAAATATAAATATGTTAAAAAAATATCCTGATAGTATAACTACTGTTGTCTTTATGGGTTTTGTGACATGCTAAAATACAAGTTAAGTAATTCCTTACAGCCCTTTTGGATACAAACATTAAAAGGTAACTCAGCTGTCAAGTCTGATTTTCACAGGCAGATAGATGTCAGATGTCATTTTATAGGCAAAATCAGAGGTTCATCCTGACAGTTGATTGAATGGAACGACAGCCCTGTGGATTATCTTTTAAATGATTGATAATTCGATCTGAACAGTAAGAGTGAATTTGTGCTGTGAGCTTGTGGGTGTATGTGTGATGAGATTGATATCAAATTCTTCCCATACATTTGTTGCATACAAACTGAACAATTGTGGCCCCTTTATTTTATTCATTAAGGTTCAGTGTATCTTTGCCAGCCTACAACAATCTGCAAAGGAGTTGCAGAAAAGCCTCATGTTCATCGAGCCGTGAGTCACACATAATTTTTAAAGCTGTTATGATGAATATCCAAACCATTTGTTTGCCTTCCGGAAGTTATTGTAGCCTTTTTTTAATCACACAAATGGGTATATCTTCAGTGACACTAGAATTACAATTTGGAGTAGTATTATGCAGCTTAAGCTAAGACGTCTGGTCGCGCAGAATCCAAACGAGCAGTTTTTCAGAAGGCAATTTTAGCAATCATCGAGAAGAGAAAAAACAACAACTTTGCACACATTTACAATCTGACTTGTGTATGACTCCCAACTTCTTACTACAGGTATGGGCAAGAAA
This sequence comes from Pterois miles, assembly GCA_947000775.1. NCBI lineage: Eukaryota > Metazoa > Chordata > Actinopteri > Perciformes > Scorpaenidae > Pterois > Pterois miles. Next base: position 3,603,628 of record CAMQGK010000299.1, read on the forward strand.
ACTGTTCCCATTTATACTTTTCTACAGCGGGTTTAAAATTCTGCAGCTGAGGTCTTGAAGATGCAGAAGGGTACAGTATGTGGTGCAGATCGCAGTGTGTATAAACAAATTTTTTTCCTTGGATTTCTTTTATATTTTTGTTCTGAATTTCTTTTTCAATGTTTCATATTTGTAAAAGGCTTGGCTGGAACAATTGTCTGAACTGTTTACATTTCTTATCACAATCTTGATAGCAGACTTACCTGAATAGCCACATGCATTGAAATGTAATGAAAACATTACAAAATCAAGGTACATCTGTTCACACTAGTTAACTGAAAAACAAGTTATATTTTTATTGAGGCTTGGGTACGGTAAGCACCAAGAATAACAGGAAGTATCGTATACATTCAGAGCCACATGTACTTCTCTCTCGACACATAAATGGATAATAAACACAGTCCAGCAGAGGCACAGTCTTTATTACTGGTAAATATCTTGTTATACCAATAAAATATATGTAAAACTTTGACAATCTGAAACAAAACAATTGGTTTTGCTCATGTAGGTGGGCACAAAATCATTGAATGCAGTTATAGTGACACATATTTGCCCATTTAATGTTGTGCAATTACAGTAATGTCTATTAAAGCACTGGATACCTCGTCCCTGATAACAAATATGTGAGGTCTTTCTCACTGGTTGTTTTTTGGACTGTTTCAGGGGATGAGACGCGACAGAGGGTCAAGTTCACGGACGAACGAGTCTGCAAAAGTCATCTTCTAAACTGCTGTCCACATGACATCCTGTCTGGAACGGTAAGTCCCCAATTTAGGCCTGACTAGCCAAAATCATTCCAGTATCTATTTCACAGGATGTCAGTAAAATGCTGATAATAAGAAAAATTAAACCATGTACTACAAGTAATGTTAAACCAGTTTGTGCATTTTGAGTCATACTCTGTGTGTGTTTTTCTGATAGCGTATGGACCTGGGAGAGTGCACAAAGATCCATGACCTGGCACTTCGGGCAGATTATGAAATTGCTTCCAAGGAGAGAGATCTGTTCTTCGAGCTTGACGTAAGTAATGTCCTACTATTAAATTATACTGTTGTGCAGATCATAGAATTGTGTAGTAAAACACAGAATAACTGTTGGTGTGGCAGTGGCCTGCTTTGAAGACTATATACTCTATAGCTATATACTTGCTGTTGCTTTTAGTATTAAAGTCAAGTGGTAAACAGCAGTTTTCAGCTCGCATCACATCATTTGACCACATGACCACAATAACTCAAAAAGAGTTTGGACTTTATTGATCCCGGAAGGGAAATTCAGATTTTTCACTCTGTTATTTTTACACAGTACAAAAAGGGCCAAAATACACACATGCACATACTGGACCTGTATACATGTATTAATGGAAGAATGTCAGAGTGAGGAGCTGCCTCTGCCCTGAGTCTTTGGGGCTTTGGTGACTTCCTCAAGGTTACCTCGGCAGTGCCCAAGAGGCAAACTGGCACCTCTCCAGCAACCAGTTCACACTCAGTTCTTGGTCCATGTGGGACTTGAACCGGCGACCCTCAGGTTCCCGAGCCAAGTCCCCACGGACTGAGCTACTGCCACCCCCGAAAGTCAACTTTGGTTAAGTTGGCTATTTATTTACCGCTTCTGTAAAAATATACTAAGTAGCCAGTGGCGCTTTCATCCCCAATAATGATGCCACAATGGTGCTTTTCACCAGTACTATGAAGTTGCGGTCACAAAATAACCTCAATTTTAGGCCAGTTTTATGTGCACTGTAAAATCAGTGTTTGTTCAATATGATTTGGATCAACAGATGTGGATGATATAAATGCCACTCTAAAGTACAGCACCTCATGGCCCATTTTTTCCAGGGGGGAACAGTTGATGTCTCACTCTCAATCAGAAGATTGTTGAAACTCATAATTGAAAAACACAGAAGAAGGTCAGCACACTGTAGCTCCCTTTACACACACCCTTTACGCTACAGTGTGCTGATCTTCTTCTGTGTTTTCACTGCTGTCTCCTGGAGGTCCAGCACCGGCCTACTATGGTTTGGGATGTGTGTGTTTGGAAAATCAGCATAGCCCTGCTGAATGTTCCTGTGTGCCTATTAGGGATGTTAATAAGTAACCATTAATCAATATTACAAATTATAACAGATTAATGCTAGTGAACATTGAGTTAACAGCTAATGCTAGTAAACTGTTAAAAGAAATACAAAAAGAAAGCTCTAAAATGCTTAGCAAAACTCAGAGGAGGGGATTGTCACTTAAAGGACAATAGTTTGTCCACTATAACAGCCCAATTTATGACAGTCTGAGCCGCTGTTGCAAGACACAGGAGGCTTGGCTTGGGTCTGAGGAGTTGTAGCATTTATTCAACAACAGGTAAACTGTAACGTTGCACACACTGCTACTGCTGTGTTCGCAGCCATGACGCCGCCAACAACACCGCACAAATGTGGTCTGTCGGTTACACGAGGCTGACAGAGTGTGGACCACCTCGCAGCTAAACTAATTAATGCGGTGGAGACTTACTGGGAAAGTAAAACTACAATAACCTTTAACCTGTTTGTGCATTGGCTTTTTGTAGCAGCTGGGCAACTTGTTAAGCTCTAAAACCACAGCACTGCTGCATGCAACACACTAATCTGGTTAGTTAATAATTGATTAACAAGGGTTGGTTATTGGTTAGAAAAAAAAATTCCTCATGCCTGTGTATACAAATCTACCAAGTTAGAGATTTTAGTCTGTTTTTATTTTGACAAATTATCTCTCTCCAAAAGGCGGTGGATCACCTGGAGTCATTCATTGCCGACTGTGACCGGAGGACAGAACTGGCCAAGAAACGCCTGGCTGAGACCCAAGAAGAGATCAGCGCCGAGGTGGCAGCAAAGGTGAGAGATTTGCAAACGCAGGGATTGCGATACCCATGTATTACATTCACCTGTTACTCACATGAAGTGAATCTTTCACTTCTTTCACTGCAGCATATAGTTTGCTATGATATATAGATAGATCTATATAGCTATAGCTATATAAAATACGTGTTTTGGGATAGACATGTTAGATGTAAGTTGTGTTGTTTGTGCCTTGTCACAGGCAGAGAAGGTTCACGAGCTGAATGAGGAAATAGGGAAGCTCCTGGCCAAGGCTGAGCAGCTCGGAGCCGAGGGCAACGTCGACGAGGCCCAGAAGGTCCTACAGGAAGTCGAGAAGGTCCGCACCAGGAAGAAGGATGCAGAGGTGAGAGAGGAGTACTTGAGGAGGTGCTTCCATCTTAGGATGATGTGGTGCTTTTACATAAATTAATAATGTCATCTTCTTATCCTTTAATGCATCTCTTTTTCCTTTTCTGTCGCTTCCCAGGAAGAGTACAGAAACTCCATGCCAGCCTCCAGCTTTCAGCAGCAGAAGCTTCGGGTGTGCGAGGTGTGCTCTGCTTACCTGGGTCTCCATGACAACGATCGTCGTTTGGCCGACCATTTTGGTGGGAAGCTTCATCTGGGCTTCATCCAGATCAGAGAGAAACTGGACCAACTAAAGGTATGTGTCACCATGTACACTATAAACCCATTGCTATAAATGGATTGCAGGTATTTGTTTTAGGGCTGTCAATGTTAACAAGATAATGCGGTAACACATATTCATTTTAATGCCACTAATTTCTTGTGATTTTTTTTTTTTGGGGGGGGGGGGTCTGAGTCTCCCCTTTACAGACATGCCCACTTTATGATGATCACATACAGTTTCAGTAATAAATGTACACTTAAATTTGCATAAAGCAAGCATATTTTCCCACTCCAAAATGTGCAATAACTTCGCAAGTAATCATGATTTAAGTATGTACAGTCATGTGATTAATTGCAATTAAATTTGAATCAACAGCCCTAATTTCTTGTAGTTAGAAACATGGGGCTGATTACAAGAAAACATAAAAGGATCATAAACCGTCTCAAGGTTTGGATAATGATGGTTCCACCTGTAATTGGTATTGTGCTTTTATTTTGATCAGAAAACTGTGGTCGACAAGCAGGAGAAACGGAACCAGGAGCGCTTGAAGCGACGAGAAGAGAGAGAGAAAGAGGAAAAGATGAAGAAGAGGTGAGTGCCGACATTTAAAATCCTGCTGACATTTATGGAAGTTCATCTGTTGCGTGAAATGTTTGTTTTACTGTTTAGACTGACTGTTTTGCATCTGCTTATTGTAGGACCAGATCACGGAGCAGGGAGCATAGAAGGTAAGAAAGCTGCTCTATCTATCCACATTTTGAAATGGATTAGTTGTTCTGACTAGGGTTACACCGATCAGACTTTTTCAGTCCTGAGAGCAATACCTGGGCTTTGGGTATCGGCCGATACTGAATACTGATTAGATGCTAGTGTTTGATTAATAAGGCTGCGTGCTTCACTGTGTGAAGGTGACTGGAATCGTTCCTGTGTGTAAGGAAACATCAGGATTGACTTGAACATTGCTTTCCTATCTTAACAAAACAAAATGTAACAAATAAATACATACTGTATATACTATATAAACATAGAGCTGAGTTGAATAGATCTGCTTTGTCACCGATACGCGATCCAGCTGTCTGAGTCAGTATCGACCTGATATCCAATCCAGTATCAGTATCTCATTAATGAGACTCAAGCATTGTGGTTTATTTTTTTTTTTTTTTTTTTTTTTTTTTTTTTTTAATATCAGATCTCGCTCTCGTGACCGCAGAAGGAGGCGCTCTCGCTCCACATCACGAGACAAGCGCCGTTCGCGCTCACGCTCCAGGGAGAGGAGGAGGAGACACCGCAGCCGATCCCGCTCCCGCAGCCGAGGGCACCGTCACAACCACGAGCAGAGCTCCAGACACAAGTAAGCCAACGCATTTCACACCGAACCCCCACAGAACGTAGCTGCCAAGAGACACATTTCCACTCTTCTCCTCTGCATGCTTCATTTCACTATAATATCTCCTGCGGTCTCGTCTCCCAGGTCGTCCAGGGACCGAGAGCGCTCATCCAGAGACAGGTCACGGGAGCGGGACAGGAGGGACGGCATGAACGGCAGGTCGGACTCCCGCCGGGCAGACGACAGGGACATGGGGGACCTCTGAAGACCAAACTCCATCCATCACGACACACACAGCCTCCTCCCGTCTCTCTCTCACCTGTCTGTCCATTTCTAATAACCTAATGTCACACGTCAGTCCTCGCCTTGACCCCTATGTTCTCCCGCCTGCGTCCTTACTTTGCTTTACCAGTTAATGCCGCCGACCCAGAGTGTACACACACCTGAAATATTGTATGGATAAAATATTCTAGCATCCAGATATATCGGAAGATTGCATTTGGATGGGGGGAGGAAGTAGTTATTGATCAGTAGTGGAGTGTATTGTAATACCCACATTATGATTTGTCTGTATCCAATACAAATGTCTTCATATAAAGTACCCTGCAAAGAAAAAACAGATGGTCTGCTGGACTCAAGCATAAAGTTTAACTCATCCATGTTCTTTTATTTTAGTGATGATGGTGTTTTGATACAGAATCTGTCTGAATATGTTTTGGGCTGACTGATTGTGGCGGTCTGAAAAGCCTCGTCCTTTCCCTCTGAGGATTTCTTCCCACCAGCTCCTGGTAAACTGCATGTTAACAGCTTGAGTGCAGTTCATGAATGTCTGGCCACATTTTTCTTTTTGTCCTGTATGCCCAGTAAAGTTTTAGGAACCCAACTCAAAAGCAAGAAGATTTAAAGTTGCGAGTATTAGTATCAACCTGTTTCCTGTTTTTTTTTTTTTTGTTTGTTTTTTGTTTTTTTTTAACTGATCAGGTTTTTTGTTATACTGCCGGTAGTGAAGGGAATCTGTGTGACTGAGAGTTTGGCCAGTATAAGTAAATGCTTGTTTTGAACTGTATTGGTGGCAAGGGTCTTGTTTTATTATTTGTTTCTATCTTGATTTCTTTTATTTAAAACAAATTGTAACTTCAAAAGTTTGTGTCAACATGCGAAGCTCCGAAATGATGCGTTGGAAATTCAGTGCTATAACTGTACATAACTTTATTAGTCTTTATGTTGGCCCAGTTTGGACAAATTCCTCTGAATAGATTTATGATTGCAAACAGATTTTAATGGATTGCATTGCTTTACCCGATGTGTGAAGTCATATCTGTTTATGTTCTGCTGGAAATCTTTCTTTAAAGTCTCAATTAAAAAAAAAAAAAAAAAACACCATTTCAAGTTTTTATTGTCTGCTGGCCTTTGTAGGTTTTGTCGTCAATCATGGTTGAATTATTAGTATTTTACAAACAGATAAATACATTTAAGTTAAGTCTTTACCTTTACAGACATGAGAACGAAGACATCCCATTACAAAGCATTTTAATGTTACAATATTTAATTTGCACAGCGCCTGCTTCCATTAGGAGGCTTACATTTCTGAATTTATGTCATAGCATGCTGCTGTTTAACGACAGTGGTTAGGTTGTCAAGTCACTGTTGCATGTTTTGCTCTCTGGTGAATATAATTAATAATTTAATCAAGTCAATCAAGTTTACTCTCAAGTGACAAAACTACCAGAAGAACACAATCCTTCATCTGAAACTGTTCGCCATGCAGACGCCTGCTGCTCAGAACGTGCTGCTCTCCACTTTCAGATCCACCTTCATTTTCTGTTTCTCCATGACGGCCTCCAGCTCCGTGGCCCGTCTGGCATCCTGGAGACAGCAGAGGCACATTAGGCCAGATGAAGGTAAAAGGCACCTTATCCTTTTTATTAATCAGCATTGCATTATGACTTGAAAAGTTTATTGTTATGACAAGATATTTTCACGTTATTACAACATGCAAACTTATAATGTAGCAAGAAACTTTTCTTATTAGAGCAAAATACTGTTTAAATGTTTCATGTCATAACCAGATGAATAGTATCTGATAGTATTTATATGTTAATTTATATGTAATGTGAAATATCTTATTACAATAAACATTTCTAGAGCTCCAACTATTAAAGTATAATCGCCTTCTTTTTTGATTATCGATTAATCGGTTTGAGTCATTTTTTTTAAAGAAAAAAAAAGTCAAAATTCTCTGATTCCAGCCTTTTAAATGTGAATATTTTCACAAACAAGACATTTGAGGACGTCATCTATGTTTTTGGAAACACGTATTGACATTTTTCACCATTTTCTGACATTTTATAGACCAAACAACTAATCAGTAAATCAAGAAAATAATCAAAGATTAGCTGAGAATGAAAATCATTCGTTCCAGCCTTAAACATTTCATGTTATGATGTTATATATATATATACTGCTTTGTTTTGAATTTTCTCGCGTGGCGGCAATAGGCTGCTGTACAGTGAATTAAGCATCGATTTCATTCATGACTTTGTCTTTGCCTGCTTTGCTACACTTGTCCTGACATCTCTACATACTCTCAAATAATGACTTACATGACTTACTCAATAGTTTTGTCATTGATTAACCCTGATTAAAAGAATAGGGGAAATAAGGCCTCTGATTTACCTCCAGCAGTGCTTTCTGCACAGTGAGCTGACTGTAGACTCTGGCGCCCTCGTCTGGAATCACAGCTCGTAGCTCCTCCTTGTTGAGGGAGAAGAGCTGGGCCCCTGTCAGCACTCCCAAACACGACACCGTCCTGAGGGACAAAAATATACAAATGACTCAAAGCTCTCCTCTTATTTGTTTCCTTTTAAGCAGTTTATCAGTGTTAAAGGGAGAAGGCCATTTCTGTTGACTCTTTTAATGAGCCGATAACATTGTATTGCACTGTGAGCACTCCCAGTGTGCAAACAGCATGTGGTCGGTTGTCAGCAGTTGTGCCCACACTCACGGCTCGCTGAAGCCCTTCCCTCGGAGCCACTCGGCCACCTCGTCTGGAGGAGAGTGGTAGTCCAGAGGCACGGAGGTCTCTGAGGAGCGAGGGATGACCAGCGGTTTGTTCAGATTGGACTTTCCATTGGTCAGCCTCATGAGCAGCTCGTCATTCATCAGCATGGCTGGAAAGATTCAAAGTGACGTCATTTCATAATTAAGTACATATTAATGTGTAGGTTTATGGTGTCATTTTAAAGTTAGCCTGATAACGCAGTCACACAAATTCATTTTAATGCAAAGAATTACTTTAATGCATTATTGCAATCAGTCTTTGGGAGGTTGTAACTACAAATTAGAGTGAATATATTGCTATTATATGAAACTAGAAAATCCAAGGAGTCCAGTGGTACCAACCATGAACACCCAGTTTGAAAGGAGATTAAATAACGCTCCAAACATACACTACGTTTTTGACAGGGAAAAACTGGCACGGCCATTTTCAAAGGGGTCCCTTGACCCTCTGACCTCAAGATATGTGAATGTAAATGGGTTCTCTGGGTACCCACCAGTCCCCCCTTTACAGACATGCCCACTTTATGATAATCACATATAGTTTGTGGCAAGTCATAGTCAAGTCAGCACACTGACAGCTGTTGTTGCCTGTTGGGCTGCAGTTTGCCATGTTATGATTTGAGCATATTTTTATGCTAAATACTGTACCTGTGAGGGTTTCTGGACAATATTTGTCATTGATTTGTGTTGCCAATTGATTTCCAATAATGAATATATACATAAATTTGAATAAAGCAGCATATTTGCCCACTCCCTTGATGATAACAGTATTAAATACTTGTCAAATCTTCCTTTAAGATACATTTGAACTGCGTGATTAATTTGCGATTAATCGTGATCAACTATGGATAATCATGCAATTGAATATTTTTTATCGATTGGCAGCCCTAATTTTTTCATTGTTTTTTTAGGCAGTTTGTCGTCTTTGTGCTTTTAATCTGTGACACACACACAGTATGTAGGACATTATAGCTCCTAATATTCAAGCCACCTTTTCACAGCATTTATGCGACACATCCACACCTCCTACACAAACACTTGTAGTTTGGTACCTTTAGTTTCTGGGTCTTCTGCGGCCGGTATGTGCTGGCTGTATGGCGGTAAGCTGAGTGGGTGCTGGGGGGCGTGGGTGGGGGACTGGATCAGAGCAGGAGAGCTTGGTGGGCCTGTGGAGAAATTCCTGCCGAGAGGAGGTGCAGCTGGAACCTGCAGGAGTCAGGAGGAAGACAATCATGCTGGAATTCACTCAGGTATGTACAGGTGAGTATACCTCTGTGATTTATGTGTGTATGCGTATGAGTTTTTGTGTCTTACACTTGGGGGTTTAGGGGTGACGGGGCTGTCTATGTGAACCAAGGGATCCAGGATGTTGAAGGGGACGAATCCGATCTGGTTGAACCGATTGCGACACTTCCACCAGCGCTTGGATGATTCAATCACCTGTCAGACGGTGATTATACATATCGATATGCATGTATCGATGATCGGTTCCTGAATGCACCATGAACATGTCTTACTGTGTACTACTTTGACTTCCTTACCTCGAGCTTCTCCCCCTGCTGCACTGAAAGCTCGCTGCTGTTCCTGGCTATGAAGTCGTACGTGCAGCTGTAGAGTCTCTCAGACTCTGGTGGGAGTGTGCCGCCGTCTCTGAGAGAAAAGGAGACAGGATGCTGTTATCATGCTGTCAGAGAGGGAAACTGTAGCAGCTGATTGCTTCTTAAAGATGACCTACGTTTCATCGCCGACTCTGATGTCTGGAGGAGCAACAAGCTGTTGCTGCTGTGGGTGAAATGGACATTCATGAATATACAACACAGGCATAAAGGGTCATCAGAAGATGGATGGGGGAAGGTTGTCAAAATAAAATACACACACAGCTTGTACAGCAAGAGTTTTGACAGTTTTCCTTTTTATGAGTAAGCTTTCAAAAGAAAAATTAGGCGACGAACCAAAAGAGTAAGTCAAAATATCCTCCTTATTATATGCTTGAGCTGCAAGTGCATTCAGTTAGCAAAATCACCTCGCTCATTTCACGTAGCAATGGGGGCAATGTTTATAATCATAACATATGCTGTTAAAACTGTTAACAGCCACTTAACTCAAGGCCATTTTTATGGAAGCCCATTTCCGCCACTGTGATGAGTCCTGTAAGTCATTATAATAAGATACTATCTCAAAATAATTAGCTAGTATCTATCTAAATCTTTGATTTAGTGTCTTAAAATTATGAGAAACGTTCATCACACTTGTGGAAAAGGGCTTGTGATGGTAGGCCTAAGTCAAAATATTGAGATATTAAGTCAAAATAGTATATTAAGTCAAAAATATTGAGATAGTCAATATTGAGATACTGAGTTCAAATACTGAGATATTAAATCAGAATACTGATACTAAGTTAAAATAATCAGATATTAAGTCAATGTCCACTACATACAGTTTTTAGCACTTGTGTGACAGAACTGTGGTGAACCGAGGCAGCCGAGTGTTTACTGAACTTGATATTTACGTGTCATTTAGGTGTCTGTTGTTACGTTCAACCCCCGTGTTGTACTTTTACACACACATACTTTGAGTGCTCCTCTCTTTTGACATGGAGCGAGTAGAGCGAGTGTCTATCCGGTGCAGGTATTCCATACCTCTTGTTTTACTCTCAGGGCTTCGTGTTTGTGCTGTGACTCGACCGGATCCTCCCAAACCTGCCCGTCTGCCCTCGAGGCTTCCGGCTTCCAACCGTCCAAGAACACAGGAGTGTAGGGAGCTACAGGTCCTCTGAGCTGAGAGCTGAGAGATCGAGAGCACACAGAGTCACCGTGTTGGTTGGCTTTTACTCTACAGTGTGACCAAAAAAACTATGTTTACTGTTAAACAGGGTTCCATACAGTCTCTGGAAGTAAATATTAATGCTTACATTTTGGATTCAAAGCTGCCAGTAACAACTATTTAGTGCATCATAGAAATGTTCACATTGGACCATTTTAATGCCAGAGAAATCCCTTTAAAATATGTGTTCAATTGGCCAAAATAATTACATTGTTGGTTGGTTAAAAACTTTAAGGTATTGAGCAGATCATTCACAAAAAAGTAGAGCTCCGTCTCCACCAAGAAGTTCTACTTGGACTACTTTTCAGGAAACTAAAAGGTTCCCTCAGCCCAGTGTTGTCTAAGTTTCCACAGGAGTCTAAAGACCTGCAAAGATTACGTCAGTTAGTCCGCTGACATATGGAAAAGCAGCATGACATGGGATGAGGGCTGCTGGTGGTTTTATGCTTTCATGTAGCTGTTGTCAGTGAAGAAACTCCATCATATGAGAGAGCAGCCCGTTATTGATATCCAGTATATGACATTTTGATAATATACATCAGCTAAAATTATTACCGAACAAAATCAGTCCATTGTATGTTCAACAATTACACCATAAAATATCTTTTTTCAAGACAGAAGTATTATCGTTTTGGACTAAATATATTCCATGTTGTACCACTGTTAACTGGTTGGCCCAGTGTCTGTTGGTACTGACCGCGGCAGGGTCCAGTTTGGACCCAGAGACGTCCACAGCTGCCTCTCCTCCTCGCTCAGGTTGTCTTGTAGCAGGGAGACGGCCGAGCTGGTCAGGGCGGGGCTGGACACCGAGGCAGCCAGAGCTGGTCCCCCTGTTGTCTTCACCATCTGTACGCACCCACAGACAACAAATTAACCCATCTTCACAAAACAGCCACTGGGGCTGAAGAAAAATATTACTGCAGATTGCAAGTATGTACACATCTCACATTATCTGATTATATGCACATGGAAGTTTCTTCTGTTAGACCACTGACAACCCGAGTACACACAAACGAAGTTTATTCAAGTGTGCCATTAATACACTTCTTTAAACTTAAAATGAGAGTATGCTTTCAGTTAACTTTTTATGTACTTATCACAGATACACTTAAAATTATACTTAAGTGTACTCGGTTTATAACAACAAGTATATAGAAAAGTCCAAGTATACTTGGCTTATACTGACAAGTATACAGAAAAGTTTATTTGGCTACAATAAGTTCACTTAAAACTTACAGGTACACTTGCAGTAAAAAAACTAGAGAGTATACTTTAAAGTGTACTTTCATTAACTAAAAAGTGGCTACACACTATACATCTAGTATACTAACAGAATAGTTCACTTGTAGTATAGTTCATATTATTAAAAACACAACTTGGATGTAAACTAGCTGTGCACTCAAGGTTACTACTCTTACATTTGAAGTGTACTTAAAAATATACTTTTATAAACTAAAAAGTGAGCCAATTTAGTCCCAAGAAGTATTCAAGTAGTACACTTACAAGTATACAACTAGTAAATTGATATTAGTATGCTGATAACATAAAGCATATGGGATTATACTTGAACTACACTTCAGTTTACTTTGTAAAATAAACTTGACGTATATTTTTTTTGTAAGGGAATGGACGCCATAAATAGAAATATGAGGCTGTGTCAGGATACACAAGTCAAACACACCCATACCACCGTTTGCTTCTCTTGGTCACTGATTCATAACTTTAATGTTATATCACACATCGACTGAGACACACCTGATATTCCATCTCTGGTGCTTCACATGTTGTTTGTAATTAAGTTAATACTGCTTGTATTTTAATTAGATGATTCCAGTTTCTGCTGACTACAGGTGTGCTGCAAACGTTCACACTGCAAAGTTTCCTGAACCATGTAAATAAATGTTATTACAACCAATATTTTGTCATAATGTGATAGTATTTGTTTATAAAGACAGTCAAAAATGACCTTACAAAACAACCTACGACACCAGAACTGTAGCTGAATTTTAAGCAGCAGTCGGAGCTCAAATCAAATCTAACTGTGTATCAAGTACACATACCTACTTACAAATACTGCCACATAAACCACACAGAACTAATGCTGTTTCAATGAGGCTATCACACAGGGAACGGCCTTGTGTCAATACTGAATGGAACTTGTAGTTTCTGCACTCTACCCTTACCACAATGAAGCATATTCATTTAAGTGTGTTATTAGTATACTTGAACATGAACTTAAAGTAAGACAGCATACTTTCAGTTTACTTTGTATGTACTTATCAGAGATATACTTAACAAGAGTATATTAAGTATACCTGGTTCATACTAACTACTATACTGAAAAATCTAAGTATACCTGGCTCATACTGACTAGTATACAGAAAAGTCTAAGTACACTTGGCTCATACTGACTAGTATACAGAAAAGTCTAAGTACACTTGGCTCATATTGACTATTATACAGAAAAGTCTAAGTATACTTGGCTCTTACTGACTAGTATACAATAAAAGTCTAAGAATGCTTGGCTTAAACTGACAAGTATACAATAAAGTCTAAGTATACTTGGCTTATACTGACTAGTACACAGAAAAGTCTAAGTACACTTGGCTCATATTGACTATTATACAGAAAAGTCTAAGTACACTAGGCTCATATTGACTATTATACAGAAAAGTCTAAGTATACTTGGCTCATACTGACTAGTATACAAAAAAGTCTAAGAATGCTTGGCTTAAACTGACAAGTATGCAATAAAGTCTAAGTATACTTGGCATAAACTGACAAGTATATAGAAAAGTCTCAGTATATTTGGCTTGTACTGACTATACAGAAAAATCTAACTATACTAGGCTTACAGGCCAACTTAATCTTTTGATTGAGATACACTTAAGAAAAGTATAAGTATTCTTGCCTTATAGCCCTACAGAAATATATACTGGGCTTGTAGTTGTGCATACTTTTTGATAGAGTAACCTAATAAAGTGTGTGAGAGTTTGTAAAATGATGTTTTGTTATAGATTTACTCCAGTTCATCAAGTGCTTGGATTATCTGTTCACAATATATATATAACAACAATTATTTTAAAATCTAATCACAAATCATCAAGTCTAATAACAAAAGGAGCAAGGCTCTTTATCTAATACACAAACCACTGGCTAAGTTCTATACGTTAAAGTATACAGAGTGTACTTTCATCAACTTAAAAACAGAGATGCTCACAAGTCCAGTTCATGTTTCAAGTCAGTTATTTAGCTCAGGGACAAACATACTGCCTACATGCTGCTTTTCAGCCATTAGCTTCAGGTAAATAATCAAACTGACATCTATTATAGTCCTTAATCACCATGGCGGTCTCCAAATGTTATCTACACCTTTATCCTTTGTTCATAGTAAGTGATGTGACATCATGAGATTTATTTTAAGATATCTATCACGTCCTACTCAGGCTTTTTAAACTTTTTATCTGTGCTGCTATAAAAGTCGAGGCCTCGTGTTTACAACAATGTCAGACGCAGGGGTTATAACACTCACCATATCCAACGGTTTGAACACGTGGTGAACAAGCTCCTCTGATGAAGGGTTGGAGATGGTTGACTTCAGACGCGCCTGTAAGGAGATAAATAGAGGAATTTACTACGTAGCACAGCAAGATAACCGAAAGAAAGAAATGTGACCTGACTGGATGCACACCAACAAGCTGAAGCAATATTTGAATTTCTGGAAGATATCGATGAATTCCTCCTCGGGCGGAGGGCGGGCCCTTATGGTGAGTAAATCATCTGTCGGCCAGAAAACACAAGAAAATAGATCAGAGTCCATGGCTGTGTAATTTCAACTTGTGTCATCTGCAAAAATCCATCCCACACCTTCGGCATTTTGCTTTTTACTCCTCTTCTTCTTCTTCTTCCTCTGGTTCAGCACCGTCGCAGCCTCTGCCGTCTGCTGCAGCTTGGCCATGAAGTTCTCGATGTCATCGAAACAGTGGTTGAGGATCCCCTGAGGATGGGACAACCCAGTTTGTCACGCTGTTCAGTTATAAATTACAGTCAGGGGTGACTGATGAAAGACACAAAGGTGAAGATGAGGCGTACCACTTCTCGCTCTGCTCGCAGGAAAGAGATATCAGGCCCGCCGTTCGCTGTTGTAGAGGAGAGCAGAGGTTTCACTTCATCCATTTGCCATTCATAGCCCTCCTGCATTTGCAATCCCTGCCCCCTTTACCCTTGAAACCCACCCCCCCCCTTACACACACACAAACACACAAAGCGATCTCTGTGCTCCTGAATACCTCTCACTTCTCTCTTCTCACCCTCTCGTCATGTCAAATCAATCCAAATACTTTGACTTTTGCAAGCATTTGTGTGTAAATAACACATTTTTGTCTTACCTCTGGGTCCAGGGTAAGGTGGAGGGTTGTGCGGTGGGGGATTTGGAGCATGTGGGATGGGGGGGCTTGGGATTTCATAGGGGTCGATGATCTCTCCCCCACTCCGAGGAGGCCTAGAGGACGAGAGGAGAGTTTCGTTATGCTACAGGTACAGCTCACAGCCTTTCTTGTTGATGGAGGTCATTCACTCAGGGCATTAACGGGAAACACCCTAAAAGACAAACACACTTAGGATTGCAGACATCCTCATTCTGAGAGCCTCAAATGGATGCAGCTTTGGAGACCATACGACTTTACAACAGCAGGCCATCTTTGATCAGTGAATCCAGCCAGACAACGCAATTAATAGACACAATATGATGCCTCTGAAATTCAACCCCACAGCCCTTATTCCACCCTGAAAGTACAGTAAACAGTCTGAGTGTGCTTTCTGATGGTCATACCCTGCACTGTGCTCCAATCTCGACTCTCCTGTCAAACAAACCAGTGAGCGACAAGCCAGTTTGAAATGGAAAAGAGGAGGACGTGGCACTGTGTGTTTGCCTACGCACACAAAACATGCAAATACCAGTGAGAGCGCTGACTCTAACTTTACACTTATTGAATCAGCATCTAAACTCTGTCACCTGTCCACCCGTCTTACCACATTCGTCTGTCCGTCACGCGTCTCTTTAAAGAGGAAGTTTTTCAAAAGCAGGTAATCCGTTCAGGCCCCGAGCATGCACACTGTCGCCGCCACTGCCGTCATCCCTCCTCTGCTCTCTCTCGCTCTGCTCTCTGTCACAATGGTCTTGTTATCTCTGTCACACCTTCCTAAGTTATGTGAAAACCGGTATAACAGGTCTTTCTCTCTCTCAGCTGTTTACCCTGTCCTCTCTGTCTCTCTCTCTGAGACAGGTGAATGGTGACACCATGTAGGATGCATTGATTCAGTGGAAAATAATGACATAATGGCGATAAAACAGAGGAGGACCGCAAACAATTTAATGGAAGATTGGTCTGAAATGATCATGTGTTGTCTGAACCTCCTCCCGTATACAAATTGAGTGCAAACATACACAGAGGCCCACTTTCTTACATTAAAAACCACAATAAAACGTGGAAATTGGGCACTTAAAAGCTTGAATTTCCATAAAGAAGTACCATCAAATTAATGTTTTTCAGTTTTATAGTCATTAGACACATTTTGATGTTTTTTTTTCCACATCTTGTAACTGTGACATTTGCTGTACCTGTGGGCATCGGGTTGATTCTTACTCCTGCCGGTGGAGGTACCCGAAACTGCGTTTGCAATGTCGTCACGGATTTGCTGTGCCTGCGTGAATGAGAAGCAGGAAGTGGCATCACTCGTAAAACCTGAACCAGGCTGACGATTCAAAGTGAAACACTGAGCCAGGTGGGACAGACTAGGGGAAGCTGTGTTGTTTTTACTCACCTTCACTGTCTCGCAGTTAAAGAAGTGAATGTCTGGCTTCGTCTGCTCGGCACTTTGGCAGACTAACAGGAGGAGGGATGGGAAGTGTTTCTCTGTGTTTATGGCGTCGCAGCGGTAGATGGACTTGAATGAGTAGTTCTCCAGCTCATCCTGCACGAGTAGATTAAAGTGGAGGTCATTATACATCCAAATATGAACAGCATTTCCCAATTTAATCGCTCACAACCCACAGGCCCATTTGTCCACCACCATGCGTCTGTCCTCACCTGGCTCTGTGTGTCTCGGAGGTGAATGGCCTCTGCTCCCACCTCCAGGTACATCTGTTGAATCCACAGCTTTTTGTTCTGAGCCAGGATGGAGAGACGTAACTGGGCCTCCTCCACATTCTGCACATCCCCGTCCTGGAGGGAGTATGTCAGCAGGTGCTGCAGGCATGGAGAGAGAGACAAGGATGAGGACTTGAGGAAAAAGCTAAAATATCACTCTGAGGGTAAAGTGTATATGTAGCATATGAGACTTACATCGACAAGATATCGTGAGATGTTTGTCATCCTTCGTCTGGCGGGAGAAGACGGAGAGCTTTAAGTTCGAGCAGCTTTCTATGAATATACAGCTGGAGATGTTTTACGTGGAGTCACAAAGGGTGCTGTCATACTCACAGACAGTCCGACACTGTGGTACTGATGGTGTTTTCAGGCAGGCAGCAGCGTTTCTCTAAACTAAGAAGTCTTAACCTGCGAAAGCAACATCCTCATTCAGTCTGCTCCAGCAACCTGGAATTATGCAAGCCGCCCAACCAGTCCGACAACAGCATAATGCATCTAACTACTGATATTAAAAGAGCATGCTTCCAGTATCACTCACATTTCCTCAGGACCGGTTTCATTAAAAACACAACTCAACCAAAAATTGTTTCTGTCATATTTGTGCATAAGAGCCAAACTGGTGTGGCTGGTGTCCTACTCATATGACATAGTATTTCAAAATAGTCGGACCCAAATTAGCACAGCAATTTGTGCACACTAATCTTAAGTGTAAACACATTTTAAGATCTTGATAGACTACAGTGCATGCCATATACTGTATACCCATAGTTTTGCAAAAAAATAATAATAATAGAAATGTGTTGACCCATATGTTTTTTGTAAATCCACATAAGCGGTTTGAATCCCATTATATGGACAAAAAATATTGAATTAATGGCTACGTAACTTGACAATAATTCACCACTAGTAGCGCAAAAAAAAAATCAAACGTGACAAAGTTTCGCAATGTCTTTCAGTGCAGTTTCTGACTCATGCTGTACAAATTAATTTAAGAGTTAAGTAGTCTTAAATGTCACAAGCTCTGTGATCGGTGATTGGAAATGGATGATTGGTCAACTTACCAAGGCTGATTGGCTTCATATACTGTATTCCTGGTCAGTTTACAGTAAAACCTGTCCTGTGTCTCGGTGTAACTCGCTCTTAGGTATTGAAAGCTTTTGCAGGACAGAGGTGTGTCACCTGGTGTAGT
This sequence comes from Pterois miles, assembly GCA_947000775.1. Lineage (NCBI taxonomy): Eukaryota > Metazoa > Chordata > Actinopteri > Perciformes > Scorpaenidae > Pterois > Pterois miles. The sequence goes on from CAMQGK010000299.1 coordinate 3,621,691, forward strand.
CCCGCCCAGTCTACCACCTCACCTTAGAGATAAAAATATCTACTCATGCTGAACACCCACATATAGAAGGCTACTAACAAATGTGCATATTTCACACTGGGAGACATTTGGGATAATTATACAGGGCTGTAGCTACAGTTGGAAAATGGAGGTCCTGTCCTCTGTATTTTCTCTGGGAATTTGGGAGTTTTAGCAGCATTTTTATGTTTTAGGCTGATTCCAATATTTTAGACTTAAAGGAACAGTAAGCAACATTGTGGGAGATATATTAGCAGAAATATAACATTCATAACTATGTTTTCATTAGTGTATAATCACCTGAAACTAAGAATTGTTGTGTTTTTGTGAGCATAGAATGACCTTTCACATCTAGGAAGCGAGTCCTCTATGTACGAATCCACCATGTTGCTCTGCCACGTTTGTACAGCAAGCCAGAATGGACAAACCTTTCATGTTTTTACGTTACCTCGAGGCCACCGTAGTTCTCCGACATGCTTGGGAAACTGTGGTATCGTGAGCCGCAGATTGTAAAACCGTGGTCCCACCAGCCCCCGCCTGACTTCCATTGCTCCTGAAGTAGTGTTATCATGGTGAGGGTGAGCGCAGTGAACGGCGTCACCACACACCACAGTCTTGAAAAGGGAGGAGTGAGTGGAGGGGTACTAAGTTGGTTGCAATCTGCAACCACACCACTAGATACCACCAAATCCACACTGTACTTAATGTATTTAAAAACTACTTAAATGACTGGTGGGAGACTTTACCCATATTACCTAAAACTCTTGAAATTCTGGGATAATGTTCAAAGGGAAATTATCAACATTACTTTAGACCACATGTGTCAAACTCAAGGCCCACAGGCCAAATCTGGCCCGCCAACTCATTTTATGTGGCCCGCCAGGGCTTGCAAAGAATATATTATGCTTATCATACAATTCTATGCTGCTTTACAGAAGTGCGGTGTCCCTAAATCACATGTCCCACAATGCATCTCGATTTTGTTACATGTGTACTGAAGCATCTCAATATCACCAGTTTTCAGCTGTGGCGCTCTAGCCGAGTGATGGGGTTGTAAAAAAAATATGAATAGTACTAAAATGTCCAAGACAAGAAAAGTTGATGCAGAGGCAAGGCAACTTAATGAGAGACGGGAAAGCGAATAAATGCTTGTTTTTAATGGAGACGAGCCGGTACGTCTTCTTTGCTGCGAGGCAGTGGCAGTGCCAAAGGAATACAGTTTACAGCAACACTTCGACACCAAACACGGTGCTAAGTCACACCGCTGTCATCTACCACATGATCTCAGCAGATCAGCTGTTGGAACACAAACAGTTTATACGCCGCAGACTGAACGTTAGATCAGAGCACACTGATTTACTGTACTGTAGCTCTGCCTCTCTGAAATTTAAACAAAGTTAATGTAATAAATTTGTTTGATAATATTTGTGTGACAGTAAAAACATAACTTTAATATTCACAATTATTTTGATCTTTGATGGATGAGTAATGATGAGGGTTTCTTAATCTCATAAATTCATGGGATTTATGTTATAATAACACATAGAAATGTGTGTGCCCACATACAGTATTTTTGTGTCTACGTACATGTATAGATACTGACGCACAAGTGTTACTGAACTAATTTTTTTAAATAAATTGTACAATATTGTACAATTAATTTTCCTAGACTTCTGCGTTCAGATCTAATTATTAAATAAATTATTACTAAAACTGATAATAATCAGATGCAAAGGCAATTTGGTAATATGATCAAGAGTAGATATATTTATATAGTTTTACAATTACAACCATAATGCTGATGTGGCTCAGGATGAAGCTGAGTTTGACACCCCTGGTTTAGACTCAACACTTGTTATACTGGGCACAGTTATGGATAATATGACGGATAAAGATTTGATTTATTTGTTGAGATTAGACTGAGATGTTAAAGGCAAAAAGCTACAACAGTTTCTTTGCTAGAGCTGCAGTCCCCCAACATAACGCAGTAACACAATGGAGAGAGAGCGTTAAAAAGGCGTATATCCTGGAAAAACTCAGAAAACAGATTTTTGCTAAGGTGGGCACCGTTGCTAAAGGTTGTAACACATCTCTAGTCACCTAGTCACAGTCTAGTCACATATCAATCTACAAAAAAGTGCAGAAGAGCAGTAATGTGAATATACTGTATATGCAAGTCCAAGTTGTATGTTTTTTTAATTGTATTTACGGAATATAAATAACTTCCACAAGATAAAAAACACTTAAATGAAATGGATGTAGCTCACTGGCGGGGAATTGCTTGAGAACCAGGGGGTTGCCGGTTCAAGTCCCTGCACTAACCAAGTCAGGAGTGTAGCTGGAGAGATACCAGTTTATAGAAGCTGATTTATATTTACCTTGTGTAGAGGGTTTTGAACATTTAAAACCTTCATGTTTGGAAATAAAACTTAAATCTGCCTGTGTCTGCAGATTTAAGCAAGTTACAGACAGCTGCAACTTCATAGCACCTTTAATATAAACTACACGTCTTTAACATGCATTAGGTTGGAGTGTTGTAGGAGAGACCGTGGGCTACATACAAGAGGGGTATCGCATTTCATAACAGACCTTTACTGGAGGTGGACAAGGCTCCATTTTAACGGCCAATAGAGGAGAGAGGCGGAGTCAGGTGAAGCAGCAGCAAGAGAGGAGGTCGCCACTTGACTTTGCTTTTAGGACGTCTGGTAACATTTCAAGGATCTTTATCATAACATACCATCAGGTATTTATCACTTATTAATAAATATATGCCGTTATTTCCATTATGTTGTGGTATAGTGAGCTGATAGTGGCAGCAGACTGCGTGTTTTATTTGCCTCCAAAATAGGCATACGTGGCATGCAGTGTGTGTGTGTGTGTGTGTGTGTGTGTGTGTGTGTGTGTGTGTGTGTGAGTGGTGGTGGGGGGGGGTTGTAATGTCACTGCCAGGTCAGTGCCACTGTGTGAAGTGTAATGAATCCTGCTGTGGGACTGACACTGATGAAAAAGTAGTGTAAACTGTTGCAGAGTTTAAGAGTAAATGCTGTTGAAGGCACTGTTCAAGGATGTCAGATTACACACCATGCTAATAGCAGTCGACTATTGCATCACCCTGTTTTTATTAATTCATGATTAAAAACGAATTAAACGGCTAATATCTGAGGCCTGGTGCACTACAACTTTCCCCAGTGGGGCGGAGAAAGTGAATATTTGCCACGTGTTATGTTTGACAATGAAACGACATCAAATGACTCAACATTACCATTTAATTAAATGATGCCCTGTCCGTTACAGAGAAATAATTAGAAAATGTCCAGTGTTGAACTGGGTGTTAACCTGGCAGCAGTCACACGTGTTGGAAAATAGCTTAAATCTTAAAGAGGATCGGTGTTTGGGCTTATGATGCGTTCAGGCTCCTCCTGTGTTTATGAGAGACGAGACAAGGACCATTAAAAATGAGCTAAAAGCTGCATATAGATGTCAATTCGGGTCTTAACTCTAAAATGTTAACAGCATTTGCAAACCTTCCACTACAAAATAACAGCATTGGTGGGAAGTAACTAGTCTATATTAACTTGAGTACTGTACATAAGTAGTCTACTGCATTTTGTGCAACTTTATAGAAATACTGAAGCGATTAGCTATCGCCATTAATCATCTGCGCAGAAAATTAAGCATCAACTATTTAGATAATTAATGAATTTTCCATCATTTACTGGTTTTCTTTGTTTACTATCTTTGTAACTGTAATACATTTTGGGGGTTTTGGATTGTTAGTTGAAAAAACAAGCAATTTGCAGGCTTAAAGCTTCAGTAGGCAGAATATTTTTGGCATCATTGGGCAGAAATCCCTTAATAGCTTTTCAGCATAATGTAATTCAAGTGTTTGAGAGAAACTAGACTTCTGCACCTCCTCATGGCTCTTTTTTCAGGCTGTAAAAAATCTAGTAGAGGAATATGATTTTTTTTTCCTCAGATTATCTGTCTCATACACTCCTTCAGGATATAGTGACCATTTTATAAAAATCACCTTTTAAAATCACATTTGCTACATATCTGCCCACTGCATCTTTAACTTTGGGCTCTGAAAAACTGATGGACACTTTTCAATATTTAATATCATTTTGTTGATGATTTGTCGATTAATTAGACAAAAGAATCGACACATATAGAATAAATTTTAATAATTAATAGATAGTGAGCATTAGCCGCTCTCGACAGGATAGCTGGGTCTGCGGAATTCGTGCAGCCCATGAACGCAGCAGTGTAGTAGTTAGGTGGCGTGTATTGCATCACGCGGAAGAAACGAACCCACGGCTGCACCAACGAACCGTGAGAGCACGCGGGCGGTAGGAGTATTACCGTATTCAACGCACCTATGTCTGACTTTATATCTTTCTAGGGAGTTAACTATCAACGTATCCCATATGTCACTTTTAGTTAAACAGATGCAAACCGAAGAATAAACCCGCTCGCGACGTGATCGATAACAGTGACAGTTCAAACCGCAGCTACACGTGCTCGTTTCCTCCTTTGAACGGACCGACGAATATCGGCGACAGTCCTCCATCATTCCCGGTGTTTCTTCTGCCTCTCCGTTGACGACATTTGCCGGTGAGCAGGTCAGTCTGAGCCCGTTTGGTTTCTCAGAAGTGAGTCCAGACCATGTACAGTCTCTGGTCCAGACAAAGACAGACGGTCTGGGGATTTAGCTAACGATACTTGGCCATATTGTAGCCTCAGAAACCGCGCAAAGAGGCTACAACCGCCTTAAAGTGAAAATGATATCAACGTTTGTAGTGGACTAAATGATGTTGCATATGCGAGGAGATACTACTGGACCAGTCAAGTCTAACTAGGGATTATTTATACCTCCGTTACAATGCGTTATTAACCACCTGGTGGGGTAGCTGGCTGCTGTCACACCATCTGACTGTTATCAGGCCATTGAGCAACACACATTTTTCCCATGTTTGTGGGCCAGTAGGGGCCTACTAAACTAGTAGGTTCACAAGGCTGTTATCTAGCTGTATGTAAACTTACTGTGTTGTAAAAGTGAAAAGCTACATGTTCAAACACGTTAGACTGCATTAAACTTCACGTTTTCAACACAAACAAAAATGATTCTTTAGGTTTAGGTAATACAACTACAACTTCTTCAGGTTTAGGCAATAAAGGTACAACCTCTTTAGGTTTAGGCAACAAAACTACAACTTCTTTAGGTTTAGGCAATGAAACTATAACTTCTTTAGGTTTAGGTAATACTACAACATCTTTAGGTTTAGGCAACAAAACTACAACGTCTTTAGGTTTAGACAACAGAACTACAACTTATTTAAGTCTATGCAATAAAACTACAACTTCTTTAGGTTTAAGCACCTAAACCACAACTTTAGGTTTAGGCAAATCAACTGGATAACTGTGTGTTGGCCATCACGGATGATCAGCCACAGTGTTGCTTCATCATTGTGGTAGTTATGTAGCCTACTGCTTCACATTTAGCTTCTTTTTTTTGTCATTTGTCTCGTAGATGGAGAAGCAGCCCCTGCCAACTGACGATGACAAAACAGGAACCACAGAGTCGGAGCTTGACGGCTTCGCCGGTGAGGAGAGCCAGCAGGACTCATATGAGCCTGCCGCTCGAGCAGGATGGAACAGTAAAATAGAGTATTTTTTGGCTCAGGTGGGATTCAGCGTTGGGCTTGGCAATGTCTGGAGGTTTCCGTATTTGTGCCATCAAAATGGAGGGGGTGAGTACCTATTATTGTCATACATTAGATGGATATGTGAGATGGCTGTCACAGGATTTGGTCCCGTGGGTCCAAACAAAATGTTGAGGGTGCAGAATATACAGTATTTTGCCAGTGTCATCATCACAGGGCGAGCATGTGATGAAATACAGAGAGAGAGTGTCAGAAAAAGCATGCGTGTTAATGCATTAACTACCAACTGCATGCCTCCAAATCTGAGCTGCACACTCTTTAACACGTTGTTTATAGATGTTTATTGCATGGCTGTGTTGAATACTCAATTCTGATTGGTCAATCACTGCGTTCTACGGTCGGTTATTTCTTTATGGCAGACTGTTGCTATGTATAATGGACCGTTGCTATGGATGCAGTTCTAATATCTGACTCTGGAGGACCATTTTTGTGTCAAATTATTGATTTCTTAAGTAATTAGCTGTGTAATAAGCGGGATAATGTACAGCGAACTGGTCATTTTCCCATGAAAGAGTTACATAAACTACATTTTTGCATAAACTATCTGTAAACAACACTAAACACTGCTGCCCTGAAGTCTGTTGTTCCAACATCTGGTTTCTATCTGTTGTCAGGGGAAACTCTGCAAACTCTCCGTAAATATAAGGACACAATTCACTACAATTTAATCAATTTTTGGTTGTGACGGCAGTTGACAGTGATGAAGCAGACAGGAAACGAGGGAAGAGAGAGGGGATGTGACATTCAACAAAGCTCCCTGGCCAAAATTCAACCTGCACCGTTGCAGTTATGCGTTGTGACCATTCGGTTACCAAGGCGCTTCACATTTTTGTAGATTTTAAAATAATCCAAAAGAGTTTCATGTGTCTGTTTATGCCAAAGGATGGATAAGACAAGGCGTGACCCCCGAATAGTCCACTATTCAACGATTTGATCCAAGGAGCCGTATTATTATTTATATAAAAAGAACCTTGTGTTGCAGGCTGCAGTAATCAGAGTGGTGCAGGATTTAAAGCACAGTCTAGCATGAACATCTGCTTCTCCTTTTACATCATTTTTGTTCAGAGTGTCAGCTTGTGGTGCTCATTTCTTAACCGAGTGCTGGGCACCTCTTCTCCCCAGGAGCTTTCCTCCTCCTGTATGTGCTGCTGATGCTGGTTGTGGGCATTCCCTTATTCTTCTTGGAGCTGGCGGCCGGTCAGGCCATCAGGCAGGGCAGCATCGGAGTGTGGAAGTACATCTCCCCCAGGCTGGCAGGGATCGGCTACTCCAGCTGTGTGGTGAGACTGATTGTTAAATGACTGACCCAGCTTCTAAAACCATATGATTGTTCAGTACATGATGTTGAATGTATTCCAGGTGTCGTTTTTTGTTGTAAATTTCTGCTCCAATCAGTAATTACCCTGTTTTTCCACAACAGAGGAGCACTTTCCCTATTATTCTGTTTAGTTTTTTTTAACATAATATAATGTAATTTTCTTATGAACCCGATGTTATTGTTCTCAAATGTCCTCAGGTGTGTTTCTTCGTGGCTCTCTACTACAATGTGATCCTTGCATGGAGTCTTTTCTATCTTGGGAACTCGTTCCAGTACCCTTTACCTTGGGAACAGTGTCCAAAACAGGGGAATTTAACAGGTAAACACACAGCATTAAAACTGATAAGACCTGAGGAGTTATTAAATTGTAAAAGTATTAGCTGTGCGTCACATGTAAGACTCGTAACTGATCATCTTTTTTTTTCTCTTTACACCAGTAAAAGAATGTGAAAAGAGCTCCCCCACGTCATATTTCTGGTACCGCAAAGCTTTAGATATCACAGACTCGATAGATGAGACGGGCTCTTTCAACCCTTACATCGTGTGCTGTCTGCTGGCGGCCTGGACCATCGTGTGCCTGGGGATGTTCAAGGGTATCAAGTCCTCTGTCAAGGTAACAAGGCCTGCTAAAAGGGTGTGCTATTTCTTGCTTACATTTGACAGTGCTCAGATATTTCAGTAGAGTTGTGATAATGAGGAGCTTTAAATACTGCAACTACTGAACTGAAGCATTTTCCAGTCTGTTACTAGATGATTTACCACTTCAAACATGGTTTTAAAGTATTTATCTGCATTATGAAATGGATATATAGCAGTCGGATGGTTCACATTTGCAGCACAAATATTAGAGGTGGGAATCACCCCACAATAATTAAGTCACAATACAATCTTATTGTGATTTTAAACATTTTGCGATATACTGAGTATTGTAATAAGTTCACTCACTTACTCGCTCGGTCACTCATCCTCAACCACTTATCCGGAGTTGGGTCACGGGGGCAACAGCTCCAGCAGGGGAACCCAAACTTCCCTTTCCTGGGCCACATTAAGCAACTCTGACTGGGGGATCCAAAGGCGTTTCCAGGCCAAAATGAATGTTTTGTTTATCTCTGTGTATATATCAGATGTTTGCTTCACACAAGGCTTGTGAGCCAGTAGTATAACGATGCAGGTATTGCGTGGTATCTCAGGGTCATCAGTTAGTGTGGAAAAAAAAACGGATAAATGACTGAGATTGATGGTGAGTGCCTGGGAACGACTTGTTGTGAAGTAAATGCAATGAAACAGAGGAGGGAGAATGCAACATCTAGTGGCTGAATGTTCTGAATGTTGTCGATACAGCAGCACCTTTAATATTGGACCTGCTACAACCTCTAAAGAACGAGTAGCTGTTGATTGAGATGTTAATAGTTTATATAATAAAAGATAGATACTTGACGTCTGTATCAATACCGCGCAAAATATCTCAGTACTATCAGTGCAGGTGGAACACTGGACACCAGTTTGGTGTGATCGCTGCTGCTGAATCTCCTGTGATGTCATTCAGCGGTTCCACTACTGTATATGGAAATAAGGTTGATAAGGTTAAGGTTGATGGTTAATTTGTGCAAAAAATGTCTTAATTTTTGGATTGCTGAAAAAAAGTAATACATTCCTGTCAATGACTCTATATATATATATATATATATATATATATATATATATATATATATATATATATATATATATATATATATATATATTCATTCATTCATTCAAGATTTTGACTATATTAACTTAAGATACTTTCCAAAGTAGAATATCCTAGAAGTGTATATTCAACTTTTTGTCACGGTGTAGTGTTAAAAAAGTTTTATAAAATTGCAATAAATTGTATTATGGAAACACAGTTCTTGTAGAATAACTGACGTCTCCTGGTAGCTGCCTGGATTCACTTGTTAATGTAATCATTCTTTGTCACTTTCTAGGTGATGTATTTCTCCTCCGTCTTCCCCTACGTGGTGCTGTTCTGCTTTCTCGTCCGAGGGCTCTGGCTGGATGGGGCCTTGGAGGGAATCACCTACATGTTCTACCCCAAGGTATCTGCAGATAAAATGTGATTGAATGTAGAAAGGAGAGGCGGATTTGAAATTTTCGCTAATGCACCTGTTGTCCCCTCTATACACTTCTAGCTGGAAATCTGGGGAGATGTTCAGGTGTGGCGGCAGGCAGCCACGCAGGTTTTCTTTGCTTTAGGTCTTGGCTTCGGGTCCATTATCGCCTACTCCTCCTACAATCCCAAGAGCAACAACTGCCACCGCGATGCCTTCACTGTTGCCACCATAAACTTCCTCACATCTGTGCTGGCCACTCTGGTCGTGTTTGCTGTGCTCGGCTTCCGCGCCAAAGACAAGGCCATGGCATGTGTGGTCGGGTACGTTTAATTAGAGGATAAATGTTGAGTTATGCATCAAAAGAACTAGGCTGCATGATGATTTAGTGTAGGCAACTAGTACATAAATAATTGTCCCTCACAATGCTACAGTCTGCCCTCTGTGTGTTTGTCATCCCAGATAACTAACCTGTCATTGTTTTGTTTTTTACTTCAGACAGCTATGAGTTTCTTTAATTCTCCCTGCGTCGCAAAATATTTTTATGCCTTTCAAATACATTCAGAACTTGATTAAGTCTTGTTGCATAAACTGTATGTTTACAGTTTTGTCTTTTTCTTTTCTTAGAAATATGAAGAAGTTATCAGAGCAGTTTCACAGTGGTACTTTGGACACAAACTTGATGCCAAGCTTCAACTATTCTGATCCCAGCTCTGTGGCTCTAGAGGACTATAGGTCCTGGTTTAAACAGTATGGAAATCAGGTCCCTGGCAATTTAACAGACTGTGACCTGGAGAAACAGATGCAGCAGGTAAATATTGAGCTTTTGGACTAATGTCAATTTGCTTTTGTGGATTGCCTTATATTTTGTGTGTTGTACATCAAAACTAAAGCTGGCATTCTTGTTTGTGTTCAGGGTGTGGAGGGCACTGGCCTAGCTTTTATTGCCTTCACAGAGGCCATGTCACTCCTGCCTGGCAGCCCCTTCTGGTCGGCGCTCTTCTTCCTCATGCTGCTCAACTTAGGGCTCAGCACCATGTTTGGCACTATGGAGGGCATCCTCGCCCCACTCACGGACAGCTTCAAAACTCTGGCCAACAACAAGACCAAACTCACAAGTAAACCTTTTTTTTTTTTTTTTTTAATTTACCTCAGCCATTGTTTTTTATGTTAAGGTGGGGAATCCCAGCATCACAATGCTAACGCATTGTAAAATCTTACCTCATTCCCCTGCTGGCAGATATCTCTATGTCATTTTGCTCAGAGTTACAGACAGTAGATCAGTGTCTTTTCATATACATCAGTAAATTTACTTTCTGAAGTTATTCAAGATAAAACACAAACATATCAATTGTACTCTCTTTTAAAGACATGCTTATGTTCTTGCAGTTTTTGGCTGCCTCGTTGGCTTTGTAATCGGCCTGCTCTTCACCCAGCGATGTGGGAACTACTTTGTGATGATGTTCGATGATTACTCTGCCACGCTGCCCCTCATCATTGTGGTGGTTTTTGAGACTTTCAGTGTGTCTTGGCTGTATGGAGCTGATAGGTGAGGTCTATTTTCAGATTGTCTTAAATCTTTAATTGCATGAAAATGTCAACTAATCAGTTTAGTTCAATGAGTCTCATCTGTGTAATTTCTGAATGTTAACCTCTCTGCTGCGTTTCTGAAGGTTCCTTGATGACATTGAGGCAATGCTGGGCTGGCGTCCTTATGTGGTTTACAAGTACCTGTGGAAATACATCTGCCTGCTTGCTATGATTGGGCTGCTGGGCGCCACCACCATCCGCATGTTCATTAAACGCCCCACTTATATGGCATGGAACCAAGAGAAGGTATGGAGAATTGGATCAAACAGAAAAAATACACCCTTAAGGCTTTAACACACCGGGGGCATGACGAATAATCCACACAAAAATGCAAAATACAATATGCAGTCCTGGTTACAGAGTCCTGCACTACAGAGTCTCTGTGTTGTTGTTTCATAAATACAAGTGCAACTCAACCCGGCAAACATTAAAAAAATAAAAAAACTATAGCAAACGGTCTCTAAACTCCTTGCCGGCATGATGGGAATAATTGATGGAGAATTTGTCTTAGTTCACATTAAAATATGTAAAACAGAGGAGTTGAAAGTTCCTTGAGTGACTCATTTGATTCCTTTTCCTTCAGGCCTCTGAGGAGTACCTGGAGTACCCGGGCTGGAGTCTGGCTGTTTTGGCTCTACTGATCATATTTGCTATGATGCCCGTCCCAGTGGCCTTGATCCACGCTGTTCTGCAGGACAGGACAAGGCAAACAGGCAGAGATGCAGAGACTGGCCAGTACAGCATTGTTAGCACCGATGACAAGTGCGAGACTCCTATGACTGACATGTCAGAACTGGACCAAAGGAACGGGGCCGCTGCCTCCTTCTCCTAAACACGGGACAGGATGTTACATCTTTTTTTAATTTTTTTATTCAAAGTATCCAGAGGCATCCATCCATCCATCCATCCATCTATCTTCCACCGTTTATCCCGTCAGGGGTCGCGGGAGGGGGCTGGAGACGATCCCAGCCGGCCATCTAGAGGACAATACTTTAAAAAGAAAATACTACTGCTCCAACAAGAACAATTAAAAAAAGTGTGTAATCTGGAAAATATGGAACAAATAACTTATTGCTGTTTGGTGACACAAGGTAGATTTTCCACTAACTGTTTATTATTACGGAGTTGTTGTCCAAATGAGCAAAAAAAAAAAACCCAACGTTTTTGTTTTCAGTATACGTCATATACGCTGCATTTCGCAGTTGTACATTTGTCGTCCATTTATCGTCCATTTATCGTTAATATCTCGCATGTTTCACCTTTTTATAAAAGCACTCTTATGTGAGATTCACCATCGTTTCAAGAATCCATACATGCCACTTTGACAATGAAAAGTTGTCATCTTACCAAAAAGCTCAAAAGTCTCTTTTGCATATGTTTAAAGCGCTTGTGTATTATTATTATTATTATTATTATTATGTTTTTATAATGAACTTACAGTAAATGTGATAATTGTTACGGATATTGTTTCAGGCTGGGCTTATTATCCAGAGTTATGATTTGAGTTGGAGTTACAGCAAAAATCTGTCTGTAAGGCAAGAAGAGGTACAACACATGTCACACTGTTTTGTGGCACTGTTACACCAGGAAAGAGCTAACTCAGCCATGTTGAGATTATTTGTGATAATATTAATGCTGTTCACTACACAGGAGCCATCCGACCGTTTTTACAGCTCAAATAACACCTGAGTTTCGACAGTCTGATATTATACTGTAGGTACACTGTAATTCGTACCACACGTGTAATGTGCAGTATGTTAACATTCTCTGTCCAAACCTACCTGAAATCAAACCGCTGCTATACAGTATCAGAGCATTCGGTTTTTGGCTTTGTTTTGCAGTGATTATTTTAAGATCATTGTTTTTGTCTTTTTTTATTGGTAAATAATATCAATCTGTGATTTCAGACAGAACCAGCCAGTCAATCATCAGCACGGGGGACTGTTGGCAGCCCGGTGTCTGATCTTTGCCGGTTTGTCAGCATGGTACAGGTATTAAGGTAAACTCCTATTTGTAATGTAAATATGTAGATAGTGCAAGGAAAAACTCTTCAAGAAAAAAATGTAATTGAAAATGTGTGGGATTTTCTATTATATGTAAATTGGAAATTTGCATGATACATTTTTGTTCTCATTTTTGTTTTAAGCTCAGGTTCAAGAGGAAACAAGCTGTTTGATTAAACAGGCTGACAGAGCCGCTGACCAGACAAAGTAGTATTTGGCTTTAGCATTAAAAGAACAGTGTGGAACATTTCAGGGGATCTATTAGCAGAAATGAAATATAATATTCATATATATGTTTTCCTCAGTGTATAATCACCTGAAACTAAGTTTGGTTGTGTTTTCATTAGCTTAGAATGAGCCCCTCATGTCTACATAGGGACTCCATCATGTTTCTACAGTAGCCCAGAACGGCAGGAGTGAGCGGAGCCACTAGATGCCAATAAATCCTGCACACTGCTCCTAGTGAATGATGTCATTTATGTCTTTTTAGTTGCTTTGTCATCATTGTCTTTTCGTGGCAAAAATTGAAGGTGTAGTTTGTTTAATATTTTCAGAGGGTTACTGTCAACATGAATTGAACACATGCTGTTTGTATATGTACCAAAACCAAGTGCCTTCACATTGAATTAGGCTGACGATGATGATGTTAAAGGCATTCCAGCATATGTATGTATAGTTTTAAAGACATTTCTTTGGACAGCTTTCACTTGTCAATTGTGTATGTAGTCTGTAAGTCTGTATAAAATGAGTTTTTTTTAAGAAAATGTAATATGTAATATATTTTTACCATTTTATTAAAGTTTTTCTTTCAGCACAGCAGTATCGAAAGAATCTTTGCTGTTTGACACGTAGCTTAAGCTTCTAGTTTAAACACACAAGGAGTTAAGTTTTGACTTGTTTAATAGTTTTCTATATTTACATGTGCTCTGATCTATCTTATCTATCTAGCTTATCTTATCTTATGACAATTTCTCTACGCATCACTAAAAAGTTGTGAATTGTCTTTGATATTTTCTCATAATATACATACTGTGTTAGATAATAAATTTAAATAAGTTATGCTACATGATAAACGGAAGGCTTCAAATGGACCCCATGATCGATGATCAGTATTGGCCGATATTGCTTCCAGTGATCTGTGATTGGCCCCCAAAAAATCCAGATCAGAGCCCCCTTAAGTCTTACGGTGATTTTGAGGATGACTGTTTCCTTTCAGGAAAGGGCATTAAATGCAAAGTTAGAGCAAGAGATGTACAAAGGAAATACTTGATAACTGACAACTGGGACGAGAGGCAGGAATTTGAACAACTCTTCAGATAGTGATGCTGTCTCTCTTCCTTTTATCTACTCGAGGCTTACCGAGTATGAACTTTTTTACTTGGAAAGCACAGTTCACACATTTCTAGTGTTTCTTACGGAGCTTTTCCACTGAAGCGTTTGATGGTTACATCACTTGGTATAAAGCTAAGTCTTTAAAGGATGACTGTGTTGGAATACAGTACTAGTATGTTTTCTTTAGTGTATAATCACCTGGAACTAAGAACTGTATTTTCGTTACCTTAGAATGAGCCGTTTACACATGGAGCTGGTCCTCTTCTACAGAGCCCACCAAACCAAACACTGGCTCTACATAGGGCCATTTGCGCTAAAGAGTAAAGAGCATTTCTGCAATCATGCCCTCCACCAAAACCTTCCATCACTTGCCATGTTGCCACCCATCTGGGTCCTGATGAAGGCCACAAGCCGAAATGCGCTGGTCTCACAGTAAAGTTGTTCTTCATACTGTTGTATAGCGTTGCTGAAGTTTTGACCTCCTCAGACTTTTTCCCTTCTCTATGCGTCTTGGAAGCAGACAGCTCATATTTGCAGAATACATGCAGGTGGCCTGAAACATGATGTTCAAGGCTATCAAGGTATGTGTAAGGTAGTTGACCTACTGCAGCTTTTCAATTTTAAACACTGTTTTGACTGTTGGACACAGTGAACACTTTTCTTTGTTTTTCTGCCATATGTTATCAGTCCTTGAGCAGTTTGAGTGTCCTTGCGAGGCTGTGCAGACGATGGAAGTGCACTGTACTGACGTATTTCTAACCAGCCAGCTCAGAGGATCAAATATCGGACTGTTCAGGTGACTAACGACCCAATGTACTGTAGATCTCTATCGCCAGATTGTCCTTTAACACTAGAAGATGAAGAGTGAAACATAAGTAATTGTACTACTTGATTATATACAGTATAATTATGCTTTTTAAGGAACGTGGCATTCGTCTGATCCATCAATATGAGTGGTTGAATGAATTCTTGTCCAGAGAACCTCCCAGATTACTGTATCCTGTTATTTTTCATATTGAAGGGGAGACACCCAGGTGAAATAAAACAATCACTATCAACATGAAACTTCCCCAGCTGATTACTTACATTAAGACAATTATTTTTGTGTGCAAGTTTTCTTATAATTTAATGTTTAAATATGCAAATGAGGCATCTCATCATATGTGCAAACTTGCATACATTTCCCAAACTGAAATCTGAACAAAGCCAGGGTCTTGTTTCATTTTGCTGACATATTAGAGTCAAAGATTTTACAGAGGTAATTTTGGATGACTGTTTTTAATCACTCCATTAATATGAAAATACTGTCGACAGCCATAACAAAAACTTTCACCATGTTATTAGGAATAAAATGTAAAGTAAATCAGGCTATAAATTATATATGAACAAACCCCTCTGTCAGTAAAAACCTTCAGAATATAAATAGGAGTGAAACTGGAGTTTATTATATGTAAGTGCTACTAAAGTTGAGATTTACAGCTTCCAAGTCTGAAAAGAAAAAAAACTCATTTTATGAAAATGGCCTTTAAGGATGTGTATTGTGAAATGCCATACATTCTGCAAGTCTCTACAGGTGAACAGGGCAAAAAAATCAACTAATGGATATTATTATAAAAACTTCCCAAATTGATTTTCCTTCTGTATATTAAGACAGTTATTTTTTGTATCACAAGTTTAAATTTGCAAATGAGGCATTATCTAATACTACTTTGGGTGAATTTACTACTTATTATTACTTATTTCTACACATGTGAATAGACAAAGTAATAAAATAAACACCTAAATATGTATTTTGGATGTGCTCTTTCCACTAGTCTTAAAGATGTGGAAGCAAAATAACCCAAAATCTCAAAACTGACCAGTGCATTGGGTGTCTCCTCTCAAACAAAAAAGAAATGTTTGTAATTTTAGATCTAATCCTATAGTTTTTTTGTATAGTAGTTGTATGGACTTGTTGTTGATCATATAACACTAAAGCAGTACATTTATGTGTCAGCAGGGAGCTCTGTTGGACTCTGCTGAACACCGTCATGTTTCAGCAGGTCATTTTGTGACCTCTGCAAGAACATTTCAAGCTCTCATTCGGTCATTTGGTTTTGTATGACCTATATATAACTTGTTGTGAGTGAGCAACCACTGTCCTCTCTGCGGATTCTTTTCAAAACATTTTACCAGAGAAGAACCTGATAGAGGAAAGCCTCCAAATTTCTTTTTTCCCTTTTGTAAGGCTGCTTTGTGTATCTCAACGTAGCTCATGTCTAAGCCACTCTACATGTATGTGCTTGTGTGGAAGAGTACTTGCAGGTGTCCCCTTGGAAACAGCAGGTGTCTGGGGAGGCCAGTTGTCTTGGATGCAGCTAAACTTCAGTCAGCCAGAGAGGCAGCGAGGACAGGACCAACACCCAGCTGAGAGAGACAACACATCCTTGCTTCGACCTTAGGTAAGTACAAATGATATACATGGTAAAATGCTAAAACTTGCCTTTGCATAACAGTGAATGTGTTTGTCCGTGTGTGTAAGATAATGAGTTTATTATTAACTGTGAACAACAAGCTGAGTATGAAAAACTTGTTTATTATTAAACACCCTGTTAGCACTTATTAGGAAGTACGTATGAACTGAATATTCAAAATAAGTAGAAAAAAAGTCAGATATTGATTTTTATTTTTGGAAACATCTTAATTTTCATTTTGCAGACGAGCGTAGTGGAGGAGCCACATGGCAGGCCTGGCAGCTCTCTGCCTGCTGCTGGTGTTTCCACTGAGCAGCTCCCAGAACACCCTGCCATCTGAGCAGGAGATAAATGCTCATCAGGCCCCGGCAGCAGCGCCTCCTCCTCCTCCTCCTCCACGCATACGGGACCTACTCAGAAAAGAGGAAACCACTCATTTAAATGCAAAGCAGACGTGTAAGTGCAGTTCAAAGAATTGAAGTTTAGTACAACCACAAAATAGCTGTCCTGCACAATGTTAATGTCAGAGAGGCAGCATAAAAGTCAGACTCTGTTGCACTTTGTGCCTCCACAGATGCCCATGTAGACAAAGATAACGCCAAAGTGGGTCTGTTCATCGCCGCGGCCATGGGAACCTTCGCTCTGATGGCTGCGGTGTACTGCATCTACAACAAGTTTTACACCAAACACCAGTACCTGCACACCCAGCTTAACGACGACTCAGGTAGATTCATAGACTTTTATTAAATTCTCATTGCATCAGTGTCTCTTTCAGCCTTACATGTGACGAAACTGCAGCCCTATGATACTGAACTAAATTGCATTGCCTGCAGGGATGGTCTGAAACCTGCATGGTTGTAAAAATAAACATATCTTATCTTCCATCAACAACTACAACAGAGAAAACTGAAACAAAATAACTATGAGCCAAGAAAGTTGTCTCACAGAGTGATAAAAGGAAGCTAAAGATTGAAATAGAGACAGTCTCTTCATCAGCAGACAAAGAGAGAAAGCTGGACTCATCAAACATCTGATCTTTTTCCCTCTCTCGTCTCTTGGGTATCATTTGTTGGAAAGCATCACAGGCGGGCGGGGTTATTAAATGTGAGCATGCTGTGTCATGCTTATTGATATGCAGTATGACTTCTTGGAAGCGTTGCGCTTGCTGCCATTTGGAGACAGTAATAAATGATGTAGCTTTAATAGTACAACAGTGCATGTGTAGATACAATAGATGTAGCCACAGAAACATGACTCATCATAATGTTCGCAACTAAACTTAAACCTGCAGTAGGCAGAATGTTTTTGGCATCATTGTGCATAAACTCCATAATAACCTTTCAGCATATTGTAATTCAAGTGTTCGAAGAGAAAACTAGACTTCTGCACCTCCTCATGGCTGTTTTTAGGCTTTAAAAGAATCTAGTCCATGAAGACTTTGGCCAATCACAGGTTATTTCAAGAGAGAGAGAGAGAGTGTTCCTATAGGCTGTTCATCCAATGGAGACAGCTGACAATCACTTGTGAACTCCAATCAAATGGTCAAACTATGCAGCACTGATCAAATATGAATCAAAATTATGTAATGTACTGTAATGTCTATTTCTCTCCTCAGATGTTTCCAGAAACATCTTGTAGTTACTGTTTAGCTTTAAAAAGAGAAAGTTTCTTTCTTTCTCTTTCTTTCAATGAACGTGTCTAGTTTCATACATAAGGCGCTCTCATCTTGTGATGGTGTAGTTACTCGCCCGGCGTTGCCTCCCTGTCTTGGTGAATGTGTGTTTGCCTTCTGTCATCCAACACTCCCACGCAGCTCGCAGTTTAACTTTGAATGACCTGTTGACACCAATATCTAGCGGTTGGAGTGCTTTAGTTAATCCACCCGGAATGATGGCAAGCTCCGAATTAGTTTTCTTCACTTGGATCTTGACAGTGTCTGTGAGATGGGTGCGCATGGGACAGAGATTTGTGGAAAAAGCCATTTGGTCTCTTAACATATATCTCTGACAATCCATCCAGTGGTGCGGCTTCGTAGCTACCAAAGTCGTAATAAAACATTTTGACAGATTTTTGAGCGCCCTGTACCACATAAAATTGGTTCAAGGTCAGTAAGCACAACCACAATTGATATATAAGGAGCACCGGATTATAAGGCGCACTTCGATTTTTGAGAAAATTAAAGGATTTTAATTGCGCCTCATAGTGTGAAAAATATGGTACCTATCTCATGCACTACTATCAGGATATAGTGACCATTTTATAATTTTTTTTTTATTTAAATAATATTTTTTTTATTTCTAATTATATTTACTCCAATTCTACCTACTGCTGCTTTAATTATGCTCTATCATATCTACTAATACGTAAAAAAATGTTTAAGAGAAATATCTACAAATTTCAAGTGCAGTTCCTTACATATATATATCTGTCTGCAGATTTAACCACAGACCCCATGGACCCTCCCCCTGTGTTTTTCAATGCCTCTGCTGGCTCCAGTGCGGTAGACGTGCGGAAAGCCGGTGATTATGGCTCGCTCTCGGACACTCCATCCATCATCTCTGTGCCACCCAGCCTGTCCCCACCTCCCTCTGCCATGCCCTTCCCTCCCCTCTTCCTCTCCTCTCACTCTCTGCGAACTATATCAGCTAGGGATCTGGAGAAGAGCTGTATCTGATATTAAAGGCATAGTTAGCAGCAGTGTGAGACTTTTGAAGTAGTTGAATGTGCATGTTGTTTTCCAAATATCTTTACACAACAACATTTAATTTTTTGCAGGGAAATGGCTTTGCATATGCTCCCCAAAGTTTTTGTATCGTAGGAAAATGCAGATAAGATGGGACTTTTCCAGCTACAGTTGCTGTCCTGTGCTGTCACGTTAGCAGAGTATCTCCTCCACCAGCTGAAATTGTCAAATCTGTCAGTTGTTATCATTGTCAAGCATGAACCTCCTGCCTGTTGCCCTTTCCAGGGCCAGCTCCAGCCCTTTTGGTGCCCCAGGTGAATTTTGGATTTGGAGCCCCCTCCAAACCCTACGCCTAGCCCCACAAACTGCAAAACACATCAAACACAACAAAAATTAAGATTTTCATTTTCGTAAATGACTGTATTTATTATAATATAAATAAACAATTGGTCCCTGATATTGTTGGCTTCAAAGTGTTCAATCACTTTCACTACAAATTACACTTTCATTAACAAATAAATGGAGCCAGGCAAAGTTAATATTACAGGGGTGAAAGATTAGATATTTATTCATTCGTTCATTTGTTATCTCAATGCATAAAAAGAGCAGGGGCACTCACCAGCATTTTTTTTAATCGTTTTGGGTTTTTTTTTAGAACGCGAGCAGCCTCTATGACCTATGCTTTAAACTGGCCCTTTCATTGCCCATAACCACCAAATCTGCCCACAGCTACAAGAAACTAGATCTTTCCTTCACCTTATCTAACACCACCCGTCCTTTCAGTAGTCTTCCAGTATGGTACCGGAAGAAAAAAAAATAATAAACTGTCCAGAGATGAAAGAAATGTTGTCTGGCTCATTTCTACTTTATGATCAATAATTTAAGTCCCTCGTTACATACAAAATCAGATTGAAATAATTAGTTACATTGCATCACTTCCCATGCAATGATTTTTTTTTTAAGTCAGTAAGTTAACATACTTGATGTCATGCATCCAGTCACGTTTTGAAAACACTGGTAGATGGTACATTGTTGTTGGAAGATGGAGAAAGACACACTTAAAACTGCAATGCAATATTTTCCTATAAACTCTGTTTGCTTCACTCTACAGTAAATTCTGCAAAGATAACCAGAGAAAGTAACGCGTTGCTATTGATTTTTTAAATTTAGCTTCATGAGTTCATAGATGGATGACTGAACAAGCCTACCGGGCATAGGCCCAAGATCCCAAAGTGTCAGGGCCCCCCTGGTCTGCACCTGCAACATACACAGAGATATGAAAAATGACTTTGAAGAGACACAAAACAACCACAACAGAGATGCAAAACAACCACAAAACAATAAAAAAAGTCACAAAATGAATACAAAGACACAAAATAACTACATCAGAGATGCAAAACAACTGCAAAGAGACACAAAACAACTACAACAAACACACAAAATGACTACAAAGAGACAAAATAACTATGAAGAGATGCAAAATGACAAAGTACACACTAAACAATTACAAAGAGATAAAGTGGCTACAAAGAGAAACAAAACAACTACAAAGAAACAAAAGGGCTACAAAGACACAAAACGACAAAGAACAAACAAAATGACTACAAAGAGACAAAGCGGCTACGAAGAGACACAAAACGACTACAAAAAAAGATACAAACCCACCAGAAAGAGACACAAATCACTACAAAGACACAAAAACACCAAAAAATACACAAAATTACCAGAGACACAAAGCAACGAAAAGATGCAGAACAACCACTGGGCAAAGAGACACACTGAGTGTGGTTCCTGTGTAGGAGAAATGGCGCGGCCTTTTGCATGTCTGTGCCCATTGTCTCACATTCCGTCCATGCACAAGTCATATCGCAGTATACTGAAGGTATCGACAATTCTCGTACGACAGGGGTTGCAGTAATGATGCGTTATGACACTGTTGGTATGGCGCACAGGACGCACAGCTGAGACGTTAAACCAGGACCCCAAAATCTGGAACAGGTCGTTTTTTTAAAGGCATTGTTCTTTATTTCTTCTATTGTGGATCTATAATGTTTTAGTTTAAAAATCTCGGGTCATTAAAACTAAAGCAATCTGCAGTCTAACCCAGAATCCGCACAGCGTCCTGGGAGCAGCCAGCCCCTCCCGCTTTATAAATACCCGGGAACTCTGATAATATGCTTCGATCGGGCACTGTTTACTCCAACTCTCTCCATTCAAGGCTTGTGCCGGTCCAAGAATAGTCAGTACTTAAAACGGCCGGCTGGCTGCGAGGAAGGAAGTGACATGCTACCGTCCACTCACTACACACACTTGGAGAGATTAGCGCGCAGGCAGCGGTAATCTGGTTTCAGGACCACGGCCAGAGACACCGATTGACCACGAATCCTGTCCAAAGTTACCTCCAGCGCGTTCTGAACCGTAGGGGACACCAAAGAGTGTGAAGAAGTTCATTTGGATACTTTGGCAAAGTGGGACTGACAATGTCTGCTCGGTTGATTTTCTATAAAGGCAGTTGAAGCAGATTAAATCTCAGTGTCGGTGAGTGCGCAGAAATCAGCAGGTGAAGGAATCTGGTGATCAAGTAAAATCAATTTTTTTGTATTTTGTTATTATTTTTTTAATGTGTGGGTGAGAAACACGGGGCGGAGGGAGTAGAAGAGAAGGCTGTGCGCTCGATCGGGAGCGCGCAAAGACTGCACATTGGTCGGATCCTGGAGTCGTGAGGATGGAGATCCGGCCGGACAAGTTTAAGGCCGTGGCAGCCAAGACTCTCGGGAAAATATACGGGTAAGTTAAAATCTCTGTAATGGGACAAATTACAACCAAGAAATGTTGCAAAGCTGCGTGCGTAATTTGCCTTGACATGTTAAAAAAGAAAATGCATATTTTTTTTATTCCTTTAGGCTACTATAGTTGCTGAAAGGTGTTTTTATAATGGTATTCGTCTTCAAAGAGGAGCAAAGTGCTCAGTTGAAGAACAAGATGTCCAGAGGAGCTGAATCAGTTTGAATGATCTGGCACATCTGTCCCTCTATAGGCTGCTAAATCTGCCACATAAACTAGCATCCATAATTTATCACTTTATAAGCAACTGCTGTCATGCTGTAGCCTAGCTGATCACAAAAGTTACAAATATGTTTCTGCTTTGAAAACTAAAATGAGTCAAAGTCTCTTTCTTCTTTGCCCCAGAGGAACAAAGAGTTAAGTTTCAATTTGGGCCCAAACTGTTTTACCGGTGTAAAATGAAACGTTGGATCGATAGCTGGATTCATTTATTCTGCAGTGCTGTCACATTGTTAAATTATGGACGCTTTGTCAGTTTTAAATGTTTGTCTGATGTGTTTCGGTTTGATAAGGTTATCCACTCTTCCAAACTCCCTGAGTGTAATTAGCTATCTGCGTAAAACTGGCCTCTGAGGTCGCTCTGTGTGGCCATATGAGACATTAGGTTTAAAAACTGAGCAGCAAAACTACCAAAACTCATGGTAATTTTTGAGAATCATGTGGCATTTTAGACCTCCAGGACACATGCGTAAAGTGTGCATTTTTGAAAGCTTCCATCCATGGCTCCACAACCAGCCCTTTGATAATAATAATTAAAAAATGTGCGACACATGTTCTCCCTCTGAGAAAAGGTGTCTGAGCCAGTCAGGAGTGTGGCCAGCGATGGATATCTGAACGTGAGAAGGTATTGATGAACTCCCCATTCTTTCTTCCTCTCGGGATTTGATGCAGTGTCTAAACACTTAAATCCTCTCCAGAAATAGCCTCTGCTCGTCCAAGCTGTCGGCCCACGTAAATCCCTGCAGGCCGTACACCTTGGACACCTCTCTCTCTCTCTCGCTCTCCCCTTAAGTAGCACGATAGCTTGTCATCGTGTGTCCCTGGCCCCCACCCCCCCCACAAGACACCTCACAGCCAGGATTAGGCCCCTCCAGCCCGCAGCAGCCTGTAAGCTTTCATTTCCGCGGAGCGCACGTGCTCCCAGGTGCTCCCATGGTACCTCGCTGCCGTGCGTAACGGGCACCGGCCCGCTCCCCGCTGCTGCGCTCTGCACGCAACATACTTTTCTATTCGGTTGTGTTCCTATTAGTTCTATTCTAATCAGCTCTGTTCTTATTTATTTTTTGCTTCTGTTTGAATCAATATGACTGTGCCCTATTCCCTATTCCATAAAGCTAAATATAATATTTATTGAAAACACCTGAAGTCGTTTCAAGGTAAGTGAGACATAACAGAAGCAGGATCTCATTGAAGTAGAACCCACTCACAGTCTCCTCCTGTCATTCAGCTATTTATAGCAGGGCTGCAACTCACAATCAGTGTCGATGTAACATCAGAAAACAATATTAATAATATTAATAGAAAAATGCCCATAAAAATTTCCTAAACACCAAGGTGATTTTACAAAATGCCTTACTTTGTCCAACCAGTAGTGAAAAACCTGAAGACAAGGAAGGAAAAACAGCACATTTTCACATCTTTTGCCGTAAACAAGAGAATGTTTGGATTTATTTTTACATATAAATAAACTATTAATCATTTATCATAATAGTTGTTGACTGACTGAGAGATTAATCAACTAATTGTTGCAGGTCTAATCCATAAATATATGCTGTGCAGTTCCTCTCTGTGGCTCCGCAGCATCTCATTCATGAATCTGAATGAACTGCCCCCAGTCTGAAACCGAAGTATGTCTAAAATGTCTTTCACATGGTGTCTCTGGATCAGCAGAACAGCATTCTTTCGAATTCAGTTGATTTAACCAATGCAAATTATCTCCAAAATGATCTCCTGTTGTGTGACTACAGTGCTTGTAGCAGTCCACATCCAATTAAAGTCCAGGTGCTTCGTAGTGGTGTCAGTAGAGGAGCTTTTCAACCTTTTAAACAACCCACACCAGTTATTTGACTCTCTCTTATCCAATCAATGTTTCCAAGCTGTTGTGCTCAACTGTGAACCAAGCTGCTGAACTGCCCTGACATTTGTCCTTGACGTATGAATTAAGAGATTAACTTGGAAAGAGAGAACCAGGAACACACTTAGCAGACTGGGGCATGTGAATTCAGTCTTACATATCATCAAGATTAAAAACGAGCACTTTTCTTACTGGGCTGCATTGGTTCACAGACATTTCCTCGCAGTGCAATGGAGAGAATGTCAGGTAGCTTGTGAGGATTAGTCTACAACGGATTTTCTTTAACTCAGGGTCAGTCATGAAAAGTCACTGCCGCAGATACAGTACACTGTATGCTAGAGGGAAAAAAAACTCCATGTGGATGTCTTCTGCATACTGGGAAATAAACTGGTGTTGGAGAAGGAGGAAATGTTGCAAATTGTGTGCGAGACTGTGAGTGAGGGGGAGTTGGCGATAAAAGGCAGGGTTACAGATGAAGAGGAGACAGGAAGAATAAAGACAGAAGCCCACACAGACAAAAATAGTCCAAGAGAGCCATGAGATATTAATAATTCACGAGTGAGAATCATTAATACTTGATCAGTGTCGGAGACTGTTAGAACCACTGCTTACAGTAACTATTAAAGCATGTATGTTTTATAATTGTGTAGCTGTTATTTCCCAGTCTGCTTACTGTTGTTGAACTTTTTAGGTGACTGCTCTGAAAAAGGTTTTTTTAGCAAGAAAGCCCAGTCGTTTTGTCACTCAATATTTTAGTATCTGTGTCACTTTTAGGTCTCCATGGAAAGTACATCCTCTGAAGCTGCAGTAATGGTGTATAAAGAGCCGCTGCTGCTGCTGTTCTTTCCCTGGTACTTCAGAATTGTGACTGTCCACATCTCTTGTGACTTGACGGAGCGGACAGGGTTCCTTAGAGTGCACAGAGGAGAGAATAAACCTCCATTTTGAATTAGTTGGAAAGGCCTGTATGTAAGTAGGATTTACAAAAGGAGTACGGCTTGTGTTGCAAGTGAGGTGCCCTTGTTCTTCATTTTGTGCACATTTAAGGATGTTTTTGTGCAAACAAGGGATTTTTTTATTCTCTGCACTTCCAACCATCAAATAATGTCAAAAAACAAGATTTTACATCTTTAAAATAAGGCAAATAAATACTAAAAACAAGGTAGGAAGAAGGGATGCAAAACTGAACCTTTTAAAAAATGTAAAAAAACTAACATGGGCTTGTTACACCACTGCACCGCTATTAAATACAGGCTAACTAATCATTTGCTGAGGTGCCAGAGACATAGAAGAGGCAATTATCTGAATATAGGCCTACGTGACAACTATGTACCCTGCCTTATTTCAATCTTTTTTTCAATATCAGTCAATCAATTTATTATTTTGAAGTTCAAACACATTGGAAATGGTTGTTTTTCTTTTCCCTAAACAAACCAAATATAAACCATGACCCAAAAACTGCAATACAAACTGAACCATGGGCTTGTTGAACCGTTGCACCTTTAGTAGCAAGGGGGTTCACTATTTTATTGTAAGCTACTTGTGTAGTCGTCACAGTCTGGGCCTCCATTGACATAAACAGAAGAATGAAATAACTCTGGATTCAGCTGTTAGTGTGTTTTACAACTTTTAAGACCTAATGATGTAAATAAGGGCTATGAGTGTTCGTACTGGGGAACTGGTTTACCTAAAAAAAAGTATTATTATTATTTTGTTGTTATAATGAAGTGTTTCTGGGGTGTTAGGTGACCTGCAGTTTTGACTTACCTATTATGTCAAAACTGCCAATCAGCACAGCATTACCAGAAAACATTAACCTTCTGGCCAGATAACATTCAATGCCTTTCCACTTACAGTACAGATTTTCAACCTAACCATGATGAATATTCACAATGGCCTCTCTGTTGCCATATTATACTCATTTCCATGTTCTTGCATGTATTTTGAGTTTCTACTAGAACATGTTTAGATGCTATAATGTTCAAAAAGCAGTATTGTTCCCGTCTGTCTGAATATACCTGTGTTCACCTTCTGTCTGAAATGATCCATTGGAGCGTCTGTCTCTTTAAGAACCCAAGTCTACTCTGATTGGCTTGTGGAAAAATGTGGTGCACTTTTGCAAAGGTAGCTGTGGGTGGTATATTCTAATGCAGTGGTTCCCACAGTGGCTCTGGCGTGAGGATTTGTCTGATCTGAGGCTGTCAGAATTAATTAAATCATAATTGTTGTAAAGTCCAAAAGTTAAAATGTATTGAAAAGATAGAGAAGATAAACAAAGTAATTTCCAAAATTCACAAATTGTTTTTATCTAATATTCTGCTTCAATGGATATTTGTTGGAGTTGTCTGACTGGGTTGTCTTATTTCACAGTTTGCGGGTTGGTAGGCTCTCCAGATAGTTTTTCATGATATGTCCCTTTAACGGTACACCCTAGTGGCTCAGTCAACTAAGAATCGTCATACACTTAAATGTGCTTCAGTTCAGGATCCTAGTCCCTTGTTCTATCCTGTATAACCAGCTGTCAGATAAAGTAGGCGATAAAATGCACCCCCTTCCCCCAATCCAAGCATTATTCATGCTCTGCACTGTTGGGTGTTGTATCTTAGCTAAAAGCCGCAGGGCTGAGTGGACTCATATGTCTTCTCATGAGCACTGTATGTATCTCTCGTGGTGGTTGTAAGTTACATTTACCCGACAAAAGCAATAAGGATATTAGGTTTTAACTTTTACATGTACGTATGAAAAAGTAAATATGTATAAGCAATACATCTGCGATATAAGAGCGTCTCTGTGCTCCTGCATCTAGACCTGCAGTGCGCGAGTCTGATCTGAGAAGTCAGCATTGCAAATGTCATGTTTAATAGATGTGTTTCGATACATATTTGATGCCCATTCGACTGGATGCTGGCAGAGGTCATGGTTTCTCAGGGTTTCTCAGCAAGCCATATGAACATAGGTTACACACCAGAGCAGAAAAAGAGCGGAGTAGTTAACCTTGTTTGGAAGGAGAAGAGGAGCACGGATACTCACACTGTATTCCTCACTGTTGTTCTGTCAGTAGACGAAGGTCTGCAACAATAAAACCCAAGATATTAACACCTTGAGAAGACAGGAGAAGTCAAAGTCATATCAGCAAGCTCCAGTAGTGGTAGGCTGACAGATAACTGTGCCGTCTCTTGTTAAGATGCTAGAGTTACCAGTCAAATTGACAGCGACAAAGATTACCTGAACATCTTTTATCGAGTCAAGCTGTCAGTCTGCGAGTCCTTCAGAGGAGGGTCTGTTTTCACTGAGCTTGGAAAACCTTGGCTGGCTCACCAGCTGACCGATTGTTCTTAAAGTAAATCCTACAATATGGAAATCTAAGAGTAAACTAAATGTCTGGGCTATTTCCTGGCACTCATTTCTATGGCAAGCTGTCTTGACAGAGCATGGGCTGCTGTACAAAATGTCATAGGGATGTTTCAACGAATAGCCCAGAAAATCATGTCAAACCAGTCACAAGCTGACAGAAGACATATACAAAGATTTTGGCTCTATCAAAGTTTAACTATTAAAGTCAACTTCTTAAGGGCCATTTAGGGGATCTATTGGATGGAATAGAATTAGGGATGTCAATCGATTAAAATATTATAATATACTAAAAAAAATATAATCACATGATTGTCCATAGTTGATCATGATCAGTCGCAAATTGATCACACTTCTTTATCTGTTCATGTACCTTAAAGGGTCATGTATTTAACTCTCTTATCAATGTGGGAGTGGGCAAATATTGTCCAGAAACTGCATTTAGCATAAAATATATGCTCAAATCAACAGTCAACAACAGCTGTCAGTGTGTCAGTGTGCAGACTTGACTATGACTTGTCCCAAACTTCATGTGATTATCATAAAGTGGGCATGTCTGTAAAGGGGAGACTCGTGGGTACCCATAGAACCCATTTACATTCACATATCTAGAGGTCAGAGGTCAAGGGACCCCTTTGAAAATATTTAGCGTCCTTCACGACAAGCTAGTATGACATGGTTGGGACCAATGGATTTCTTTAACTTTAACTACTTTAACTTCTTTATCTTTAACTTTAAAACTGAGCCCACTACAACGAAAGAAATTAGTGGTGTTAAATATGGTATGGGGTTTATATCTACATACGATACTACTCTTCACAGAGCCAGTTGCCAGGTTTCTACAGCAGCCCAGAACAGACAAACCAAGCACTGGCTCTGTACAGGGCCATTTGTGTTTTTGCATGAGCCACCTTAACCCTCCTTCACGCTAGGCACACGGGAGAAGTTTAAGCTGGTTGAAATCTGCAACCTCACCACTAGAAGTCGCCAGATCCTACACCAAGGACCAAGTGGTTGACTTGAGTCTAAACTACAATATTTAACATATTTCCATTATCCCTTCTGAACAGAGCTCTTGAGAAGAAGCAGGAAAATGGCGAGACCATCGAGCTGTCGGCGGAGGGCCGGCCGGAGCTGGTGGAGGAGAAGGAGGTGCCCGTGGTGGACTGCACGTGCTTTGGCCTACCCAGGCGCTACATCATCGCCATCCTCTCCGGCATCGGCTTCTGCATCTCCTTCGGTATCCGATGTAACCTGGGCGTGGCCGTCGTCAGCATGGTCAACAGCCACACCATCTTCAGAGACAACAAGGAGGTCATAGTGGTGAGTGGTGCTTGATGAGGTGGGAAGTCTCACAACAGTAAGGCAAAAATAAATTGTGTATTATGTTTATAGATTATTTATATGAGATAAGTGTTGAACACACACTATATGGCCAAAGGTATGTGGCTTTCTATGACTTTTGTGCACATTTTGTCTGATGGTGTTTTTTCATGGTTTGAGATAGTCCAACTATCCATCACATCAGTCCTCTGTGTTCCCTGTGTGTCCGAACAGAAAGCTCAGTTTGACTGGGATCCAGAAACAGTGGGAATGATCCACGGCTCCTTCTTCTGGGGATACATAGTGACCCAGATCCCAGGAGGGTTCATCTGTCAAAAGTTTGCAGCAAACAGGTCTAGTATTCCACTATTTATTGCATTCAAGAGATCATTGAACATTATTTTGTGCATACTGAATGTCTCTTCCTGTCTCTATTCCTTCCTCTTCCAGAGTGTTTGGCTTTGCTATAGTGGCCACGTCTTTCCTGAACATGCTCATCCCAGCAGCAGCACGGATCCACTTTGGCTGCGTTATCATTGTCAGAATATTTCAAGGACTCGTGGAGGTGCTTGACTTTATAACTTGCTTATAAATATAAGACATGATTAACAAGAAAGATTTCTATTTCTATTTTATTTAGAATGTTTAATCATAGTGTAATTTCTTCCCCGTGATGCAGGGGGTTTCATATCCAGCCTGTCACGGTATTTGGGCCAAATGGGCACCACCTCTTGAGAGAAGTCGCCTGGCCACAACGGCCTTTTGTGGTGAGTCCATTGTCAGGGTACCTGTTTCTTTTGGCCTTTAAAGTTAACACTTTAAAAGCCGTTTCTTGTTAATATAGCCACAATTGCAGCTGAAACAGTTAGTCAATTTAAAAATGCAACCAACATTTGTTGGTTCCAGCTTCTTTGGATTTTAGACTGTTGATCAAACAACATAAGCAATCTGAAGATGTAATTTTTCACTATTTACCAGCATGCGGCTGGTGTTGTTTTGACCATTGACTGTATGTGTGTCTTCATGGCAAAATGTGATCCTGGGGACAGCTTTTGTAAACACGATAGTGTCACAAATGTGCAAAATGCAGTCACAAAACTTGGTGTGTAATTGAGGTCAAAATGAAGGCCAAGTTCAAAGATGGGTGTGTACCGAGCTAGGGTGCCAGAAGTAAGGATATAGGAAGTGGGGAAGGGGCCTCCTCTATGCCCCTGGTCAGATATAGGGTGTTGTGGCTATTGTGATTCCATCGCAAAAAGATCTCCAGTTTTTGACATGCTATAGACTAAATAATTAAAGGTCCAGTGTGTTGCATTTTGTGGGATCTATTAGCAGAAATGAAATATCATATTCATAACAATGCTTTCATTAGTGTATAATCACCTGAATTTAAGAATCGTTGTGTTTTTGTTAGCTTAGAATGAGCTCTTCATATCTACATAGGGACCATGTCGTCTTCACAGAGTCTGCCATGTTTCTACAGTAGCCCAAAACAGACAAACTAAACACTGGCTCTAGACAGCCTTTCATGTTTTTAGCTTACCTGAAGGCCACCGTAGTTCTCTGACACACCTGTGAAACTGCGGTAAGGGTGCAACACTGGTACAGCCAGATGCTGTCTGACTTCCGTTGCTCCCTAAAGTAGTGTTATGATGGTAATGATGGCCTCTGAGTGAGGCGAACGGCGTTACCACAGTTTTGTCCTCAGTGGTTCATGTCACCGCAGTCTTGGAAAGGGAGGAGTGAGCGGAGGGGTATTCATTTGTTTGCAATCTGCAACCACACCGCCAGAAGCCACCACACTGTACCTTTAAGTGACAAAATAAGTGGTAGATTTATTGAAAATTATTGAAATTGCAGCCCTAAACACAATGTCTCTCTTTTATCTAGGTTCTTATGCTGGTGCTGTGATTGCCATGCCATTAGCAGGAATCCTGGTCCAGTACTCAGGATGGTCATCGGTGTTCTACGTCTATGGTAAATGACCCCTTGCCTTCAAATTTGACCCAAATCAAATGTATAGTGGGGATACCTCTTCAGACCAAACTATAACTTGGCAAAAGTACAAATTGTCTTGGTAGTGAAATACAATACATGATTGTTGCCATAATAAACATGACAACATAGTCCTACAGTAATCAGTTGGTTAGTGACTATGCACAACATACAGGAACACAGCAGATGCTGACACATACTGAAACTGAAAGGACAGAAAGACGGCAAAAAGGCCAGCAGCATGAATATGAGTACAAGAAAAAATGCTGTTATGTATGAATTCAACATTTAATCCCTGTCTGTACTGAGCCAGCAGCTACAGTCAAGGTGTCTCCTTTGCAGCTTGTTCTGTTTGACCTTTCATTTCACTTTTGACACTTAAATTACTCCTTTTCCCTGCCCGTCTTCCTTCCTCCCCCCAGGAACTTTTGGGGTTATGTGGTATTGCTTTTGGTTCCTGGTGTCTTATGAAAGTCCAGCAGCTCATCCCACCATCACTGAGGAGGAGAGAACATATATTGAGGAAAGCATTGGCGAGTCGGCCCAACATACAGTAACGGTCAGTACAATCATCATGACCTGATTCCAATGAGAGTATAGCAGAATGATAGTTTCTCAAATTAAAAGCAACACAGATAGATTAGAAAGTCTGTATCAGTGGTAACCTCTGATCATCTGTGCCTGCATTTATGCATTCAATTTCAATCCTCTTGATGACAATATCCTGCAATCTAATGTATTTCAAAAATTTCAAATAGGAAATATTGGTCATTAATTCAGGTAAACAACTGCAATTGTGAAGTAAGTCAGAGAATTTCATTATAAAATCAGTGAAATAAGGAACGTATTTTTCTGTGTTGCAGAAATTCAACACGCCGTGGAAGGCCTTCTTCACGTCCATGCCGGTGTACGCCATCATCGTAGCAAATTTCTGCAGAAGCTGGACTTTCTACTTGCTTCTCATCAGCCAGCCTGCATACTTCGAGGAGGTGTTTGGGTTCGAGATTAGCAAGGTAACAGAAACTGCATATGGTTATGGGTGGTGTACTGCGCCAGGAATAACGTGAAACCGCAAAAAAAGTCAAAGCTATTGAAAGTCCGCTTTCTAGGTTTACTTCACTGAACATAGGCTCTCCTCAGAAGTCTCAGATCTGCCACATATAATATATTTTTCTCTCTATCATCTCTCTCTAGGTGGGCATAGTTTCCGCACTTCCCCATCTCGTCATGACCATTATCGTGCCCATTGGCGGCCAGATTGCTGACTATCTGCGCTCCAACCAAATCATGACAACCACTAACGTCAGGAAACTTATGAACTGTGGAGGTAAGAAAGAATTGCAGAAAGGGGATACAAGAAATATACTCGCTGCGCTCATAATAGCAGTTCTTTGTCTTCTAAGACGTCAAAACTGCAGCCATATACTCAAAATCTAATATAAAATGCCATTT
This sequence comes from Pterois miles, assembly GCA_947000775.1. Lineage (NCBI taxonomy): Eukaryota > Metazoa > Chordata > Actinopteri > Perciformes > Scorpaenidae > Pterois > Pterois miles. The sequence continues at coordinate 3,653,940 of CAMQGK010000299.1, forward strand.
CAAAGCCTTTTCTGGATATAATTAGAAGTTTTTCTAAGTGCCCTATTTTAGTCAGGAGGCTGGCTCAGTCATATGAACCTGATAAACCACATATCTCACTGAGGTACTGTGTTGCTAATTATGGGGTTAACTACAGTATTTAGTCAGCTGTGGTGAGAAAACATTTGCTGCAAAAGGGAAATGATGACTCAGTGTAAAGTAGAAGCCCTGCCTCTGTCTGCTATTTTTGAACTACAGAGAGAAATCGATAGCAAAGTGAAATGGAGAAGCATACAGTGCACATATCCCTTTGTGGAAAGTACAGGAGAAACTTTAGGTTACTGCATGAAATAAGCACCTCGCATTGAGGTTTAATGTTTTCCATTTAACACATTGAACTCATTCGTTGTTTTGATTCTGTTTCGCTCGTCTACATCAGGGTTTGGGATGGAGGCAACCCTGCTGCTGGTGGTGGGCTTCTCCCACACAAAAGGTGTTGCCATTACATTCTTGGTCCTGGCTGTGGGTTTCTCAGGCTTTGCCATTTCAGGTGAAACCATGATTTATTTATTTATTATTATTACTGTTAAGTACACATTTTATATCAATGCATCAACGCTGTCCCCATCAATATTAATAAGCTCCCATTTTATGGAGGACATCAATGTTCTTTTAAACCTTTTGTCCACAAATATTAAAGTACAATTTGAGAGCTTGTGAATATATCACTATTTCCTATCATTTACGTGCGAATTTTGTACTTGTCCTTGGTCATAAGGTTTCAATGTCAACCACCTGGACATTGCACCACGCTATGCTAGCATCCTCATGGGTATCTCCAACGGTGTGGGCACTTTGTCCGGTATGGTTTGCCCTCTTATAGTCGGTGCCATGACGAAGCATAAGGTGAGAACTTGTATTGTAAAATACATGCATGTTGTATGTCCTCATTGTGTACATATTGTCTACATACTGTATGTCTACAGTGCACCTCCAACTGAGTTTTGTCATATAAAATGTTTTGAAAACAACAGCAAAAGTGTCGCTTCCTAAGAAAGACTCCATTGTCCATGTCCATTAGGAGAAATTTATCACTTAAGGGGACTGATATCAATTTAATTTTTGAATTTTTTTCTATTTTCAATCGACTAAAGGTCCGTTGAATCTTAAAGGTCTAGTGTGTGGGGTTTCAGGGGATCTACTGGTATGAATGGAATATGGTATTCATAACAATGTTTTCATTAGTGTCACCTGACACTAAGAATCATTGTGATTTCATTACCATAAAATGAGCCCTTAATATCTACATAAGGAGAGGTGCACCACCATGTTTCTACACTGGCTCCAGAGAGAGCATTTTGGGCTTTTATGTTACTTGAAGGCCACTGTAGCTCTCTGACATACACACTGCTTTTATTGACTGGAATAAAAGCTATCTGGAGTTTAAGCACATTTATAGAACACAATGCATCTGCAAGGCTCTCTTTGAATGGTCTGATTTAAAACAACTTATAATCGCTCTTCCTCTTTTTTTCCTTTCACTCTCCTCTGGTAGACGCGGGAGGAGTGGCAGGGGGTGTTTCTCATCGCATCACTTGTACATTATGGAGGTGTTATATTCTACGGTGTGTATAATTTCCATTTCCACTCATTCTTCCATAACCAGAGCATTAGAGTGTTTAGGTATGCAACAATCTGTGCATATGGCTGCACGGTGGTGCAGTGGTTAGCGCTGTCGCCTCACAGCAAGAGGGTCGCAGGTTCGATTCCAGCTTGCGGCTCTTCTGTGTGGAGTTTGCATGTTCTCCCCGTGTAAGCGTGGGTTTTCTCCGGGTACTCCGGCTTCCTCCCACCATCCAAAGACATGCTGTTTAGGTTAATTGATTACTCTAAATTGCCCGTAGGTGTGGATGTGAGCGTAAATGGTTGTCTGTCTATATGTTGTCTGTCTCTATGTGCCCTGCGATGGACTGGCGACCTGTCCAGGGTGAACCCTGCCTTCGCCCTATGCCAGCTGGGATCGGCTCCAGCCCCCCCGCGACCCCTAACGGGATAAGCGGTTGACGATGGATGGATGGATTGATGACAATCTGTGCATCTTTGTCATGCACTCTTCTGTAGATTGTAGGGCTGCATATAACAATTTCAATGCCGATTAATCTGTGACTCATTTTTCTTTTATATATAAAATGTCAGAAAATGGTGAAAAATGTCGTCCTCAACTCGGAGAGAGAGAATTTTGACTCAAACCGATTACCAATTATCAAAATAGTTGCCAATTAATTTAATAGTTGACAACTAATCGATTAATCGTTGCAGCTCAAGTAGATTGGTTGTCTGATTACTGTACAAAAACTCATGGATTGATCATGTCTCTGGGCTGAAGGCATCTTTGCATCCGGTGAGAAGCAAGCTTGGGCGGAGCCGGAGCAGCTGAGCGATGAGAAATGTGGCATCCTGGATGAGGACGAGCTTGCAAATGAGACGGAGGAGCTGTATCGCACCAGTGGCGGAGGAGGCTACGGAGCCATGAACCAGGGAACGGATCCCAATGGAGCCGGAGGCATGGGAGGAGGTGCAGGAGGCTGGGTCTCAGACTGGGACAAAACTGAGGAGTACATCCAACCAGCCGGAACCAATAATTACCTTTATGGAGGAGAGGAGGACCGGGAGTTAACATAAAACCAGCACATCTTCTGCACATAGAAACAGCACATCAGCAGCGTGGTGTTTCACCTGACGGTGTGAAGAACTTTGCAAGTGTGGATTTAAATGTGGGAGGAGACCATTTTCAGCAAGTCTGACTGTATTATCATAACTGAACTGAATTCAAAGACACTCCACAGTGGAGGTGAAGACATTAGTAAATGTAAAGTGTGTGTTTGTGTGTTTGTGTGTTTGTGTGTGCAATTGTGTACCTTGTGTGACAGACAATCTAAGTAAGAGTGTTTTAGGACTCATCACCCTCCCTGCAATCTCTCTCTCAGAGGAGGGGTGTGTTTTAGGCCTGCTGTGGCTTTCTTTGATGTTTATTCACTGTAATAATTGTAGAAATTGCTATATTATCTGACAGGATTTCATTTGTATGACTCTCACTTGAATCAGTACAAATCTTTAGGCGCACATTGGTCCCAAGCACACTTCTGTTGTTGGATGGAAATCTACTGAGTTTGATTAATTGGTTTCTAAAACTCAAGTTAAAACAGGTTTGAGTCACCCAAACTGGTTTTCTACTGGGTTTTTACACAGTGTTATGAAAGATTTTCTCCTAAAAACATTGTTAAGTTGTGTCCTTAATGTGCACACTTATAAGAAAAAGCATGTTACTTGTGCCAATACAACAAAAATATGTTGCTCTGTAGTATTGGTTTACTCATCCACTGAGAAAAATAATTGAACACTTGCAAATATTACTGCATATGGCTTTCTGCGAAGTCTAAATAGCCCTTGATGATATTTTTAGATGCAGTGTTTTGATTTCCTTGTGCAAAAAGTGTTTCATGTACTAGGCCTCAAACCTGTCTGCCTGCTGACAAACTGGGGAATAAAAATGCCTCAAACAGGACTAGGAGGAACCTTTGTTCAATATGCTTTATACATAATATATGCTTCATTGATGTTATTCTGTTATGTTACTGTTGTGTTCAGGTTATTCATGCTCAAAGTGTAAACATCAGGAAAAGCACATTAACCAAGAACCCCCACAAATTCAAGTGCATATATGCAAAAGTTCGTCCTGCAGAGTTCTCATGTAGATCTTGGTAATCTTGTTTTAAGGTGGACTTTCATTACCCTTTGCTTTATTTTATAGTGCAGCAAGCTGGAGATATGTTCAGTGAATGATCACGAAAGGAAAGACCGATTAAAAATAAAAAGGCTGATAATGGACAAAGCAATGACATTTCACTGTACCTGAGCGATATGTTTTACTTTAGTTAGTGGTTGTTGTAATATATTTAGCTAGCCCCAATATTAAGGTTTAAGATTGAGAAATATTCGTGTTAGATCATGGAATGGTATCACTTTCTTTGATACTGTTTCATTGAGAGGAGTTCACTGATAAACATTTTCAACAGTTCAACAGTTTTTACTGTTTTTGTCATTTTTCATTCTTTTCTTGATCAATGTTTTTGTTCTGACTGTATATGTAAAAATCATGTACATGTGGAAAATGTTGTATAATAAAACCTAGAGGTGATAATTACTGTACAATAACTAATAATAGGCAGTTTATTCTTATGCATTACTCCAATTTTTACACTTTAATGTTTGGTATTCGGTGTTATATAAACTATCTTGCTAAAAAAAATAGATGATTACAGCTGCGTGTTACATTTTTCATCAGCTTTTTTAAAATGTTTATTCCAGCATCTGTTTTGTCTTGATCGCGTCATCTTCCCCCTGCTTCATGCAGGTCTGTAAACCATTGGATACAGTGGTATCATGTTACCCATAATGCTGTACTCCTCCCCAGACAGCGTATCGATCACTGAGCTAAAGTATAAGAGCATGAAAATGAAGAAGAAAAATAGATTTTGGTGGCACTAGAACAAGGGTATTACCAGTTATCTCCAGCCAGTGAAAAGCACTGATGGGGCTCAGGGATTCACCCTCACTGTCCTGCTCTGGTCTCTGAAATCAATGGGATTATCCTGCATCCATCTGCCAGTGAGAGAAATAGGAATTACCTGGAGGTAACTGCAGTTCTTCTAACAAGCTTCACGATTGGTTTACCTCATTGAGGCTCCGCCTGAGACTGATCTTTACATACAACACCCAATCAGGAAGTAGCAACCACACACTATAAAACACCAGCACACCTACTGTTCATCTCTCCCTTATGAACTCAGCAACTAGAATAAAACAGAGGCCAGCTGGGCCTGTAGTTAGAGGGCTATAGCAAGCCTATGGCAAGCAGACTTTGTTATTGGTAAGAAAAAAAAAAAGACCAAAAGGCATCAGTCTGACCCAAATGCACAGAAGTTACACCAAGTGAGACAGTCAGATGTCATGTCCCTGAGATACGACTGCACAAAAGTGGATTAGGAAGACAAGTGCTCTTGGTGGAGTGCGCCCTGAGATGCACTGCAAGGGTACGAACCTTCGCCCCAGCGCCTCACGTGCTGTGACACAATGACTGGCTGAGACAAACTTGGATGTAGTGGGGAGCGCACCCCCTCACAGAGGCAACCGGGTGAGCCCCAAAAGGTGACATTGCTCTGTACTAGACCTGGAATCTGGAGTCTCTGTTGTTTTTATTATTGAAGAATGGTCGGCATCTGTCTGGTGCCACCAGCAAAGGCAGCAGAGGTAGGCGTCATGGGCCTCCGAGCCCGGGAGCGACGAGTGGCAGGCTGGAGACTGAGTGTACATCTGTGCTCTGAGGTGGCTGAGTGAAAAACAAAGATGAACAGTGGGGGCACTGGTGCTTTATGGATAGAGTGTGCTGCTTCCTGATTGGGCAGTGAGTGAAAAGACTTCAAAAGAGTCTCTGGGTGCCAAGGAGGGGCCCATTAGAGGGTGTAGCATGTATGTAAGGAGAGGGGGAGTTTTGGCATCCCATGATAGCTACTACTACTCTTGTTTTATCTCAAAAATAAAGATACTGAATACCACCATTAGCTGAATATTTGCTATCAGCAAGGTGGTCTATAAACGCTGTTATATGGTGTTGACCTTCCTACCCATAAAGCACACAGCCACCATAAAACCTAAAAAATAGTGTCTTCTGTCCCCTCTCTTTTCTCTTTTTAGCTAAGCATTTCAGTAACTTATGACTAATACAATATATATATGTATATATATATATATATGTGTATATATTATATATATATTGTATATATTGTTTAAACTGCTAAATAATAGATAAAAAAATTATTATTATTTCTTCTTCTTCTTCTTCTTCTTCTTCTTCTTCTTCTTCTTCTTCTTCTTCTTCTTCTTCGTCGCTGTTTATTAGCGGTTAGTAAACCAGCTTAGATGCGCATTGCCGCCATCTACTGGACTGGACAGGAGGGGCATATGGAGCAGTAGATTGGATAATAATATATATATATATATATATATATATATATATATATATATATATTTCCAAACTTTATTTAGTAAACATATATACAAACAATATGGCAGGAACAGGTGCATAAAGCATAGCAAGAGTAGAATAAAATAAAATAAAATACATTAAAATAAGATTATCTAGGGCCTTCTGTGCAAATCATATTTTTCAAACAAACTGAGAAGTTTCATTGCATTTTTGTCAGGATAATAATAATAATAATAATAATAATAATAGCGTTAGGTTGTTTAGGAGTCGCCATTTTGACGGAAGTTACGCTAATTGGTTGACCGTTTGAAAGGATGGAAGTCGTTCCTCGTCGTTTCTGCGGTAATTATGTTCCGTTCCTGGGACATTTCTTCTCTCTGCGGCCGCAAAAACACGTTGAGCCACCAGATAAACTCCTGTGGTTAAAACGTGGACATTTTTGAGACTAGACAGCGTGCTGACGGACAGATAAAGTCTGGCTAAAAGCTGGCTAGCAAACAAGGCTACAAACAAGCCATCACACTCTTCATGTAGGCAGCTAACAACAGGTTCAGTCTGAGACACAAGTGACACGTCCCAGCTGCATTCAGAGGTAAGTAGTCCTTGAATATAACACCACAACCTTTTATAACTTTATTTACAGAAAAGTAGTACTGGTCGGAAGCTGTTTCAGAAGAGAGGAAGTATGTCTTGAGACCAACTTAATGGTCAAAGAGGGTCCAGTCCTGTTTACTGTGTGAAAGTGATGGGTAGGTTTTTATACAGCTCCTCTGAAGTTGAACTATCTTGTTTCTGAACTGACCGCTCTGGTTGTTGTCTTGACCTGGTGCTACCTTTCTAAAAGACTTGTTTGACCTTTATTTTCTCCTCTGCATCACAAAAATGAGATATTATACCTGTATTGTATGAGTACTGAACACTGATTCTTCAACATGCTTTTAGTATTAATTGGTTGACATTAGAAAGGCATCCAGAGGTTCATCACCTCTATACATTTTGTTTTGTACAGTTCACATCCAAATTTCATCAAAATAGATTCATTTCAGCACATACAGTTAAATACAACATGAATGACACTCTCTCTCATTTGCTTTGCAAATTAAGATGATATCTGATCAGCACATGTACTGGAATAAAAGTGATTTTATATTTGAATGCTAAATCAGAACCTTTACCTTATTATGCCACATCTTATCTGCACAAATAAAAGAGCATCACAAAAAGTGTTCCCCTCAAAATACATTTTAAGACACAATAGTCACATCATGGAACCATTCTCAAATTAGTTTTTTTGCTGCAAAAACAAAACAAATTTGCTCACCCCTTCCCTATACTTTGATATGTGCAACAAATAGGACCTTGTTGTGTTATGTTGCTCATTTTTTACTGACTTTTGTTTTTAGGTCAGAGTTTTTCTCCCTGCCAATCACATGATTGATAATCTCACAACCTTAGTTTGGGCTGTCATCTATTTTTATGATGTCAGATATTTTATTATTACAGTGCTTGACCTTCTTCCCCACTGCTTCATATCACTCACCTCCCCCTGCGCCCTCCATCCCCAGAGTATGGTATACCCCTTCTTTCATTTCCTCTGTCTTCAGTGCTTCATACCCTCCCTCTCCTCTCCTCCTCCTCCTCCTCCTCCAACTGTCCCCTCCATTCTCACAGTGTTAAAACCGTTGCTGAGTAAAGACCTCCCGGTGTTCCACACAGCTCTACATGCATAAGTACCACTCGCTGTTAGCATCATGAATGCTTGGCAGAAATCCATTAGTGCCCATGGTTGACAATTAGTCCTGTAGTACCAACGATGGGAGCTATATCTGGGACAAAGTGGACAAGAGCACAACATGCCAACGTTTGCAGAGAGACCTGCCTTCACAGGAGGCACTGAAAAGGGACAAATGAGTGGAAAGACTGTTAAATATGTCCACTGGAGAAACACGTGCATGTGTGAAGCACACAGTGTCACACATACCTTGGACAAACACATCTTGGTCATCAGAGACCAGTTTGTACGGGTGCCCGGCAGTGCGCCCCTTGTATGTGAAGGTGGCATCACACTTATAGTTTTCCCTTCAGATTTTGTCACATTAGAGATTTGGTAGGTAGTGCTGGGACTTTCCAGAATGATTGCATTGTCTTTGAAAAAAACTACCTGGCTAATTTGATCTGTGCCCCAGACAAGGCACTACAGAGTCAGACTCTCCTCGACCACAGCAGGCAGAGGATACATTTCCAGTGATACGTCCTTCACTAAAAGAAGAAGATGAAAATGGTTAAATGACTAAAAATAACATTTCTGAGGCTAATAATGCTATCAATGTAGTGATGAAGCTACAGAAGTTATTCATCTCCCTGGCTTTGTATAACAGAACATTAAAGCAACACTAAGCCTACCTGAAGTCCAGACTGTGATTTGGTTACTTCTGTGTCGTTGGGTATCAGAACACCAGAATATGGTCTCCGGGCCAGTCAGTCTGTGGGGTTGAAAGGCCACACTCACACTGTCATTCGCCAACCTCAACTTAATCATCTTTGTCTGCCTTCCCATTTAGACCCATCCCTGCAGACCATCCTCGTTGTCAAGCTGCAGGACGACTGAGCCTCCCGTCCGCATCACTGGCTGGCCTGTCTTGATGGTGAGTGAGGCACTGGGAGCATAATCTGAATGGTAAATAAATATACAGTTATTTGTGTATCTGTCTTTATATCTTTGGGAGTTTGAACTGTAATATTTATGTTCATATGGAATCTTTACCCAAGACGATGATGGAGAAACCGTCGCTCTTTTGCCCATTGCTCTCACATTGGTAAGAGCCTGAGTGCTCGGGTGCGGCAACGCCTATCTTCCAGGTTTCGTCCGTCAGTGTTTGTTCCACGTGGTTGAAGGACCATTTCACTGGTCTGCTCCCACTCGTTTTGTGTTCACATCTCAGAAAAACTAAGTCCCCAGAGAAGGTCTGCTGGAGTGTGGGTGACATAGAAACTAAAAACAAAGAAAAAGAAGACGCACAGCAAAGTATTTATGTAGACATAGTTGACGTCATTACAAGAAAACACAAAAGGTTTCAAGGTGATACATAGTTAGTGCTGCCATCTATTGACAGTTTACACCCCTGAGAAATATTAGAGATGGAAGATGATGCTCAGACAACTTTTGATTACCTTGTGGCTTTTGCTGACATCTCGCTAGGATCATGAACGCTAAAAAAAAAAAAAAAGTCATATAGTTTAATATAAACTTAGAAGTCTTTAGTGACTTATAATAATACATAGTTTAGAATAGTATCTTTTTTGACTGAGTCAAAATCCACATTTCTTTGGCGACATCTTCAAATATTGCGACTCAAACAGCGTGATGATTTTCAGCTAATGAAGTTAAAGTTTCTGTAGGTGGCGCTCTTGTATTTTGTCTCTTCGTCTATCACTGCTTAAGGAAGTTACACAGTTTTTATTCAACCCGAAGAAGTTATTGTTTTATTTAGTTTTCACTAAACTGACAGTACATTTACATTACAGTACTTTTTTTTTTTTGCTTTAGTCTAAAGTAACGTACGTATGATAAGAGATAAACAGTTTCTCCACGTTCTACAATTCACTACACGTAACACCAGCTTCTTCCTCTTGCTCTAGTCTTTTATCATTCAAGATATTTTTGTTACAGCACATCAATATAATTTAAAAAAAATCATCAAACACTTGATTGTTTGGCAACTTAATCGTATAAATTAGGAAGACAGGACAGACTCTGTATGTCGACGTTGTACAAACGACTGTGGAGATTAGCCCGTGTGTACATATTACCATATCTAGTGTGTGTATGTATGTGTACGTGTATATGTGTACAGTCTGCACAGTTCATCAGTGTTTGAAATTTTTCAAAGCGTTTTTTGCAAAACATAAGATTAAATGCATGTATCGGAATTTTTTCACATATTTGTTTGTCAGAAATGTAGAAAACTGAATGTTTTTGTGTAATTTTCAGCTGTCAGGTTGTATAGTTCAGTTCACTCAGTAAACAAGGCTGGTAGGGAGGCTCCAGGGGTTGCATGAAAGGCACAGATTAATAATACGCTTTGGTGGCCTTGTTAGCGCATTAAGATGTACAGCGCTTGACATTTTAAATCTTTCTAATATTATGTGCAATGTATGTTTTTGCCTCTAAGAATCAATACTTCCATGATTCTCAGACTTTACTTTTATAAGAGGAAGATAAAGCCAGATCACACCACAGTACGAATGTTGAAACACACAATTTGAGCAACTACATTCTGAGAACTATATTTAAAGCATTAAATAGGAAACAGTGACACTTTTCTGAAACAGAAAACAAAAGGAAGCAACATTGTGAGAACATTTTAGGAACAGTTTGAGGTCTCAGTTTCAGTTACATGAAATGGCCACCAGAGTCCAGCACTGCATCGGTATATCATTGAGAAAATAATTCATGAATGAGGCCTTACAGCAGGCTGCGTCTGTACAGTAAGCAGCTGTTCATTGTCCATCGTACCATATAGAAAATTTCAAGAGTGACTGGCTGGATTTAGGGCTGTGGATACGCAAAGCGGTCTTAGTGAGTGAATAAATGTGATTGTATCATCTGAGTGATATTAATATAAATTCAGTTGATGGTGTGTACTTGCACTGAAAATGTACGGACGTTGTTTTAAGCCAGACACGTTTCAAGCTTGAGATCTAAAGCAAAACCTCCTTTGTGCTTCACAGCTTCGATTTCATGAATCAATAATTTTCTCTCATCCTGCCCTCTACTCCCGTCTCTTCTTCTGCTTTTGTTTTGTTTTTCATTCTGACTCTACTACTCCACTAAGTACGCTCACTGAAATGCACTTAAAAACCTAGCCAGCATATTCTTACGACTATATGGTCCATCTGCCCGTGACCCACTTTTCTCTCCTTGCCTTTGGCGTGAGAGGCGTTCACACAGAAAGCAGGAGGAAAGCTAGTTCTTCCTTCTCTGTATAAGGACACTGGGAAGCAAAGGAAGCGAGGTAGGATTAAAGTGTGCTGAGCACACACCATGGAGTGGTGCACCATTAAAGGCGAGCACCCACTAGAGCTCTTATCAAGGGTTACAGTACAGGTGTCATGTCGTCCTTAAGAGGCAGGATATGGCAGGATTCAGAGTGTACTATTGTGTGCATTAATGTATTTTAACCCAGCTCACCTTCCTCTGAGTCTGTCCTCTATCCTCCTCTTTGATGGGCTCTAAAAGCAACCATAAAGCAAGCATTATCACTCAAACACTCCAAATGCATAAATGCAGTTCACTGAGAATTATTATATAAACCTACTTGGTATCGTCACGTATCTCATTACATACTGAATACATCATTTGCTATAGAAGATTTTGCCATTGTTGTTGTGGCACTGTGGTCACATCATGTATCACCAGGATTCGTCAGAACTGGACTGGCTTTAGTCCTCTCTCACACTATCTCTACACCATGTGTCCTGTCATGTTCACTATCTAATAGAGGCAAAAATACCATAAAAATAATCTTAAAAAAGAAACAAAACAGTAGTATTTAGTAATCAGTGTATTTGGTAATTAACACCGCCAGAAAGCATCCGTTCTCTAAATTTTAGCCCACAATTCAGGTATGTTTCAACCAATTGCTCGAACCGTCTCCCACCATGCATTTTCGACAGCAAAACTGACAATCCAACATTTACACCAGCTTTGTGTGGTGACAGGCCAGGTGTTTAGAGGTGATAAAGTAGCTAGGTTGTGAAACATCTTTCTCAAGCTTGCTAGCGAACATCTAAGCACAACACCATGGATGTTATTGTCATTATCCCCATTTCAATGATTATCATGTCTCACCTCTCGCTATACAATGGCAGAGTGTGGTTGTTGTGTACATCTATACACACTTTTGCCTTCAGATGTGGTTGGGTGACATGTCGTAATTAGTTTGAAGCATACTTCAACTTTTAGATATCGCATCAGAATTAAGATCATTGATCTTTACATTTCAGATCAAGGAAGTCATGAAAAGCCTGGTCATGTGAAGATATGTCTCTCTCTGTAAATACTGTATGAACCTTAAGATCACATAGATCCTGTGGTCTAAAATATAGAGGTGCAAAAAAGTCAATATGATTTAAAAACAACAAATTACATGTTTCTGATTTACCAGTTTGTATCAAAACGTTACAGGTGTGTAGTTGAGGTCAAAATGAATGCTGCAGCCAGGGCAGAACAGTAACTACAAGATAAGATAAGATAAGATAAGATGAACCTTTATTAATCCCGGGGGGGAAATTGGGGGGTAAAAGAAAAAAAAAAAAAAAAAAAAAAGAAAAAAAAAGAAAAAAAAAAAGAAAAAAAGGAGGGGGGGGGAAGAAAAAAAGGGGGAAGGAAGAAGGAAGAAAAAAAAAAAAAATAAGAAATAAAAATAAGTAAGGGGGAGGGGGGGGGGAGTATAGAAAAAGAAAAGTATATAAATATAAAAAAATAAAAAAAAAAAAAATAAAAAAAAAGAAAAAAAAAGGGGGGGGGGGGATGGGGGGGGGGGGGGGAGGGGGGGGGGAGAGGGGGAGGGGGAAAAGAAGAGGGAGAGGGGGGGGGGGGGGGGGGGGGGGGGGGGGGGGGAAGGGGGGGGGAGGGGTGCAGGGGGGGGGGGAGGGGGGGGGGGGGGGGGGGGCAGAAACACAGAGCCTCCCCCTCCCCCCCCCCGATGTTTCTGAAAACTTTTGAGGTGAGAAATAGACATTACAGTAACGGATTATTGATTCATATTTGATCAGCGCTGCCTAGTTTGACCGTTTGATAGGAGTTTGTGAGTGATTGACAGCTTCCTCCTTTGAATGAACAGCCAATAGGAATGCTCTCTATGAAATAACGTGCGATTGATCAAAGTTTCCCATCATGGGCTAGATTTTTTTAAAGCCTGAAAACAGCCATGAGGAGGTGCAGAAGTCTACTTTTCACTTGAATTACAATATGCTGAAAGGTTATTATGGAAGTTTTGCCCAGTGATGCTAAAATATTGAACCTGCTGCAGGTGTAAAGGGTCAGGTCACCCAAAGCACTGAAATAGGACTAGAATAAACATGACATTGTTTCTGTTGCTGTTGAGTTTCTCAAATGTAATTTTCCAATCTGGTGAGCATAACAAATAAAGTGTTATTCAGCTCCAATGCACTGGGGTTTCATAAATCCCAGCAGCAAGTATTTCAAAACCTCACGTAGTAAAACCAGAAATGTCTCCATGGCAAGAAACCACAAGGGGAAACTGAGAAAATATGTTTTTGTGTGAGTGATTTTGGTAAAATAGACCCTGTCAATAACAGAAAACAGTGCATCATTCCTCCCAAGTTTGATCAAAGTCAGATCTGTGTCATCTTTTATTTCAACTGCACAGATAATAAAGTCACATTTAATGAATGGAAAAAATGTCAGACAGGAAAAGCAGTTTTTCTTTATTTCTATGAGGACCCATCAATGAGGTGGCCTGAATCCATCCACTGTACATGTGAGACAGGGAGAGATAAAGGGGAGGGAATCGTATCATACCATGGGATGTGTGAGTGCGTTTGATTGATGGAGTGACTGAAATAATGAGCGAGAGGGAGGAGAGGCTGGAATGTGGTGGAACAGCGAGAGACAGAAAGGATGAGGGAGAGTAATGAAGAAAATTGGGCATAAGTGAATAGAAGAGCACTTGGGAGCGAACAAAAAGCAGAAAGAGCAACTGACAGATGGATGGTGGCGAGTCGGTACACACTGGAAGTACAAAGAGAGGAAAGAGAAGGATCAATCTGACAGCTGAAGTAAGAGAGAGAGTACGCCACGCTGGAGAGAGAGCGTGCGTAATAGAGAGAGAGAGAGACGGCTATACTGGGGCATAGAGTAGGTGAAAGAGTGTGTGTGTGAATGAAAAACAGAAAGAGAGGCTGCACGGGCTCAGGCTGGCTCACACCGATGAACGTTTAAAAGGCTAGAAGGCACGAAAATGTGATTTTGCCAGAGAAAAGCGAATTTCTTGTTTTTTTTTTTACCCTCATCTATATTTTATCAACTGGATCTTTCTCTCATTTTCTAATCCTGGCCCCCTTTTTTACTCTCTTTGTGGTTTATCAAGGAGGTCACTGCGGATACAACAAGGACCAACACAGCCTGAACTGCAGACTAAAAGGTATTTACTTTTTTTTTAATGTTCATAGATATTCTCATTTTGGTTGGAACTGAATCACCTGAATAAGAACAGTTGCTGTGTGTATTTTACAATCAAAGTAAAGCAATTCATAATACAAAAAAACTGTGAAAATTTCTATATGCAGTGATGATAGAAACATTGTGTGTGAATATAAATTGGCTGTAAAAGACGAAGAAGAAATGATCTTTACCAGCTGATGTGTGAGGGTGAAAGTCACAGCACTTTACAAAAATAAGTGGGTGCTACTGAAACTGTGATAGAGAAAAGGGGGGTACACGTCCTCTGAGGTCTGGTTTCCATGTTTCATGTAGGTGGGCAGGAAGAGTAAAATGGGACAGAGAAAGAATTAACGAAGATCAAAAAAGAAGAATAAAGAAAAGTAATTTCACATATTGCTCCAGAACAGCTTTGAGACTGATTCGTGATAGTGCTCTGCAGCTTTTATTAGCTGTGGTTTACAGCAAAAGGCAGCTGTAGTGAAGGTTATGCAGATTTGTTTGCTTGTAGGTTAATGTGAATATGAAAATTAAATCAGGAAAAGACACATTAAGGTGACATTTCTAGCTAAAAGGATCGCTGCCAGGCTTTTTCTACTGGGCACAGTGGGCAATGGTGGTGGAAAAGTTCATTTCTCTAAATGAGCCTTTCATGCTGAATCCAACTCTGTGGCCATAATTGAATCCCCTGTGACTAGTTAAGACCCTGTTTCATGTAGATTATTCCGTGTTCATAATGAATCAGAATTGCACATTGCAGTATTTTACAACCGCTCCCCCACACTTACAAAGTAGGTTATGACCCGTAGTTTTACAGTAATACATCCACCAAATTAATGGGGGAATAATTGATAAGATAACGTTCAGTCTGAGAGTTGGGAGAAAGAAATATTAATACTTGTGCCTATGTAAATCCTACATTTATGTAATACCTATCCAGACACTTACAGCTTTGTATAACATTTAACAGAATCAAACGAGAGCTCATCAACACCCACGTTTTACACACTTCTTGAGCTGCGACTTGTCGGAAGTGTTACCTGCTCGCGGTGTTTATGGTGTCAGCTGGTGGAAAGGTGGAACCCCTCAAAGGACCCCAGAGAAACACGCACACACCTAAACGCCGTGGTGTGTTTCAGCTCCGTTGCCCTTTCATCCTATAGATGCAACATAATTGACTTTGCACCGCCTCCTAAGACCTGTCCAATGCTCTGTAATGCACAGCCAGCAATGCTGGCTTTAAAAGGTTATTTTTCTATATTGGCGAAGTGCACCTGGGGGAATTCATTTGGGAAAGGAGTGAAAATAAACCAGGCAATTTAAAGCAGAGTGGGCACAATAAGATTAATGGCTTCCTAAGGAACACAGAACAATTGATCATAATGGAACAAAGGACATCAGGTGACGTTATCAATGCCAGAGAGGGACTGCGCGATTATACTAGCCTAATGTGCAAGTAATGCCAAAAGAGAGTATGATAATGACACATTATTGGAAGATGAAAGACACAAATTACACTGAATTGGCCAGAAAGCTTGATATGTCAGCGGAGATATATGTGTCACTCTGATTCCACCGCCACTGCCCACTTATTTCACTTATTTCCACACCATCTCGTCCTGTCTCATGCTGCTCGGTCCTGTTCTCTCCTCTCCGATCTCTGCAGGATAGTTGATACTCAGGCCGGTCAGTGTGGCAGATGTGACATTGCCATATGGTCCAGTAATTGTCCAGGGTTTGGTGTGGAGAGGGTGTAGGACAAAAGACAGTGACAGCTCGCTGCTGTGGAGGAATACAGTTAGACTCTATTTGCTGTGAGCTACTACTGTATCTATGAAGCAGAAATGCAAAAAAGACACAACAAAATGTTCCTTAAATCAGTCCCATGGGAGTTTTAAACTGGGCTACAGCTGTATGGAGCTATAAAAAACCAACACACACGTGCCCATTCAAATTCATACACTTACACACACATATTCATAACTAATTCAAGGACAAACACTTCAAAGTCTGTGTAAAGAAATGCCATATTATGTCTGACATTTAAAGTGGCATCATCAAATATCCTTGAGAGGTTATTTCACGTTTAAATATATCTTGTCATCTAATATGATTTTTAATGAATTTTTAATTGTTATTTGTGGAACTGTCAGAGTCTCATTGTTGTGCTCATTAAGGTGGAACGGGAGAGAGGAGCTGTTTCCCCTGACTCTGCAGGCTTTTCATTATTACATACAGGGAGATTTCCCCCCAGGGGAAAGATCTGGAGGATTTCCGTAAGCCATGAAAACAGACGCCAGCAAACTGCAACACATCCACTATTATGAAGTACTGAAATAGCTCCGGCTTTGCAATTTCTGAACACAACAAGTTAATTTGCGCACAGATGGCTCGGAAAGCAACAACTGGATTTTCAGATGCGCTGATTACAGGGAAACACTACTATATACTTGGCAGCTTTTAAAGCAGCGGGACTCCAGTTAAGAGTCCACAGTATGCAAATTATATGATATGAAAACAGGAGTAATACATCACACGATGACAGAGCTTTAGCACAAGTGGGTGATCATAGACCTTCAGCGATAGTATAATAGCGTCACCTCATTAACCTCACTGTTGATGGTGTAACATTGCTTCTGGGCTACTGAGCAGCCTGTTTCAAGCCAGCAGGGTCAGATGGTCCTTTAGCTGGGGATTTTTGGCTCAGTTTAGGGTTGTAACAAGGTAGTGTAGATCTAATGAGATCTTATTAGAGTCAAGAGCAGGTGTAAAAAATGGAAGGAATGTGGAAAATGGATGGAAAGTGTACCTTTTATAAATCATCATTGCTTTTCCTGTCTAAATTTCAACCTCGGTTTCTATAGAGAGGCTCTCTCAAAACAGGTGATGGTCCCATTTTATAGTAAATATTATTCATGTGAGGGTTTCGTCACGCTTTCTCTTGCCCTCAAGATTATCAAGGTTACAAATTAGACCATTAAAGAGGTATTGTTGATAGCTATAAGCACCATAGACGTGGTTCAATAGGGGCATACTACACCCAGTAATAGGTTTTGTCATCTATTCAGATGGTAGATCGCTGAAAGAAGGTATAAAAGAACACAACAGTGACCTCTAGCGACCGTATTAGTCATGTCAGGAGCAGAAGTGGAAGTGAAATGTGACACACCATATGAGGCGAAGGCCGGGGGCGATGGATGGGACACAAAACACTGGGTTTTCATCCATGAAACAGGGTGTGAATGTTGTTTCACTTAAATTTTTTAAACATAGTTATTTTCAGTCAAAACACAATGTTTCCCTTAAACCTAACTAAGTGGTTTTGTTGCTTAAACCTCACTAAGTGTTTTTTATTGTTGTGTTTAACACCTAATTTTGTGTTGCTTTGAAGTTACACTTCCACTTTTACAACGTAGTAGGCCCATATAGACCCACATCTACAGTAGTTATAACAACTGATAACCCCTATTTAATGGCCTGATATCAGTCAAATCTGCTGTGGTTGTAAATGTTACTGGTTTAGTAAAGCAGTTTATTACAAAATCCAAAGTATACAGCTGTCATAGCAGCGCAATAGTCACAAGTACAGTATAAAGTTAAGAATGAAGGGTCTTCCTGTTTGTAGAGCCAATTACATCCCATTACACGGTAGGTGGACAAACAGTAATGGGGCCCGACAGGCATCGACATGGTCCTCACTTTGTCAGCCATGTCTAACAGCATTTATTAGTATCTTGTTGACTTTTGTCTCTCAGTGTTACCTTTATGTCAATGGACGTGCAAGGTAAGTGAAACTGTCACCAGTGGACGGTCTATTTGTGGCTGTTTATCTGCCATAAAATCCACCGTAAAGCCTTAATCCTGCGCTCATCTCTGTGTGTCTGACTAGTTTGTCTGTAACCCGCTTTCACTGTATTTGAGGCCTGACGTCTTTCAGTCTAGAGCTCTGGGACAAGTATAAAAAGTAAAAAGGTGCCCTTAAAAAAGTTACTTGATACCAGGAATTGTACAGATTTGTTTTATTAGAAATGTTTTTGACTCTGCATCCGTGCTTCCCTCCTTCTTTTGTTGGAGCAGAAGGCAACCTGCTGCACAGTTGCCTTTGAAGTCTGTTTTCATGACATTTGACTGCACTTTCTGTCATATCATGTGTGGGGAGAGTGAAAGGGAAGTTTGTGTTATATGAAATCAGGTATTTTACTTTCAGACATGACTTATTTTTTTGTATTTCAGATGATACAACCAAAGTTATTAGATACCCACAAAAACTAGTGTCACACTTTGGTTTAAGTGCTGCTACAGACATGCACGTGGACCTGGGATCTAGTGTCATTTAATTCATTGCTGAAGGGAACAATACTAGACAATAACAAGAATATTGTGTCTCATATATTGGCCCGTATGGATTAGCCCATTAAACTGCAATAATAACCTCTAGTAAGAAATGGGAAATATCAAGTTGACATTAATTTTGCTTTGTTAATATGTAGTCTATGGAGGATGGAACCTGCTGTAATCAGAAATTAATGAATAAATGACTCAACAAATAAATATGCCATTAAATGTACCTAACATGATATTAAACATAAATATAGGCATTCATTAATTGATAAAATGACATAAATTAATATTTCTGTTTTAGTTTGCTTCTTAATTAATTTTTGGTGGGTTCCGTCCTCCGTGGAAATCATGCTTGCACAGTTTTAAACATTATGTTGTGACAGAGGTTCTCAATCTTAGAGTCGGTATCCCACATGGGGGTAACTTGATTTGGGGACGTGAGTTGCAGGAAATTTGTAAAACATAAATATTTGATTGATATATTTTGATAGAAGAGATGGCATACATTTTATGTTTAATATCATCTTTTCAGAGCTTAAAAATATAATACAAATCTATGCTATATTCAGGTTCGCATCACTTGGACCTGAAAATGGGGTCATGGGCCAGAAAAAGTAAGTAGTTGAGAAACCATAAATGTAATGGTATGTAGTCGGACAGAGAAGCTTTACCTAGTGTATCGCATAATGTTTACGGCAAGGTAGAAGTCCTAAAAATAGCGCAGGGGATGTTCACACCTATATCTGTGCTGCATTGAGGTCTCCCAGCCCATCCAGCCAAGTTTAGCCCAAGCAGAGGCCCTTAGCGCACGCTCCACCTGACCCAATTATATCCAGTCTGAGGGGAAAGATAGCCCACTTTGATCTACACGAGACCGCCAGCCAAGCCCAAGCTGACTGGTCTGGCACCTCATGACGCTTTCTGCTAGACATTCAGGACAGATGTGTGCGTTTGAACGGCGCTGAAAGTCAAACTGCGCGCAGTCACACAGTAATGTGTGTGTGTGCGCATGTGCTTGGAACATCAGGCGAGCGGCGCGTAACCTATGAAGTGAGCCACAGCTCAAAAAAAATCATCCTTGGTGAGGCGGTAGCGATGGGGAGGATCGAGTTGGAACATGGATCAAAGGAGCAGGATGTTTATTGTGAAATGGAGAGCAGGGAGTAATTATTTTAATCATCCACTTAATTACTGATTAGCAGGCTTATCTTTTTTTGCTTGATTGACATCAGATATGCACTAACAGGCATCTGTTTGTGTTGGATAGGAGAGCATCTTGAAGAAAGGATGTATGGAGGATGGAGCTATCATCTGCTTGTAAAATGAATGAACGCTGCCATGATTGTCAGTTGAGCACTTGCGTTTCATCAGATTTTATCAAACACAGATTCAATTACCGCCTGAAAATGCCAAACCCTGTCATTGCAACAGGAAAGAATAGATATGTTTTAGAGACCATAGACATTGAAACTTAAATGACCACTGTGTTGTGCTTTAAAGTTAACTCTACTCATCATACCCCAGTTTAGCCCATCCCCCTTAAACTCCTACGTCAGAGCACCACTCCCGATCTGATGGCTAGCGATGCACCATTCATATAACCCCCCCCCCAGTTTTGTGACTCATCCCATCCATCCTGTGTTGGAGCAGGCCATGAGTGTTCTTGATGGTTCCTCGTCACTGGTGATGTTAAAGAGGCTGAAGGGTGGAGACCCAGTGAAAGAGAGGGATATAGAGGACAGAACTTGGCCGCTCCACTTTCGCAGGACGTAAAAGTGGGACAATCTGTTCCTTGGATGATCTCCAACTCTACTTTCCGGGGACCGATACACTGAAAATATATCTATACACATGCTCTGTCCTACATAGGGAGGGAGAGAATGAGTGAGAGGAAAAGAGAGAGAGAGAGAGAGATTGACAAAAAGAGGAAATATGAGTTGAACTGACTGTCCATAAGGTCTTTATAGTACATTGTGCTGAGACTGGATATTCATTTAAGACTGGCCAAAAGAGGAGAAACCCCTGCAGTACACATCCAGCATTAGCCATCACAGCTAACTCTGCAGACCAGTGACTGTAAGATATTTAAACAGAAGATAATTCATAAAATAATTTATACACACACATTAAAGTCCAATATTATTTTTCATTTTTCATAATTTGCACAGCAGTAAACTTGACTCATGAGCCAAAAGCATGCTGCATAATGTTTTGTTTTCATGGAACCCCAAGGACTAAAGCAAGTCAAAGTCATTATTGCAACTTTGCTGCGCTTTGCAAAAAGCAAGTTATCCAAAATAGATCTCGGAAAAGGCAAAGACGAATAGAGGTGAGAGATATCGGTGACCTGTCTCTGCAGATCTCTCCATCCATCCATCACAGCTTTCCAGGTGCTCATCTATCCATCTCTGTCCTCGTTATCATGATTAATCAGTTCCTGATTCTTCATCTTACTCTTACTCCATTTCCTCACTGTCTGTGGACTGACGTCGGCCCAGATCTATCGAAATGCTCTCTCTGAGTCTCCACAAGGCTTCTAATCACCAGAAATCAAGCTGCTCAATTGGTCTCCCATGGGTGGACCAACTCGACAACTTCTGAAATCTTCAGATGTCGCTGTTTTCAGCTCTGACATCGCATGACTGTTGAAATTTCTATCCAAGTTTTGAGACAGGAGCTCATAAGATATGTGTTTAGATATTAAAGGATATATTCACGTTTTTTGAAGTCTATCTTGAAACAATAATCAGCTGCCCTTATAAACATTTTGTGTCACTGTTATCAGTCCTGTGGTGATTCATAATAGCCAGTAAGAGGTAACCTTACCTGCCAAATGGTTTGGACAATCTGAGACGCCGTCATTGGAAACTGTTTGGAAAAAGGCAGGCACTTTCAAAAAATACTTGGCAGGTGATTGGATGAACCACCTGTCAATCAAACTCTTGCCGAAGCCGTTTGGGAGAAGAGCAAAAACACATTTCCATGGTCTTCACTCCGCGTCGTCACACACACATAAACCATGCCAGAAGCTCCTCACGCGATGCCGATTGGTCTGTGATGTGGCTTTCCAGACAAAACCACAGTACTTGAAGCCTGACAGTATGATGTGTGATGATCACGATGACATCGTGAGAATCCAGCTAAATTAAGAGGTCCCTTCCTAATGCACTTTTAATGTAAGTGATGGGGGACAAAATCCACAGTTGCCATTCTGTATGGAAATACAAAGTTTATGTGAAACTAACATGAGGATTCAGCAGTCAAAGTTACTGTGTTCCTGCCTGAAATAAAACAATAAAATGAGCCTGACATTACAAGCAACCAATACTTAGGAAGTGCAGTGCCCTGATCATTTTCCTCTGACCTCAGAATGTGAGAGAAAAATACAAATAAGCCAATAAGTCACATTGAAGTACAGTTCAAATGAGTGGCTGAAAGTGTAAGACAGTGAAAAATGAGATTTCTGCCTCTGACAGTAAGGTGCAGAAAGACTGTTGTGTCAGGAGAGTGAAATTCATTCCTCTCTACCGCCACCAGTCTCCCGAGAGAGAGAAAAGTCAAAACTAGTTGGAGAGCTGATGGCCAGCGTGGGGACAGGAGAGCCAAACAGCTGGCAAAAAGAGCAAAATCTGAGCTATTGTGGCAGGGCGTAGGAGTTGAGTGACATGAAGGGGAAGGCAGAGACAAGCTGCGACGTCTATAATGAGTTGTACAGGCTGAAGCAGGCGATTCAGGAGGTGAAACTGGAGTTGCCAGGGTTTCAAATCAAATAGCACCTTAAACATGATTCCATCCCTCTTTTCATCCTGTTCTTATCCTCTCGTTCCTATTGTTGTAGGCTCGGTTCTCCACTCACTCTCATTCCTCTTCCAGTCACGCCTGTCCTCTCACCCTCCCTTTTTTGTCTCAATCTGATTACGTTGCTTTATGCAAACTACTACTCTCTCCGTCTTTCTCTCTTGTGTATTCCCCTTTCGCTTTTACATCCCAATTATTAGGCTCCAGTCTGCTTTCAGCCTGCTCTGCGAGGTCCTTATCTTGCCTAGCGCAGACTCAATGTTGTTCAATATTTGATGAGACTTTGTTCATAAATCAACCTCCTCTATTCCCTCCTGGTGTACTTGAATGATAGTGTTAATCTCCAAAACCTTGTGAGTGTTAACACGCCCCTCTTTGTCAGCTTTTGATTGGGGGGGGGGGGTCGGTTTGCTGTCAGCAGTAGAATGCCTAATGAAAAAAAGTTGTATATGTTAGCCAGCCCAAAATATTTTTATTCATTAATCACATCACGTTCCCCTAATGTCTCATAAGTGGTTCGACACTTTTTTCTCAAGTGGTTACGATTTTTATCCTTCAGTTTCTGTCCTGCCTGGTTCACTTGCTCTGACAGACATTGTGTTTGTGTCGAAGTGGCCCACCCCGTCACTCTCGCAGCATCATGGGGAATCGACCACAGCCAGTCTTCTTCCCTCTGTGGTATCGCTCTTTCGCCCTGAAATGCTCAACTAGCAGACTTCCTTTTGGCCAGTCAGATTTAAACAGACCAGGCTTGGATTGTTTTGCATTGTTTTGCCGGTCAATCGTCCAAACACTGCTGACTATAATTATGGCAATGAGCAGCAAATACCTGCAGGGACTGAAATTAGCACCTGCCACCATGGTAGAGAGGTTTTCCTTACATTAAAAAATATTAATATATAAAAGCAATTCCAAAGTTAAAGATGGGGATTACGTTATATAGTCCATATTTGTACTGTCTGGTACCACTGACTCTGTGATTATAATTGTAAGGTGTTGCAAATAGATTTCAGATGTGGTTGGTGGAAAAATATTTCAGATCCTGGCTGCAGGACTTAGCCAGGCTTTATACAAATATGTCTATGTCAATCTCTCTTTATCTCTTCATAGTTTTTACAAGGTGTAAAAATTGATTAATCCTATTTCTCTAAAAATGACCGAGTGGTTCCCAGCCTGAGGGTCTGGACCTCCAGGAAGATAAATCAGGAGGTCACAAAATGAATAACAATACAGGACAGCAGAAATTAAAACATATTTCTTAAACTTATGTTTTCAGAATTTTGTCAGATCTTTGATTTTTGTGATCTATGAACAGATTGCAAGGGGTTGCAAGCCAAAAAGGTTGTATTAACACATAACCAAAATCCTGAGCCTGATTCTGATACCTAATCTTAATGTGATCTAACATGAGGGTGTATTTACACCTAATCTGATCAGTTAAAACAAACTTCGGTCCCTTTGCTGAACCCTGATTTGGACCAAACAACCAAACTGAGATTGCCTGAAAAAGTGATCACAGTGCCATTTGTTTGTGGTGTGAAAGCAAGCTATCCAACCAAACAAACCAGGATTTAATGATAGCAAATATGTGATTATACCATGATTTCTTAAAATAAACTACTAATAAATCCATCTGCTGTTTGTAAAATCTGTTCAGGATGTGAT
This sequence comes from Pterois miles, assembly GCA_947000775.1. Lineage (NCBI taxonomy): Eukaryota > Metazoa > Chordata > Actinopteri > Perciformes > Scorpaenidae > Pterois > Pterois miles. Next base: position 3,677,954 of record CAMQGK010000299.1, read on the forward strand.
CTGTGCTGAAGGCCATGTACTGTACAAAAACGAGGGCTGTCAAAGTTAACGCAATAATAATATGTTAACACAATTTCATTTTAACACCACTAATTTCTTAATGCATGAATAAATTGTAGCTAGAGTGACGAGACAAACTTTCACTAAATTTTGGTGAGAAAAAACTGGCATGGTCATTTTTAAAGGGGTCCCTTGACCTCTGAGCTCAAGATATGTGAATGAAAATGGGTTCTATGGGGACCCACGAGTCTCCCCTTTACAGACATGTCCACTTTATGATAATCGCATGCAGTGATACATGCATTGTGCAGACACACTGACAGCTGTTGTTGCCTGTTGGGCTTCAGTTGGCCATGTTATGATTTAAGCATATTTTTATGATAAATGCAGTACCTGTGAGGGTTTCTGGACAATATTTGTCATTGTTTTGTGTTGTTAGTTTATCTCTGATAATAAACATTTGCATAAAGCAAGCATATTTGTCCACTCCCATGTTAATAAGAGTATTAAATACTTGACAAATCTCCCTTAAAGGTACATTTTGGTGACATAAAAAATGTGCAGTTCATTTGAGATTGATCACATTAATCACAATTAACTATAGTTATTTGTGCAATTAATTGCGATTAAATATTTTAGTTAACAGACAGCCATAAACACCTCAGTATGTGTATTTTACCTAATTAATCAAAATTTGTTAAAACTCCTGGTATAAAAAGTCAGTATGAACACAAAACGATATATTGTAAATTTTTTTCCCTTGGTCCGCACCAATTGAACCTAGCTCCAGGTGTGAAAGCACCCTAACACTAACCTCAACCAACCCACCAACCTCCATCACCATAGATTTGTTCTTCAGCTTCTTGTTATTGCAAAGATATTTGGTCTTCACAAAGAAGTACAAAGTTGTTCAGACACACATTTTCAGCTGTGTAACAATCAGAGGTGGAGCCAGCGTTGGCAAAATAAAGCAGCCGACTTGTTATTTTGAATATTGGTATAATTTGACCTCTTTGTCAGTTGTTTCTGTTGGATCTCTGCCTGTTGACTAGCTTCTTCATCTCTGCATTATTATTTATGTTAATTAAGGCCACTGTAAGCTGTGCCAGACACCTTGCGATGTCCTTGGTCACCAATAGAGGTTAAGTCAAAAGTCATAGATTACGTAATACCCCTTTAACCTTCATCAGCACCATGTTTTCTACGTATTTTACTAAAAACAGATTGACCCTTTAAGTATCTGCATGTTGATAATCTGTGATTGAATGAGTTTAGAACTGTGCCCTGATTTCATCTGATATTTTATTGAGTTCCATCTGTCCTGATACCCATCTATTTCAGACTCCCAACTCATATGATATTCAGAGCGCCAAACTGCCAATGAGACAAGTGGGAGATTCCCTGCGTCATTCACCATCATCAAGGCGATGATGGAGATCTGCATGATGGCAAAGCCCCTGTAGCCAGACTTCACCACCACCAAAAACCAGGACAGAACATATGGAGGCACCAGTATGCCAAATCTGAAACCCACTGAAGCACTGAAACAATCTTAAAGTAAAAATCCACTTTTGAGACTGTTTTAAAATAGCCGTCGGTGATGCAGGTTGTATTTGTGGGTCCATTTTATTGTTATCTCTCAACAAATAACTGACCAAATGCAGAGGACCTGACATCAGGGCAATCATGAGTTGTCAATAGGGATGCACTGATACCAGACTGATATTGACTCAGATAGCTGGATTGGGTGTCGGTGATGATGGAGCCAATCTATTAAATTCAGTTCTATGTTTATTCTGTCTAACTAACTAAGTCAAGCCTGACTAACACATAAAAGAATGATCCCAGTCACTTCCACACAGTGAGGCATACAGCTTATTAATTATACACTGGTATCTGATCGGTACTCAGCGCAGGTATCGCTATCTGTATCGGACTGAAAAAGTTGGATTGGTGCATCCATAAATCAAGTTTTGCAACAGGAAATGCTTCAACTATCTGATTTATCAACTGTAATGATCATGTTTTGATGTCAGTCCCCCAGTTTTAATCAAGGGTGTGACTTTCACTGCTGGAAAAAACTCCAGCACTTCAGCAATATACTTTAAATTAAATTGAATATGGCACATTCTCAGACTGTGTCAACGATATAGATGTGTACACGCTGAGTAGATGCAGGTTCGAGTCATCTGAATACCTTTGCTGAGTAAAAGCCCCTTAAAGGGGAGCTACACCCATTTTCTAATTCCATACATGTCTTTCCTATGGTTTAAAACAGTCCACAAAAATGAATAAACAACTCTCCCAAATCCAAAAACCAGAGCACTAAAACTCAAATGTGAACCGTTCCATAGACAATAAATGGATGAAGATGTAGATGAGACTGAGAGCATCCAGGGAGATGTTTTGAGTTTGTTTTGAGTATATGGAAACATTTTCTCAACTTTTTAGTTTCTCAACTGACAACACTACAATAAAGTGAAGCTCATTTTGGTGTTAAAAAAAATAAACATTATGTGAGTCCACAAAATCTCATTCAATCGTTCATTGTCTATGGAGCAGCTCCAGCTTTATACCCTATCACAAGTTTGAGACTAACTTTAGTTTCTGGCTTTGAGAGAAAGTAGCTCATGTCCACAATTGTTAATTGAACTTTCCATGCCATGGAAAACATAAAAATACCACATATTCTTAATTTAAGAGGTGTTCCCCTTTAAATCTGGAACATGGATGTTAAATTATCCAGATACAGTAACCTGCTTCTTAGCAGATGTATGTAGCATACAGGATGCACAAGCTCCTCAAAGCAATAAATAAGCCTGTTCATATTAGAACTAATAGACGTCAACTGAAAACACAAATGATTTACAGATACTGTATGTAACCGAACAGTTCTCACCGACTGCAGTTGAGGGTGTGTTGAAGGGTATTAAAAAATCACTGTAGCATGTGTGAAATATTGACAAGTTCACCTGGCCATAGGCTTTCTACACAGCAACAATCAATGCACAAGCCTTATGTTTTTTGTTTCAAATCCATAACCTTGCTTGAGCAAATAAATCATCTTTTATTTGGTCTGGAGTATACTGCCAGCCATGTTGTTGTCATTATAGCAGTCACAAAGTATTGTGGGAAAAGTAACACATCACCGAACCATGTCGATATGGTCAAAGCAGGTGGAGGGACAGTGAGTACGCCAAGAGATTAATCACAACTTCTCATTTTAAAAAAATCACACCAGCATCACAGTGAGCATCAAAGACAGATGATGCATGACTAACAGTGAAAGTATAAGGTGGAATTTTCCTTTAAGGAGCTCACATTTAGCTGTTAGCCTTGGGTTGTTCCTCAGACATCGTTCGGCTCCATTACCACCAAGTAGCAGTGATCTTGACCTCCTGTGAAGCTGAATTTCATATCCAACTCACTCTCTTCTACAAAGAACCTGTGATGCAAATTCACAGAGTTTATATATAGCCTGTCTCTCATCAGCCTGCTTTTCCCCGATGCATTCCCAGTGGCTAAATGGAAAATGTGGACCAGCTGTGTGCTCATTCACACATGTGGACTTATTAGCATTGCCGGTGGCTAGTTTTTCTATTATTGCACGTGTCTTTTTTTTTGTACATACTTTCTAATTTTGCTAGTTCACTCTATCAGTTAGATCACAAGTTAAATGACCAACGTTTACTCCCTTCTCTGCCTGTTTCCCACAGCATGTTTCTAAGGATGAAGCCAGTCTCATGGGATAGCCATGTTTTGTCTCCATGACAGCTATGTCACTCAGCCCTCTCTGCAGTGACCCCTGCACAGCAAAGGATGCTGGGAAATAACGAGCACTTTTATCCCGGTCAGGACGACAAAGATGGGGAGGATGAGGAGGAGGAAGAGGAGCAGGGAAGAGAAAACAGGCAAGGGGAAGATGGATGTGACACGGAGAATGGAGGGTTAGAGGGTCTGGATGAGAAGGAAATGACGGGAGGACGACCATCCTGGGAAGGGAAAGGCGGCGAGGTGGTGAAACCAGCAGCCATCGTGGTCGGTAGACAGAGAGCAGACCGACCGCTGAGGCCGGGCAACCTGGGCAGCCGGGCATACATGACCAATCAAGCCCTGCTACGTCATCAACCAGCCAATAAGCAACAGCATCATGTCATCGCAGCCAATCAGCAGCCTCATCACACAGGTCTGAACGCGCTGCAAAAAAGACGAGCTCTCATGGAGCGCAGCATGACCACAGTGGCCCCCATGGAGGACGCTTACCTGACCATGATGGTGTTCCGCATCGGGATTCCTGACCTCAAACAAACAGTAGGTGCATGTTTCCATCACAAACACTATGGTGAAACACTACGCAAACATTTCATGAAACAAAGACCCCTTACACAGAAGTCAATTCAATTCAATTCAATTCAAAGCGTACTGAAAGTCTCCAAAAAACAATGTTGCCAAGCATCAAAATACAAAAGAATCACTGAATCAACACCCAATTCAACTGTTATCCACCCCTTAAATAGGCATTATCAGTTGCTATAACCACCATAGATGTGAGTCAGTAGGGGCCTACTACACGTATTGAGTCGTAAAAATGAAAGTGAAATTCAAAAGCAACACTTTCTAACACGCTGTAAAACTGAATGAACCGTTACGTCTTGAACACAAACAAAAAGGCTTCTTTAGGTTTAGGCAACAAAACACTTAGGGAAAAACGTGTTTTGGATTAATATAACTATAACTTCAGGATTTTTCAACCTGGTGACTAATGGGGACAACACTTTTTGAAATTGGTTCACTATTGGGGGAGAATGCTGCGGCCGCTAAATGAGCTCTACTGGGGCAACCCGGCACTGTCAAAGTGCTTGAATTTGCCACTGACAGGCTCAGATTATTATAAGCATCTGATAACATTGTGGAAAGGACCATACAGAGAACTGAAATGTGTTTCACTTGATCCGGCCTGTTTGTTATTTTGTGTCTTCCCTCTGAGAAATGTCGTCCTAAAATCTCCCGACACATCCACATTATCGAAATCATCTATATTTAGCCAAGACATTGGAAATCGTTGAGTTAACACAAAGCTACGGTTTCTGTACAACAACACAACAAACTGACAACACCGGCACTCCTCTCTCCAACTCACATTTCCACCGTTGTCTCTTCGACAACAAGTCACATGACACAATGACAAACAGAAAGCAGAGGGTAAAAAACAAGCACTTTTAGTGGACGTTATTCGATGGTACCAGTTTGCCTCAAATAATTACATTACAGCTCGATTATCAGCTGGCGGCTGCAGCGTCCTCCCTCAATACTGGACCAGTTTCAAAGAGAGTTGTCCCCATTAGTCACATAGACACAAAACATGGGAAAATAGGGTCCAGGATGAAAAATACCAAAGTTATGCTTTAATGCTGGTCAACACAAAAATACTATGGTGTCCCCTGTGTTTTGTGTCCCCTCCATCTCCCCTGTCCTCATGTCCATACACTGTCTGTACTACAGCACCTGATTTCTGCCTCTGCTCCTGTTATAATTACTATGATCACTAGAGGTTGCTGTCATGCTCTTTTATACCTTCTTTTGGTGATCTACCATGCGAATCAATGATAATACCAAATATTGGGTGTGGTTGGCCCCCTATTGACTGACAAATATGGGGCTTCTCGCGACCGATAATCCCATGTTCTTCTTGTCCCCTAATCTGAAACTGATATAAAACTACAAAACTTAGAATACAAAGATTTAGTAAAGTTGAGGTAGACAAAAACAATGTGTCATTGGTAAATTCCTCAAAAGTACAAATTTAAAAGAATGAACTGTCATGCTCAATCAAAATCAAACATTTAAAAGTCTAGTTATCTATGTAAAAAAAAAAAAAGTCTCCCTTGCAAACAGGGCACTGACTGGAGGTCTTTCCAAATGAGGAAGTAGTTCAAGCCAATTCTCTCTGGTATTACTGCCTCAGAGAGGAAGAGATGGATAGCTTTAATTTGACAAACAGAATAATAATAAAAGATAGTTCAGGCAACTTTATTATGCATTTAGCTTATGTAACATTTACTTATTCTGATCTTTGTGCAAGTACAAAAAAAAAAAAAAAAACTTTTTTTTTTTTCAATAATTTTGCTGCAGTGTTGACTCTACATCAGTTTCAAATGAGTTGCTGAGAAAACCCATGGGTACCTGATGCATACATTTTGTTTTACATTACCCAAATAGTGTGCAATAGTGTGCAAGCACATCTCTTATTTCAAAGCATTTCCATTCTAGCCATCCCACAAGCCCAGGGGATGACTCCCAAAAGGAAGTAGAAAAAAAAAAAAAAACACAGTGCTTGACTTGCGAGGGCCGACACATTCAGTCAGCAGCAGCATGTAAGCATCTGCCTCGGGTCAGGTATGGTCATAATTAGTTTGTAAAACTGATGTGTGTATCAATTCGCACTAAAAGCAGCTCTCTGCTGTACAACGGCGGCAGGTGAGAATTGGCCAGCCCACACATGAAATCCAGGTGAGAATGGGTGCCCCACTGTAACCCCCCCCCCCCCCCCACCCACACACACACACACACACACACACACACACACACACACACACACACACACAATTTCCCTTTCTCCATTTTCAACTCCCTGAACATGCCGACTGCCGACTGCTCTACATGTCAGCTAATCTGCCCTCAATATAACAGTAATTGCTAATTATCTTATAGGTTTTAATGAGTTTTGGGAGAGCTGGGGAAATGAGTTACATTGGAAAGGGAGAAGTATTGTGGAAGGCATCTGTGTTGCTCTCCATCAGCCACAGGCATCATATTCAGCTTTGCACAACACTGACAAAAAAAAAAAAAAAAAAAAACACTCCGCACCCCAAACCTCGCAGCTGAAATAATATTGAGCTGAATTAGGAGAGATGAAGAGAGGGAGTGGATATCAGGAGCTAGTTAAAGAGAGTGAGGGGAGGAAATAAATGCTATGAAGAGAGAGGTGGGGAATGAACAAGGTAAGAGGAATAGTACTGCATGGTGTAGGTCCAAATAACTCTCCTGAGTGGGGACAAGTACTGCCAGGAAGATCTCAGAAAACCTTTGGTTGGATAAAACGGAACGATGGGAACAGAAGTGTCACTGTAATATACAGTATACATTACATTAGACTTCCCTCAGTGGGATTAGCCACTCGATGTCTCTCTCTTTCACACACACGCACACACACTGTAGAAATATTCACAACACTGCACAATTACACACACATACTTCACTTATATGCGGGCACATACACTCACGCACATCCCCATCATGTGGTTTACCTCCCAGGGACCACCAAGACATTGCTACGGCAACGGGTGTCTGCCTTCACTAATGAACTGGTTGCCATGCCAATAGAGTTGGCTACACTATCAAATAGTGCAACCTAGTGGGGGGAGCGGGGGGGCAGAGGGGACATGAAAGTGTGCTGAGCTGTGCAGTTTTTACTTACAGTTCTCTGAAATTGAACAATAGCGTGGATGCATCGTGCACACATCTCATTCAGACCTCCCAGCCCTGTTGTTAAAGCCTTACTCCCGGTCAGCTCTGTCCTCCGACGCCAGACCAGAATAAGAAAAGGACAAAAAAACAACAACATAAAAATGCAAGGAAATGTAATAATATGGGGAAAGGGGCAGTGCACAAATCACTGTGAAATCTAGTTAGGCATACCCGGTACACCCGATATATCCATGGGGAGCCTGTGATGTATCACACACAGACGTATAGTAAGAGGCAAAGGAGCTTTTCTCTTCCAGCTAGTTTGTTCTTTCTCCTCTGGATTGTGGCACAAATCAACCATTATGCATGCAAAGATCAAAGGGGAAAAATTACAAAAGGGAAATATTTATCCCAGTATAGAATCTGAACTTCATCAGGGGTGAAGGGGAAACAATGAAATAAATAGACCTGAATATCCTGATATCCTGATATATCCTGACTGTAAAGACAGCTCAAGTCATCTTATCTCTATGAATGTAGATGGGCAGATGGTTAATAATTTAAAAGTAACGCATTCATATTCTGCACACGCAACACATTCTCATGCTTTCATCATTCACCAACTGATCTCAAAACCATCATGCTACATTATTAATCCATAATAATTAAATGCCATTGGCCAGCTATTTAACCAAACTCATTAAATATAGCTGAAGTTGTATGTATTAATAGAATTGTGTGCATGCAGGTTTACACGTTGCTGTTGAATTAATTTTTGTTTTTTTTTTCTATTGACTTTTCTCAAAGACTGAGAGCTGTGAAAGGCAGAAATGATCTTATTTCTTAAGCAAAAATAACATAAGTAGACTAAGATATTATAGCTTCAATGATGACACCCAGCACTTAAAGGGCTAGTGTGTAGATTTAGAGGGATCTATTGGCAGAAATGGAATATTTTTAATAAGCATATTTTCTGTAGTGTATAGTCACCTGAAACTAAGAATCGTTGTGTTTCCGTTACCTTAGAATGAGCCGTTTATATCTTCATACAGAGCGTGTCCTCTTCACAGACTGCCATGTTTCTACTACGCTAGCTCTTGACAGCGGCGTCTTCATTTTTCCGCATCGGCCACCGTTGTCCTCCTGCACGCTTGGCACATGGGAGAAGAGTCAGTTGGTTGCACTCTGCAGCCACACTGCTAAATGCCACCAGATCCTACACACTGCACCTTGACGTAAAAATAGCAATACCACAATATAGAAATACTCTATCGCACACAAAAATCCTGCATTCAGAGTGTCATTCAAGACAAAGTACAGGAGTATCATCTGCAAAATGTACTTAAAGTATCAAAAGTAAGTAAGTATCCATCAATTTCTTCACTGTGGAGAATTACTGTGGTAACTTATGACTGAACATGTCGGCTGCTTTTTAATATTTTAGCAGGTTGATGTGGAGTGCAAGTGCTTTATTTTATTTTATAACAATGTTATTTTTCAGATTAAACAGTTAGCTGAGAATTTCTTGTTCATGAGTAACTAAAAATAAAACACTGTCACTTGTATTTTGACTTTTTGGGGGTGAACTTCATTTTGTTATGTGGCACTTTGTCCTCTAACAAGTGTTATTATTAACCATTATTATTTCAGACTCAGCAGGTGTAGATGAGAGTGACATGAGCTGACCTCCCTGCTGACACTGTGCTCTTTGTCTCTGTCAGAGGTGTCTCCAGTTTGACCAGGACTGCACAGTGTGGAACGCCAAGCAGCAGATCATCTGCTCCCTCAGCGAGTCGTTGTGGGACGTCTACAACTACGGGCTCTTCCAGCCGGCCGGAGATGGACGGGACGCCAAGTTCCTGGAGGAGGAGCGGGCCCTGCGCGACTACTCACAGACCTTTGAGAAAGGGGTGCCTTACCTGGAGGTATGGAGGTGGAGATCGTGGGAAAGTGGCCATAGCCAGAATTTTAGCTTTACTTTTTAAATTTTAAAAACTTAAAACTTTATTCTTACAGTCAACTGTTCATTTATATTGCCTATTTTATTTCCTAAAACTCAAAATGTTGTTTCAGATACTTCACCCAGGAATAACAAGCTGTTTTATTTTGTTATTTATTGACTTAAAACAATATTGAAACAATGCATGTGCTTTATTCTCCTACAAACAAAATCACTCCATCACACAATCCCATTGACCAAGACAAAGCACACGCCACAACACAATCAGAAATCAAAAAGAAAATTTCTATGTGAGCGGGAAAGAAAGAAAAAGAAGAAAAGAAAAAAAGAAGAAAATAAACAAATTTTAAAAAATAAATAAAAGTAAGGAGAAACAGCCAAAATAATAATAAAGCCAATAAAAAGCCAAAAATAATAATAATGATAGGTAAGCAAGTGGGGAAAATAAATTTGAATTCATTAAAACAATAATAGTAATCATGATCATAAAGAAAGAAAATGCATAGTATTATAAATAAATCAGTATTAGTAAATCAATAGATGGAAAGAAGTCTAAAATTACTTGCCTATAAAATACCCAAAAAGTATTTATTACAATCCCCCAAATTCCCATAAAAAATATAGAAGACATGACATGAGTTTCCCCAGTGGTAGCTGCTGCCCTCACAGAGTGAAGACATACAACTGAACATAAAATACAACATTTTTGTCATCGCCAAATTGTATACAGGGAAAAAAAAGTTAAACAGCAGCATCTTTGTGTTTATGCTTTTGCAGCATCTGTGGTTTGATGACATTAACTAGCCACTGCATCATACTTTGAAACATTATTGCTCATAACAAAGTAAAAACAGAGTGTTCTACAATTGCAGATAAATTACTCAAAGTTAACTTTTTTTATTAGCATCCCCACGTTGAACACAGTAAATGAATGGATCTTGACAAAAATAATATCGACCTCGTGGATTTAATTGCATTCTGTGCGTTATGTAACTTACAAATTCTATTGTATTTCTCCACTTTTTAGGAAGTGGGCTGTGAGACGACATCAATATGAGGTTGTCATGCTGTGATACAATTATCTCAGAGTGCCCTCTGGTGGTCCAGCTGCTGTAAATGTTTGTGAGCTGGGTGGGGTGGAGAGACTATCCCACACTGAGGGTTTGGCTTCAAACCAGAGTGTTTACATTCTTGACAAGGTTCCAGATGAGGACATGTCTATGTACTGATGAGGCAGCACCAAGACTGTATGTATTTATAACATGACTGATGCCATTTTCAAACAGTGCTTGAACTGAATTGGCTGGTATAGAGTAGTTTTTGGATACTGGTAATTCTTACTATGTGCCACCACTTACTAATAAGCACATTGAAATTATTTCAATCTAATTCATAGGCCAGATTGCGCTTTTATCCTGGCCAAACATGCCCCTGATGCTTTAAATATGCAGCTGTTATCAGGCTGTCTGAGGTGCAGTATGTGGTTCAGTTCAGCTGTTAGATAGTTTAGACTTGTCTTCTCACCTCCGCACTCCTCAGCGGTTTGCAGATAGCACATCCAGTCAGATGTTTTTTGTGTGCTGAGATAGTCTCACATTCAGAGAGAGTAGAGGGCAAACACATCTGAGCAAAGTGCATTCATCATTGTATTTATGCCTCAGTGAGGGTTTTGAAGACCGATTCTCTTGACCGTATTCTAGACTAGTACTATTTTACCAGGGTTGGAAATCAACATCAGCCACTAGCCAAATAATGGTAAAATATACAAGTAGCAGTTAGATTTCCCCGACTCACAATAAAATGGTCAACATTTTAAAAAATATTTATACCACCACATAAGAACATACAGTATATATATATATTATCATATATACATTATACATTTAGCATTTATAGAAAACTAAATATTGAAATAAATACACCGTTTTTAGCTCTGGTCAGGAAGGAGCCTCCATTAAACCATGCTATAGATGTTAAATAGCCTGTCAGGACGTATTATCAGTGAGTGCATTATATTTAGACTATACAGTATGTCAGATGCTATGATTTATATGGCTTTATATGGATATGTAGCTTTTTCTGTGGGTAAAAGAAAACTGCCCGAGATTATATGGTCGGTAAACTGCATTTAATGACCATTAGAATAAATACTCAACATGCTTCTATCTACAAAATTTCTATTTTTATAGAGACATTTACAGAATTTCACTGCAGGCTTACTGTACATGTGATTAAGCTTTTCCCAAGAAACAAACAACCAAATGTGTCTTAATATTTTAAAGAAATGACTCATGGAGCTGTTCCAATGACTCTGAGTGGGAAGAGTGAATTTCTGGAAACAGTGAGAGAGTTTAGCTGCAGTTAATGAGAATAATGGCATTTTTTCTGTGTTAAAGCTGCAATGCTGAAATTAATTTAATTATTTGCGCTTTCTATGAAATCTGTTTGCAATTTACAGTTCCCAGCTTTGCTATGTTCAGATTGTAAAACACCACCTGAAGCAGATTTATAGTACAAAAAATAATAATATTTTTGTTATTTCCACTATGTACTCTATTACTGATAAACTGAACTGTGCTGCAGTGGGATGATGAATCACAGTTTTCACACATATCTTTTTCTGCTCCTCAGTTTAGGTACAAAACCAGAGTTTATAAACAGACGAATCTGGATGAGAAGGCTCTCTCCAAACTCAGCACAAAGGTATTTCTTCTTGTGTGTATTGAATATTGCTGGTGAAAAGTATTCATTTCCACTCAGATTCTTTTCCCCCCTCTTCTACCCCTCTCAGGCCAGTCTAAAGAAGTTCATGGATTACATTCAGACTGGAGCAATAGAGAAAATGGCAAAAGTCCTCGATAAAGGTCTTGATTCAAATTTTCATGACCCTGACAGTGGAGGTGGGTTTGCTACGACAGCAGCGTATGCTGACTCTCACTGTGGAAATTACACTTCTGGAGTGGTTTTGGGCAGTGATATGAAATGCTTATTTTCACTTACACCTTTCTACCTGACCCCCAGAGACCCCGCTAACTGTGGCTGTGCAGTCGGGCCTGCCGGTGGAAGGCATCAGGTTGCTGGTTCAGGGAGGTGCTCATTTGGACTTTAGGAGCAGAGACGGCTTCACACCGATGCACAAAGCTGTTAGGGCTCACAATCACGCTGGGCTGCTGGTGAGGACTTTGAATTAAAGTGGCATACATATTGCAAACACACTCAAGTAGGACAGAATAAATTGAATGATTACTATGACTTTATAGGGTTTAGGTAAAGTCACATAAACATCTTATATAAGAAGTTTTCAGTGTTAAAGTGAATAAATTGTAAATGCTGCATCGAACGTGGGTGGTCATTAGATTGAAAGATGATTAGAAGCATTTGACAGCTCCTTGAATACTGTAGGCATAACACTATTGGTTAGTTTCACATTGTGACTGCTGTTACTTTACTTTAAAGTGTACACTTGCAATTGGGAACAGATGATTTTGCCTTTTTGGAGCTATAGTAGCTGCCTCGTGTTGCTTTCAAAGACCTCATGTCACAGCCACTTTTACAGCTGCTTAACATGACCCACCTTTGTTAAAGTGTTTAAAGTGAGGAAATATATGATTTTGTCCTTCCTTGCTGCAGCTTCAAGATGCAGTATAGCACTATCTGGTATATATGAGATCAGATGTAATAATCAAACCATATATACATATAATTGATTTAGACATTATCACAGTAACTTAGTACCCAAATCTTTCTTTCTTTCTTACTCAGCTCATCTATTTCTTATGGCAGATAGAATATGCACACCCACACACATTAGAAAAGAAATGTTTTTCTTTTGTCTCCCCTTGCCAGGCTCTCTTGTCCCTCGGAGCATCTCCAAACTACAAAGACCGCTGTGGCCTGACCCCGCTGTACCACACTGTATTGACAGGGGGCGACACCTCCTGCTGCGAAACCCTGCTTTATTACAGGGCGAGGCTGGGTACAAGGGACGAAAACGGCTGGGACGAGTCCCATCAGGTACCAGTGGACAGTTTAAAGGGATACTTTGGGTGTTTTGAAGTGGGGTTGTAGGAGTTACTTGTCCATAGCTTGGAGGAGCAGACAGGAGTCAATGCAGGGGTGCAAAACAATGTACTGCTGTGGACGGTGCCGACAGCAAATGTATTTTAGCCATCTAAAAGAAAGGTCCAACTACAAAAAATCAATATTTGTTTAAGTGCACGCTATATTTAGAATAGTTTCAAGGCTTAACGTGTAGTCAGACAGTCCTTTCCTACTAGGAACTGAAGTCTTTGTATCCAGATACAGTGTGCTCTCGCCAAAGCAGCCAGGCTACATTGAAAAAAACTGTAGTTTTACCTTGGTTCGGTTGGAGTCAAAAAAGTCGTACAATAGCACAAACAAACTTACCGATAGAGACAGCGGTAGACCAACAACCCATGTGGCCTGCAAGGTAAAATTATTGTTTTTTTTTTTACTGGAGTCTGGTTGATAATGGCTTGTTTCCCATTGGAAACAGACTGTATAGCTAGCTAGGTAAAGCAGTGAAAACATTCCAACTATAGTGTATACAAACTGATATTGATTATTTTAGGTGACTAAAATTTGTTTTGCTACAGGCCTCAGGAACTATCCCTTTAAGATTATAAATCTATCTGTCCATCCATTGATTCCTACGTGGTTTCATCGTTTCCTTCCATATTTTCATGTTAAGCAACGCTGGTCTTTGCCTCTCTTCATGTAAACTTACAAGCAATGCACCAACATGTCTGCGTCTGATCTCTGTGGTTGATGTCATGTACCGTCACCCTCGGTCTCTCTGTCATTTTCTCACATCCCTCTCCTCTCAGCCTTCCTCACTCGTCTCTCCATTCTCTCTCCTTCCTCCCCTCCTCCTCTCTTTCCATAGCACAGGGATGAAGATGAGTTTGGAATGGAAGAAATACATAAGGTACCCTTCATCCTACCATATCATTATCCCCACCGGTCTTTCAGAGGCAAAGGCACTCTGAGTCGTGATATGATTAAATGTAGATAAACTGAATGGGGTGACCACAGAGTTTCCTGGTCAAATCTGGGTCATCTCAAGCTGAGCTCAGTTCAGAAAGAGCATTGGATACCATCTCTTTCTTACTGTAGATACGGGTGCATTGCCTACATTACGTCTCTGTGACATTCTGGTAAATTGTGCTTCGAGCCGGTTGTCATGGTATTTTATTTTGGCTTTGCCTTGCTCCATGTTTTCTTTCTTTACTTTGTACGTATCCTGTGATATTTTAGTCCCTGCAGAAAAAAAACATGAGGAAACCTCTCAGGCAGCTGAAGGCTCATTTCTGTTGTCTTAATGCTTTTTATTTCCTTTCTTTTCCACCATGGTGCAATGTAATTGGCTCTGACCTGTTTTTCTGTAAGAGTAATTATGGAGCTAACTGTGGATGTAAAACATATCATCTCCCTCTTCTTTCTCTTTTGCAACATATTTCATCTTCTCCTCTTTTCTGCCTAATTGTATACTACTGAAACAGTCCTGTGTGAAATCACCCTCTTCACATTCTATACTTTCTAATTCTTACAATTTGTGGATATTTCTATCACACTCTTGACACTGAAAGGCTTGCCAGAATGGCTTTGCCCAGCACTTGGAGCATCTGCTGTTTTATGGGGCAGACACCTCTTCTCAAAATGCCTCAGGGAACACTGCACTTCACATTTCTGCCCTGTACAACAAGGCAAGTATGAAAACAGATTCCTTTTATATGAAACCATTATTACCATAATTGCTACTGCTGGTTTTTCTAAAGGTGTTAACTCATCACTATCCCCCCTGAATGATCAGGAAAGCTGCATCCGTGTCCTTCTGTACAGGGGAGCAAATAAGGAGGCAAAGAATAAGCATGGTCAGACCCCTTTTCAGGTAAATAATTAATAAAATAAAAAATAAAGCTGTATGTAATTTTAGATAACACTTCATTTCACAGGTTCACAAATTTCATGGTAATTAGGTGATAATTATCAAGTAACGTATTTGAAATTTCTTTGGAATTACCCCAATATTTTATTGAAAATGGCTTTATGTGGCTGTCATGAATGGGATTTTACTCTGGACTTATTTTTTATCTATTAAAAACATTATTTGATTGATTTTGAATTATATTCCACTATTCATATAATGGTCATTTATTAAATACATTTCCAGGTAAAGAAATTTCTTATAAACTCCCTGAATCATGACATTCACTACCAGGTTACATCTGTGTAGACAATAAGTCACAATGGTGAGATTTGTGTCTGATCAGAAGTGTTTTCTATTAGTTTTTTTTCCACCTCTGATGAAGAGCAGCACACAGCCGCTTCTCAAGCCTAAGGGCCCTATTTTAATGATTATGTGCTATTTTAACATATGATTATTAAATAATCTTTATTATAAAGTAAGTTT
Organism: Pterois miles; assembly: GCA_947000775.1. NCBI lineage: Eukaryota > Metazoa > Chordata > Actinopteri > Perciformes > Scorpaenidae > Pterois > Pterois miles. The sequence continues at coordinate 3,693,814 of CAMQGK010000299.1, forward strand.
TGATAGATTTTGAGGGAAATATTGGGGTAATTTGGCAGTAATTCCAAAGGTTACTTGCTAGTTATCACCTAATTACCATGAAATTTGTGGTTGTGTAAAATTGAGTGTTACCTCATTTTATCATGAGTAGCTTTGACCAACAGTTTCTTTTTGTTTGCAGCTAGCTATATTGTCTGGTCACTTTGAACTCGGGGAAATCATCAAAAACCACAAAGATTCTGACGTCGGTAAGCTTTCGTGCCAAACTGTCTCTTCTAAGGGGGGCCATCAAGTGTTACAATCAGTTCCCAACACCTGCTTTTTCTTTGTATTTTCCTGAATCGATCATGTATTTGCCCTTACAATCTCCCTTCTTTTACCCCCTAACAATCTACCTGATTTCTCCCTCCATTTCATCCTGTCACATCAAACCCCACTGCCCCTACTCCTCCTTACTCATCACCTCTGAACCCTCATCCGCAAACCTCCCCCACACCATCTTCAGTGCCCTTTTTGGAATCGCCAAAGTATGTTCCCAAGCGAAAAGAGAGCGCCCACACCCTGCCTCTCCCCTCACTTCATTCCCACCCCCTACTGCGCGCTAACAGTGATAACTCCATGACCCAGTCTGACCCTCTGGCCCTGCCCAACAAGGCTGCAACCAATCCCAACCCGGGACAGGTACTGAGGACCATTAGGTGGATGCTCATCTGCTGATCTTTGTGATGTTAGATGATACTTGCTGTTCTTTCTTACTCATAGTAAGTTCCAGGATCAGCTTTGACGCTCTGTCAATATGGTGTGTTTTCTGCAGGGCCAGTGCAGGGCCTCCATCGGCGTGAGAAGCTCCAGCAGCCCTAGAACTCGTACTCGATCCCCATCCAGAGGGAGAGGAGGCCAGAGTGACACAGAGGAGAGGCACCGGCAGCCCAGAGGCAGACAGGGGTAAGGAGGAGCCTGTGGAGGGAAGATTTACTGTGTGCTTGAAGATAGAGAGAGTGATGTGTTCTTATTTTGACCAGGTCCTTTAGGGCCATCTACTAACAGGGGTCACCAAATCTCCAGTTACCGTCAGTTGAACGTCAGTTAAATGCACTATTTATGTCTCAGTTGCATTCTGTGTACTATTTTTAACTGCAAGAATGTCACATATTTTAAGTGTGGTACGACTGGACATTGTTGTCCTGGAAGGCAACAGAAATAGAGTAACTAGTCATGGCCTGATATAAGTTTTTAAAATGTCAGACAGTGATGCAATTACTCCGCTGAGTCTACAGCCATGCTCGTGGCTCTGTGCAGTGGTGCTCACAATGACGAATGTCAACATGCAGATTTTTACCATCTTAGTTTAGCATGTTAGCATGCTAACATTTGCTTATCAGGACTGATGGGAAGGACATTAGTTTTGCAAGTGTTTGGTCATAATGGACGAATTAAACGTGTGCGTCAGGGATGATGTTTTTTCGTAGGTCAGCCCAGAACTTAGAATCGCACTGGTTCCCTCAACAAAAAGCCAATGTGTTTTTTACATTGAGTTTGGATTACGACAGAAATTAATCTCTATGGCAGAAGTTCATGATACTTACAGGATTTGTTCCATATGATAATCCCCACAAATGAAAACCACTTGATTCCTCAATCTTGGCTGTCAGCATTAACATGTTAACGCAAAAAAAGCATTATAACACCTCCAATTTCTGTAACACATTAATGCAATCAATCTTTCTGAGGGTGTAGCATGCTCAGTTTTAGGCTTTGTTTTGTGTTGTTAATGGATTTCCAGTAATCAGCCAATAACATTAACAACATTATGAACACTGTCAGGTGAAGAGAATAACATTGATAATCTTGTTTCAGTGGGACATAACTTATTAGGCAGCAAGTTGATGTGTTGGAAGCAGAAAAAAATGGCCAAGCGTAAGTGTGTGAGCAACTTTGAGAAGGGCCAAATTGTGATGTTTAGATGACTGGGTCAGAGCATCTCCAAAACTGCAGCTCTTATGGGATGTTCCTGGTCTGCAGTGGTCAGGACCTACCAAAAGTGATCCAAGGAAGGAAAACCGGTGAACCGGCGACAGGGTCATGGGCAGTCTAGACTCACTGATGCATGTGGGGAGTGAAGGCTGGCTCATGTTAATGCTGGTTCTGATAGAAAGGTGTCAGAACACACAGTGCAGCACAGTTTGTTGCATATGGGGCTGCGTAGACGCAGACTGGTCACGGTGCCCATGCAGACCTGATGTTATGCTGATCGGTTTTTATACATACATTTGCATGTAGCAGCATATTTGCGCTCTTCAGTATTGATAATGGTATTACATACTTGACAAATCTCCCTTAATGTGCAGTTTTGAACAGATAAAAATGTGTGATTAATTTGCGATTAATCACGACAAACCATAGACAATCATGTGAATATTTTCATTGGTTGACAGCCCTACTAAAACCATTCAGAATTCATTGACTTTGAGTCGAGGGAACCGGAAGTGCTAAAACGCTAACTCATTTCCTGGATTTAGGACTCTATCATAGGACAAATGAAAATGAACAGGATGATGGCGCTTGGTGCGCCAGATGACAAAAGTCATTCATCACCAAGGAACTATGAATGTCCTGATCCCATAGTTGTTGAGATACTTCAGTCTGGATCAAAGTGGTGGACTGACTGACCATCTAGCTCTGCCATCTCTTAAAGTTCGAGTGTAGTGAAAAAACAAAAATCGTTGGTAATACAAGTTGTATGTCTATTTGTGACATCTTCAATTTTGAACAACTAATTCCTTGAATTCTCAATAACATTAATTTCCACCCAACATTAATTTATTGTACACTAACAAAATATGTACTTTAGAGTATTATTATAACAGAATTGAGGCACACTGACTGTGTTAGAATTGTTTGCACTTTCTATATATCTGATGGACTGAATATTAGACACTATTTGTAAATACAGGATTGCAGCACACATCCTTCTTACTGCTGGTATGACTGTTTAGTATGACTCAGCTACTGGCTGTCTCTGATGTAGCCTGACATGCTGTATGTCGTCTCACTTTGTCTCACTTGTTTTTCCACAGTGTGCAACACAGTCTTATCTCTCAGTTTTATAAGAGACTCTTTCTCTCTCTCTCTCTCTCTTTTCTCTCTGTAGTGCGACCTCAGCGGGTAGCGGGGGAGGTCAGATGAAGCGTATGTACAGCGCCGTGCCAGGGCGGGTTTATGTGGCCACTCGTGCCCACTCTGCTAGTGGAGACAGAGAGCTCTCACTTAACAAAGGCGACAAAGTTAAAGGTGAGATTGAGACAAAATTTACAAATAGTTATTCATGAGAATATGAGGAAGAACTTGCTCCCAGATGTCATTTTAATCATGTTGTTGTTTGACAGATAATTAGCTAAACATTCTCAGCTTCAGATGATTTTGAGTAATGCTGAATTACTGTGCTTCCAGTGCAGCTGCATTTAATGCGGAAAAAAATGTAAACTACTGTATCTAAAACATCAACAGCAAGGAAGAGAGGATTGCAAACAAGACAGATGAGAAGCACCACCAGACACATCCAGTCATCACAAAGCAATACAGTTTCCTCGCCTTCTTAGAGGATTATTCAATGTTACTTAATATAAAAAGGTAGTTTAAGGTAAACAAGGGAGGTTTAGGGAAAGATATATAATAGTGTAAGAGTTTGTGACAGTGGATTTACCATCCAAATTAAATTATATCCATCTATGCTTTATCTATTTATCTGTCTGTCTCAGTGTTAAGTGTAGGAGAGGGGGGATACTGGGAGGGAACAGCGAAAGGTCGCACAGGCTGGTTTCCTTCAGACTGTGTGGAAGAGGTGGCGGCTCCCGGCAAAGACAATCGATCGGGTAAGACAAAACCAATTGGAGCTTCACTTCATTGTTGTATTTCAAAATATTATTCTGTCCATGGCAAATGTGTAGCCTTTTGGGTTTTGTGGTTATCTATTCAAAGGAATAGTGTGTAACATTTCAGGGGATTTATTAGCAGAAATGGGATATAATATTCATAGCTATGAATCATTAGTGTTTAATCACCTGAAACTAAGGATGATTGTGTTTTTCTTAACTTGACAATGAGCCCTTCATATCTATATAGGGAGCGGGTCCTCTTCAAGGAGTCTGCCATGCTGCTCTGCCATGTTTCTACAGTAGACAAATCAAACACTGGGGTTGCATCCGAAATTCCATCCTAACATGCTATTTAGTACGCTAAAACTGTGAGATACTTTAATGTCTGAACCTTAATATGAAACGCTAGACATAACAGTAGCATAAATATCCCACAATGCAATGTGGTAGTAACAACAACATTCATAATAGACAGCGGATATATACATATATATATATATATATATATAATTCAGACTTTGATTCTCACAAACTGTCCTTTTATTCACGTGGTTGGCATGGGTTACCATGGTTACACATCTCCAACAGACACGGAGGCTCTCAGGAAGTGACGATATAAATAACTGCTCAGTGCATCTGAAAAGATTCATACTATTGTTTAATCACACAGAAGTATGTTAAACAATGATACACCTATTGAGTATGTAGTGCCTAGTATGCAGTTTCAGATAAATTCTGGCTCTAGTGATTTATGTTACCTGAAGGCCACCGTTACTGCGGTAACATGAGTCACAGAGTGAAAAACCGTGGTACCCCCAGCTGCCGTCTGACTTCCATTGCTCCTAAAGTTATGTTATTATGGTAAGGATGGCTTCTGAGCAAAGCGAACGGCACTCAGTGGCCCATGTTACTGCAGTCTTGGAAAGGGAGGAGGGAGCAGAGGGGTACTCAGCTGGTTGCAACCTGCAACCTCACCACTACATGCCACCAAATCCTACATTCTCTACCTTTTAAGGTACAGTTAAATATTTTTAAAGAAGTCTTGTGCCTTTTTTATTGTTTTGTTTAATCATTTGTGTATACATTGAAAGACTTTTGTTATTGATAATTTTGAGATAACTCTCATAAAATAAAATTAACAATAAACTTAACAATAATAAGAAACAGCATATAGATTGGAGAGAGGGCATGCTGAAAAATGGATTACATACTCCCTCAGGCTGGAATGATCCTTTAAGTGTAACACAGCACATGTCACACTCATGTTTACCAGCAGGCCCTTTTGCAGCAGACATCGGCACATGCACAGCACAGATATTCTCCTATTTTCGCAGCTGCACTTGTTTCACGCAGCAAGCAAACCATATGCTTATGGGAGAAAACAGGGTGTAAATTTATTTGATTCACTTGTACGTTATGGTGGTGATACAACACTTCTGCAAAAAGACGGAGAAGGTGTCATGACGGAAGCTGATGGTTTGAATTGAGCATGTGTTTTGTCTTGCAGAGATGCGCAGTGAGAAAGCCAAGAGGAAGCTTTTCCGTAACGTCACTGTCGGAGCCTACGATGGCACGGACGGCCCCAGGTAAGAAAAGCTGCTAGTGACCCTTATACCCTGTGATTGATCGATAAGTAAGTTAAACCTAAACTGCTGGAAAAGTGTGAATGTGTGGGTGATTGTGTTTGTCTGCTGCCCTGTGACGTTTTTAATTGTCTCCAACTTTTTTCCCAGTGCATGCTGGGATAGGCCCCAGCCCCTCGCAACCCTGAATGGGATACCAGTTTAAAAAATAGATAGGACTCATAAAACAACAGTAAACCTGATTACTGCAGTCGCTGATATAGCTCAAGCTGTGAATTGTCACACAAGTGTGGGCAGCAGCTGAACTGTCTGCTCTCTGGTTTATTACTGTAAAGGGAGACTGAGAGGTGAGTCAAGGTGATTCAAATAGTTGACACACTTTGCAGGTAACAGGAGGTTTGTGTTTGTGTTTGTGTTTGTGTGTGTGTGTGTGTGTGTGTGTGTGTGTGTGTGTGTGTGTGTGCGCCTATGGAGCTTTCATGACTGAGTGCTGCATGTGTCTGTTTTCTCTGCTGATCCTGAACAGCGCTTGTCCTCTATGGTTTTGCTGTGTGAACACGTCAGCGGCGAAACCACAAAGAGCCAGTCATGTCATTTTCAGCTCTGCCCCTTTTGGCTCAACCAGGCAAATGCACTTGTCTCTTTGATACCTGCATCCACACGCCTTTCTCTCTCCTCTGTTGTTGCTTGTTTACACTGAACACAATAATGCCATAATGAAAGGTAGGGAGGGGTACTTCTCCTCCGTGGCATCTGTCTGAAGCTGCAGTTCAGCCCTGGGCAGCTGCAGCTGTGTATTATGAAGCCATGCATGTTTGTTTGTTTCAGAGTTAGTGTGCATTTGAATACGCCTGTGTGTACATCATGCTGCTGATGAGTCATGAGGAGGCTGAGACACCAAGCGTTGGTTAGGTCCCTGGGCGAGTGAGAAGAACTTACCAGTTGCCACCCCGGGGTTTCGCAGCCTCTCGCACATTGCAGCTGACATTACCCTTGCACTGAGCCGCTCTCACTGTCATTTCCAAAAAGGCATTCGCTTTAATGCAGCTGTGCTTGTGTTCCAAATGGAAATAGCAGCCACTGGGGTTGTATTACCTGTGCTAAGCTGGTTAAAGCGTAATTGCAGCACCGTGGTGAAGTGGTGCTCAATTAAGTGCAAGGTGATCCGGAGCATGTTCCCTCACTGCAGCTAGGCATTTGGGAGAATGTCAATTACTGTTTCAGAGAGAGACAGAGAGAGGAAGAGTGTTTGGTGATGACAGCTCTGCTTTAGAGCTGAGATGAGGGAGCAAGAGGAAAGTTTGCAAATGTGCGTGTGAGTGAATCCAGGGTGAGAATCAGCTGTTAGTATGTCTGTGATACACCAGTCAGCGGATGTGCAAATGCAAGCACTGTCTCTCCCCTGTGTCGCCTTACATTTATACCCATCCCCCGCATCCCCACACCGCAAATTCAGCTCTCCATCTCCCCCATTTTTGCAACCAAACCCTCTTCCTGTCATGTCCTACGCACACACACACCATACACTCGCTCCCTGTTGTGATAATCGCTGGCGTCCTCTCTCTCCCTCTCTTCTTTCTTTCACATTTTCTTTCTCTTGTCTGAAGTATGCGGGGTGCTGTCTCTCTCCTTCTCGTTCCCCACCTCTCTCGCTCTCTCTCCTCCACTCTCGCGGCTCTCTCCGGCTGAGCTCTCACTGGAAGACCGGGAGGAGGAGGAGGGAGGAGGAGGTGGTGGTGGTGTTGGAGAGAGTGCGCGTGAGAGAGAGGAGGAGGGGGGGGACATGGCAATGGGGGGATGCGGAGAGAGAGATTTCTCTCTCTCCCTCTCTTCTTCGTGGCCGTCACTGGGCCCCAGAAACAGGAGCGTGTGGTTCATTTACAGGTAGCGGCTGTTTCCTCATTCATTGGCTGGCTATGGATGTGAGGAGAGGACAATGGAGAGAGGGGAGAGGTAGATGATGCTATTGAGAGGCCGTGCCTTTTCAAAGACAGACTAATAAGCTATGTATTTTGTGCGTGCTTGTGTCTCCGAGTGTGCGTGTGTCTAGAATCTGTATTTTTCCCTATGCATGTGAATATCTGTGGTACGGAAGTGGCTATTGAATGGAGACTCTGCAGCATGTTTATTTCTGTGTCTTCCTCCCGTGTGTCTCTGAACGCTGTAATGCGTGTGTGTGTGTGTGTGTTAGTACATGAAAGGGAGCACATATTGATGCATTTCAGTCAGACAGTGTGGGTGTATTTCATTCCCTTTGATTCATGATTTCTTTAAGCAGATGTTTTTCATTCACCAGGACTTCCCATTTTTTCCTGTTCCTTTAAAGATGCTATTGTCACAGCCCATATTTTTGTCTATCGCAGTATGTCAGTAAAAATGTGAAGTATTTTGACTCTACAGAAGGATGAAAGTGAATAAGTGGCAAGAGTGCGGTTTGTCAGTTCCTTTCAAGCTCTAATTTGAGATACCGGTCATTTTTGTGCATGACCGTGTGTGTGCATGCATTTGTGTTTATGTGTATGCATGCGACTATATACACTGAATGAAATATGTGTTTTTCACATATAAGTGTATACGTCATTGCTGTGGGAGTATCACTCCTGTACATATTTTTATGTATATGCACTCTTCATCTATCCACCACGTCTCCATCCACAGTGTGCGTGTCACTGACATCCATCAAGTGCTTCACATGCGTTGTGTGGGTATTCTCCCCACATAGCCAGTCTATCTGCATGTACTTTCAGCAGGTGAATGGTTAAAACAGCCTTTTTTCTCAGTAATTGTGGGTAGAAGAGAGGATGACTCAGGAGGGTACATAATAACTCTGGTCTCTAGTAGGCTTGCAGCTTCGTTGCAGCCAGTTCAGGCAGAGTGTGTCCTACTAGCCAACAGGGATCAACCGGGGACTTTGCGCTTTTTATGGCCCTAATTGGCCAAGCAGTAGTGGTCAGTGTGGTGACACAAAAGTTGAATAGCGCTGCATATGTAAAGGAAATCAAGTGTGTTACCGCAAGCCAGCGACACAACTTAGAGCCACCTGGAGGACCAACAAAGGCCATGTTTCCCCCCTTGTAAAGAGGGTGGTTGAAGAGCCCAATGGATCCGTCCACCCACTCCGTGCTACTTTGATCCTCAGAGAGGGAAAGCATGGTGGAGGACAGGGTGAGAGAAAAAAGGAATGAGGTGTGAGGAGCAGATGGCTGGAAGGCGGCTGTGCGTTGGCGAAACAGTAACATTGATGGAGAACACACAAGGGACGGACCTCAGTAGGGGAAACTAGCGATCGTCTGTTCAGTGCTAAAGTTACGACTTGTGTGTCGAAGTCTGGATCTTCAGGCCTGCAGGCCAATGCTCACGTCTCCTGCAGTACCTCTGCGATTCCACTGCCAAACTTTATTACATGCTCCGCCGGATTAAACACACAAAACCTGGCTGGGTGTGCGCCGTAAGAGACGGTGTGGAATATAATATTGCTGTTATTGTTATTTTAAGACCAGTATACACATGGGTGTTGCAGAAGTGGCGGAGGCAGAATGAAGTTGGAGTGATGGTCTCCTCTGCCAGACATAGAAAAAATAAGTCTGCTGGCTAAAAAAGTAAATTCAAATGTTGGCTTTTTTTTTAACTGTGGTTACATGGTCTAGTTACCCTGCAGGACCTGATCTGCAGGCAGCCGATCAAATGGTTGTGTTTAGGTTGGATAGTTAAAGCTTCAGTGGGTCAAATAGCAAATATGATTTAGAAAAAGTTATCTTTTTATAAAATGGTCATTATATCCTGACAGTAGTGCATGAGAAAGGTAATCTGAAAAAAAAAAAATTAGGTGCCTCTGTGTCCTCCAGTGCTCCTAATGGCATCTACAAGATTTCAGACCAGAGGAAAACAACCGAGCTGGAGCCTGTCATTTCTGAGCAGCTGTCAATCACTCATGAACTCTGATCAAACAGTCAAACTAGGCAGCGCTGATCAAATATTAATTAATATTCTGTTACTGTAATGCCTATTTATCTCCTCAAGTGTTTTCAAAAACATCTTGTGTTGTACTGTTTAGCTGTAAGATGAGAAAGTTTGTGTCCTGGCAGCCATGTTGAGATCAGTTGAGGAAATACCAAGCACCGCCCACCAGCTGGAACACAGCCAATAGGAATGCTCCTTCTCTGAAATGAATTGTGATTGGCCAAATCTCCTGTCACAGGCTAGATCAGAGCCATGAGGAGGTGCAGAAATCTAGTTTTCTCTCAGAACACTTGAATTACAACATGCTGAAAGGTTATCATGGGATTTTTGCCTAAATTATGCCAAAAACATTCTGCCTACTGCAGGTTTAAGGTTGGACTCAGCGCCACGGTTTTGGATCTGCTGACTCAAGCGAAGGAGAACTGTAATGGAGAATTTGTATGCAGCCTGAGAGTAAGCAGCGCCTGACATATTGAACTCAGGGCCGAAAAATCCTATTTACGTCAACTACTTCTCATGAAGGTGTGAACACCCACACCCAATCTTCCCATTGCATTGAGGAGGGACAATTTCCAGTGGAAACAATGTCCTTGAGTATACCCGCAGCATTTTCACTGCATTGTTTGGGCACTCAAGTTATCACTATAAATAAAGACAATTCTTCAACCAGGCTACTCATCCTGTTCGCTCACAGTTCAGCCTTTCTAGGAAATCATATCCTATGATTTGATTTCAGACAGAGTGCCAGTTTGAGTTAAGTTGAAGAGCACACATACTAACATAGAAAAGAGCCGCCGAGGAGAAAAATATCTGGAATTCCTCTTCATCGTACAGCTCTGCTTGAGCCCCGGGCTCTCTCACAGAACCAGGGTGAATTGACATTGTTAGAAAGCCAAGTCCAGAACTGAGTCATGATATGTGGCTGTGTGGCGGCATGGAGTCCATTTAACCAGGCCTGTGTTAGAGAAAGCAGCTTGACCAAAAGTCCCAGACATGGTAATAGAATAATGAAGGAGCTTGCCGTGCCAGCTGTTACACTACTCCAACAGTCTTATGATAAGACGGCATCACCAGTGTCTGTGATTGTTTCTGCCCTCCAAGGCTGCGGTCTTTGTGCAAGAAGATCTGATTGTGGAGGGAGATTAGAAGAGGCCTGTCTGACTTCTTCTGGTCCATAATTTGAAGTGTCATGTATGACCGGTAGTGGTGCGCTGAAGTCAGTAAAACAGTACCCTTGCAAAAGCTGCCAGAGGCAGTGAAAGCTAATGCAGCAATTTAGGTGCATTTGGAAGTTTCCATTATCAGTCAAGTGTGTGTGCACATTTTTCTAATGTCCCCCCGGCCTGGTGCTTGTCAGCTCTGGCTGGATTAGTCCATAGTATGGAATGTCATCTCATATTCACTTCCTCCCATTGTGACACTAACTGTATCCCTGCCATCAACCCCTTATATGCATTTTTGTACGACATTCTCAAGCCAACCTATCTTTTGCTGCAGTGTGATTTCATAATATGATGCAGTATAGCTGTTTTTCCACATTCAGAAAATGCTTTATTTGCATGACAATACGACTTTTCTGTTGCTACAGAAGTTATATAGCTCTGGTCCTCTTTCTCTTTTTCTCCCCGTCTCTCTCCATCCCCCCTTTCCCCTCTGCTCCGTCTCCAAGTGACTACATCATTAAGGAGAAGACAGTGCTCCTACAGAAGAAAGACAATGAGGGCTTTGGCTTTGTGCTTAGAGGAGCCAAAGGTGAGCCTCTTCTCCCAAATTTACCTCATTTTTCTGTCTCTACAGATTTCTCAGTCTCATATGCTCTTATTCTCTCTTTCTAATCTCTCTATCCCCACCTCTTTTTCCAACCCATATTCTTGTTATCTGTGTCCATTCGTGCTCATCCTTTTTTCTCTCGTCCTCTGCAGCTCAGACTCCCATAGAGGAGTTCACCCCAACGCCAGCGTTCCCTGCGTTGCAGTACCTAGAGTCTGTCGATGAGGGGGGCGTGGCCTGGAGGGCGGGCCTGAGGATGGGGGATTTCCTCATTGAGGTAAGGACAAGACGCATTTTGGACTAACACACAAAGTGAATCCAGCATGACTTAGTCCTAAACTTAATCTGGGGTCCTGAGTTTTACTAATAACACGCTGTAAATATAGACCAAAAAAAACATAGCACCCACCCTCTGCCCCCCTGGAGAGAAGCAGGTACCGAACGTAGGTGAACTGAACATCACAGATCGATGATATCCTCGCAGTAAATACCAGTTTTGATAAAACACACTAGGCCATATTTAGTTAGAAAAAAAGGAAGCGCAAATGTGCACTGCGGTTTTCATTCAGTTTGCAGCCACAATCTGTGTGATTTACTAAGACATCGTTCATTACGCATCTGGGTACTGAACCTCCAGATGTACAGTTCAGTTTCTTTGGTTTGTTGTTGGAAATACGTGAGAGAGAGAGAGAGAGAGAGAGGGAATAGAGAGAGAGGAATAGAGAGAGAGAAGAGGAGAGAGAGAAGAGATAGAGAATGGTGTGATGTAGTGTGTGTGAGAAAGAGTCACAGGGGCCAGAGGGGCTGTTACAGAGCCCCACTGCTATGGGAAACAATTGTTTTTGTGCCATGAGGTTTTGGCCTTGATGGACCTGAACCTGAGTCTGAAAGAGATGGTGTCCGGGATGGGAGGGGTCGGCCACGATCTCACCTGCCCACCTCAAGGTCCTGGAGGCGCACAGCTCCGATCACATTCTCTGCAGCATGAATGACCCGCTGCCTTGTCTGGCCTTGTCCCTGGCGGTGGCAGCAGTGAACTGGACTGTGATGGAGGAAGTGAGGATGGACTCGATGATGGCTGAGTAGAAGTGCACCATCATGGTCTGTGGCAGGTTGAATTTCCTCAGCTGCTGCAGGAAGTACATCCTCTGCTGGGTGTTACTGATGCCCAGGAAACAGATCGACTCCACTGTGTTGACTGGGGAGCCACGCAGGATGATGGTGGGGAGCAGGACTGAGTTCCTCTTGAAGTCCACCACCATCTCCACTGTCTTCAGAGCATTGAGCTCTATGTGGTTCTGGCAGCACCAGAGTGCCAGATAGTCAACCTCCCTTTGTAGGCAGACTCATCACCAGCAGAGATGAGGCAGATGAGGGTGGTATCGTTTGCAAACTTAAGGTGTCTGGCGGTGCAGCCGTTGGTGTACAGGGAGAAGAGCAGTGGGGAGAGGGCATAGCCTTGGGGGACATCGCTGCTGATGGTCTGGGTGTCAGAGACTTGCTTCCCTAGCCTTACATGCTGATATACTGACAGTAGTGCATGACACAGGTAATCTGAAAAAAACTTATGTCCCTCTGTGTCCTCCGGTGCGCCTAATGGCATCTGCAAGATTTCACAGACCGGAGGAAAACAACCAATCAGAGCTGAGCTGGAGCCTGCCGTCTCTGAGCAGCTGTCAATCACTCTCAAACTCTGATCAAACGGTCAAACTAGGCAGCGCTGATCAAATATGAATCAATATTCTGTTAGTGTAATGCTTATTTCTCCCCAAACATTTTCAGAAACATCTTTTAGTTACTGTTTAGCTATAAAATGAGAAAGTTTGTGACCCAGCAGCCATGTTGAGGTAAGTTGTGGAAGTACCAAGAATCGCCCACCAGCTGAAGGAAACTCTCTCGTTTCACAACTAAACAGTAACTACAAGATGTTTCTGAAAACATTTGAGGTGGGAAATAAGCCTTACAGTCTCTCTGTCACGGTGAGATTTTTTAAAAGCCTGAAAACAACCATGAGGAGGTGTAGATGTCTAGTTTTCTCTCAGAACACTTGAATTAAAATATGCTGAAAGGTTATTATTTAAGCTTTCCCAATGATGCCAAAAATATTTTGCCTACTGGAGCTTTAATATATTAGAAGGAAATAAACAGATTTGTGGTAAACAAAAAGGAGATGCAGTATAAGACAAATCAGATGCACACAAGGTACACACAAGAGGGGAGATGGAGCAGATGGAGGTGGAGATGGTGTTGATATGGATGCTAATGCTGAGGTAAACGCAGCCAAATGCACACTAGAAAAAGAGAATTGAGTGAAAGTGATTTTACAGGTGATGGTAGTGGCTCAAATTCAGGTTTGTTGAACACAAATCACATTAGTCTACTATATGTTTATCAAATATTGTGATAGTAAATAATTGCCTAATTGCTTCATTTTTGTTTCTAATATCCTAATAGTCTGTAGGGCTGTAGCTTTTATGCTATTAAAATATATATTTTGTATGCAGTGCATTTAGTCGATTTAGTTGATCTTCATCGACGAAGCACCAGCAATTCAGGCAGCAACTTTTTATCTGGCCATTTTGTTCCTTTAAAAGTCCAAACAAAAAAATTTAAACTGACAGATAGCGCTCATTAGTATTCAACCTAATATGAGTCACTTTATGTAGCTGCCTGAGCCTTTGTAACTGTGATTTAATGTAGCCGCTGCCTGGTGCACTCGTCGAAAACATACAAACGATGTACGTTTGAAGCGGAGCGTTAGAAAACGGCAACATTATATGCCAAACATAGGAAAGCTGCAAAGTGAAACAGTGGTCACAAGACTATAAACGCTGTAAAGTGTGTTTCAGTTTTTGTGTCCACTCCCTGTGACAGAAATAAAGTGCTGCAGGGATGATGTATTTTTGTTGGTTAACCAGGAGGTTAGCAGCGCCCTGGCTCTATCAACAAAAAGCCAATGGGATATTTCCATTGGATTTTGGGTAACTGGATAAAAATGAGCTCTGTGGTGAATACATGTTTATGATACTTACTGATTTTATTCAGCAAGATAATCTTCACAAATTAATACCACTTTTATGTTTTTTGAGTTGTGAATATGATTGCCAGAAGTAAAAAGCTAACGTTTGGCTAGTAACAAACTACACCACGGTCACATGACTTCATGTCACCACCGCTAAGCTAAAGGCAGACGTGTTTACCGTTGATGACGTTTAGTAGTCTCATTTAGCTCCTTGTTAGCAACCTCCTTTTTTAAGACATGTCAAAGCTTCAGCATTCAGGAGTGGGATATTTACTGACATATTTTATATCATAGAACAAAACATTAAAATCTCTAATCCAACTAAAAACCCATTCCAAACCCACTTGACTTCCAGACGAGTGAAGTGCTAAAATGTTAATTCATTCCCTGGGTTTTAGGACTCAAACCTGCAGCACTCTATTATTCTTTTTTTGCATTTAAACAGATCTGCTCATTCTGCATTCAGTCCTGTGTCTTTGCATCCATCAGGTGAACGGCCAAAACGTGGTGAAGGTCGGCCACCGGCAGGTGGTCAACATGATCCGACAGGGCGGCAACAGCCTCATGGTGAAAGTTGTGATGGTCGCTCGGAACCCTGAACTGGAGGACACCGCTCGGAAGAGAGGTAAGACTCATACTTTCCTTTTATGTCATCTCCATCCTGTGTTTATGATGCGACGATAAAGCTGATTGCGTGTTTACTTCACCCTAAAAGCCTGTTGCAGTGTGGTTGTCATTAGTGACTACATGTTTATACAAGTATACTAAACATTAAGTCTGCATTTGGCTGGCTTCCCTTGGCAGCGCCGCAGCAGACTAAAAGACTGACTCCTCCTGCCATTGCCCTGCGCTCCAAGTCAATGACATCAGAGCTGGAGGACATGGGTAAGATGATAGAGGGGACAAAGGACTGAATGCAAAGAATAAAGACGAGGGGAGGTCTGGAAAGAACATTTAAAAAATAAATTAGATTTGAGTCCCCCACCGTTTTTTTTTCTGGGGGGATCACATTTGAAATGTGGTTTATCAGCTTCTCTGCAGGATGATGGTACAGCACCATGGCACTATTAGAGAAACACAACATTAAATATTAACCTGAGAGCCAGGAAAATTATCCAGTACAGGTGTGATTGTATATTTTTCATTAGCAGTAGTTTGATGGGGAAGGAGCTTTTTGATTAATTTGCACTTTTAATATTATCTATGAAGAAGAAAGGTTATAATTACACAGGTTGTGAAATGTTTGGCTCCACCAATCACAAACTGCTGTTTGTTTCTTTCTCTTTTGAACCAAATGTGCTGCTGCTTACAGTGGACAAAGGTGGGAGAATCACAGATGCGTGTGCTCTCATTATCATTTCCATCCCTCTCATCACATCAGCATTCACACCATCACATGTGTCGGGAGTATGTATTTCATCCTTTCATCTGTTTAATACACATGACTGCACATCAGTTCTAGTCACACCTAATTTCTGTTTCCCGAATTATGCATGCTACAGCTGCCTCGCCGTGGAAAAAGAAAGCAGGTGAATATCAGCCTTAATCATTACCCCTATCAGCCCCTGAGCTTTAATTAAAAGTCAGCCTGTTTGATGCTCTTTTTGATCCTCCCCTTTCAGATTACGAGTCCTCTCTAGGTCCCGATAAGAAGAGGACAGTCTATCAGATGGCACTAAGTAAGAAATCACTCTCACCGCTCTTGTCATACCGTAAAAAAGGGTGTTTTTAAAGCTTGAGGGGACGGGAGGGAATCCTCCTTTTCATGTTTCTGTCTTTATTTTATGCTTCCCTCTCACTACCTCACTGCATTTCTTCTCTGCCCTGCCCCTGCTTGGTCTTTGTTTTAGATAAACTGGATGAAATCTTGGCTGCTGCCCAGCACACTATTACATCAGACAACCAGGGCCAGAGGGGTCATGGAGGCAAGAGGGACCGGAGCAAGAGTATTGTTCCCAGTGTCTCCAATGAGGTACTGTTGAGAATTGAAAGGAAATGGTCCTGGTTTTGATCGTTACCATAATTTGGGGTACTACTGACTTTTTAGGTTCAATTTCTGTATCTACAAAATATTGACAAATATTAAACCTCTCTCCGAGTCCCACATATACTGTACAACCAAGCTTGTCCACCGCTTTAAGATGTAGCAGATATTTAGTCATGGAAGTGACTAATGCTAGAAAATGTTTCCTATCTTTAAATCAGCTCGGTCTTAAGCTTTTTTATATTTCTTTACCTCTGTGAGTTCTCCTGCTCCCACTGCCCTTTACAGAAAATGATTGACAATGGACCACCTACACCAAAACATTTGTTTAAGTGTGAGTCAGGTTGTGTCCATTCATCCAGGCTCTGTTGCCTGGCACTCTAATACTTGGATTGACTGGTTCTTCTGCATTGCATTATACTGTATATCAAATCAATATCAGCTTAACAGCCAGCATCAGGTTGATTTGATTATATCTGAGTAAATATTTCCTCTTCTCTTCCTATTCTCTTCTTCCTTTCAAATTCTCATTTGCTCCCTTTTCAAAATGTGTTTCAACACCTGAAGCAACCCTATGAGCAGCAGCCATCAGTGAGTATGGTGCAGCCTGGACCAGTTTTTGGCTACAACCAAGCTCATTTTCAACCAGGCCACGCTCAGCATGCGGTCATGATGCGTCAAAAATCGATTGGTAAAGAAAATTATCATGGAAAGATTTAATAGTGTCTCTTTAAGTGTCTGTTTATAAGCGCCTGTGTCCTTGTTCTCAGGTGTAACAGAGGAGGAAAGGCAGTATCTTCACCCACCTGCTATGAAGCTGGCTCGCAGCCTGTCAGTGCCGGGACCGGAGGAAATCCCCCCACCCCCCAACACATCCGCTCCAGATCCGCCTTTATCAGCAGGCCCTCATCCTGGGAGAGGGCCTGCTATGCCCATACCCCCTGTATCTCAAGGCCACTACCAGCTCCAGTCCCAGCCAGGACATGCTACCCAAGCAGGCTGGGAGAGGGGAGGGCCTGGTGGGATGAACCAGCAGGTCATGGTCCCCACCCTCCGCAGACAATCTGAAGGACTGTGTGTCAGAGAGTCGGAGGCACCCAGGAGAGGTGGTGGGAAGATGGGAGGGTTAAGGAGAGGCTACAGCAGCGCTACACCGCCAACAAGTGCTAAGCCTAAGGGCCAACAAGCTGCGCAACATCACCCGCACATGGCCAACCGGGAGCAGGGTGGAGGGGCCGGCAGGGGGGCAGCCAGAAGGGGCGGTCGTGGAGCTCTGATGAAGCAGTCGAAAGTGGAAGATGGGCTGAGACAGCACAGAGGAAAAGGAGTAGCAGCCAAAGAGAAGAGCTCCATCCCCATCCCCACCATCATTGTCAAAGCGCCCTCCACCAGCAGCAGCGGCCGCAGCAGCCAGGGTAGCAGCATTGAAGCTGAGCCCCCCCAGGATGTAGAAGACCACACCTCAGCAGATACACCTTCAGACAGCCCCAACACCAGTCTACCCTCACCACTCACCCCCTTGCCACCTCAGCCCCCTACATCCACTTCCTTGTCTTCATCAACTGTTGCCCCATCTGTTTCCTCACAGCAAAACCTTGAGAACATGGATTACACATTGACGTACGGCACGGCATTCGGAGGGGCGCGCAGGGAAAGGGAACGTTTCAGAGATATGAGAAGAAAGAGTGCTTCTTTTTTCCTCTCATCTGAAGAGGACATCCAAGGGGAGGCAGGTGGAGGAGCAGGGGAGGGAGGGGGAGCACTAGGGACAAGAATTCAGCCTTTACAGGGCTCACAAATGGAAGTGCCCACCCCTCGTCTACGGCCCTCCAAGTCTATAGATGAGGGCATGTTTTCTGGAGACAACTATGTCCACTATTCCAGCAGCATGCCCCCAGCTTTTGGCCTGCCTGAGTACTCTTCCCCTGTCCTCGGTCAGGATGGCCAGCCAAAGTCTGCTCCCTCAGTGTATGGCACCCAGGCCACTACTACTTTCATCCACCCACTTACAGGGAAAGTTCTGGACCCCTCGTCCCCACTTGGCCTGGCCTTAGCTGCAAGAGAGAGGGCTCTCAAGGACGACCGCAAGACACGCAGAGAGGAGAGACACTTTGGCCGGCAGCTGTCCACAGTAGGAGCGTTCCCTACCCCTGTTCAGACCCCAACTCCTTCCCTTTTTGCAACCCCCACACAGTCGGCCTACACTTCCCCTGTGTCCGTCCACCTAACCTCCCCCACCGCAACCACGTCGCCTGCACCCATGAGCCGGCCACAGTCACCAAGGATATTACGTTTGGGTGGAGGAGGTGGGGAGAGAATGGAGAGAGAAAAGGAAGGAGGACCCAGGGAGGGTCTTAGAGTTCGTTTCTCAGAGGACCGAAACAGTCAGTATTCAACACAGTATTACCCACAGAGCCCCAGGGAGAGAGAGAGAGAAAAGGAGGTGTATGACGGCAGACCTGCTCCACCCATGCAGCCTCCACCACCACCGGTTCAACCCGCACCCCGCAGACCTTCCTTTCTGCAGATGGATAGCACTCCAAACACCAGCTACATCCCTCAGTACACTGTACCCACAGCCCCAGTACAGATGCATGAAACTATGGAAGAAGCAAGAGTAGGAGCGGGTGGAGGTCTAGGACTGATGGTTCTCCCCCCACCAGCTCCCTCAATAGATGCAGATGATGAGTTTGTCTTTGCAGATCCCTTGCCCCCCCCTTTACAGTTTGCTAATGGTAAGAAGGATAGAGTGCAGGAGTATCCTCAGCAACACCGGAGTCAACACTCTGCTGCTGGTGCACCACCGCCCCCACCCCCTCTTCCGTCTACCAAAACCTCAAATGCTCCCCAGCCCTCTCCACAGGGTGGAGACTCTGCTGCCTCCAGTCTTACCTCCTATGACAGCGAGGTGGCAAACCTTACACAGTCAGCTCTCTCTCCATCTTATCCGTCCCCACAGATATTTCCCCCTCCCTCCACCACCACCACCACCTCTGCAGCTTCTTTGCCTGCTACATCACTACACAGACCCCAGCCTGTATCTCACTCTCACCCCTATTACAGCAGCTCTAACGACCCCTCAGTAGGTGGTCACACCCCGGCCCAGGACAGAGGTACAGCCGCCCTAACGGCCACCATGACCTACGCTACCACTACCATGACAGCCACAGCCGCTGCCACCACCACAACCTCACCGGCATCCTCCGACTACAGCATGACCACAGCCGGGCCCAAGGCCGGCCTCAGCACAGGAGGCAAATCTGCTGACCACACTCATCACACTACTATTATACCCAAGAGCGGAGACTGGCAAGATGCTGTGGTGGATTCTGGGATTGAGGAGCTGGACAGTCACAGCAGCAGCGACCACCATTTAGAAATGCTGGGATTGAGTGGGTTGAGAGGAGAGAGGGGGGAGATCGGAGGAGACGGACGCAAAGGAGAGGGAGAGCGAGGAAGTGAGCATCAGGATCCTTGCACAACCTACTCAGGTGGGCAAACATTTGAGGTGCACAGTGCCAAACTGGCAAACCCTGTGTTTCCAAAGATGACTCATTACAAGGAGGGAGGAGGGAGGGTCCTGCCAGTAGCACTACGTAGGCAGAACAGCACCAACCCTGCTCCTTTGCAGCTGCAGAGGCAGAGCAACCCAGAAGATGTCAGGTTAGATGGAGCATTCGCAGATGAAAGGAAGCGCAAGCTTAGTCGATCCAAAATGGAGGATGGCTTCAACAGCGCCCTGGCTGCCTGCTTAGAGAGGCCGATGGACGCTCGGTCGGTGGGCTGGGTTGAGGTTGGGGAGCATGAGCAAGGTGGAGACGGAGTGCAGAGGGGTGGTATCCTTTTGGAGGGCCGCAGACTTCACTCCCCTCTTTCGGGTGTGAAGGCCAGCATCATCAATGAGCTGAGCTCCAAGCTGCAACATATGAAGAGCATGGACGACTGGAGCCACACTCCAAAGTCACCCACCATGCATAGGTTTGTTTGCTTGTTTTCATCAACCTTTGTTATTAAAATAAAGGTTTGCATATCTGCTTATTTTAACTGAGGTTTGTTGTTTGTGTGTCTCTCTCAGGTATTCGGCAGATTTCACTGATGTGTTTCACAGCCCCCCTTCTGGCCACTCCACCTCGCCATTACCCACCTCCTCTCCACAGCATCGTCAGATCCTAACACCAAATCTGTCTGCCACCCCTTCTGTTTCCCCTTCTGCCCAAGTCCCAATTCAGCGCAATTGGACCCGTTCCCCGTCTCCACAGATGCCCACCTCCCCAGTTCATTCACACCCTCCCCATTCCCCGACCTACTGCCCATACCCGACGTCACCGAAGCATCGGTCCAAGTTGCGCAGACAGACTTTTGATTTTCAGTGTAGTCCCACTAAGGAGATGCGGTCTTCAGTCTCACGGCGGCGGGCTCCCAGCCCTCTTATCTATAACACTGAACAGCCAAATCCCACCCCTCCAAGGCCTTCCTCTCTCCCCATCCTTCCCAGTACCCCTGTCTACAACAACCCCTTCGAATTCCCCGGGCCCCTCACTCCTCCTTCACCTGGCCTCCCTCTAGGAGATACCTATAAGACTTCAACTCCTCCACTCTTCTCCCCATCTGGTATCCCAAGCGCAAACCCCCTACTTGTCTCCCGCTCTCTCTCCCCCACTCATTTTTTCTCTGGAGCCTCCTCCCCCATACACTTGCCTCCCAGCCCATCCTGCCTCAACTATCCCCATCTCACCCCTCCTCCGCCAGCTAAACCGTTTGCCATCAAGCCCCTGCCGTACTGGACCAAGTACGACGTGGCCGACTGGCTGGCTTACCTAAACCTGGGCGAACACAGAGAGCGTTTTATAGACAATGAGATAGACGGATCACATCTGCCTTCGCTCACCAAGGATGACTTCTTGGACCTGGGGGTGACGCGTGTGGGGCACCGAATGAACATCGAGAGGGCGCTGAAGAAACTCACTGACAGGTGAGGGAGGACTAATAGACTCTGGAGCACGTAGAGGCAGCGGGGTCAAAGGTCAAAAAAAGGGAAGCACCGGATGGTGAAGGAAAGTCAAAGTGTCTCATTCCTTCCATAATTTAGCTGGGCCATCCCCTTTCTTCATTAGATGCATATAATTTGATAAGTTATCCCATCTTCCCTCCGTCCCTTTTCTCTTTATTAACCTGTTTTACCAACCCTATTAAGTTTGCTCCATCTTTATTTCATTTCCACCCATTCTTATTCTTTGATTTGCCCTCCTTCTCTCCCCAGGCGGCTCTCCTCTCCTTTGCATGTCACTACTTCTCCCCGAGACACAGACTGAGAGTGAAGGGGTGATTCAAAGATGAAATGAAAGAGAGAAAGAAACACATTGACAAAGATGGGACAATAACAGAAGATGTGCACATCACAGAAGAACAGTGGACATCAACAGGTTGTGTTGAACTAAGACTGTAAGGGCTGGATGTGTGGGGGGGAAGTGTTTTCTTGCCACACATTTAGAGAATATGTTTGCGGAATGACTTTTGGTCAAGAAAGGGTATGACGAAGTAAAGGATATCACATGAAAATGACGCTCTTCAACTGGAAGTATACTTTAAAACTTTTGATGGACAGGCTTTTAATTACACACCATTTTGTGCTGTAAAAGACAAACACTCACTCTCACACACTGACAGATGGATTCTCACACCATCTGCTGCTTAGCAGCACAGAGAAAACTTCAGTCTGAGTTCAAATAAAAGTTGAAGAGTTGCTGCTTAAAGGGTGAACCCCAAAAACATGTTCCTGATTGTGACTGAGCCAGAAACTCTGGGGAAAAACTGTCACATCCTAACATCAGTTTTGTAGCTTTAAGCAGATCAGAGTATCAAATGGCTGCGAGTGCAGGAAGTCAGAATACGAGAGATGTATTTGTAAATGATGATAGAGGAAAATGGTAGACAACAGTAGTATTCTTTTTATATATTTGCCATATTCCCCCAAAGGATGCCCCAATAAGCTTTGTATGTATGTACTTGGCGAGCACTAGATACTGTATATCTTACATGTTAAACAGGATTCACTATTAGTAGAAGCATATGTTTTGTACGAAGTGCCGATCGCAATCATTCATTTCAAACCGGTCAGGGTATTTATAACTGCTGAATTGAAGTTGTGCATAATGAGGATGTACAAGTATTGAGATGTTGTGAAATGACCTTTTTATTATTTTCCTGATTATTCTATAGAAAGGAGAGGAAACATATACAGTATATATAAGATGAATTGAAAAGGGTTTGCATGTCATTTCAAACTGCAAATCATCTTTTACTGGTGTTTATGGCCATATAGCACAGGTCAAGGGATGGGATCCGTCCTCTTTGATGCCATAAGGTTGACCGCTCTCTCTCACACAGCAGGTGCAGTGATGATCAAAAAGGGCTTTTTACTGCTTCTCTTGTCTGTCTGACTTCCTCAACCTTCAGCCTCTGCGAGTCTGTATGTCTGATTTTTGTGCGCGAGTGTTCGTCAGCCTGCGTTGGTGGCCAAATGCTTTCCCTTGACCTACACCTTTCTCTTTCTGATGCCTTTTCCAAAACATAGTTTATTATGGTCAGAAAACATTTTTTTTTCTCACTAGTTGACAATCCCAAATGTTCCTCGTTCCATGCGTTAACCCTCTAAAAGAAACCCACTTTTCAAAAGGTTTTTTCAGCGTGATAAAGCAAATACTGAATACAGTATGTTGCTTAGAGACAAACATGAACGCCCTGGATTTTTTAAAACACGCCACTTTTGCCATTCCCCTGCAGTGAAGCAACTGTACGGCAAAAACACATCATTTATAGATCTATATGTAATGATGATGATGACAATGATAACATAAAAATATATAGTATAATAAAGATAATATTAAGTATGTAAACATTTTTAAGAATCTCTGTCTTCCAAATAGTGTGGACAAATTCTTCGAAGCTTTGTTCCGTTTTTGTTTAATTTTGGGTTTTCTGTAAATGCTTTCTATACTGCTCGCCTTGTGGTGACCCCAGTGAAGCTGACACGTTAGTTAATGTGTATTCTCTCTGTGTGAGTTTAAAGTTATGACTGTGTACTGTATTCTCATGCTGAGTTGCCTCAATGCTGTCTCATGATGGACTTTTCTGACAAGTGAAAGGACTGAGCAGTAGTGTAGAAAGCATTACGTACTATGATTTAAAAGAGTATTTTAGGTCTAGTGAAATGCATAATGAATATGACTACAAACAGTATGAGCATAAATATGCAGAGATAAAAGGTATATATATAAATATCTATATAAATAAAGTTTTGCTTTAAATAAAATAAAGTCTATACTGATAAACAATATGATAGAGGTACAACTAAGGTGTTGAAATAAATGCTAAAACAAACTACGGCCCTGTCGTGATTCTCATTTCTCCTTGGATTCCCTCTTCTGAGAGATTCACATAATGATCCAATTTAAAGTGCTGTGTTTGAATTAAGTCATTGGCAGGGGCTCATCTCAGCCCTGCGGTGGTTGAGCACAACATTGTTTTCAGGTCCAGGATTATATTCCCATCAGGATCGGTGAGCTAATAGGACAAAAGAGTAGAGCTCACAGGGAGGGAGAAGATGAGATGGTTTAATTCAAAGCAAGCAGTGGCTGCATTCATGCAACAAACCCAACGACGCCCGTAAGGCATGAAAAACAATTTGAAAGGAGACAAATGGGAGACTGTTTGCCCGCATGGTGGTCAGAGTAAGGTTCAAGGTAGAAATTTGTATATGTAATGCCATTGTGTTTCCATGTTTGTGCCAGTTGTCCTGGTTGCCCGTTCTTTGTGTTTCTCTAGCTGGAGTCTGCTCAGAGTTAGCAAAATTACAGTTGTCAGGGTTTGTTTTCTCTGTGGGGATGAAGCCACAAGCAGCCCATTTTTCTTCTGGAAGTATGAAAAAAACGCCCACAGAGTAAAACAAAGGAGGGATGTAAACTGTTCTTCCAAAAGATGTTCCTTCATTTAGGTGGTGGAGAGCGCTGTCTAACATGTTGGTCCAAAATCTCCTGAAGGGTTTCGTCTGGGTTGAGAAGGTGGGTTGAATTTGGGTTGGTAAATTAAAAAACTAGTGTTAAAACCCAAACTTGTGATGTCATATAGTACAAAGTGTGGAGCTGCTCCATAGACAGTGAATGGGAGAGATGTTATAGATGACTCACCCAGAGAAACGATCTGAGTATATGGGAACATTTTTCACATCTGCGAAAAATACAGTAGAATAAAACTCATTTTGGAATTTAAAAAACAAAAGGGTCCACATAGTTCATCTCCCATTCATTGTCTATGGAGGAGCTCCAGACTTTATATACTATAAAATCACAAGTTTTAGGCTTAGTTTTCTGTTTTCTAGCCGTTGGAGAAAGTAGCTCATGTTCCCAAATATTGATTAGACTTTACTAGGCCATGAGGAAAAAGCATATTAAAATCTTTAATTGAGCTGGTGTTCCCCTTTAAAGCTCTGCAACCACAAGTGGGAAACCAGATCTCTTGTACGGTGGGTGGTGAAGGGTCTTTGAGACACTCTGGCTCTGGATAAGCTGTTAAGAATTAGTGTCTGTTTGAAAAGTCTAATAATAAACAGCATGTATCTCAAAAAGACAGAGAAATATAAACCAGATAGAGGCAACAGTAAGTGAAGTGTAACTCTGGTGTTCTCCTTTAACTTCTGGCTGACATCCAGAAGAGTAAAACCTCACAATAAGTAAACAGTGTGTGGGTGAACACACTGCATACTGTCCTCCCTTTGACACTTTCTAGGCCTGACCACACAGAGAATGGCAGGTCACAAAGGGCCAAACAAGGCTAATGTGGTAGTTCATGGGACGCCCCCCCCCCACCCACCCACCCACCCACCCCTGTCACACACACTCACTAATAAGCTCACATGACTCTGTGCCGCGCTGACATGTTTCTGTGACCGGCGAACGGTCAAAATGAAGGTTCAGCATCTCATTAGCACCATATTGAGAGAGACAGAGGGAGGGACGGGCACAGAGAGAGAGAGAGAAGGAGGGGGATTCTTCCAGCTGTTTTTTCTAATAGTGGACTGGAGGGAAAGTGAGAGGGTGACAGTCAAAGAGCTAAACAGCCAGATAGGGAGTGAAGCTAGTGAGTTAAAGTAGCAGAGGATGGGGTTAAAGTAGGGAACAGAGGGAGAGGAGTTCATGACTGAACTAGAAGTTGACAGGGGAGGAGAGCCAGAAAGGTAAGTTTCTTCCTCCCTCTCTCTGTTTGCCCTGAGGCCAATTAGCAGCACAGTGATTACCATGCAAATGCCGTGATTTGTTTAATTTTTTGCTTGCATTGTCTCGGTGTCTCACGCCCACTTTCACATAACAAAGTGTGTGTAACTTTAAGTGCCAAGGGAAAATTGGGTCAGTGAGAGAGGAGCATGTGTTAGAGGAGGAGAGGCACACTGGGAGAAGGGGGAGACGGACAGAGAAATGGAGAGAAAGCCCACAGCAGCCCTTGAACTACAGTAACAAGTGGTCACTTGAGTAATCACTGGTGATTCAGAGAGAAATGTAAGTGCTCCCAGGCATGACTGCTCTGTTGCCACTTCTGGCTTCTTATTGGCTATGTTGTAGGAGGGGTTTTTTTTTATATAGCATTAAAATACTTTGATATGAATGCCGCTGTGTGATAAAAGTTTCAAACCTACTCCTTTCCTCTGCATGAATAAGAACAGAAAGTCAAAAAAGTGAAGCCGAGCCTTCGGGGACTCCCTACCATGTTTCCACTTTTCATAGCAACTGAAAGAAAATAATGAAATAACATGATAATATGCGCGTTAACAACAGCAAGCTGAGGGAAAGAAAGTCCAACATGACTCTCCGTCATGCTCGGTCTTGTGATGAGGTGTGGTTAGTCACTTTCATATTACTCAGCCAGCAATGTGTCAGTGTGTTACCCAGACAGAAATAGGCCTGAATGTGACTGTGTCCCTCTGCGTGTTTATACATGCATGCATCTCTCGCAGACTTTTGTTCAGTCTCCCCATATGCGCGGCTTCTGCTGCGCTTTACATGCTGCGTGCAAAAAAAAGTCTGCTATTCATTCCCTTTGAAATCCCTGCATTCCTGTTTGTTTGTCAAAGCGTCCTCAGATCTTGCACTTGTGGTCATGATAGCCGAAGTCAATGGCAGAGTTTCAGACAGTTGGTTCTGAGAGGCCTTGTATTAGTCAGAGCAAAGGGAAAGATGACCTTTCTGTGCTGTTTATTTTGGGAAGGCAACAGGAAGAATGCCGGAGCAGCTGCTTCTATTCCTACTAGCAGATCCCACCCCTGTGAATTCCAGTCTGCCACTGCACGACACTCCCCTTACTCAGCCAGGGGGGCTTCTTGGATGCATCCGAGCACTGTACAGTGTAAATAACACCTTGTCAGAGTCCTCAAAGTTGTTATGGCAATAAGCTCTGCAACACAGACTTCCTGTAAGGTTTCATCTGCCAGCTATTCCCCATCTGACTTGCAGGGGGAACTACTCTGTTTGTGAGGAAGTCTACCTGCTGTCTCTACACAATACTCTGTGTAGACGTCCAACCTGTTGCATGATAATCAATGTCACCTGTCTGCCAATAACAGCTCCCTTTTCCTCATTCGTTCTGCATCTCAACCAGTCGAGCAACTCTCTCATGTAACGCAAACAGCTATCTCTTGCTTTCTAACACAGACACATTGCCAATAATGGCGAGCCTTCCCAAAGAGTCGCCCGAGGATGTCAACAGACAGAGCTTCTGGATGGTGAGGATTACATTTATGATCAAATCTACCACCCTAGGAATGGCTGGTTAATCCAAAACAGTGCTCATGTGCATTTGTGAATGTACAGGCCTGCTATTCTTACGTACTATCACCATCTTGCCTCCTCTCAGCCGGGGAATTATGTGCGTACAGTGCACCGAACTGAGCAGTCCTTCCAGGCCTGCAACGACATTGTGGCCTGCTTCGCGGAGAGAGCAAAGGTAGAAAAGCAGTACGCCCAGCAGCTCAGCCAGTGGAGCAGCAAGTGGAAGTCCATAGTGGATTCTAGTAAGTATGAGAAGCTGTGTAACATTGCATTGCAACATGTCTTTTTGATCACCTCAGCTGTCATCAAGCTAAAATTACCCCTTGATTCTTATTAAATTGCCGCATCTGTGCCCGTTTGAAACTTTACAAATGGGGGTCATTATTTCTCTATTGGCTCCATGACTCACCTCTGTGCTCTGCCTTATGTCATTCCTCAGTCTGTCTTTCCTTCTCCTTCCCTAGGGCCACTTTACGGCTCACTCATGAGGGCGTGGCAGTGTTTCTTCTCCTCCGCCGAGCGTTTGTCCGCCCTCCACACCTCCATCTCCCAGTCGCTAGCGGCGGAGGAGGGGGACCGGGTGAAGACCTGGCAGAAGGAGACGTTTCCAAAGAGAATCTTCTGTGGGTTCAGGGAGAGCCACAACAACAGCACAAGTTTTTCTCGTGCACAGAAACCCTGGTCCAAAAAGCTGGTGAAGGTGTGTGTCTGCACAGGCTTGTGATGGTGGTCATATGTAGCAACAGTAGTCTGACCCAAAATCTGCTAGTCTGGTATAGATAGACAAAGTCCCCCTCCTGTATCTCCCATGGGACCTTATTTTGGAAAAAATCAGCGGAGAGAAACAAATATTTTTTTGATCTTATTTGAATTGTGGCACACATATGATGTTCACACACTTCTAACAGTTTTACAACAAACTGTGACTTTATGGCTTGCAAATTTATATTTTCTATTGACAAACGTGTAAATCATGGCGTAATTCAAACAGGATAAAAAATGATTTGTCTCTCGCCGTTGACTACTGTCCATATTTTTTCAAAAGTAAGGTCTCGTGGTGGTTCACCGGAAGGGTCTGGACCTCACCTCTCTATGGAAACAAAATGCTGTGGCTTGCTTGTATTTCTTTAAACCAATCACAACCGTCTTGGGTGGCGTTAAGCCCAGGATGCAACAATGTCCCCTTGTAAAAATGGTCCAGATAGCAGGAGAGGAGAATGACGGCTGAAATAGGTGGCCAATGGCAGGCTTATACGCACAGTCTACATCCGAAGAGTCAGCCTAGTGTATGAACAACACGTTGCAGTGTTATAAGGAGGTGTAATATGATTTGGCTTATTTGATTCCCGATTGTGATTATGTTTTTGGTACAAATATGACAAATGAGATACCACTTGTAAAATAGTGAGCTTTAGATGTGGTGTTAGGCATTATTTTTTTGTTTTTGTTTTTACCTTTAAACAGAGCCAGGCTCGTTTCCATTCTTTATGCTAAGCTAAACTAACTATCTCCTGGCCCAGCCGGTCGCAGAAAAGAGATATACTACTTATGGTGGGAGGTGAAGTAGAGCGGTCCAATAAACACAGGACTTTCAACAGGAGACCACTGTTCAAGACAGGTGTTTTGCGTTTTAAGTTACGTTAGTGACGTGTTTCTTAGTGACGTGTGACACGTGTTTGTGACGTTTGTGTTTTCCATACTTGTTACATGTTATGCTGTTTCCGTATGTACATTTTCCTAAACCTATGTGAATTATTTTGTTGTCTAAACTTAAGTGAGTGTTGTTGGCCCCTGCTGGTGCTGCACCTTCATAGACGCTTGTGATGTTGATGCCTCGGCAAGGCAAAATGTGATACTGACATGCTATGGTATACAGGTGGATAATATAATATAATATTTCCTAGCCTAGTTTGATATTTATCTCTCAACAAGAAAGCTAATGAGCAAATTTCCCAAAAATATTGATATAATTCAAACTTTTCCTTGAAGTAAATAATATGCATGTGTGTGAATGTGTATTTAACAGCTGGATAAGGCCAGAGTTGCATATCACAAGTCCTGTCAGAAGGAGCAAACAGCCCTCGACAAAGAGAAACAAGCAAACGAAAACACTGAGATGAGTCCAGAGAAAAAGCAGAAATTCACAGAGGCCAGAGAGAAGGTCACAGAGGAGAAAGAAAAGGTGAGGAGGGATGTTAACACTCTGCACTCCAATAAGTCATGCATGTTGAATAAGGGCTTCATTCACAGTACATTTAAATTCCCGATTCACAGTTAAACATGTTGCTTTCCCAGAAAGTTTTTGTTGGCCTGCAGCATGCAGTGTTGCACTATCAGCTCTAAACACCAGCCCCAGCCTTAAATTTCTTTCCCAAGCATTTCCCTTGTATGGAGATGTGTTATTGTTACATCGCTCAGTGTTTATGGAGCCCAGCATGGGAACGGTAAAGAGCACCAGATGATTTATACATTTTAGATCGTCCTCCATTAAAGAAACACATGTTCTTCATCTCATCATAAAACTGTTCTTGCCTGCAGAGTAGAGACCAGTACGAGAAACTGCTGGAGGACGTGACGTCCTACACACCTCGCTACATGGAGGAGATGGAAGCCATTTTTGAAGAGTCGCAGGAGGAGGAGAGGAAGAGGATCAGCTTTCTGAAGCAGGCCTTCCTCTCCATCCACAGACATCTTGACATCACCAATAACGAGAGGTGAGCAGACATGGATGGATGACTGTGAAGTGTCAGTTAGGGGTTAATACAGAAAAGTGTTTATGTGTATTGATTGTCTCCTTGTGTCAGCGTGAAGGCGGTGTACAGTGAACTCCACCACACTCTGATGTCCATCGACGAGCAAGATGATCTCAGATGGTGGAAGAACAACCACGGTCCTGGCATGCCCACCGATTGGCCAAAGATTGATGTATGTTGAAAGCTGTACTTCAGTACATGGGGGGGGGGGGGGGGGGGTAAACATACATGCACTCTCACGACGTCCAAATTGCAATAAACAGTGGAATAAGTAAATGTAGTTTAGCAGAACAAGACAGGCTTTTTTTTTTGGTCTCACATTAGAAACATCATGAACTAAAGGTATCAGTATCTTCTAAAATTAAAGAGGAACTACTGTGCTCATTTTCCGGTGTGTACTTGTATTTTGAGTTTCTACTAAAACATATTTACATGCTTTAAAGTTAAAATACACTTTGTTTTGCTCATACCGGCTGTGCTGCAGCATCTTTATTCGCCCACTGTGTGAAACGCTCTGTTTGACCTCCTGCCCCTCCCTCCCCAAAAGTCCAGTCTGCTCTGATTGGTCAGCTGGTCCACGCTGTTGTGATTGGTAAGCCAAACCAAACTCTTCAGACTTTGCTCCAGCTCCACTCTAACTAGCTTTGTTTGAGGGCGTACCAAACCAGCAGCTAGGCAGATTTTATGCAAATGTGTTTCATGGTGATATCACCATGTTACGGAAGAAAAGGCGGGACTTCAATCGAGGTGTTTCAGGCAGTTCAGGAGTGCAGCAGTGTTTCTGTAGGGGAGTAACTCCCTTTAGTATGGACTTTGGGCTTTGTAACTTTGCAGACCTTTTACATGCACAAAAAACTATATAACAAACTAAAGGAAAGGGAAAAGACAAAAGCACAGTAGGTCCTTGTTAATATTGTTTTTGTGTGCAAACCTTGTTGTCTCAGTGTTCATCTTTTTCTTCAGACTCAGTTAAAGAAATCCATGGACTCACACCTTTTCCTTTTTTATGTGTGAATATTTGCATAATTTTGCACTGCATTAAGTATAGCTGTTTTACTCGGTAAATCTGAAACCTAAACTTGTATCTTTTCCATCAGGAATGGGTCCCACCAGTAAAAAAGCTAAATAGAAAGAAGAGAGACAAGAAAAGAAAAGAGAGCCGACCGTAAGTCATCCAGTGTGATACTTTCAGTAAATGATTAGTGAGTTTAAAAAAGAGCAATGTATACTTCATTCCATGTCATATTTATGTTTTTCTGACTGTTCAAACATCCATGTCTTCTCCTGCTAGTGTGATGATTGGGGGTGTGAAGGTGCGAGCTATGTACGACTACGTGGGAGAGGAGGGCGATGAGCTGTCCTTTAAAGCAGGTGACACATGAAGTGTGATATGACGTCACTCAAATGTGTTAGACAGTACTGTTATTCTCAGTGTTTTAAAGCTACAATATGCAACTTTTTTATAACCGTTTTAGCAGAGGGGGAAGACAAGAAATGCATCCTATCCCTCTAAAATGATGCCAGACGTGCTGTCTGCATTTTACCAGTGTTATATTACATGATTTCTGGGTATTGAGGATCAAATACAATGTTTTAAAGATTGAGTAGGCACTTTATGTTTGGCAACGTTGGACATAAAAAAAATCCATAATAACCTTTGGTAACACTTCATTTTACAGGGCCATAAATTTCATGGTAACTAGGTGATAATTAGCAAGTAACCTATTTGAAATTTCTTTGGAATTACTGCCAGATTACCCCAATATTTACCTCAAAATATATCTTTATCTATAATAAAGGTTATTTAATACTTGTATGATAAAATAGCATATAATCATTGAAATAGGGCCCTTAGGCTTAAGAAGCAGCTGTTTGCTGCTCTTCATCAGAGGTGGAAAAAAACACTTCTGATCAGACACAAATCTCACAAACTGTGACTTATTGTCGACACAAATGTAACCTGGTAGCTAATGTCATGATTCAGGGAGGTTTTAAGAAATTTCAATTAAGTTATTTGCTTATTATTACAGGACATGGAAATAAAGCATATCAATTAACTTTGTGCTTTTTTTTCCTGGAAATGTGTTAAATAAATTACCAGCGGACCTGTAAAACCTGTAAAATGAAGTGTTCTTTAACCTTTCAGCATATTGTAATTCAAGTGGTTCCCCACAGTAGGCAGTTTTCTGGAAAAAAAAATGCCAGAATTTGAAAATAATCTAGCTAAACACAGCTCTCCTCCGGCAGTAAGGATTCGAGTTAGGGGTTCGGGTTAAGGGTTACGTCAGAAAGTCGCTTCAGGTGTTCCTGAGATATCACGTTCACAAGAATGGGACAGACGGACCAACCCGAAAGCCTCCATTACGGCTGTTTTGGTGTAAAGGCTTAAAAATGCTGGAAAACTGCACAGGCTTTGCATTCTAAAGGATTTTAAAACGAAAGCACAACATCTGGGGTCCTCCCTCACAAAAAAATTGAGTTTCAGACACTTTATTTCCTGCATTCTGGTGATATTAAAAGAACGAAAATAACAAAATAATATTACATTAACATCATTTTCATGTGAAATTTTTAATTTTACCGTTAATTCTCACGAAAGAAAACTGAATATTTTACCCCTCTGGCATACACTTGTGTGAATCTCTACCATAAACTAATATTCATCAGTTTTTTTGCCCGTGCTTGAGTATTTCTTTCAGATAGCACACACAATTTCGTCTCTCACTCGCTGAAGGCCATTTTAGGCACAATGCAACAACAGCACCACTGCGCTCTAAAATCCGTTATTTAAGAAAGAAAGAAAGATAGAAAGATTTTCCTTTATTAGTCCCACAGTGGGGAAATTCAGTTTTACACTCTGTTGTTCACACAGTACATATACATGCATCAATGGAGAGATGTCAGAGTGAGGGGGCTGCTCCTGACAAGCGCCCAGAGCAGTTGGGGGTTTGGTGCCTTGCTCAGGGGCACCTCGGCAGTGCCCAAACTGGCACCTCTCCAGCAACCAGTTGGTCTTGGTCCATGGGGGTCTTGAACCCGTGACGTCCGCGTCCTAACCCAAGTCCTTACAGACTGAGCTACTGCCGCCCCCATATTTCCAAGGGCTTGTGCCAAGACGTCTTTTTGCTACGTCGAGCAAACCCCAGCTTTGTAATGTGATGTACACTGAACCCGGTGTTTCAAGCATAGACTGCTCTCTTCCACCGAGTAGCAACATTTGGTGCAGCTCTACTGTCGTCTGGGTGGAAGCAGTAGGGTTTATAGATGCTGTACAGTGCCAGAAACAGGTTAAGATCACATTGAAAGCAGGAGAGGGTAATGAAAAATGTTAGTCCTCCGGGAAAATGGGGACGGTTGGCAAGTATGTGAACAAACTTTTCAAAGTGTTAAATAATAAGTAAGTTGGCCAGTTAGAAAACTCCCATAAGGTTGGTTGGTAGTACTTTAAAAGCAAAATAAACTTGAAGTGACTTACTTTATTTAAAGATGGTTTTATTTTTTAATGTTAATAAACAGACTTACTTTCTGTGATCCCAGGTGATGTGTTCCTGAAGGTCGAGGAGGAGGACGAGCAGGGCTGGTGTAGAGGAGTCCTGAGCGGAGGGAAGGAGGGCTTCTATCCAGCAAATTACGTTGAAGTTGCAGAGTGACGTCACCAGTCTAAAATACTGTATAATATAATAATAATATGTCCTAAACTTATTTCTCAGAGCTAGTTTTCAAATCTTCTAAAGAAAACAATTATTAGTATAATATATTGTAACACAGATATAATCTGTTCCAAGCCTTTTTTTTAAATATAAAATTTAAAAAGGCCTTAATAATCTAACCTACTTGTGCTTGAGTACTTCTGCAATATGAATTAACTTATCAAAGACTAAATGTGCTGTTTGTGCAGGAGCTGAATGTGTATATGGGTGAGTGTGTATGTGTGTTTGCATGCATGTGTGCACGTTAAGACAAAACAAAAGAAAACAAGAGGATATTTATTTACTGCCATCATGTCTGAGTCAATAGGTCACTGTAATGACGATATTTGATAAAGAGGATGACAGGTTTACAATGACGGCAGCACACAAGTTTAATGTTTACGTATTAATTACGTATTAATGTTTAAGTATTATGTAGAGCAAACAGAAGTTACTCTGACTGAGGGAATGGATTTTCAAAATAAAAGTCATTTTGCCTCTACTCCATCTTGCTGACAATGTTTTGCTGCCATGCTAGCTGTGTTGGTCCATGGATGTGTACAGAGAACTGGATACAGGGTTGGAGGCGGGACCCTGTTCATTCCTATGAAACTTGCTCAGTGGCGCATGAAGTTAATGAGTAGACTTCCGGGTCTGGAGAAGTACCCAGATCTTCTGGGTCTTCTGGGTCTTACTGAGCCCTAGTGTGCATGTCTGATATGCACAGTAGCGTCTGCTGGGTCACATAACGTCACGGCTGGCGCTGTTGTCACGGTCTGGATCTCTGTAGACGTAACAGAGGAAGGAAATAACTCTGGATTCAGCTATTAGTGTGTTTTACAACTTTTAGGAAAAAGGGTTATTAGAGTGTTTATACTGGTGAGTTAATTCACCTCAAAAAAAATTATCCACTGAGTTACAGACGTCTCAAGTTCAATGTAAGTCTGAGAAAAAAGTCTTTTTGGGCACAATGACGTCACGCAATGACACAGAAGTTGTAGTACCACCGTTGGCCACTACGAAGATTGGGATCAACGACGGATGCACTTCCTGGGGGCTTGGCATGGATGGTAATGTTGGTCAGTTGGTTGGCCCACCATTTCGTTCCAGATTGACCTATCTCAACAACTATCAAATGGATCATTCATGGTGCAATGAGGATGAACCCTAATGGTTCTAGTGATCCCCTGACTTTTCATCTATTGCCCCACCAGCAGGTCAAAGTTAGTTAGCATGCATGTGTGGTAAGGTTTAATTTTTAGCTCTCTGAGTTGCAGATGCAGCTCTTGAACGCAGCTCCTCTCCTGGCTCCTCCTCCACCAGCCCACTAATCAGGCCAGCTACAAAAGGGCACCTGGGGCCTGTCAGGTTCTCTTCGCTTTGACCTGACATGGTGGTGGAGTTGCTGCTGCTGCATGAGGTAGGAGAAAACGTAGGTTAAATGTAACTCCTTGTAAGCATCATGTTTTTAAATTGTACTGTTCTCACTGGTTTTAGCTCTGTGATTGTCCTGCTCAGCCCATGGTTCCACTCCTTTAGAGGATCCCTTGTGATGGCCTATGGTGGTGAGTAGGTTGGTCAGGGAGTGACATTTTAAATTAAGTATTACTTTCTAATTATTACGTCTCATTTTAGGCTAACGCGGCGATACGTGGCTGCTGTTTTGCCTCCCATTTCTTTAGTTTACTTTTATAATCCTACAATTGTGGCCTCTTATTTTGGCCTTTTATATTTTGTAAGATTGTTTGTGCTTTGGTATATTAGCTTAGTTATTTATTTTCCTTGCCGACTGGGTTCGTTATGCTCTGTTTGGATTTTTATTTCTTTAGTTTTCTTTCAGAAGCTGGAAACCACTTGGTTGAGGGGCTAGGCACCCGTGGTGAGGTACCTGCACCCATTTCGTGTGAGTAAGGGCACTGGGACACAACTAGTCTACACTAGTGTTTGCAGTGAGGATTGCTGTGATTTGCTGTGTGGCACAAAAGGTGAGAAAGTGGTGGCACCCCTGCACCCTCCTCAGTGTAGTCTGCCTCCATCAAGTGGTCTCAGCTAAGCTTAGTTTTGTTTAGTTTAACTTTGTTAGGTTGGGCTGCTTGTGTTTTAGTCATTTTAGCTAACTTTCGTATTTGGATATTTTAAATTATTATAAAATAAACATGTTTTAATTGTTACATTATCTTGATTATTCTGTTTTAATCCTTTTTATCATTACAGCGACAGCCCCAGTAATCTGTTTTCTATTAATTATAATAAATTGTCCTACTTTTTAAAATCATGTCTCTGCCTCCTCAGTGACTTACCTGTGTGTCCTAGTTGTCTCTGAATTTCAAAGACATTGTTACTTCCTGGGGTGCAAGTCCCCAGGTGGTGTTGTCGGTTACCTAGTATGGTTTACAATTACCACAGTACATTCTACTTCTACTGCGCTCGCCGCCACACATGCTAACACACTAAACTAAGATGGTGAACATGGTTAACATTGTACCTGCTAAACATCAGCCTGTTAACATTGGCACTGTCACCATGTTAGTGACTTATGCATTTAACAACAAATATAAAAAAAGTTAAAGGTGCTTAAATTCAAAATTGAGAGCATAGCTATGGTAGTGTCTAGAAGAGAAACCCCAAGTTGGGGAAACTCTCAACACGATGACATTTAGGCACTGGTCTTGAATAGTCAAGGTTAGGATAGGTTGTCAGGTAGTCGGTCTCATGAAAGTTTTTGAGGTTCTCAGATCAGATTTCACACTTTGGATGTTACCGTCTAGGCACCACCCATATCCAAATATTTGAGGGATTGCTTTCATAAGGCTCTTAACATGGGCTGAGTCGGGCCGGTTATCAGCTGTAACTGCTGTATGAGCGCAGTGCAGCAGTTAGCTAGCACACACAGGGACTCGCACATGCATGTGTGCATGTGAGTACTCTAGCAAATAGTTGTCTGCAACTACTAATGCTCTGAATTTTGAATTAAGCACATTTAAAGAAATTAAACAACAAACAAAAGAAATTCGTTTAAAATATGCTTTTTAGTTTTTTCATTTATTTCATCTGTCAAGTTCGTCAGTATGCAGAACTCCTGTAGATTGTCATTCCTAAAACAAATCATATGACATATCACATTACCTATACTATTAAGTGATACTAACATAATGACATAACATATTTCACTAGTAAGATCTTTGTACATGAAAGAGTTTTACAGGATAGTCTGTGCAGGATTTTCTTTTACTTTGAAAGGCATATAATCATCTTAACCTTTGACATTTTACTGCCCCGTTTCGCATTTCAGCTTCTATTCATCCAAACATTGTTACGTACATTCAGGAAATATTTAACTAGTGTTGGGCAATGTGCGATAAATCCCTGACTAACCTCGGAGCTTTGTGCACACACCACACAGTGGTATCGCAGCAGATTCTCAAGAAACGAAACCTGTTGGACAAGATGTCTGAGACACAAATGGTGACTGACAAGACGTCACAATAGTTGAAACATCTGTGGGACCTGAGAAGGTTTCATGTTTATGGTTGTACTGTATCGACAGCATTTAAAGGACTCTGCATGTGTAAGTACATCTTAGAGTATTTTTAGAGGTCGTGTTCCTTTTATATTGCGGATACAACCGATTCATGATGGCTGAATTGTGTGGTTTAAGTTTCTTTTACTAGAGCGCTTCTTAAATAAACGTGTGTCAACAACTGATTGAAACTGAATATCACCTGCTCCCCAGAGCAAAATTGTGCTGTAATTGGGAGTTAATTATGCATGAACGATGTCATGTATCCTCTTTAATGTGTTAGGTATGACGTTTTGTTGAATAATATCCTTTCTCTCACAGGCAGGTTGACTCACAATGGAATTTGCTTGTGGATTTGTTTACGTGCCGCCATCAGTAAATCAGAAGGACGGACAACGATCCAATGTCAAACGCTCAGGTATGATTTCTTTCAAACACTCAAAAATCAAAGAATTAAAAAAATATATATTAATACTTGGTTGAAAAGATACTGAGATGTTGCATTTCTGGGACCACTGTTCAGTTGTAGTTTTCGCAGATATTTTCAGCTTCAGTGGAGTTTCACACCTGAAAGGATTTCAGCTATCTGAAACAACAGGGTGTGTACGAGGCAGCGAGGGAAAGGACCAAAATGCAGACAACTAGGCAGACAGGATAAGTTAGTTGATTTTAATAATAGATGACATAAACTTACAGGCAAAAGTAGAAGTCCAAACAGAAGTAACAGAGACTCCACAGGTTAACGGGAATGGGGCAGGCAGGCAGAGATTCGGGTTCAGCTAGAAGAGGCCGGAAAGCAGATGGCACAAAGCAACACTGACTATGTGGCTGCTGGTATATACAGTATGCTGACAGAGACACAGGTTATCAGGAGGATGTGGGCGTCAGAGTCCAAGAGCATCTGGTGGACAGGTGGAAAATGGCAAGCTTCACAGAAATGCAAGCATGGGAAGTGGAAAACAACTGAGGCAGCTGTTGTGACAGTCAGCCTCAGATTCAGAAAACTTCTTTGTTGATTCACCAGTCTGAAGAAGTCCACCAAAGACACGCAAAGCTTTCATTGTGCCGTCACTACGTCTATCATGATGTGTCACCTGCTGCTGTCAGGTTGGCAGGATGGTAAAAGGGAAATATGGGAAGTCTTAAAGCTGCAGTTTTTTTTTTTTTTTAAATGGTCATTATATCTTGAAAGTAGTGCATGAGACATTTAATCTGAATAAATCATGTTCCTCTGTGTCCTCTGGTGCTCCTAATGGCATCTGCAAGATTTCACAGACCGGAGGAAAACAACCAATCGGAGCTGATCTGGAGCCTGCTGTCTCTGAGCAGCTGTCAATCACTCGCAAACTCCGATCAAACTGTCAAACTAGGCAGCGCTGATCAAATATGAATCAATATTCTGTCACTGTAATGCCTATTTCTCTCCTGAAATGTTTTCAGAAACATCTTGTAGTTACTGTTTAACTGTAAAAAGAGAAAGTTTGTGACCCAGCAGCCATGTTGAGATCAGCTGAGGAAATACCAAGCACCGCCCACCAGCTGGAGTAAACAGCCAGTAGGAACACTGTCTTTGAGGTGACCTGTGATTGGTCAAAGTTTCCTATCATGGCCTAGATATTTAAAACCTGAAAACAGCCATGAGGAGGTGCAGAAGTCTAGTTTTCTCTCAACACTTGAATTACAATATGCTGAAAGGTTATTATGGACTTTTTGCCCAGTGATGCCAAAAACGTTCTGCCGACTGCAGGTTTAAACTGGAGTATAAATTGAGAGATTAGACTCCAATACTTAATCACAAACTAACTGCTAATTTCTAAAAGTATACACAGGTGGATTTTTTTCTTTCACCAGAGCTTTCTGAGTGACTGGATGGTTAAGTACCATTATGTATTATGCAATCAGTGACACACACAACCTCTCCTGTCTATCTCAGAGGAGAGATTCCTTTCAGATACTTCACTTTTCTCAGTAAAAGCCATCTGCCACCTGAGTCACATTTTCTTCACAGCACAAAGGTCATTGCTGCACTGGTTGTTTTGTCTGCGCTCACATTTCTCTTGCAAGAAGCTGTTCTCAAATTAACAGCCACCCTATACTGTATATTTTTTTATTATGTCTATGCTTTTTAGCTCTTCTTCCTCCTGTTAACTGGATCCGTCCTCGCAGTCCTCCTCCTCCTCCACCAACAAACTCTGCAGGAGCCAAGTCGCCAAAGTCCCTCCAATCTCCCCCCAAGGTTATTGAACAGCTAGAAAAGAGCAAGGAGGAGAAGAAGGTCATGACGCCCACTCCCTTCTATGAAAATGCAGAATTTCACAAGAAAACGGAGGCAGCTTCTTTTATCAGTGTAACTCCTCAGCAGACAACACTTCCTCGAAAAAAAGGTACTGTGACATATAGTAGTATTAATGTAAATGTATG
Organism: Pterois miles; assembly: GCA_947000775.1. Lineage (NCBI taxonomy): Eukaryota > Metazoa > Chordata > Actinopteri > Perciformes > Scorpaenidae > Pterois > Pterois miles. The sequence goes on from CAMQGK010000299.1 coordinate 3,733,187, forward strand.
CCTGAACAAGTTTAATTTATGTATAATATAAGCCTTCAATGCTTTAGATGCAGCTGATACCTTAAAGGAACAGTGTGTAACATTTTGGATAATCTATTTACAAAAGTTGAATATAATATTCATAACTATGTTTTCATTAGTGTATAATCACGAAAAAACAAAACAAAACACTGGTTCTAGAGAGAGCTGCTTGCATTTTTACATTACTTGAAGGCCACCGTAGTTCTCCGACACTGCAGTAATGTGAGCCACACAGTACAAAACCGTGGCTCTGCCAAAAGTGCTCCTAGCTCCTAAAGTAGTGTTTCCATGGTGAAGATGGCGTCTGAGCAAGGTGATCAGCGTTACCACGCTTTAGCACACTACACACTGTCCCTTAAAATTCCTTGAATGCAGTTGATATCTTAAAGGAGTAATTTGTAAGTAACATCCTTCAATACCGCCACACAAGGCTCCCTTTCGCGGCAGCAGCAGTGATAAAGCTGTGGTGACGTAATTTAAAGAGCATAGATGGGTCCAACAAACACAAGGCATCCACTTTCACTTTATAATCAGCTGATCATTCATGTCCCTTGTCGTTTGTTTTTTTTTGTAACTCAACCTAACTTGGTGGTTTTTGTTGCCTATACCAGTGTTTTGGTTGGGATGAGAACGTTTTGTCCTTTAAGTTACTGAAGTTTGTGCGATAATTAAAGAAATATTAATAAAAATCCAGAGTATTGGATTGGAACAGTATACAGGATATTGAGCTGCAGGTGGTAAATCCCTGTACGTTTGGTGGTAGGAATTTCACTGATTTGCAGTCCACAAGATGAGTGACATTATTTGTGTGAATTGTTCCTTTAACACACTGCTCCTATCTGCTTTACTCAGCTCTCCTTCCACCACATTTGAAACCTGCAGCACACAGCCAGTCTCCTCCTTATAGCCAGCCATTCCTTTCCTCCAACACCAACAGTCAGACGTTTACTTACGACCTCCCGAAAAACGAGCCGGATTTAAATGCGCATCCCTGGGACCCAAACTATTCGTATAACACACCAGAGGGCACGGGGTTCAGGGTGAAGCTGCCAGCTGATACAAGCAGAGTGTCGGCCCAGACATCAGGTAAACAAAACCCGCTTTTTTCTATTTGCATTCATTGACAGTATTAAGGAATAGACAGATCATCTCTGTTTTATTCTGTTTTGCACTCAAACGACAGTCCCACCCCTTCCTCCGAGACCTTCATTCATGAAATCAATGCCAGAGTACCTGGTGGTTTTGCCCTCATCTCCCTCATCTTCTCGGAAATCCTCCTCAGACACGTCACCTGTCCCATCACCGACAAGTAAAGGTAATTGTCTCTGTCAAAAGAATAACACTCATCATGTTGAAGGTTTTACTCCACCAGTGCTTATCTTTAATGCTCTTGTTGTTCCCAACTCAGACAAGGGGCCCCTGCCTGGGAACCCTAATGTGCTCCTTGTCAGTTTAGGAAAATTACTCTCAGAGGAAAGAGGTCAGTAAACTTTTATCATCACCATAAAACCTTCATTATCGCCCATCTAGTTTGATTTTCAGTCCCATTTGCTTACGATGACGGAGATGTTTGCATATTTCCAGTGCAGACCATACAAGGAGAACCCAACTCCTGCTCACAGTGCGGCTCCGTGCTGGACTCCTGCTATGACAATGTGGTAATTACACACTGTATTTCTTTCGATCTTTATTCTGAGACTAAGCCCGATTAAGAGACATTGATTTCAAAAGTGAATAATAGCTGTAAATCTTCTTATAATCACTGGTGGGAAACACAGAGCATGACAAGCATAAGCATTATTGATCAGAACATAATGAAACAATGGATAACTGTGGTTGGTTTGATTGATATAGACTGCAGGCAGAGTGGACTCAGTTAATGTTGGTAATGATCTCTCATTATGTTGAACTACAGGTTAATGAGTGTTACTTCTGTCAGCCCTGGGAGCTGACCAGAGCTCCCAGTATTCCACAGTGTAATGAAGATGGCCTCTTTTCTCTCGGCCCTAATGAAAAGCCCCTCAGTGCTGCTGACGCTCTGCTGCTCTTCTGCATCGACATCTCCGGCTCCATGTGCATCACCTCTCAAGTAAGAACCACATGACTCGACACTGATCTGTTTACTGTCGATGATCATGAGGCCATTTGTGACAGCCGACATTCACAAATACAACCTGTGGTGTTTCAATTGATCGGTCTCTTTTGTTTGAAGGTGTCAGAAGGAGGGCTTGTTTTCCACAGAACCCGTCTCCAAGTGAGTTTTTTTCCTCATTTTCAAGCATCTTTTTTAACTTTTAAGACTAGAAATTACCGCTATGTGAGTCTAAACATGCTGTGGGTTCACTTGAAAATCACATCTTACAAAATGAAAAATGTGTTGTTTGTGTACATGCACAACATAGAGTACCACTGTTGGTGATGAGAAATCATTGTCTACAACAGTTTGTACAGGAAGCCGTGTTGCTGTGTGTTCAGAGACTAAGTGAACAACAACCTCACAAACGAGTGGGACTCATCACCTTCAACAGTCAGGTACGTAACGTCAGAGGTTTGATCTCCACAGTAGATTTGTATGTAAATGGCACATATCTCCACATTTATTTCTCTCTTAAGTTTTTGTCTGACATATTTTTGAATTGTTTTTCCAGCGTATTATTTTGTCATATCAAATGTGACTAAGTGCAAAATGAAAGTTATTTACTGCTGCTTTTCTTCATCGACTACCTTTTTTCACGCTTTTTATTGTTTCCTCAAGAAAAATGACTACAACAACAAATGAATTACAGCTGCAGTGGGTAGAATTGGAGCATATTTGATTAAAAAAAGTTCACTGTATCCTGACAGAAAAGCATGAGACAAAATGAAAAAATCATAAACCTGTGTTCTCTGGTGCTCCTAATGGCCATCTGCAAGATTTCACAGACCAGAGGAAAAGCCGAGCTGGAGCCTGCCGTCTCTGAGCAGCTGTCAATCACTCTTGAACTCAGATCAAACGGTCAAACTAGGCAGCGCTGATCAAATATTAATCAATATTCTGTTACTGTAATGCCTATTTCTCTCCTTAAATGTGTTCAGAAAGATCTTGTTGTTACTGTTTAGCTGTAAAATGAGGAAGTTTGTGACCTGGCGGCCATGTTGAGATCAGCTAAGGAAATATCAAGCTCCGCCCATCAGCTGGAGCACAGCGAATAGGAACGCTTTCTCTGAAATGACCTGTGATTGGACAAAGTCTCCCAGGCGAGATTATTTAACACCTGAAAACAGCAATGAGGAGGTGCAGAAGTCACTTGAATTATAATATGCTGAAAGTTTACTATGTAATTTTTGCCCAATGATGCCAAAAACTTGCCCACTGCAGCTTAAATATGTACATATAATAACAGATAGTAATAGTAAGCGATGGGACAAAATTTTTGATAATAATAAAGAGTTATAGGTTAATAATAATAATAATAATACTAAAATAAAATTTTTAAATACCATTAAATAAAAATATAAATAAGTAAAAATAAATAATCAAATAATTTCATCCTCTAATATTTGTGCTACCAGGTGACAATACATGGAAATGAGAATTTCACATCACATTCCTTGTGCGGTGGCGAGTTAACTGACAGAGACTTTCTGAAAGAGGCTGCAGCCAGTTTCCCCACTCCTCCTCCTCTTTCACAGACCAAGGACTACTTGCAGAGACAAGTAAAGGGGTAAGAACAAAGTTTGTATTTCATTAAACAGTAGTGACATTATTTTCAGATAACGTATGTATGTTTTTATTTTCCTCGTGTTGATAGGTTATCTGACGGGGGGACCACAGCTCTCGGTCCAGCTGCTCTCCTGGCTATTGCAATAGCTTCCAGACAGCCAGGGTCCAAGGTAGGCTCTGTCTTTTTTACAAAACCATACCAGTGTATCTGTATGTTTTAGCCCATGTGCTCAGTATTAAAACTAAAAAGGAACCAGGATGGTCACTTGTACTCTCTTTTTTTGAATATGAAGTTTCATTTGTCGCCCTTAATCTGCATTTCTGTCTCTTAAGCAACCATATGTCAATTTCATTTTTTTCTGTTATCTAAACACAATGCAATCCTGACCTGCTATCCCTGCTGATCTCAAAGGTGATTATCTGTACAGATGGGAAGGCCAACACAGAGTTGGGCAATCTGGAGGTAGAGGATAATGATGCTCGCACCCTCCTATCATCCACCATCTTCTACCAGGAGCTGGGGGATTATGCTGCCAATCAGGGGTTGGTACACATCGTCTCATCCATGTCAAGAATGGAGCACTTATTATAGCATCTATTATATCATAGTCTATGCTGTAATGATGTTCATACTGAGATGCCCTTCTTTCATTAGTGTGACGGTGTCTGTGCTGTCCATAGAGGGAACAGACTGCAGGCTGGATGAGCTGGGAAGACTTGCTGATCGCACTGGAGGGAAAGTACGATGTGTTGTCAGATTTTCATGCTTCCAGTGCCAGTTTTTATTATGCACATCACTCACTGGATCTTAATCTGTGTATTTTGTCCCCTAGGTGGTGATAGCAAGTCCCAGTAGGTTGCACCCAGAGTTTGAGCAGATCATTGAGAACAGGACCATAGCTACACATTGCACTGTCACATTACTGGTGCCCCAATCACTGTACGATCTGCTCTGTATATACCTTAAATACTAAGTTGGCCCATTAATGCACTTTAAACTGCATTATTATCAAGCACTGACTGATTCTCTCCTTTGGTCCAGGCGTATGAGAGGAGAGAGGGAGGCAGGACACAAAGGGACCAGAGAGGTAGGGAACGTGGACCCAGGCACAGAGATCACCTTCCAGTTTGGAGCCAGTGAACAGGACGTAGGAGGTGAGAGAGAAAGAGTGGTACGTCACCATTCACAGATGGATTAGTCTGGCGTACGGGACATTGTCTCTAAATCTGCATCCTAGTCTGCTGGATGAATTCCGATGTGATCGATTCTGGTCCCAGGTACACTACCTGCGTAGCTTTGCTGTTAAGTATTGCCTACTAAACATCAGCATGTTAGCATTGTTGTTGTGAGCATATTAGCACGCCATTCAAGGGTCAGACTGCTGTTTGACCCATTCGATCGATGCAGCACTTAAACTTGCTGATTTTAGTTGTACAACATCAATAAAACAAAACAGGTGGTAACACTAGATGTAGTAGTGTGGTCAAAAATAGAAATGCCACAGTCTAAAAATACTCCAAGCAAAAGTCCTTATTTCAAAATTTTACTTGAAGGAACAGTGTGTAGTATTTAGCAACATCTATTGTCCTAAATGCAATATAATATTAAGTATGTTTTCTTTAGTTTCTAATCAGTATAATAATATTTTCATCACCTGAAAATCAGAATCGTGTTTTTCTTACCTTAGAATGAGCTGTTTATATCTACATATGGAGCTGGTCCCATGGATGTATAAAGACAACTGGATACAGTGTTGAATATGGGTCCCCTTTCATTCCTATGAAAGTTGGTCAGTGGCGAATGAAGGCGAAATGGCTCAACTTCCATCTGGAAAAGTACCCGTAGTTCTCCTCCACACTTGGTACATGGGAGAAGTTTCAGTTTGTTGCAACCTCACAAGTACAAAGGCCAAACGTAACAGTACTCATTCTGCAGTGTTATATTATTATAGCATACTATATTATTCAGTTTGTATCACTAACATACATGTAGGTGCATTTGAAGGTTGTAGTTCATCAATGTGGAGCCAATTCTAGATACTTTGTATACACCTGGGTACATTAGTAGTATCGTAGGCCACTGTAACATGTCATAGCATATCATATGTTTTTTATTAAAATTACTAGTAAATTTAAATGTCAAATAAATTCATTACACTAAAAAGTACAATATTTCCTGCTGAAATATAGTGGAATAGAAGTATAAAGTAGCATAAAATGGAAAGTACAAGTATGTCAAAATTGTACAGTACAGTACTTGCATACAGTAAATGTAGTTAATTATATTATACCAGTGATTTTCAAGATGCTATAAATTATAAAATTGTGCTGCATCATTCATAAGAGTACATCTACAGATGGGGACCATTTGCAGCAATAAAACAACCATATTGTGTCCATTAATCCCGCCCACGTTGGCTTTGGGCCAGTAGAAGCTCTGATATGATTGTGACGCACATCAATAAGTTCATTATTTTTAAGATGACTGAAAGTCAGCTTTAGACTATGGAGTTTAAATGTCTTGATTTGTTTAAACTATTAAGACAAATTACTTAAAATTTAGGCTATAAATGCTTTCACGTTGTGTCCGAATGCAATTTGAATAAAATCACCCTCGGTTTAGAGGTTTATCAGTGGTATTACATTCAATAACATTGCAAATGTCCCTGCTGTGGGACAAATAAAGAATGATCTCATCTTATCATGATTCAAATTGAAATGTGTTTCTGTTTACCAATGTGAAACAGGTCTGGAATAGTCAGGTTGAAAAGTTTTAGAATACAAATGGTTCCTATATAAGCATATGCCGTCAGTGTTAAAATTAGGAGGGGGTCATTTCCCCTGTAAGGGATCCCTGGCCACAAAAGGTTTGAGACCCCCTGTTTTACCCAGCACTGATAAAGCAACATGTACTTTCTCTGTCGTCCAAAATCCTCTCAAGTGAATTGTTTTAAAAAACCTGAAACTCTCTTGATTCATATCTGTGTTGGTTGTTTGCTTCAGTGTCAGCGCCAGCCTCAGGAAGCTGCGTGTCCATCCAGCTGCAGATCAGGTACAGGCAGAGGAAAGGACAGACGATGCTGAGAGTGATCACCGCGGGCCGGGATGTTACTGACGACAGGTGATCATGATGTTTCCATAATTACAGTGCTCCTCTCACTTTTGTGATTTGAGATTACCTCACACACATTCCACTGAGTTGTTATGTCCGCCTTGTAAGCTTTTGCAGGTCATTATCTTCTGACATCTTTAATCAACGAGGCGTTTTCACCCTGAGGACAACAATTGATTAGCTGTATTATTTTATACCAATCTCAGTGAACCTTTAGGCGAAGGAGGCTGGCTGTTGCTGAGATACAGGAGTCTTCACATCACGCAGAAATGATTGCACCATGTAAATCGCATTTCTCATCCATTCTAACATTTAGTCACACAGTAAATGAACCTCTCAACTCAGTCTGCCTGCTTTGTGTACTGACTGAAGGTCATGCAATTCAGCGTCTGAGCAGCTTACAAAGTGGCCCCCGCCTGTGTGTTTGCACAGCAATAATAATAATGGCAAGGCTGAAGCTGTAAATGTTGAGAAGCACTCTTATGATAAAAGTGTGACCCTCCCTCTCAGCTCGGCGGCCCTGTCCTCACTCTCTCTGGCCATCATTCAGCTCAACTCGTCGCAGGCCAGCGCCGCTCTGGCTGTCAGGGGCCGCTTCCTCGATGCCAGGAGGGAGGGCGAGCTGCAGAGGAAGCTGATCGAGAGAGCGATGTGAGTAAGAGGAGGGATGGAGGAAACTGACTGGCAGTGTGTGGGCAATATGTAAAATGAAGTCTGACAAATTGATTTAATAAGGTTGAATTCTATACACTCAACAAAAGGGAGGAAAAAATCATAAGTCCAGTAACTGTGCAGGTGACATTACAAAAGAAGAATATTTTGCATCAAATGCTGTGATCAAAAACATGAATTTAGATGATTAATATGAATGCATTGGGAGCACCAGAGGACACAGAGGAACATGAGTTTTTTCAGATTACCTGTCTCATGTATTACTGTCAGGATATAGTGAGCATTTTATAAAGATTTTTTTCTTTTCTTTTTTTTTTTTTTAAAGCATATTTTATCCATTTCTACTCACTGCAGCTTTAATCGGATGAACTGTTGATTATTATGTGATCTCAAACTGGTGAATATTGTTTTCTAATTTAAGGGTTCAAGTAATAACCCTCATTTTTTGGTTTATTCAAAATGATTGTTTTTGAGTTCAAGCTTGTTTTCTGGGCTTTTCTTTTCTTTTTAATTCTTTATTATCAGGTTAATATTACTAGTTAAATTACAGTGTGTCTGAACGCATGCTGTTTATTTATTAATGTATTTATGAGTACCATACATCTCTGTTTGCAGAGAGCATAATCGCAGTGCAGAGGACAGTCAAACATACCAGCAATGGATTAAAACCATGGAGCCAATATACAACGACATACATAACTTCACAAGAGTGAGTTTTTACAGTATTTTTTATCAGCTTCAGTTCACAGTTATATTGGTTAAAATCACCAAACATAACTTAATCTGTTTGTTTTCTTCCAGAGACAATCTGTTGTTTCAGACTCACAGGTAATTTACATCATGTCCTTATAAATGATACTGTTTAGCATTTAAATACATCAACTTTTTTCTGTTAATTCTTCCTTTTATTCTCCTCCCACCAGTCTCTAACAGACGCTGGTGCAGCGCTGCTCTACGCCATGAAGCACAGCAACAGGAAGTCCATCTCACTGAAGAATAAATATAAACTCTAGCCAACAGTCAGCCTCCACCTTTTATCTCAGTGGAAGCAACTCGAGTCATGAATGACGTGGGTAAATACTGCTGTTTGACTGATTATCTGGCTGAATAAATATCCCTCAAATATTTCACAATGTAAATAATACATTACAGTATATCAACATAAAACACAATCATCTGTATAATAAACTCATTTTTCAGAGAAATACTTTGAATGATTCCTTTCAGTGTTACATATCAAATCTACAGTGTACATGAGAGTATCTGACACAGAAACCTGACTCAGTAACACCATCATGCAGTTAACATACATTCTTTTGTGTCAGCAAAACACATCTCACGACATATGTAAACCTCCAACACAACAGTTAATATAGTTCTTATTATGATGATGTAATTGTTGGAACTGTCAATTAAATGTTAATTAAAATATTTAAATCCTGATTAATTGCATGATTATCCATGATTAATCACAAATTAATCGCACAGTGTTAATCTGTGCAAAATTTACCTTTAAAGGAGATTAGTCACATATTTAATGCTCTTATCAACATGGGAGTGGGCAAACATGCTTTCTTCATACAAATGTATGTATATATTTAATATTGGAAATCAATTAACAACACAAAACAATGACAAATATTGTCCACCCTCTAGAGTACTGCATTTAGCATAAAAATATGCTCAGATCATAACATGCCAACTTCAAGCCCAACAGGCAACAACAGCTGTCAGTGTGTCAGTGTGCTGACTTGACTATGATTTGCCACAAACTGCATGTAATGATGATAAAGTGGACTTGTCTGTAAAGGGGAGACTCTTGGGAACCCATTTACATTCACATATCTTGAGGTCAGAGGTCAAGGGACCCCTTTGAAAATGGCCATGACAGTTTTTCCTCACCAAAATTTAACATGTTTGGAGTGTTGTTAAACTACCATCGTCACAAGCTAATAACATGTTTGGTACTAATGGGTTCTTTGGTTTTCTAGTTCCATATGATGTCTTCACTCAAGCTTTAAAACTAAGCCTGCTACGACCGAAAAACTGGCTCTGGAGCAGATGCAGCAGATGATGCCAGCATACGGTTTGGTAAAGGGCAACTCATCCAAGGAAAGGATCACCAGGCCGACGCACAGGAGGCCAAACCACAGGGAGCAACACCTGTAGCTGGTGGGTGGCGGCATCTACCACCGTCCGGAGGATGGGGGTGAGGCCTGTTACTATGGCTGCCATCATCACTCCTGGCTTTTGTTGGGCAAATCAGCTAAAACCATCTTTTCTCTTTGGGATCAGAGTACAAAATGAAAAGCTCTTTTTTGAGTTAGTTGAATAGAATCTAATGAAGATGTTGGCTCCAACATCTACATTTTCTCTGCCCTGTACAATAAGTGATTTTTCCACCTTTAAATAGGATGTACCATTAGCATGCAGTGCAGACACACAAAAGAACATACATACAGCTCTTTCTACATATGGACTGAAGTGGTTCTTAATGTATGTCAAGACACATTAGGTGTCATTAATGGGAATAAAGTGTGTAGTAGTAATAGAGCTTACCTTTAAGAGCTGAAGCCCACTGATGGAATACTATCACTGCATGCAGTCTTTTATGGGTTCAAGAAATGTCACTGTCATCATATATGTGTTATTACAGAAGATGTGCTGACTCTATTGGAGATGCTCGTGCACACGAGAAAACAAACATGACCATTAAAACATTACTACTTTTTATACATTACACATTTTTATTGTTATAAAATGCAATTAATCTGATTGAACATTTTGGAATGCCATGGACTCTATTTTTCTTTTTTTACTCAATGATTTTTATAATATTAGATGACACAGTAAATTACAATAACACAGTAAAACTGGTACAAATTCTTTGTTTCAATAAAATGTAAATTAAAAGAACTTAAAAAGCATTATAAAAGACATTTACTTGAAATCACCACATCTTAAGTGATCACCGTACATGTTTGCACCACATTTTTTTTTTTTTTTTTTTTATGAAGCGCTTACAACAGATAAGATAATGTCATGGTAGGCTAGTATTAGTACAGTATATATTTTAAAAAGGACACATCATACGTAACATCTTTCAAATATCATGGCCATGAACAACAGTGAGAAAGTGCTGACAAGTTACACGAAGGAAAGTTTTTTTTTCTTGTAAAATGTTTTCTTGAAAAAATCATCAGACCCATCATCTACAAAGATTTAAGGCAACTGGGTACATATTTGTGGAATCAAAATTCCAAAACAGTAATAAAATGAAGCTTAAAGTCCCTCTTCTTTGACTAAGTACTCTGGCAGAGTCTGAAAAGCAGTCACAGGTACAGTCACTGGGACTGTCAGAGATATGGTGCTGGGTTCAACAGTGGAAGGGGAAACCTCACTGGGGGGTAGAGGAGAGGGAAGCGGGTCAGTGTGAATAACGTTTAAGTCACTGAGTTGCTGGGCGGCTGTATGAGTCCGCAAATGCTTGCGAAGGTAGGCAGCAAACAGGAAAGCTTTGCCGCAGTGGGGGCAGCTGTGGGGTTTGCTGGTGGAGTGGATCTTCTGGTGTTTACGCAGTCCAGATTTGTTGAGGAAGCCTTTGCCGCAGCTGTCGCAGACATGGGGCCTCGGCTTGGGATGCTGCTTCTCGTGCTCCTGCAAGTCTGCCAGTTGTGCGAACTCTATCTGGCAGGTTTCACAGACATGTGAGCCCATGGGCACGATTTTGGTAACAGCTGGAGGAGCGGAGTCGATGGAGTGAAGACTCTCATGTGCCTGAACTTCATCCCAGCTTCCAAATGTAGCATCACAGTGAGTACAGGAGAACTGAGGGAGAGTTGTGTGGGCGGTAAAGCCTGAGGCTGACCCAGCCTCTGTGTCCTGTTGTTGTTGCTGCTGTTGTTGTTGCTCAGTCTGCTCAGCTAGGTGAGTTCTCTCATGTTTGCGCAGGCTCGAGGACACCACAAATGACTTCAAACATTCCTCGCATTTGAAAGGCCTCTCTCCAGAGTGCACTCGGCGGTGCTTGTTGAGGCTAGAGCGCTCCGCAAACGACTTGTCGCACTCAGTGCAAGAAAAGGGCCTCAGACCAGTGTGGACGAGCATGTGGCGCCGCAGATCCCAGGATGCTACAAATGCCTTGTCGCAGCTCTGACATTTGTACGGCCGCTCTCCAGAGTGAACACGCTCGTGCACGGCCAGATCGGCCGGTTGCCGGAACCTCTTGGAACACTTATCGCAGGGGTACGGCTTGAAACCCAAGTGGGCTCGCTGGTGGCGTCGGAAACTGGAGGGGTCGGAAAACATCTTTCCACACTGCGGGCAGAGGAACGGCTTCTCACCAGAGTGAGTGCGGAGGTGAGACTGGTAGGAGGAGAGCTGGGTGAAGCCTTTACCACACTGCTCACACTGATAGGGTTTGTTCTGAGAGTGAATGCGCTGATGGCAGGCGAGCGAGGAGGAGCGGGAGAAGGCTTTGCCACAGTCAGAGCACAGGTATGGTTTTTCTCCAGTGTGGGAGCGTTCATGGTTCTTCAGGTCCTTCAGCTCTGTGTATGTTTTCCCGCACTCATCACAGGCGTACGGCCGGTGGCCTTGGTGGTTCCTCCTGTGTTTTCGAAACACTGAAGGATCTGCAAAGCTCTTGCCGCATTCAGCACAGAAGTATGGCTTTTCACCTGTGTGAGAGCGCATGTGCACCTTCAGTTTAGACAGCGTGGGGTAGCTCTTAGAGCACTGACGGCAAGAGTAAGGACGCTCTCCACTGTGCTGTGTCATATGGATCCTCAGGCATATAGCTTGCATAAAGGCTTTACCACACTCTGTGCATACGAATGGTTTCTCTCCAGTGTGAGAGCGGCTATGGTTGCGTAGCTCTGTGGGTGTCTTGTAAGCCTTGTGACAGTCTGGACACTGAAAGGGGCGCTGGGCTGAGTGAGTGCGCTCATGCTTTGAGAGCTGAGCCTTGCTGGAGAATGTTTTAGTGCACTGAGAACATGAGTGTTGTTGCTGCCGGTCCTTTGCATGTGCTGAAAGCTTGTGGCTCCTCAGAGCTGACAGAGTCCTGAAAGCCTCTGTGCATGCGGAGCATTTGAAGGACGGTTTGGCTTTTGGAGGCCTGCCTCTGCCACGTTTTTTCGCAGGCTGATCCTTCACCAGCTCTTCCTCTTGTTGGCTCTCTTCATCCTGTGCAGGAGGGGTGTACTGCTCTGCAAGAGGTGGGCTGCCAGGCTGAGGAGAGGCCATCTTTATAGCTGCAAAGAGATTACATACAAAGACCTTTATAATAAGGATGTAAATAAACAGATCATTAGCAGCATAGACATATGAAACTGGAAGATTATTCCACAGACAACAGGCTAAAGTCCAGGACTATGACAGATATGCAGTAGGAGAGCAGATCGTCAGTGACAAAGGCTGATGATAGACTAAAGAAAAATCTGTATAATAAGAGAAATATGTGGGTGTGCATTAAATCACAAAATGGCTGGCATTAGGACCTCAGGGACAATAAGCTAATCGCTTTGATGCCAGAGGAAGTTAGCGATGCAATGACTGAGATCACTGAGTATGAATGACTGACATGTGGCCGACCGGACACGAGGATCAAAGATCACGAGTCAGCTCGATGGTGTTAAGAACCGGATACGATACGTACGTATTCCTTTTCGCTAGCTCTCTCGCTAAACACTTTGACTAACTCAAAATGGCTGGCTTTAGGACCGGCTGCACCAATTCACTCGACAGTGTCGTCATCGTAATGACCGTGATTATGCGGGCTGGATTTAGTCAACATTAGCTACCACGGGTACATTAGAGAAACAAAGACCATCTTACCTGAATCAGGACATTAATAGTTGGTCGATAATGGCTTGAAAAACGTCTCGGTACACGACTGCATTTACTGTGAGGCACGGTGATTGCTGTTGACTGGCTGCAAGCTGGGGGACGGCTCTAGGACCATGATGACGAAAGCTCTCTGCAAGCCAAGTGTGCAACATTTTAATGCGTGTAATGGTAAAATATCAGCATAAGACTCATAATAAATCTATTAATAACCCCTAGTAAAACATGATAGTTCTAATAAAACTAGCAGGTTGGCTGGAATAATGGAAACATGCGTGCCAAGCTGAACCGAAGATAATGTACCATGCTTATAAATCAATGGCGGAGCTAGCTACGTAAGCTAAGGTAACGTTAGCTGCCTGCAGCAGCAGCGAGCTAGCTAATGTGCTTTGGGTGTTTTACAAAAACCAGCAGCAGAATAGTGAGGCGAAGGTTTCACTTATTGGTTTTCATTTGAGTTTTGTGTTTGCTTTCTGATTCCATTAACGCTGTGGTCGCCGCAGTTTGTAGTAGCTCATCTTTTGGCCAAGCTAACCAGTTACTTTCGAGGGGGAAGTATTTCTCTGCTGCACATTTCCTGTTTCCTAGCAACAAGAGCAATGTGGAAATGGGGATGGAAGAAAAAGAGACAATTGGAAAAGAGGGGGTTGCCCTTTACTCAAAATTAACGTTTTTAAAATAATGAATGAAAATATATCTTCGGAGGCTGGAATTGAATCAGTGCTGCTGCAGGTATTTAATCTGACGCATTTACCGACGCCGCGATTCTGCGTTTAAAGCGACTTCTTGGCTTTTTGGTGCAATGTTTGTTTAACTAGCTGTGGTGATGCTAGCTGGTAGCGCGCTAACGTTTGCCCACGTTATACAAGTGTAACTGTTGCTAACCTGTCTGCGCTTCCTTATACCATGATGATGACTAGTATGATTGTTTCTGGTTGTGTTTATAATGTCGGATATTACCGCTGTTTGCATCGACAGTAAATCAGTAGAGAGAAAGGCGTTTCCCGGTTTATTGACATAGCTAGTTCAGCTAGCCTGCTGCTGCAGAGGTGTAGCAAAACATGCTAGGCTGGGTACCGTTTCTAGCTAACTGCCTTCAACTTACTTAACAAGCACATCCATGATACTGATTGACTGCTGCTGGTGACTGCTTAAATACCATGGCTAGTTTTCCAAACATTTATTGACTTTTACAGAGTGAAATGAGGGATCAGCCCTTGTGAGGCATAAACATTATGAGACGTTCACTGTTGCTACAGAACTGACAGTGGTGTAATGCACAGGTTAAGTTGTCAATTTGTATTGAAAGATTTTTTTTGAAGAATAAGCCTTTATATTTTTAGAAATCATACATGATTGGTAATTTGTAGCTTCTATAATGTAGACATCATTGTATAAAACTGAATACCGTTACATGCATTATTAATGTATTTACCACTAACACATCTCTTCTGTCCTCAACAGGTCAATTTGCCTGCTTCTCCTAAATTCAAGTCACTCCCCTAATTGTGTGGAACTGGTTCTCATCATTTTCTGCTGTGACACATCCCTGGACACTGCTTGGACCTATTATAAAGAACTGTCTTCTTTATATACAGAAAGCAAAAGCATCTAATGCATTTCCCTCCAGCATATTCATACACTCTGTGTCTGGTGCACTTCATTCAGTCGCTATTTTGTAATGGCAGTGCAAGACCCTGGCAGGACAACAGGTT
Organism: Pterois miles; assembly: GCA_947000775.1. Lineage (NCBI taxonomy): Eukaryota > Metazoa > Chordata > Actinopteri > Perciformes > Scorpaenidae > Pterois > Pterois miles. The sequence goes on from CAMQGK010000299.1 coordinate 3,748,257, forward strand.
TTCCTTGCAAACAATGTGGCATGGTATGTCCCAATATGCCCACTCTGCTCGAGCACATGGATGCTCATCTTCAAGAGGAGGAAGAACGTAAATTTAAATGTGATGAATGTGGACGTGGTTATAGGCATGCTGGTAGCCTAGCTAACCACAGAAAGACACACGAAGTGGGTTGTTTTCAGTGTAACATCTGCGGTAAAGAAAACTCTAATGCTTTGGCCCTGAAGAGTCATCTCCGGAGCCACACTTCACAGAAAAAGTACTCCTGTGGGGAATGTGGGAAAGCTTTTCGTCTGGCATCACAGCTGGCTACACATGAGAGGGTTCATCTTGCCAGGCGAGTAAAGGAGCAGTCATATAGGAAGGTAGACATGGAGTATCCCACACATGAAATTGAAAGTGATCACCCACCTCATCTCAGTGAGCAGTCGGCCAGTGTTGGGATTTCTACAGAAAATAGCCCAGCTGTCGACAAGACAGAGGTTGTGTATAATGCACAATCCGAGACCTCTGATGATGCAGCAAATCGACCTTTCAAATGTGACTTGTGTGACAAATCATACATACACCATCGGAGCCTGACCAATCATAAAAAGACTCACCAAGTGGGAATGTTCGAGTGCACAGTGTGTTTCAAATTGTTCAATAACATGGCTGCCCTCTACAGCCACCAGAGAACTCACAAGACAAGAAGCACGACAGACCCTGGTTCAATGGGTGGGTCATTCACAGGCACACCACTGGACCAGTTTTCACCTCAGAGCCAAGATGCTCCAGTAAATTTTTGCCATTTATGTCAGGTACTATTCCCCAATGATGAAGAGTTCCAGGAACACATCCAAATGCATAACTCTTCATCTCTGTCATTTGGGCTTCAAGATACTTTGTCGGAGAACCACAATATATCATATGACAACAGTATTGCATCACCTGAGTCAAATTTTTATGCATCTCCTATAAACAATGTCCCCTCAATATCATCAGATAATCATGGCGGCTTTGATCAGCCACAGGAGCAGATTAGAAGTAATGGCCACGTGTACTCAGACTTTTCCAATAATCAAACTCCACCTTCCAACAGCACTCAGGGAGAACCCCCGATCATAGACACAAGCATTCTCAATCCCACCCTGACGCACACACAAAGCACTGACAGTGCAACTGAAACGGAAGAGACTTCAACTGTAGATAATGACGAGCGACCCTTCAAGTGTCAAATCTGCAGCAAAAGCTACCGGCACTCTGGGAGCCTCATCAACCACAAAAGGTCACATCAGGTCGGGATTTACCAGTGTTCCATCTGCAGAAAGAGCTATCCTCACCTAGCCGCCCTCAAAAGTCATCTTCGTCTCCACAAGGCTCAGTCTTCATCTTTTGGCCTCAACGCTGAGGGCGACTGGCTCTCCTCGGAGCCTCTGACTCTAGATAACCAACAGGGCTGCTTCTCCTCTCAAGACGAGGAGGAGGATGGTACTCCCCCTGTACTTGGTATGAATCAGGAGAACGGAGTTGACCACAGCAATGGAGCTTTGTACCATGAGCAGTTTAATCAGGACTTTTCCCAGGATATGACTGTGCATCTACCTCACAATGAACAACTGATGCAGAGGCACATGTGTGCTGACTGCGGTGAGACATTTGCAGATATTGCAGGGATTAAATCTCACAGTTGCCCACTGCTACAGCAGCAACATGAAGCTACTAGCAGTGACTATGACAGTAATATGAATTTCCAGGACAGTAATGGTCACTGTGCCATTGGAAATTCAGGGAGTAATGTAGAGTTCCATGGTCTGAATGGTAGCCACGACCAAAGTTACTTTGAACAGAACTTCCATGAAAATATGAGCAGTGACCAGCTAAATGGTGCCAGAGAAGATGATAATGCTGACGAGGAGGAGGATGATGATGGAGATCTTTATCAGTGCTCTATATGTGGAAACAGCTACACCAGCATGAGGGCGCTCAGGAGCCATCTCCGAGGGCACACACAGTCCCATGGTACTCCTGCAAGCTCAGGGCCTTCCTCCATGTCCTCCCACGAAGAAGTGAAAGATGATGAGCCTGGAGAGATGATGATCTGTAGCACATGTGGGGAAAGTTTTGCCACTAGGCAGGACTTGATCACACATCAGCTTCAACACAAAAAGGACCAGGAAGATAATGGAAATCATTTACATATGAACAACAGCAGCGTGTCTGGAGGCAAGGAGGAAGCACACAGTATCATCTGTGGTAGCTGTGGCATGTTCTGCACCAGCTATCATCATCTTGAGAGCCACGGCTGCACAGCTGAGAGGACGGATGAGTCGACACATGGTAAAGACGAAATGAAAGTAGACGATGTTGCCCAGCATGAAGACAGAAGTCGTGTTAAAGAAAGTATTGACACCGAAGATCGGCAGTACAAGTGTGATCAGTGTGGGCGTTCATACAGACACGCCGGCTCCCTCCTTAACCACAAAAAGTCCCACAAAACCGGTGTATTCAGATGCCTCGTCTGCCAGAAGCGCTTCTACAACCTTTTGGCCCTTAAAAACCATCAAAGGTCCCACTTTGATATTAAGAGGTTAGTAAGAATACACCTCATTAATAAACTAACTAAATTTTTACACTTGTCACTCATGTTGCAAGAATGAATAACTGTTAAATCAAAAAAGCTAAGTTGCCTGTAAAGTCAGTTTTTTGTGTGTGTGTTGCAGTTGTGTTTTGTCATCATGCCTCCCTGTTTTGCAAACACAGAATTAACCATATGCCTTGTCTCCACCCCCAGGCATACTTGCCATGAGTGTGGGAAAGCCTTCAAAATTCAGAAGCAACTATTGAATCACCTGAGAAGGCACAAAGAGAATCAAGCCAAAATCCAGGATCTCAACAACCAGATCCAGGCCCTGATGCAGATGAATGGGACCAGGTCAGATGGAGGAATGCAGTCCTTAACTTCGAATGCCAATCAGGCTTTTTCCTCCTCTCGACGCTGCAAGCAACTGCCGGAAGCGAAGAGAGGACAAACAAAATGTGAGACCTCAGTCAAATCAGAGGATGCAGATGACCAACGGCCTTTCGCCTGTGACCAGTGTGGACGTACATATCGCCACGCAGGAAGTCTGGTCAACCACAGAAACTCTCATAAAACAGGTGAATATTACTGCTCTGTTTGTAACAACACTTACTCCAATCAACTAGCAATGAAGAACCACTTGCGCACCCACTTTGCATATAAAAAGCACTCTTGCCAAAACTGTGGGAAAGGCTTTAGGGGAAAGAAACAGCTATTAGCGCACGTTTGTGCAGACGTCAGAAAAGATGGGGCCGGAGGCAGGAGAGGCTTAAAATCTAGAAACTTTAAGTGTAAAGAATGTAAGCAGGCCTTTCCCTCTGTTGACCAACTGAAAGCTCACACCTGTGATGTGCCATCAGGCAGCAGTGATGCACAAACAAATAAAGAGGAGCGGCCTTTCAAATGCAACATATGTAATCGCAGCTACCGCCACGCCGGCTCACTCCTGAACCACAAAAACACCCACAAGACAGGACACTTCAGTTGCACCTTCTGCTCTAAGCCCTTCACTAACCCCATGGCTTTACGCAATCACACACGCATTCATACGCAGAAGAAAAAGTATGTGTGTCTCACATGCGGAAAGGCGTTCCGCCTCGCCAGTATCCTGCATAATCACCAGAGGGTCCACAACCGGGTGGCGAGTCACTTCAGCTGTCCTGCATGCGGAAAGAGCTTCCAGGGCAGGTCTGGGCTGAAGAGACACCGCTGCCGCAGAGGTCAGGAGAACTCCCCGAGAGCCGGCGTCCAGCAGTCAGAGAGGGGAGACAAGTGCTTCATGTGAGTACCTGTCTTATTGTTTTTTCTGTTAGTCATCATTGAGGGTGATTTTTTTTTTTTTTACAAAGTTGCCCTGACCTGAGCTGACTCAGTGCATGTCTTGGTTATACCACTTTAAAAAACAAATTTAAAGAATCCTTATTAACAATGTTATGTGTTAATGTTAAAAAACTAATACCAGCGAACTGTTTTGGGACTTTAAAATATATAGATTTTTTTATTTCAAATATTGATATCAGCCTCAAAGGTTCAGTATTGGTCAGGCTATTAGGTCGGGCTGTTATTTTGAAATATAGTAATTTAAACAATACTGTAATAATAGTAATTGTTGAAGGGAAAATTCATGACCTTTTATGAGGTGTCTAATCAGTGCTGATGGTGAATGTAGCCCCCTGGAGAAATAAAGGTCCCAGTGCGTGCTATATTGCCTGAGAAAGCTGATCTCTTCTGTTGCGGAGCTGTGCCTTCTGCACATGAACCAGGATGCATTGCACGTGAACAGCGAGTTCGCAACGTCTGATAAACAAAATACACTCAACAAAATGTCAATGAAGGAAATATTCTCGCATCTCAACAGAAAAATAAAACCGTGCACCTTCTGAATTCAAGTTTCTTTCTTACACTGAACTGACAGTTGTGAATTCATCGTAAAGTACACTTCAAACTGGACAGAAACAAAATGAAACTCAGCAAAACCATTTGTCCGTTAGTTAGTCCACCACTGTTCTAACAATCAGCAACTCTGTTTTGGTTGAAGTAAAGCTTTAATTCACAGAGTAAGATGTGAAAATGTGTGCAGCTACCTGCTGCAGCTGCTCGCTTTCACTCCTTCCTCGGAGGCAGACAATCAAATTAGCAAAATCTAATGACAAAATCGCTTGGTTGTCTTTTTGAGTTTATCTTTGGGATCCTGAGGAAGGTCCCCAGCACATCTCTCATCTCTGTCCAAGTGAGGAGGAAAAATTTCATGCAACGCGCTCACAGCTCACTCTCTGTGTTTTTGCCATCGTCAGTATCCAACAAAAACTGCCCATGACTGACATTCATTACAGCAGAATGATTCTGTTTCTGTTCACATCATGGGCAGTTTGAGCAAAGGCTCCATCAGTCAGTGTTTGCTCTCAGCAGCTCACGTTTGTTTTGGAGGGTCCCTACCAGCCATATCCTCCCAACAGCAGCTGCAGCCTTGAGCGGCCTCTCTGGCTGAATATCCAAGTCTGACATTTTTTAAAACATACACTGTAAAAAAAAAAAAAAAAAAAAAAAAAATCCTCATTCGTAACATCCTCTGCACTCATATTTTGGGATGCTATTTTTACTGTTGGAAACTTAACACAAGTGACGAGATCAAGGAAGTTTTGAGCGCCATTGCGCCCCACAGTTACCAAAGCTGAAGTACCAACTGCATCATATCACTGAGGAATTATTGCTTCCACTACATTTAACATCAACACTGATTGGACAGCTCCTTTAAGTAAGCCATTTGCAGATTGATAAAGAGTTGAATTTGAGTTAAAGTGTAATATCAGGCATTGAATATGAACGTATCCCTGCTGCAGGTGTGACCTGTGTGGGCGCTCCTACCGCCACGCTGGCTCTCTCCTCAACCATAAAAAGACACACTCCGAAAACCTCCACCACTGTACGTTGTGTCTCCAGACATTTCCTGATCCTCTCACTCTACAGATACACACCCAGATGAGGCGTCACTGCTGCCCCGAGTGCGGCAAGACCTTCTGTCTGGTCGCACACCTGCAGAGCCACATGGAGGTGCACTCAAAGGATCAGTCTATGGTCTGCAGCCCCTGCCAGCAGAGCTTTCCCAACACAGCCAGCTACCAGCAGCACCAGGACATGCACCACAGGGCTCAGGACCCCTATCAACAAGGCATGGATGAACCTGTAGATAACGTCTGCTGGGACTCAGGAATAAATCAGACCATTGGGATAGACGGGATGCACAAGCAGGTTCCGCCACCTTTGTCCCATATTCCCGTAAGCATCACTAATTCACAGAAGTGTAACGATTCTGCTGGCACAGAGGAGAAGAGCCACGTCTGCGAGCATTGTGGCCGCACTTACCGCCACGCCGGTTCACTCCTCAACCACAAGAACAGCCACAAGATGGGCTCCTTCTTCTGCTCCGTCTGCCAGAAAGAGTTCACCAACCTGATGGCTCTCAAAAACCACCGGCGCATTCATACGGAGCCCAAGCGCTACCAGTGTCTGGAGTGCGGGAAGGCGTTCCGCGTGTCCACTCAGCTCATATGCCACAGACGAATCCACACCAAAGAAAAGCCCTTCGCCTGCCTGCTGTGCGACAAGAGCTTTTCCAGCAAGTCCAACCTGCGGCATCATCAGAAGATGCACCAGAACACCCAGACTTATGACTCTTCTTTTAGCATGGATGCCAACGCATTTATGGACTTGGACATGGGATCTTTCCTTTGAAGCCAGAGCGTACAAGAGAAGAGGACAGGCAGTTCTCTTATTTATCGGTTATTCACCCCTCTATCAATAATTGTAAAACAGTATTTTTTTTTTTTTTTTTCAGAAAGTGCTCCTTGGTCCTGACAGAAGCTCATTTGAAGATGTGCACATTTCTTTACTGACTTCCAGTCTTACCTCCAACACACTCAAAAGTCTCCAGAGGGTCTGTCGGTCAGCATTTAATAAGGCCTGAATGTTTTCTAAGAATACACAGGATCTCAAAATACAGAGCGACTGATGAAAATATTAGTCGCCACTCATTCCTCAATGACAAACCACCCAACCAAAGTGAACAGAAAAGTGCAGCCCAGGTCCATGTAAAAACATTAGCACTGCTAAGTACTGTTCTAACGGTTATCCCTCCTCTCTTGCTCTGTATAATTGTGTTCAGTGCCTCTGTAAGTTCCTTAGGAAACAAAATATACAAATTATATTTATCTCTCGATTCTTTTTGTTAGCTTTGCCGTCAGTGTCAAAGGACTGCTCACTTTCCTCTTGGATTTCACATAGGGCAAGCCTGTTATTAAGTCAAATACCTCTGGGTGTGTCCAAAGGTCAGTGGCAAAGTGATTTTCTGAAGTCATAGTATCAAGTAAATAGTCGTACTGCTAATAATATTCACGTTGAGTGACATCGTATGATAAAAATTGATGTTTTTATTAATTTATTCCTGTTATTTTATGTGCATATTTTATTAGAAAAGCTTTTTATGAATGTTGTAAAAATCTGTCTTCTAAAACTCATGTAGCCTTTAAGGATTGTTATCAGTCAATTTGTATTTACTAGGGCTGTCAATCGAGTAAAGTATTTAATCGCAATCAATCGCAAGATTGTCCATAGTTAATCGTGATTAATCGCAAAATAGTCACACATTTTTTTTAGCAATCTAAATATCTAAATGTACCTTAAAGGGAGATTTGTCAAGTATTTATTACTTTTATCAACAAGGGAGTGGGCAAATAGGCTTGCTTTATGCAAACGTATGTATACTGTATATTTATTATTGGAAATCAGTTAACACAAAACAATGACAATTATTGTCCAGAAACACGTACCATCCATCCATCTGTAACCACTTATCCTGTTAGGGGTCGTGGGGGGGCAGGGGCCGATCCCAGCTGGCATTGGGCGAAGGCGGGGTTCACCATCGACGGGTCGCCAGTCCTTCGCAGGGCACCTAGAGACAGACAACCATTCACGCTCACATTCACACCTACAGGCAATTTAGAGTCATCAATTAACATGCATGTCTTTGGACTGTGGACGGAAGCTGGAGAAAACCCACGCTAACACGGGGAGAACTCCACACAGAAGAGCCCCAAGCCGGATTCGAACCCCCTTGCTTTGATCCGATAGTGCTAACCACTGCACCACCGTTCAGCCCCTCACAGGTACTGCATTTAGCATAAAAAATATGCTCAAATCATAACATGGCAAACTGAAGCCCAGCAGACAGCAATATTTTCATTCACATATCTTGAGGTCAGAGGTCAAGAGACCCCTTTGAAAATGGCCATGCCGATTTTTCCTCACCAGCGTAACTTTGGAGCGTTATTTAGCCTCGTTCATTACAAGCTAGTATGACACAGCTGGTACCAATGGATTCTTTAGGTTTTCTAATTTCATATTACACCAGTATCTTCACTCTAGCTTTAAATATGAGCCTGCTGCAACCTAAAAATCACAAGTTGCATTAATGTGTTAAAGAAATTAGTGGCGCTGACACACATTTGTGTTATTACCGCGTTAACTTTGACAGCCCTAGTATTTACTCATTTAGCTCTCAGTTACAACAGGCAGGAATGAATGAGCCAAGCATTATTGGCTGCACTCAGGGTAAACCTTCAAAAGGAACACACCTGATGTGTAAAACATTGTAGATAATCAGTTTCTGAACTGAGCATTTTATTTTCACTTGTGCCATTTCAACACTTATAATTGCGCTCGCATCGGTTGTCAAAGTCACCGCGACAGATAGCTGCAGCTCCACATCCAGTGCATACTGTTGAATTACGATCCATCTTGAACCTTTGAGAAGCATCAGTCATGTTGAAGTGTCAGTGCCTGAAATGTAAGTTAATTGTAGCAGTTTAATGTGAACAAACCTCCTCTCACTGGACTTGTTATATACTGTAAACCACAATGTTGATTTTATATTCTCTGTTAAATAATTAGATTTTTTTTTTTATTTTAAACCTATCATCTGATTTGTGAATCTCCTCAGCCACAAACAGTTAAAATGTCTTAAAGCAGCCAGTAACAGAAGTATTGCATTAGTGAGGTGAAAGTGGTTCCTTTTTGTCTCCGTGAATTTTCTTCCCTCACAAATGCTTTATATGAATCAAATAGCATGACTATGTATTTTCATGTTTATATGGCCAAAACGCCTCATTTCTATCAAGCACAAGTATTACTACAGACATACCAGGGCTTTGTGGATTTACAAGGATGAACCAGTTTCATCTTCACTGGGGAGTTCATGAACCACTTTATGTTCTGTGAAAAATGTGCAATTATTGATTCTCTGGGTTATTTTTTTCGCCAGGTTGTCTAACGTGCCTGTTGTTCCTTAAGTGGTTTTCTAGCAAAAGGGAACACAAGGCCTTTGTTTATAACAGTCTGAAATTAGATTTTCTTTATGCCTTATACATTACATTTCATGTATGAGTATGTTTGGCACCGGTCAGAAGTATGAAATACCTCATGGAAAGCCCTGCCTACCTGGCAACTGCTACTTAATGCCTCATGCAGCTTAATTGTAGAGAATACACTGTAATCATAGAGATAGTTATGAATTGTAAGACAAATAGAATGGATGAAGCATCAATTTTAAGGTTTTACTTTGTAGTTCGCAGTAGCTGTTTTCTCCATAAAATAGTTATTTCTCTGCAGTTTGTTGTTTTCAGAGTTATATTTGCACATTTGTAGATGAGACACTTGTAGCCTAAGGAGGACAGGAAGTCTAATAATGCAGCCAACCTGATGACGTCTGTCTGGGTGTCGACAGGCAACAAGTCGTCGGCTGTTCAATAGTTCACCTCAGCTAATTTGCGGGTCGTAATATTTAAGCAATATGCTGAAAGTATTGTTTCAGTGCATGGACTGAGTAGATCTCATTTGTTTCGTCTCACCATTGTATCAAGTGCAGTGGCATCAGATTCGGTATACTGACACTAGCCTTGAAAAACCATGACAACTTGCCATCTGCCATTTTCGTACACTATTTAAAATCTTACGTTTTATTGCAATGATTTGGATGCTTTTACTGTAACAGCGTCATATGCCGTGGTAGCCTACATGTTAAAGGACCCATGCACATTTGAGTTAAAACTGTAAACTTATTTTTTTACAATATTCTCCATCTAATCCCCCTGTGGCACTTAACACGGTCAGTCCTCTGTCATTGATCACAGTCAGAGCCTGGTATTTGTGGCTTGTGTTATTCTCAGAGCTCTTTCTGTAAATATTTCAAGGAAAATATTGGTTGGATCTACGTACATTCAGATTTTCCCCAGCAGGAGAAAACTGCTAGATTAGCTATTGTGTAATTAAAAAAAAAAAACATATACCACATGTTCTGATTTATTGGATTTGTCTGCTCACTATTTAATTCATATTTATATAACTATTTTGTCACTCTGAAACGTAGATTTTTACTTCTTTGTTAGAACCTAGTTTAGAATATAAGCAAATTATTGAAAATAAAACTAGTTGAAATTAATTAAAAGAGCTGGAAAAATACAGTGTTTTCTTGTCCATACTCTTCCAAATGATAATGTACGTCAATTAGATGACTTTTTCAGCATACTGTACTATGACTTTTTATGGCTTTTCGACATACTTTATACTATGACTTTTCAATATACTATACTACAATTTTTTTTTTTGACTTTTTCACATGCTATACTATGACTTTATGGCTTTTCGAAATGCTATACTATGACTAAGACTTTTTGATATACTATACTACACTATGATTTTTTCAGTGTACTATACTGTGACATTTTTTCGACAGACTATACTATGACTAAGACTTTTTGATATACTATACTACACTATGATTTTTTCAGTGTACTATACTGTGACATTTTTTCGACAGACTATACTATGACTTTTTGTGAACAACTTTTTTATTAGCTCATGTTAACAGAAATAGATATACCTTAACATAAACCAGTATGCCTGCACAAACTAATACAGGCATACCTTGCACCTACATATATATGACCTAAATCCATATGCTGTACTTATATGCTTGTATGCACACACACTTGCGCATGGACACATGCACGCACACACTCTCTGGCAAGAGACTGAACCACTAGAAGAGCTTTTGACCAAGACATTATGGTGTCTTCCTTAGCACTGAGATTGTGCAACACAGAGCTCTTGAGTCAAACTATTTGATATGTTAAATGACAGTGTGTGAGGTGGTTTCCTCTGTACTACTAGGATTTGCTTCGCAGCAGTTCCTAGTAGTATGGACAGTCAAAGTATTTTTTGATGGACAGCATAGGAACTTTGAATTGTCATTTACATTAGTAAGCATGGGCTGCACGGTGGTGTAGTGGTTAGCGCTGTCGCCTCACAGCAAGAGGGTCGCAGGTTCGATTCCAGCTTGCGGCTCTTCATGTTCCCCCCGTGTTAGTGTGGTGTGGATGTGAGCGTGAATGGTTGTCTGTCTATATGTTGTCTGTCTCTATGTGCCCTGCGATGGACTGGCGACCTGTCCACGGTGAACCCCGCCTTCGCCCAATGCCAGCTGGGATCGGCTCCAGCCCCCCCGCGACCCCTAACGGGATAAGCGGTTGACGATGGATGGATTAGTAAGCATAATAAAGGGCGACATGGAATTTCATTATTGACAATCTCTGATAAAGATTCAGTGATCTTTAACCAAAAAGACTCAGAGCATCCCCAAAACGTGTCAAAGTACTTAGACCACCTTGGGGACAAAACTGACAAAGGAGATGGAGCTAACTTGATCCGGTGTCTAATTATAGGCATTGAATAAGTTCTATGTGCAAATCCGAATGCTTTGGTAATTAGGATTTCTGGAAGCTTGTTTGATGTTCTCCTATATGGTTTTCCAAGCTATTTCAGGAAAAATTGAATTGCAATTGATTTATAAGAGCTTTGCATAGATGTTATTACATGTTACACGTTCTTGGCAATAATAGGACCAAAATGCGTTTTACCTTTTATAGTATGCAGTGGAAAAATTTGGGACCCCCATCCTCCAGCTGATTTCTCTCTCTGGAGAGTTTGTCAATTTAATCTTTGTTTTTTTTTTTTTGTTTGTTTTTTTTTGTTTTGTTTTCCAGATAAAGCCAGGGACTACGCTACGTAATCTATCCCAGTATCCAATCTGTGGATTCAAAGGATGCACACCAGTGTTTTAATGGTTGAGATCCTGGTAATGAAAAGATCGTGTTCTTGACATCCACAAATCTATAAATTGGAAAATGTAGTGAGCAAGTATTACCCGATAACACCATTGCACCTGAGTTTACGCAGAAAACTTCAATATACTTAATGAATTGTTCACTGCGACCTATGGCACCTTTTCTTTGACTTTTTACAACATACTACTCTGACTTTTTTAAGACTTCTTTAGACATACTATACTGTGGCTTGTTTCAACATACTATACTGTGACGTTTTTAGACATACAAAACTTTATTTGACATAATAGAGTGTGATTTATTTCAACATACAATGCAATAGTAGTATACTATGCCTTTTTTGACATACTAACCTATAACTTTGTTTACATACCATACTATAACTTTTTTACTTACTGTGACTTTTTTGACATAATATACTATGACTTCTTTCACATTATAAACTATGACTTTTTTGACATACTATATTATAATGTTTTTGTCCTACTATACAATGACCTTTTTGACAATGACTTTTTCAACATAGTATACTATGACTTTTTTGACATGCTAAACTATTAGTTTTTTAACATAGCTGAGACAATTCCGAATCTGAAGCATGTCAACAAATTTGATCTAGCTTTGATACTTGAGGAGATAGATCCAGAAGAAACCGCCAGTGGGGGAACTATGGTGCTTGGCGGAGGTCTGACATTTTTTTGTAAAATTTTTCAACTTTCGATAGAATGACTTTTCACCATAGAATCATTTTACATGCTATAATATGACTGTTTTCATGATTTTTTTAACATAGCAAAATTTGAGGTTTTCATCGTAAAAATTTTTGACATACTATACTGATTTTTTTTGTAAAAATTTTCAACATTCGATAAAATGACTTCTTTCGCCATAGAATAATTTTAAATGCTACAACATGACTGTTTTCATGATTTTTTTCAACATACAAAAATTTGATGTTTTCATCGAAAAATTTCGCCATACAATTACGTTATTTTTGTAAAATTTTCCAACATTTCACGAAATGACTTTTTTCCACCATAGAATCATTTTACATGCTATAATACGACCGTTTTCATGATTTTTTCAACATAAAAAAAAATTAGACGTTTTCATCGAAAAACTTCGACATACTGTACTATGATGTTTTTTTGTAAAATTTTACATTTCACAAAATGACTTTTGTTCACCATAGAATCATTCTACATGCTATAATACGACCGTTTTCATGTTTTTTTTTCAACATCAAAAAAATTTGACATTTTCGTCAAAAAATTTCGACATACTATAAAATGGCGTTTTTTTTGTGAAATTTTCCAACATTTCACGAAATGACTTTTGCTCACCATAGAATCATTCTACATGCTATAATAAGACCGTTTTCATGTTTTTTTTCAACATCAAAAAAATTTGACGTTTTCGGCGAAACATTTCGTATACTATGGCGTTTTTTTTTTGTAAAATTTTACAACATTTCACGAAGTGACTTTTGCTCACCATAGAACCATTCTACATGCTATAATAAGACCGTTTTCATGGGTTTTTTTTCAACATAAAGAAAATTTGATGTTTTCGGCGAAAAATTTTGACATACTGTACTATGGCGTTTTTTGTAAAATTTTACATTTCACAAAATGACTTTTGTTCACCATCGAATCATTCTACATGCTATAATAAGACCATTTTCATGGTTCTTTTCATGTTCAAAAAAATTTGATGTTTTCGTCGCAAAATTTCGATATACTATACTATCGCGTTTTTTTTGTAAAATTTTACAACATTTCACAAAATGACTTTTGCTCACCATAGAATCATTCTACATGCTATAATAAGACCGTTTTCATGGTTTTTTTCAACATCAAAAAAATTTGACGTTTTCGGCGAAAAATTTCGACATACTATACTGTGACGTTTTTTTTTTTTTTTTTAAATTTTACAACATTTCACGAAATGAATTTTGCTCACCATAGAATCATTCTACATGCTATGATAAGACCGTTTTCATGGTTTTTTTTAACATAAAAATTTTTTTACGTTTTTGGTGGAAAATTTCGACATACTACACTACAGCGTTTTTTTGTAAAATTTTACAACATTGCACGAAGTGACTTTTGCTCACCATAGAATAATTCTACATGCTATAATAAGACCGTTTTCATCGTTTTTTTTTCTACATAAAAAATTTGACGTTTTCTTTGAAAAATTTCGACATACTATACTACTGCGGTATTTTGTAAAATTTTACAACATTTTACAAATTGAATTTTGCTCACAATAGAATCATTCTAAATGCTATAATTAGACCGTTTTCATGGTTTTCTTCAACATCAAAAATGATTGTTTTCGGCGTAAAATTTCGACATACTATACTATGGCATTTTTTTCTGTAAAATTTTACAACATTTCATGAAATGACTTTTGCTCACCATAGAATCATTCTATATGCTATAATAAGACCGTTTTCATGGTTTTTTTAAACATGAAAAAAATTTGCCGTTTTCATCAAAAAATTTCGACATACTACACAATGGAGGTTTTTTTTTTTGTAAAGTTTTCCAACATTTCACAAAATTAATTTTGCTCACCATAGAATCATTCTACATGCTATAGTAAGACCGTTTTCATGTTTTTTTTTCAAAATCAAAAAAATTTGACGTTTTCGGCGAAAAATTTCGACATACTATACTATGGCAATTTTTTTGTAAAATTTTACAACATTTTACAAAAAGACTTTTGCTCACCATAGAATCATTCTATATGCTATAAAAAAGACCATTTTCATGGGTTTTTTTTTTCAAATTCAAAAAAATTTGACGTTTTCGTAAAAAACATTTCGACATACTATACTATGGCGTTTTTTTTTGTAAAATTTTTCAACATTTCACAAAATGACTATTGCTCACCATAGAATCATTCTACATGCTATAATAAGACCATTTTCATGTTTTTTTTTTCAAAATCAAAAAAATTTGACGTTTTCGTAAAAAAATATCGACATACTATACTATGGCGTTTTTTTTGTAAAATTTTACAACATTTCACAAAATGACTTTTGCTCACCATAGAATCATTCTGCATGCCATAATGAGACCTATTTCATGGTTTTTTTCAACATCAAAAAAATTTGACGTTTTCGTCGAAAAATTTCGACATACTATACTATGGCATTTTTTTTGTAAAATTTTACAACATTTCACAAAATGACTTTTATTCACCATAGAATCATTCTACATGCTATAATAAGACCTTTTCATGGTTTTTTTTTGAAAATAAAAAAAAATTGACGTTTTCGGCGGAAAATTTCGACATACTATACTATGGCGTTTTTTTTGTAAAATTTTACAACATTTCACAAAATGACTTTTATTCACAATAGAATCATTCTATATGCATTCCATAATGAAACCAATTTCATAGTTTTTTTCAACATCAAAATCAAAAAAATTTGATGTTTTCGTCAAAAAATTTCGACATACTATACTATGGCGTTTTTTTTTGTAAAATTTTCCAGCATTTCACGAAATGAATTTTGCTCACCATAGAATCATTCTACATGCTATAATAAGACCATTTTCATGGTTTTTTTCAACATCAAAAAAATTTGACGTTTTCGTCAAAAAATTTCGACATACTATACTATGGCCGTTTTTCTGTAAAATTTTACAACATTTCACAAAATGACTTTTGCTCACCATAGAATCATTCTACATGCTATAATGAGACCATTTTCATGTTTTTTTCAACATCAAAAAAATTTGACGTTTTCGTCAAAAAATTTCGACATACTACACTATGGTGTTTTTTTTTTTTTTTTGTAAAATTTTACAACATTTCACAAAATTAATTTTGCTCACCATAGAATCATTCTACATGCTATAATAAGACCGTTTTCATGTTTTTTTTTTCAACATAAAAAAAAATTTGACGTTTTCGGTGAAAAATTTCGACATACTATACTATGGCATTTTTTTGTAAAATTTTACAACATTTCACAAAATGACTTTTGCTCACCATAGAATCATTCTACATGCTATAATAAGACCATTTTCTTGGTGTTTTTTTTCAAATTCAAAAAAATTTGACGTTTTCGTCAAAAAATTTCGACATACTATACTATGGCGTTTTTTTTGTAAAATTTTACAACATTTCACAAAATGACTTTTGCTCACCATAGAATCATTCTACATGCTATAATAAGACCGTTTTCATGTTTTTTTTTTCAACATCAAAAAAATTTGGCGTTTTCGTCAAAAAATTTCGACATACTATACTATGGCGGTTTTTTTTTTGTAAAATTTTACAACATTTCACGAAATGACTTTTGATCACCATAGAATCATTCTACATGCTATAATAAGACCGTTTTCATGTTTTTTTTTCAACATCAAAAAAATTTGACGTTTTCGTCGAAAAATTTCGACATACTATACTATGGCGTTTTTTTTGTAAAATTTTACAACATTTCACAAAATGACTTTTATTCACCATAGAATCATTCTGCATGCCATAATGAGACCTATTTCATGTGTTTTTTTCAACATCAAAGAAATTTGACGTTTTCGTCAAAAAATTTCGACATACTATACTATGGCGATTTTTTTGTAAAATTTTACATTTTACAAAATGACTTTTGCTCACCATAGAATCATTCTACATGCTATAATAAAACCGTTTTCATGGGGGTTTTTTTGAACATAAAAAAAAAATTGACGTTTTCGGCGAAAAATTTCGACATACTATACTATGGCGTTTTTTTTGTAAAATTTTACAACATTTCACAAAATGACTTTTATTCACAATAGAATCATTCTACATGCCATAATGAGACCGATTTCATGGTTTTTTTCAACATCAAAAAAATTTGACGTTTTCGTCGAAAAATTTCGACATACTATACTATGGCGTTTTTTTTGTAAAATTTTACAACATTTCACAAAATGACTTTTATTCACCATAGAATCATTCTGCATGCCATAATGAGACCGATTTCATGGTTTTTTTCAACATCAAAAAAATTTTTGATGTTTTCGTCAAAAAATTTCGACATACTATACTATGGCGGTTTTTTTTGTAAAATTTTCCAGCATTTCACGAAATGATTTTTGCTCACCATAGAATCATTCTACATGTTATAATAAGACCGTTTTCATGGTTTTTTCAACATAAAAAAAAATGTGACGTTTTCGGCAGAAAATTTCGACATACTATACTATGGCGATTTTTTTGTAAAATTTTACAACATTTCACGAAATGACTTTTGCTCACCATAGAATCATTCTACATGCTATAATAAGACCGTTTTCATGTTTTTTTCAAAATCAAAAAAATTTGACGTTTTCGTCGAAAAATTTCGACATACTATACTATGGCGTTTTTTTTGTAAAATTTTACAACATTTCACAAAATGACTTTTGCTCACCATAGAATCATTCTACATGCTATAATAAGACCATTTTCATGGTTTTTTTCAACATCAAAAAAATTTGACGTTTTCGGCGAAAAATTTCGACATACTATACTATGGCGTTTTTTTGTAAAATTTTACAACATTTCACAAAATGACTTTTGCTCACCATAGAATCATTCTACATGCTATAATAAGACCGTTTTCATGTTTTTTTTCAACATCAAAAAAATTTGACGTTTTCGTCAAAAAATTTCGACATACTATACTATGGCGTTTTTTTTTTTGTAAAATTTTTCAACATTTCACGAAATGAATTTTGCTCACCATAGAATCATTCTACATGCTATAATAAGACCGTTTTCATGTTTTTTTTTTTCAAAATCAAAAAAATTTGACGTTTTCGGTAAAAAAAATTTCGACATACTATACTATGGCTGTAAATTTTCAAATTTTTTTGTAAGAATTTTACAACATTTCACAAAATGACTTTTGCTCACCATAGAATCATTCTACATGCTATAATAAAACCGTTTTCATGGGGGTTTTTTTGAACAAAAAAAAATTGTTTAAAAAAAAAAAAAAAGGGTTTTTTTTAAAAAAAAAAAAAAAAAAAAAAAAAAAACAAAAAAAAACATTTAAAAAAAAAAAAAAAAAAAAAAAAAAAAAAATTTAAAAAAAAAAAAAACAAAAAAAAATAAAACTCATGGGTTTTTGAACAAAAAAAAAATTGACGTTTTCGGCGGAAAATTTCGACAGACTATACTATGGCGTTTTTTTTGTAAAATTTTACAACATTTCACAAAATGACTTTTATTCACAATAGAATCATTCTACATGCCATAATGAAACCGATTTCATGGTTTATTTCAACATCAAAAAAATTTGATGTTTTCGTCAAAAAATTTCGACATACTATACTATGGCGTTTTTTTTGTAAAATTTTCCAGCATTTCACGAAATGAATTTTGCTCACCATAGAATCATTCTACATGCTATAATAAGACCGTTTTCATGGTTTTTTTTCAAAATCAAAAAAATTTGACGTTTTCGGCGAAAAATTTCGACATACTATACTATGGCAACTTTTTTTGTAAAATTTTAAAACATTTCACGAAATGACTTTTGCTCACCATAGAATCATTCTATATGCTATAATAAGAAAATTTTCATGTTTTTTTTCAACATCAAAAAACTTTGACGTTTTCGTCGAAAAATTTCGACATACTATACTATCGCGTTTTTTTTGTAAAATTTTACAACATTTCACGAAATGACTTTTGCTCACCATAGAATCATTCTATATGCTATAATAAGACCATTTTCATGTTTTTTTTCAACATAAAAAAATTTGACGTTTTCGTCGAAAAATATCGACATACTATACTATGGCGTTTTTTTTCTGAAATTTTACAACATTTCACAAAATGACTTTTATTGACCATAGAATCATTCTGCATGCCATAATGAGACCTATTTCATGGTTTTTTTCAACATCAAAGAAATTTGATGTTTTCGTCAAAAAATTACTACATACTATACTATGGCGATTTTTTTGTAAAATTTTACATTTTACAAAATGACTTTTGCTCACCATAGAATCATTCTACATGCTATAATAAAACCGTTTTCATGGGGGTTTTTTTGAACATAAAAAAAAAATTGACGTTTTCGGCGGAAAATTTCGACATACTATACTATGGCGTTTTTTTTGTAAAATTTTACAACATTTCACAAAATGACTTTTATTCACAATAGAATCATTCTGCATTCCATAATGAAACCGATTTCATGGTTTATTTCAACATCAAAAAAATTTGACGTTTTCGTCGAAAAATATCGACATACTATACTATGGCGTTTTTTTTGTAAAATTTTACAACATTTCACAAAATGACTTTTATTCACCATAGAATCATTCTGCATGCCATAATGAGACCTATTTCATGGTTGTTTTCAACATAAAAAAAAATTGACGTTTTCGTCGATAAATTTCAACATACTATACTATGGCGTTTTTTTTTGTAAAATTTTACAACATTTCACAAAATGACTTTTATTCACCATAGAATCATTCTACATGCTATAATAAGACCATTTTCATGGTTCTTTTCATGTTCAAAAAAATTGAAGTTTTTCTTCCAAAATTTTAAATAAATTTAATTTTCTTTTTTTTTGTAAAATTTTACAACATTTCACAAAATGACTTTTGCTCACCATAGAATCATTCTACATGCTATGATAAGACCGTTTTCATGTTTTTTTAAACATCAAAAAAATTTGACGTTTTCGGCATAAAAATTCGACATACTATACTATGGCGTTTTTTTTTTTGTAAAATTTTACAACATTTCACGAAATGAATTTTGCTCACCATAGAGTCATTCTACATGCTATAATAAGACCGTTTTCATTGTTTTTTTCAACAAAATGAAAAAAAAATTTGAAGTTTTCGGCGAAAAATTTCGACATACTTTACTAGGGCATGTTTTTTTGTAAAATTTTACAACATTTTACAAAAAGACTTTTGCTCACCATAGAATCATTCTACATGCTATAATAAGACCGTTTTCATGTTTTTTTTCAAAATCAAAAAAATTTGACGTTTTCGGCGAAAAATTTCGACATACTATACTATGGCAATTTTTTTTGTAAAATTTTAAAACATTTCACGAAATGACTTTTGCTCACCATAGAATCATTCTATATGCTATAATAAGAAAATTTTCATGTTTTTTTTTTCAACATCAAAAAACTTTGACGTTTTCGTCGAAAAATTTTCGACATACTATACTATCGCGTTTTTTTTGTAAAATTTTACAACATTTCACGAAATGACTTTTGCTCACCATAGAATCATTCTATATGCTATAATAAGACCATTTTCATGTTTTTTTTCAACATCAAAAAAATTTGACGTTTTCGTCGAAAAATATCGACATACTATACTATGGCGTTTTTTTTCTGAAATTTTACAACATTTCACAAAATGACTTTTATTGACCATAGAATCATTCTGCATGCCATAATGAGACCTATTTCATGGTTTTTTTCAACATCAAAGAAATTTGATGTTTTCGTCAAAAAATTACGACATACTATACTATGGCGATTTTTTTGTAAAATTTTACAACATTTTACAAAATGACTTTTGCTCACCATAGAATCATTCTACATGCTATAATAAAACCGTTTTCATGGGGGTTTTTTTGAACATAAAAAAAAAAAATTGACGTTTTCGGCGGAAAATTTCGACATACTATACTATGGCGTTTTTTTTGTAAAATTTTACAACATTTCACAAAATGACTTTTATTCACAATAGAATCATTCTGCATTCCATAATGAAACCGATTTCATGGTTTATTTCAACATCAAAAAAATTTGATGTTTTCGTCGAAAAATATCGACATACTATACTATGGCGTTTTTTTTTGTAAAATTTTACAACATTTCACAAAATGACTTTTATTCACCATAGAATCATTCTGCATGCCATAATGAGACCGTATTTCATGGTTGTTTTCAAAATCAAAAAAAATTGACGTTTTCGTCGATAAATTTCGACATACTATACTATGGCGTTTTTTTTGTAAAATTTTACAACATTTCACAAAATTACTTTTACTCACCATAGAATCATTCTGCATGCCATAATGAGACCTATTTCATGGTTGTTTTCAACATCAAAGAAATTTGACGTTTTCGTCAAAAAATTTCGACATACTATACTATGGCGTTTTTTTTGTAAAATTTTACAACATTTCACAAAATGACTTTTATTCACAATAGAATCATTCTGCATTCCATAATGAAACCGATTTCATGGTTTATTTCAACATCAAAAAATTTGATGTTTTCGTCAAAAAATTTCGACAACTACAATGGCGTTTTTTTTTGTAAAATTTTCCAGCTTTCAGGAAATGAATTTTGCTCACCATAGAATCATTCTACATGTCATAATAAGACCATTTTCATGGTTTTTTTTCAAAATAAAAAAAATTTGACGTTTTCGGCGAAAAATTTCAACATACTATACTATGGCGTTTTTTTTGTAAAATTTTACAACATTTCACAAAATGACTTTTATTCACCATAGAATCATTCTACATGCTATAATAAGACCATTTTCATGGTTCTTTTCATGTTCAAAAAAATTTGATGTTTTCGTCGCAAAATTTCGATATACTATACTATGGCGTTTTTTTTGTAAAATTTTACAACATTTCATGAAATGACTTTTGCTCACCATAGAATCATTCTACATGCTATGATAAGACCGATTTCATGGTTTTTTTAAACAACAAAAAAATTTGACGTTTTCGGCAAAAAATTTCGACATACTATACTATGGCGTTTTTTTTTTTGTAAAATTTTCCAACATTTCACAAAATGAATTTTGCTCACCACAGAGTCATTCTACATGCTATAATAAGACCGTTTTCATTGTTTTTTTCAAAATGAAAAAAAATTTGAAGTTTTCGGTGAAAAATTTCGACATACTTTACTATGGCATTTTTTTTGTAAAATTTTACAACATTTTACGAAAAGACTTTTGCTCACCATAGAATCATTCTATATGCTATAAAAAAGACCATTTTCATGGTTTTTTTTTTCAAATTCAAAAAAATTTGACGTTTTCATCGAAACATTTCGACATACTATACTATGGCGTTTTTTTTGTAAAATTTTACAACATTTTACAAATTGAATTTTGCTCACCATAGAATCATTCTACATGCTATAATAAGACCGTTTTCATGGTTTTTTTTCAACATTGAAAAAAATTTGACGTTTTCGCGTAAAAAAAAATTTCGACATACTATACTATAGCGTTTTTTTTTTTTTTGTAAAATTTTACAACATTTCACAAAATGACTTTTGCTCACCATAGAATCATTCTACATGCTATAATAAGACCGTTTTCATGGTTTTTTTCAACATAAAAAAAAATTGACGTTTTCGTCAAAAAATTTCGACATACTTTACTATGGCGATTTTTTTGTAAAATTTTACAACATTTCACAAAATGACTTTTGCTCACCATAGAATCATTCTACATGCTATAATAAAACCGTTTTCATGTTTTTTTTCAACATCAAAAAAATTTGACGTTTTCGTCAAAAAATTTCGACATACTATACTATGACGGGTTTTTTTGTAAAATTTTACAACATTTCACAAAATGACTTTTGCTCACTATAGAATCATTCTACATGCTATAATAAGACCATTTTCATGGTTTTTTTCAACTTCAAAAAAATTTGATGTTTTCGTCGAAAAATTTCGACATACTATACTATGGCGTTTTTTTTTTGTAAAATTTTACAACATTTCACGAAATGAATTTTGCTCACCATAGAATCATTCTACATGCTATAATAAGACCGTTTTCATGGTTTTTTTCAACATCAAAAAAATTTGACGTTTTCGGCATAAAAATTTCGACATACTATACTATGGCGATTTTTTTGTAAAATTTTACAACATTTTACAAAATGACTTTTGCTCACCATAGAATCATTCTACATGCTATAATAAAACCGTTTTCATGGGGGGTTTTTTGAACATAAAAAAAAAATTGACGTTTTCGGCGGAAAATTTCGACATACTATACTATGGCGTTTTTATTAAATTAAAAATTTTTTTGTAAAATTTTACAACATTTCACAAAATAACTTTTATTCACAATAGAATCATTCTGCATTCCATAATGAAACCGATTTCATGGTTTATTTCAACATCAAAAAAATTTGATGTTTTCGTCAAAAAATTTCGACATACTATACTATGGCGTTTTCTTTTGTAAAATTTTCCAACATTTCACAAAATGACTTTTGCTCACCATAGAATCATTCTACATGTTAAAATAAGACCATTTTCATGGTTCTTTTCATGTTCAAAAAAATTTGATGTTCTCGTCGCAAAATTTCAATATACTATACTATGGCGTTTTTTTGTAAAATTTTACAACATTTCACGAGATTAATTTTGCTCACCATAGAATCATTCTGCATGCTATAATAAGACCGTTTTCATGGGTTTTTTTTGAACATCAAAAAAATTTGAAGTTTTCGGCGAAAAATTTCGACATACTATACTATGGCGTTTTTTTTGTAAAATTTTACAACATTTCACAAAATGACTTTTATTCACAATAGAATCATTCTATATGCTATAATAAGACCATTTTCATGTTTTTTTTCAAAATCAAAAAAATTTGACGTTTTCGGTGAAAAATTTCGACATACAATACTATGGCATTTTTTTTGTAAAATTTTCCACATTTCACAAAATGACTTTTGCTCACCATAGAATCATTCTACATGCTATAATAAGACCATTTTCATGGTTTTTTTTCAAATTCAAAAAAATTTGACGTTTTCGTCAAAAAATTTCGACATACTATACTATGGCGTTTTTTTTGTAAAATTTTTCAACATTTCACAAAATGACTTTTGCTCACCATAGACTCATTCTACATGCTATGATAAGACCGTTTTCATGTTTTTTTTTTCAAATTCAAAAAAATTTGGCGTTTTCGGCAAAAAAAGTTTCGATATACTATACTATGGCGTTTTTTTTTTTGTAAAATTTTACAGCATTTCACGAAATGACTTTTGCTCACCATAGAATCATTCTATATGCTATAATAAGACCATTTTCATGTTTTTTTTCAAAATCAAAAAAATTTGACGTTTTCGTCGAAAAATATCGACATACTATACTATGGCGTTTTTTTTGTAAAATTTTACAACATTTCACAAAATGACTTTTATTCACCATAGAATCATTCTACATGCCATAATGAGACCTATTTCATGTTTTTTTTTTCAACATCAAAAAAATTTGACGTTTTCGTCAAAAGATTTCGACATACTATACTATGGCGTTTTTTTTTTTTTTTGTAAAATTTTACAACATTTTACAAAATGAATTTTGCTCACCATAGAATCATTCTACATGCTATAATAAGACCATTTTCATGGTTTTTTTCAAACATCAAAAAAATTTGACGTTTTCGGCGAAAAATTTCGACATACTATACTATGGCGAGTTTTTTTGTAAAATTTTACAACATTTCATGAAATGACTTTTGCTCACCATAGAATCATTCTATATGCTATAATAAGACCGTTTTCATGTTTTTTTTCAACATCAAAAAAATTTGACATTTTCGGTGAAAAATTTCGACATACAATACTATGGCATTTTTTTCGTAAAATTTTACAACATTTCACAAAATGACTTTTGCTCACCATAGAATCATTCAACATGCAATAATAAGACAATTTTCATGTTTTTTTTCAAATTCAAAAACGTTTGGCGTTTTCGTAAAAAAAAATTCGATATACTATACTATGGCGTTTTTTTTTTTGTAAAATTTTCCAACATTTCACGAAATGACTTTTGCTCACCATAGAATCATTCTACATGCTATAATGAGACCATTTTCATGTTTTTTTTTCAACATCAAAAAAATTTGACATTTTCGTCGAAAAATATCGACATACTATACTATGGCGTTTTTTTTGTAAAATTTTACAACATTTCACAAAATGACTTTTGTTCACCATAGAATCATTCTACATGCCATAAAGAGACCTATTTCATGTTTTTTTTTCAAAATCAAAGAAATTTGACGTTTTCGTCGAAAAATTTCGACATACTATACTATGGCGATTTTTTTGTAAAATTTTACAACATTTTACAAAATGACTTTTGCTCACCATAGAATCATTCTACATGCTATAATAAAACCGTTTTCATGGGGGGTTTTTTGAACATAAAAAAAAAATTGACGTTTTCGGCGGAAAATTTCGACAGACTATACTATGGCGTTTTTTTGTAAAATTTTACAACATTTCACAAAATGACTTTTATTCACAATAGAATCATTCCGCATTCCATAATGAAACCGATTTCATGGTTTATTTCAACATCAAAAAAATTTGATGTTTTCGTCAAAAAATTTCGACATACTATACTATGGCGTTTTTTTTTGTAAAATTTTCCAGCATTTCACGAAATGAATTTTGCTCACCATAGAATCATTCTACATGTCATAATAAGACCATTTTCATGGTTTTCTTTCAAATTCAAAAAAATTTGACGTTTTCGGCGAAAAATATCAACATACTATACTATGGCAACTTTTTTTGTAAAATTTTACAACATTTCACAAAATGACTTTTGCTCACCATAGAATCATTCTGCATGCTATAATAAGACCGTTTTCATGGGTTTTTTTAAACTTCAAAAAAATTTCATGTTTTCGGCGCAAAATTTCGACATACTATACTATGGCGTTTTTTTTTTGTAAAATTTTCCAACATTTCATGAAATGAATTTTGCTCACCATAGAATCATTCTACATGCTATAATAAGACCGTTTTCATGGTTTTTTTAAACATCCAAAAAATTTGACGTTTTCGGCATAAAAATTTGACATACTATACTCTGGCGGTTTTTTTTTTGTAAAATTTTTACAACATTTCACGAAATGAATTTTGCTCACCATAGAGTCATTCTACATGCTATAATAAGACCAATTTCATGTTTTTTTTTCAAAATCAAAAAAAATTTGACGTTTTCGGCAAAAAATTTCGACATACTATACTATGGCAACTTTTTTTGTAAAATTTTACAACATTTCACAAAATGACTTTTGCTCACCATAGAATCATTCTGCATGCCATAATAAGACCGATTTCATGGTTTTTTTCAACATCAAAAAAATTTGACGTTTTCGGCAAAAAATTTCAACATACTATACTATGGCGTTTTTTTTTTTGTAAAATTTTCTAGCATTTCACGAAATGAATTTTGCTCACCATAGAATCATTCTACATGCTATAATAAGACCATTTTCATGTTTTTTTGAACATACAAAAAAATTTGACGTTTTCGTCAAAAAATTTCGATATACTATACTATGGCGTTTTTTTTGTAAAATTTTACAACATTTCACGAAATGACTTTTGCTCACCATAGAATCATTCTGCATGCCATAATAAGACCATTTTCATGGTTTTTTTCAAATTCAAAGAAATTTGACGTTTTCGTCAAAAAATTTCGACATACTATACTATGGCGTTTTTTTTGTAAAATTTTACAACATTTCACAGAAATGACTTTTGCTCACCATAGAATCATTCTACATGCTATAATAAGACCGTTTTCATGGGGTTTTTTTGAACATCAAAAAAATTTGACGTTTTCGATCGAAAAATTTCGACATACTATACTATGGCATTTTTTTTGTAAAATTTTACTACATTTCACCAAATGACTTTTGCTCACCATAGAATCATTCTACATGCCATAATGAGACCATTTTCATGGTTTTTTTCAAAATCAAAGAAATTTGACGTTTTCGTCAAAAAATTTCGACATACTATACTATGGCGTTTTTTTGTAAAATTTTACAACATTTCACAAAATGACTTTTGCTCACCATAGAATCATTCTACATGCTATAATAAGACCATTTTCATGTTTTTTTTTTGAAATTCAAAAAAATTTGGCGTTTTCGTAAGAAAAATTTCGATATACTATACTATGGCGTTTTTTTTGTAAAATTTTACAACATTTCACGAAATGACTTTTGCTCACCATAGAATCATTCTGCATGCCATAATAAGACCATTTTCATGGTTTTTTTGCAACATTCAAAAAAATTTGACGTTTTCGTCAAAAAATTTCGACATACTATACTATGGCGTGTTTTTTTGTAAAATTTTACAGCATTTCACAAAATGACTTTTATTCACAATAGAATCATTCTACATGTCATAATAAGACCATTTTCATGTTTTTTTCAAAATCAAAAAAATTTGACGTTTTCGTCAAAAAATTTCGACATACTATACTATGGCGTGTTTTTTTGTAAAATTTTTCAACATTTCACAAAATGACTTTTGCTCACCATAGACTCATTCAACATGCTATAATAAGACCATTTTCATGGTTTTTTTCAAATTCAAAAACATTTGGCGTTTTCGTAAAAAAAATTTCGATATACTATACTATGGCGTTTTTTTTGTAAAATTTTACAACATTTCACGAAATGACTTTTTCACCATAGAATCATTCTACATGCTATAATGAGACCATTTTCATGTTTTTTTTCAACATCAAAAAAATTTGACGTTTTCGTCGAAAAATATTGACATACTATACTATGGCGTTTTTTTTGTAAAATTTTACAGCATTTCACAAAATGACTTTTATTCACCATAGAATCATTCTGCATGCCATAATGAGACCTATTTCATGTTTTTTTTCAACTTCAAAGAAATTTGACGTTTTCGTCAAAAAATTTCGACATACTATACTATGGCGATTTTTTTGTAAAATTTTTCAACATTTCACAAAATGACTTTTGCTCACCATAGAATCATTCTACATGCCATAATAAAACTGTTTTCATGGGGTTTTTTTGAACATAAAAAAAATTTGACGTTTTCGGCGAAAAATTTCGACATACTATACTATGGCGTTTTTTTTGTAAAATTTTACAACATTTCACAAAATGACTTTTGTTCACAATAGAATCATTCTGCATGCCATAATGAGACCGATTTCATGTTTTTTATTTCAAATTCAAAAAAATTTGATGTTTTCGTCAAAAAATTTCGACATACTATACTATTGCGTTTTTTTTGTAAAATTTTACAACATTTCACGAAATGACTTTTGCTCACCATAGAATCATTCTATATGCTATAATAAGACCATTTTCATGTTTTTTTTTCAATATAAAAAAAATTTGACGTTTTCGTCGAAAAATTTGAACATGCTATACTATGGCATTTTTTTCGTAAAATTTTACAACATTTCACAAAATGACTTTTGCTCACAATAGAATCATTCTACATGCCATAAAAAGACCATTTTCATGGTTTTTTTCAAATTCAAAAAAATTTGACGTTTTCGTCAAAAAATTTCGACATACTATACTATGGAGTTTTTTTTGTAAAATTTTTCAACATTTCACAAAATGACTTTTGCTCACCATAGACTCATTCTACATGCTATAATAAGACCATTTTCATGGTTTTTTCTTTCAAATTCAAAAACGTTTGGCATTTTCGTAAAAAAATTTTCGACATACTATACTATTGCGTTTTTTTTTGTAAAATTTTACAACATTTCACGAAATGACTTTTGCTCACCATAGAATCATTCTATATGCTATAATAAGACCATTTTCATGTTTTTTTTCAACATCAAAAAAATTTGACGTTTTCGTCGAAAAATATCGACATACTATACTATGGCGTTTTTTTTGTAAAATTTTACAACATTTCACAAAATGACTTTTGCTCACCATAGAATCATTCTGCATGCCATAATGAGACCGATTTCATGGTTTTTTTCAACATCAAAAAAAATTGACGTTTTCGTCAAAAAATTTCGACATACTATACTATGGCGTTTTTTTTGTAAAATTTTACAACATTTCACAAAATGACTTTTACTCACCATAGAATCATTCTGCATGCTATAATAAAGACTGTTTTCATAGTTGTTTTTTTCAACATCAAAAAAATTTGACGTTTTCGTCGAAAAATTTCGACATACTATACTATGGCGTTTTTTTTTGTAAAATTTTACAACATTTCACAAAATGACTTTTGCTCACCATAGAATCATTCTACATGCCATAATAAGACCATTTTCATGTTTTTTTTTCAACATCAAAAAAATTTGACGTTTTCGTCGAAAAATTTCGACATACTATACTATGGCGTTTTTTTTGTAAAATTTTGCAACATTTCACAAAATGACTTTTATTCACCATAGAATCATTCTACATGCTATAATAAGACCATTTTCATGGTTTTTTTCAACATCAAAAAAATTTGACGTTTTCGATGAAAAATATCGACATACTATACTATGGCGTTTTTTTTCGTGAAATTTTACAACATTTCACAAAATGACTTTTGCTGACCATAGAATCATTCTGCATGCCATAATGAGACCAATTTCATGGTTTTTTTCAACATCAAAGAAATTTGATGTTTTCGTCAAAAAATTTCTACATACTATACTATGGCGATTTTTTTGTAAAATTTTACAACATTTCACAAAATGACTTTTGCTCACCATAGAATCATTCTACATGCTATAATAAGACCGTTTTCATGGGGTTTTTTTCAACATAAAAAAAAAATTGACGTTTTCGGCGGAAAATTTCGACATACTATACTATGGCGTTTTTTTTGTAAAATTTTACAACATTTCACAAAATTACTTTTATTCACCATAGAATCATTCTGCATGCCATAATGAGACCTTTTTCATGGTTGTTTTCAACATCAAAGAAATTTGACGTTTTCGTGAAAAATTTCGACATACTATACTATGGCGTTTTTTTTGTAAAATTTTACAACATTTCACAAAATGACTTTTGTTCACAATAGAATCATTCTGCATTCCATAATGAAACCGATTTCATGTTTTTTTTTCAACATCAAAGAAATTTGATGTTTTCGTAAAAAAAATTTCGACATACTATACTATGGCGTTTTTTTTTGTAAAATTTTACAACATTTCACAAAATGACTTTTACTCACCATAGAATCATTCTGCACGCCATAATAAAACCGTTTTCATGGGTTTTTTTTTCAAAATCAAAAAAATTTGACGTTTTCGGCGAAAAATATCAACATACTATACTATGGCGTTTTTTTGTAAAATTTTACAACATTTCACAAAATGACTTTTATTCACCATAGAATCATTCTGCACGCCATAATAAAACCGTTTTCATGGGGGTTTTTTTGAACATAAAAAAAAATTGAAGTTTTCGGCGGAAAATTTCGACATACTTTACTATGGCGTTTTTTTTTGTAAAATTTTCCAGCATTTCACGAAATGAATTTTGCTCACCATAGAATCATTCTACATGCTATAATAAGACCGTTTTCATGTTTTTTTTCAAAATCAAAAAAATTTGACGTGTTCGGCGAAAAATTTCGACATACTATACTATGGCAACTTTTTTGTAAAATTTTACCACATTTCACGACATGATTTTTGCTCACCATAGAATCATTCTACATCTTATAATGAGACCATTTTCATGGTTTCTTCAACATCAAAAAAATGTGACGTTTTCGTCATAAAATTTCGACATACTATACTATGGCATTTTTTTCTGTAAAATTTTACAACATTTCATGAAATGACTTTTGCTCACCATAGAATCATTCTACATGCTATGATAAGACCGTTTTCATGGTTTTTTTAAACATCAAAAAAATTTGACGTTTTCGGCATAAAAATTCGACATACCATACTATGGCGTTTTTTTTTTTGTAAAATTTTCCAACATTTCACGAAATGAATTTTGCTCACCATAGAGTCATTCTACATGCTATAATAAGACCGTTTTCATTGTTTTTTTCAAAATGAAAAAAAATTGAAGTTTTCGTCGAAAAATTTCGACATACTTTACTAGGGCGTTTTTTTGTAAAATTTTACAACATTTTACAAAAAGACTTTTGCTCACCATAGAATCATTCTATATGCTATAAAAAAGACCATTTTCATGGGTTTTTTTTTTCAAATTCAAAAAAATTTGACGTTTTCATCGGAAAATTTCGACATACTATACTATGCCGTTTTTTGTAAAATTTTACAACATTTTACAAATTGAATTTTGCTCACAATAGAATCATTCTACATGCTATAATTAGACCGTTTTCATGGTTTTCTTCAACATCAAAAAATTTGACGTTTTCGGCGTAAAATTTCGACATACTACACTACAGCGTTTTTTTTTTTTTTTTCTTGAAATTTTACAACATTTTACAAATTGAATTTTGCTCACCATAGAATCATTCTACATGCTATAATAAGACCGTTTTCATGGCTTTTTTCAACATAAAAAAAAATTGACGTTTTTGTCCAAAAATTTAGACATACTATACTATGGTGGGTTTTTTTGTAAAATTTTACAACATTTCATGAAATGACTTTTGCTCACCATAGAATCATTCTACATGCTATAATAAGACCGTTTTCTTGTTTTTTTAAACATCAAAAAAATTTGACGTTTTCGGCATAAAAATTCGACATACTTTACTATGGCGTTTTTTTGTAAAATTTTACAACATTTCACAAAATGACTTTTGCTCACCATAGAATCATTCTACATGCTATAATAAGACTGTTTTCATGTTTTTTTTCAACATCAAAAAAATTTGCCGTTTTCATCAAAAAATTTCGACATACTACACTATGGAGGTTTTTTTTTTTGTAAAGTTTTCCAACATTTCACGAAATTAATTTTGCTCACCATAGAATCATTCTACATGCTATAGTAAGACCGTCTTCATGTTTTTTTTTTCAAAATCAAAAAAATTTGACGTTTTCGGCGAAAAATTTCAACATACTATACTATGGCGATTTTTTTTGTAAAATTTTACAACATTTCACAAAAAGACTTTTGCTCACCATAGAATCATTCTATATGCTATAAAAAAAGACCATTTTCATGGGTTTTTTTTTCAAATTCAAAAAAATTTGACGTTTTCGTCGAAACATTTCGACATACTATACTATGGCGATTTTTTTGTAAAATTTTCACATTTTACAAAATGACTTTTGCTCACCCTAGAATCATTCTACATGCTATAATAAAACCGTTTTCATGGGGTTTTTTTGAACATAAAAAAAAAATTTGACGTTTTCGGCGGAAAATTTCGACAGACTATACTATGGCGTTTTTTTTGTAAAATTTTACAACATTTCACAAAATGACTTTTATTCACAATAGAATCATTCCGCATTCCATAATGAAACCGATTTCATGGTTTATTTCAACATCAAAAAAATTTGATGTTTTCGTCAAAAAATTTCGACATACTATACTATGGCGTTTTTTTTTGTAAAATTTTCCAGCATTTCACGAAATGAATTTTGCTCACCATAGAATCATTCTACATGTCATAATAAGACCATTTTCATGTTTTTCTTTCAAATTCAAAAAAATTTGACGTTTTCGTCGAAAAATATCAACATACTATACTATGGCGTTTTTTTGTAAAATTTTACAACATTTCACAAAATGACTTTTATTCACCATAGAATCATTCTGCACGCCATAATAAAACCGTTTTCATGGGGTTTTTTTAAACATCAAAAAAATTTGACGTTTTCGGCATAAAAATTCGACATACTATACTATGGCGTTTTTTTTTTTGTAAAATTTTCCAACATTTCATGAAATGACTTTTGCTCACCATAGAATCATTCTACATGCTATAATAAGACCGTTTTCATGGTGTTTTTGAACATCCAAAAAATTTGACGTTTTCGGCATAAAAATTCGACATACTATACTCTGGCGGTTTTTTTTTTGTAAAATTTTCTAACATTTCACGAAATGAATTTTGCTCACCATAGAGTCATTCTACATGCTATAATAAGACCGTTTTCATTGTTTTTTTCAAAATCAAAAAAATTTGACGTTTTCGGCGAAAAATTTCGACATACTATACTATGACAATTTTTTTTGTAAAATTTTACAACATTTCATGAAATGACTTTTGCTCACCATAGAATCATTCTACATGCTATAATAAGACCGTTTTCATGGTTTTTTTAAACATCAAAAAAATTTGACGTTTTCGGCAAAAAATTCAACATACTATACTATGGCGTTTTTTTTTTTGTAAAATTTTCTAACATTTCACGAAATGAATTTTGCTCACCATAGAGTCATTCTACATGCTATAATAAGACCATTTTCATGGGGTTTTTTTGAACATAAAAAAAAATTTGACGTTTTCGTCAAAAAATTTCGATATACTATACTATCGCGTTTTTTTTTGTAAAATTTTACAACATTTCACGAAATGACTTTTGCTCACCATAGAATCATTCTACATGCCATAATAAGACCATTTTCAATGTTTTTTTCAAATTCAAAGAAATTTGACGTTTTCGTCAAATAATTTCGACATACTATACTATGGCGATTTTTTTGTAAAATTTTACAACATTTTACAAAATGACTTTTGCTCACCATAGAATCATTCTACATGCTATAATAAAACCGTTTTCATGGGGGTTTTTTTGAACATAAAAAAAAATTGACGTTTTCGGCGAAAAATTTCGACATACTATACTATGGCGTTTTTTTTGTAAAATTTTACAACATTTCACAAAATGACTTTTATTCACAATAGAATCATTCTGCATTCCATAATGAAACCGATTTCATGGTTTATTTCAACATCAAAAAAATTTGACGTTTTCGTCAAAAAATTTGGACATACTATACTATGGCATTTTTTTTGTAAAATTTTACAACATTTCACAAAATGACTTTTGCTCACCATAGAATCATTCTACATGCCATAATAAGACCATTTTCATGGGGGTTTTTTTCAACATTCAAAAAAATTTGACGTTTTCGTCAAAAAATTTCGACATACTATACTATGGCGTTTTTTTTGTAAAATTTTTCAACATTTCACAAAATGACTTTTACTCACCATAGACTCATTCTACATGCTATAATGAGACCATTTTCATGGTTTTTTTTTTCAAATTCAAAAACGTTTGACGTTTTCGTAAAAAAATTTCGACATACTATACTATGGCGTTTTTTTTTGTAAAATTTTACAACATTTCACGAAATGACTTTTGCTCACCATAGAATCATTCTACATGCCATAATAAGACCATTTTCATGTTTTTTTTCAACATCAAAAAAATTTGACGTTTTCGTCAAAAAATTTCGACATACTATACTATGGCGTTTTTTTTTGTAAAATTTTCCAGCATTTCACAAAATGACTTTTGCTCACCATAGAATCATTCTACATGCCATAATGAGACCATTTCATGGTTTTTTTCAACATCAAAAAAATTTGACGTTTTCGTCAAAAAATTTCGACATACTATACTATGGCGGTTTTTTTGTAAAATTTTACAACATTTCACAAAATGACTTTTGCTCACCATAGAATCATTCTACATGCCATAATAAGACCATTTTCATGTTTTTTTTTCAACATCAAAAAAATTTGACGTTTTCGTCGAAAAATTTCGACATACTATACTATGGCGTTTTTTTTTGTAAAATTTTACAACATTTCACAAAATGACTTTTGCTCACCATAGAATCATTCTACATGCCATAATAAGACCATTTTCATGTTTTTTTTTCAAATTCAAAAAAATTTGACGTTTTCGTCAAAAAAATTTCGACATACTATACTATGGCGTTTTTTTTTGTAAAATTTTGCAACATTTCACAAAATGACTTTTGCTCACCATAGAATCATTCTATATGCTATAATAAGACCATTTTCATGTTTTTTTTCAACATCAAAAAAATTTGACGTTTTCGATGAAAAATTTCGACATACTATACTATGGCATTTTTTTCGTAAAATTTTACAACATTTCACAAAATGACTTTTGCTCACCATAGAATCATTCTACATGCCATAATAAGACCATTTTCAATGTTTTTTTCAAATTCAAAAAAATTTGACGTTTTCGTCAAAAAATTTCGACATACTATACTATGGCGTTTTTTTTTGTAAAATTTTACAACATTTCACAAAATGACTTTTGCTCACCATAGACTCATTCTACATGCTATAATAAGACCATTTTCATGTTTTTTTTTTTCAAATTCAAAAACGTTTGGCGTTTTCGTAAAAAAAATTTCGATATACTATACTATCGCGTTTTTTTTGTAAAATTTTACAACATTTCACGAAATGACTTTTGCTCACCATAGAATCATTCTATATGCTATTATAAGACCATTTTCATGTTTTTTTTCAACATAAAAAAAATTTGACGTTTTCGTCGAAAAATATCGACATACTATACTATGGCGTTTTTTTTGTAAAATTTTACAACATTTCACAAAATGACTTTTATTCACAATAGAATCATTCTACATGCCATAATAAGACCATTTTCATGGTTTTTTTCAAATTCAAAAAAATTTGACGTTTTCGTCAAAAAATTTCGACATACTATACTATGGCGTTTTTTTTGTAAAATTTTACAACATTTCACAAAATGACTTTTGCTCACCATAGAATCATTCTACATGCTATAATAAAACTGTTTTCATGTTTTTTTTTTCGACATCAAAAAAATTTGACGTTTTCGTCAAAAAATTTCGACATACTATACTATGGCGTTTTTTTTTGTAAAATTTTACAACATTTCACAAAATGACTTTTGCTCACCATAGAATCATTCTACATGCCATAATAAGACCATTTTCATGTTTTTTTTTTTCAAATTCAAAAAAATTTGGCGTTTTCGTAAAAAAAAATTTCGACATACTATACTATCGCGTTTTTTTTTGTAAAATTTTGCAACATTTCACGAAATGACTTTTATTCACCATAGAATCATTCTATATGCTATAATAAGACCATTTTCATGTTTTTTTCAACATCAAAAAAATTTGACGTTTTCGTCAAAAAATTTCGACATACTATACTATGGCGTTTTTTTTGTAAAATTTTACAACATTTCACAAAATGACTTTTGTTCACCATAGAATCATTCTACATGCTATAATGAGACCAATTTCATGGTTTTTTTCAACATCAAAAAAAATTTGACGTTTTCGGCAAAAAATTTCGACATACTATACTATGGCGTTTTTTTGTAAAATTTTACAACATTTCACAAAATGACTTTTATTCACAATAGAATCTTTCTGCATTCCATAATGAAACCGATTTTATGGTTTATTTCAACATCAAAAAAATTTGATGTTTTCGTCAAAAAATTTCGACATACTATACTATGGCGTTTTTTTTTGTAAAATTTTCAGGCATTTCACGAAATGAATTTTGCTCACCATAGAATCATTCTACATGCTATAATAAGACCATTTTCATGTTTTTTTTTCAAAATCAAAAAAATTTGACATTTTCGAAAAAATTTCGACATACTATACTATGGCGTTTTTTTTTGTAAAATTTTACGACATTTCACAAAATGACTTTTGCTCACTATAGAATCATTCTATATGCTATAATAAGACCATTTTCATGTTTTTTTTCAACATCAAAAAAATTTGACGTTTTCGGTGAAAAATTTCGACATACTATACTATGGCATTTTTTTTGTAAAATTTTACAACATTTCACAAAATGACTTTTGCTCACCATAGAATCATTCTGCATGCCATAATAAGACCTATTTTCATGGTTTTTTTCAACATCAAAAAAATTTGACGTTTTCATCAAAAAATTTCGACATACTATACTATGGCGTTTTTTTTTGTAAAATTTTACAACATTTCACAAAATGACTTTTATTCACAATAGAATCATTCTACATGCTATAATAAGACCATTTTCATGTTTTTTTTCAACATCAAAAAAATTTGACGTTTTCGGTCAAAAAATTTCGACATACTATACTATGGCATTTTTTTCGTAAAATTTTACAACATTTCACAAAATGACTTTTGCTCACCATAGAATCATTCTACATGCCATAATAAGACCATTTTCATGTTTTTTTTTTTCAAATTCAAAAACGTTTGGCGTTTTCGTAAAAAAAATTTCGATATACTATACTATGGCGTTTTTTTTGTAAAATTTTACAACATTTCACGAAATGACCTCACCATAGAATCATTCTATATGCTATAATAAGACCATTTTCATGTTTTTTTTTCAACATAAAAAAATTTGACGTTTTCGTCGAAAAATATCGACATACTAAACTATGGCGTTTTTTTTTGTAAAATTTTACAACATTTCACGAAATGACTTTTATTCACCATAGAATCATTCTACATGCCATAATGAGACCTATTTCATGTTTTTTTTCAACATCAAAGAAATTTGACGTTTTCGTCAAAAAATTCGACATACTATACTATGGCGATTTTTTTGTAAAATTTTACAACATTTTACAAAATGACTTTTGCTCACCATAGAATCATTCTACATGCTATAATAAAACCGTTTTCATGGGGGTTTTTTTGAACATAAAAAAAAATTGACGTTTTCGGCGGAAAATTTCGACATACTATACTATGGCGTTTTTTTGTAAAATTTTACAACATTTCACAAAATGACTTTTATTCACAATAGAATCATTCTACATGCCATAATGAGACCGATTTTCATGGTTTTTTTCAACATCAAAAAAATTTGATGTTTTCGTCAAAAAATTTCGACATACTATACTATGGCGTTTTTTTTGTAAAATTTTGCAACATTTCACAGAATGACTTTTATTCACCATAGAATCACTCTATATGCTATAATAAGACCATTTTCATGTTTTTTTTCAACATCAAAAAAATTTGACGTTTTCGATGAAAAATTTCGACATACAATACTATGGCATTTTTTTTGTAAAATTTTACAACATTTCACAAAATGACTTTTGCTCACCATAGAATCATTCTACATGCAATAATGAGACCATTTTCATGGTTTTTTTTCAAATTCAAAAAAATTTGACGTTTTCGTCAAAAAATTTCGACATACTATACTATGGCGTTTTTTTTGTAAAATTTTACAACATTTCACAAAATGACTTTTGCTCACCATAGACTCATTCTACATGCTATAATAAGACCATTTTCATGTTTTTTTTTTTTTTTTCAAATTCAAAAACGTTTGGCGTTTTCGTCAAAAAAAATTTCGATATACTATACTATCGCGTTTTTTTTGTAAAATTTTACAACATTTCACGAAATGACTTTTGCTCACCATAGAATCATTCTATATGCTATTATAAGACCATTTTCATGTTTTTTTTCAACATAAAAAAAATTTGACGTTTTCGTCGAAAAATATCGACATACTATACTATGGCGTTTTTTTTGTAAAATTTTACAACATTTCACAAAATGACTTTTATTCACCATAGAATCATTCTGCATGCCATAATGAGACCTATTTCATGGTTTTTTTCAACATCAAAGAAATTTGACGTTTTCGTCAAAAAATTTCGACATACTATACTATGGCATTTTTTTCGTAAAATTTTACAACATTTCACAAAATGACTTTTGCTCACCATAGAATCATTCTACATGCCATAATAAGACCATTTTCATGGTTTTTTTTTAAATTTTTTTTGAAATTCAAAAAAATTTACGTTCAAATCAAAAAAATTTGCGTTTTCGTCAAAAAATTTCGACATACTATACTATTGCATTTTTTTTGTAAAATTTTACAACATTTTACAAAATGACTTTTGCTCACCATAGAATCATTCTACATGCTATAATAAAACTGTTTTCATGGGTTTTTTTTTGAACATAAAAAAAAATTGACGTTTTCGGCGGAAAATTTCGACATACTATACTATGGCGTTTTTTTGTAAAATTTTACAACATTTCACAAAATGACTTTTATTCACAATAGAATCATTCTGCATTCCATAATGAAACCGATTTCATGGTTTATTTCAACATCAAAAAAATTTGATGTTTTCGTCAAAAAATTTCGACATACTATACTATGGCGTTTTTTTTTGTAAAATTTTACAACATTTCATGAAATGACTTTTGCTCACCATAGAATCATTCTATATGCTATAATAAGACCATTTTCATATTTTTTTTTCAACATCAAAAAAATTTGACGTTTTCGGTGAAAAATTTGGACATGCTATACTATGGCATTTTTTTTTGTAAAATTTTACAACATTTCACAAAATGACTTTTGCTCACCATAGAATCATTCTACATGCCATAATAAGACCATTTTCATGGTTTTTTTCAAATTCAAAAAAATTTGACGTTTTCGTCAAAAAATTTCGACATACTATACTATGGCGTTTTTTTTGTAAAATTTTTCAACATTTCACAAAATGACTTTTGCTCACCATAGACTCATTCTACATGCTATAATAAGACCATTTTCATGGTTTTTTTTTTCAAATTCAAAAACGTTTGGCGTTTTCGTAAAAAAATTTTCGATATACTATACTATTGCGTTTTTTTTGTAAAATTTTACAACATTTCATGAAATGACTTTTGCTCACCATAGAATCATTCTATATGCTATTATAAGACCATTTTCATGTTTTTTTTTCAACATCAAAAAAATTTGACGTTTTCGTCGAAAAATATCGACATACTATACTATGGCGTTTTTTTTGTAAAATTTTACAACATTTCACAAAATGACTTTTGCTCACCATAGAATCATTCTACATGCCATAATGAGACCGATTTCATGGTTTTTTTCAACATCAAAAAAATTTGACGTTTTCGTCAAAAAATTTCGACATACTATACTGTGGCGATTTTTTTGTAAAATTTTACAACATTTCACAAAATGACTTTTGCTCACCATAGAATCATTCTACATGCTATAATAAAACCGTTTTCAAGTTTTTTTTCAACATCAAAAAAATTTGACGTTTTCGTCGAAAAATTTCGACATACTATACTATGGCGTTTTTTTTTTGTAAAATTTTACGACATTTCACAAAATGACTTTTGCTCACCATAGAATCATTCTACATGCCATAATAAGACCATTTTCATGGTTTTTTTCAACATCAAAAAAATTTGACGTTTTCGTCGAAAAATTTCGACATACTATACTATGGCGTTTTTTTTGTAAAATTTTGCAACATTTCACAAAATGACTTTTGTTCACCATAGAATCATTCTATATGCTATAATAAGACCATTTTCATGTTTTTTTTCAACATCAAAAAAATTTGACGTTTTCGATGAAAAATTTCGACATACAATACTATGGCATTTTTTTTGTAAAATTTTACAACATTTCACAAAATGACTTTTGCTCACCATAGAATCATTCTACATGCTATAATGAGACCATTTTCATGGTTTTTTTCAAATTCAAAAAAATTTGACGTTTTCGTCAAAAAATTTCGACATACTATACTATGGCGTTTTTTTTGTAAAATTTTACAACATTTCACAAAATGACTTTTGCTCACCATAGAATCATTCTACATGCCATAATAAGACCATTTTCATGTTTTTTTTTTCAAATTCAAAAAAATGTTTGACGTTTTCGTAAAAAAAATTTCGATATACTATACTATGGCGTTTTTTTTGTAAAATTTTACAACATTTCACGAAATGACTTTTGCTCACCATAGAATCATTCTATATGCTATAATAAGACCATTTTCATGTTTTTTTTTCCACATCAAAAAAATTTGACGTTTTCGACGAAAAATTTCGACATACTATACTATGTCGTTTTTTTTGTAAAATTTTACAACATTTCACAAAATGACTTTTATTCACAATAGAATCATTCTATATGCTATAATAAGACCATTTTCATATTTTTTTTCAAAATCAAAAAAATTTGACGTTTTCGGTGAAAAATTTCGACATACTATACTATGGCATTTTTTTTGTAAAATTTTACAACATTTCACAAAATGACTTTTGCTCACCATAGAATCATTCTACATGCCATAATAAGACCATTTTCATGTTTTTTTTTCAAATTCAAAGAAATTTGGCGTTTTCGTACAAAAAATTTCGACATACTATACTATGGCGATTTTTTTTGTAAAATTTTACAACATTTCACAAAATGACTTTTGCTCACCATAGAATCATTCTATATGCTATAATAAGACCGTTTTCATGGGGGTTTTTTTGAACATAAAAAAAAATTGACGTTTTCGGCGGAAAATTTCGACATACTATACTATGGCGTTTTTTTGTAAAATTTTACAACATTTCACAAAATGACTTTTATTCACAATAGAATCATTCTGCATTCCATAATGAAACCGATTTCATGGTTTATTTCAACATCAAAAAAATTTGATGTTTTCGTCAAAAAATTTCGACATACTATACTATGGCGTTTTTTTTTGTAAAATTTTCCAGCATTTCACGAAATGAATTTTGCTCACCATAGAATCATTCTACATGCTATAATAAGACCATTTTCATGTTTTTTTTCAAAATCAAAAAAATTTGACGTTTTCGTCAAAAAAAAAATTTCGACATACTATACTATGGCAACATTTTTTTGTAAAATTTTACAACATTTCACGAAATGACTTTTGCTCACCATAGAATCATTCTACATGCTTATAATAAGACCATTTTCATTTGTTTTTTTCAACATCAAAAAAATTTGACGTTTTCGTCATAAAATTTCGACATACTATACTATGGCATTTTTTTCTGTAAAATTTTACAACATTTCACGAAATGACTTTTGCTCACCATAGAATCATTCTATATGCTATAATAAGACCGTTTTCAAGTTTTTTTTCAACATCAAAAAAATTTGACGTTTTCGTCAAAAAATTTCGACATACTATACTATGGCGTTTTTTTTGTAAAATTTTACAACATTTCACAAAATGACTTTTGCTCACCATAGAATCATTCTACATGCTATAATAAGACCGTTTTCATGGTTTTTTTCAACATCAAAAAAATTTGACGTTTTCGGCGAAAAATTTCGACATACTATACTATGGCGTTTTTTTTGTAAAATTTTACAACATTTCACAAAATGACTTTTGCTCACTATAGAATCATTCTATATGCTATAATAAGACCATTTTCATATGTTTTTTTCAACATCAAAAAAATTTGACGTTTTCGGTGAAAAAATTTCGACATACTATACTATGGCATTTTTTTTGTAAAATTTTACAACATTTCACAAAATGACTTTTGCTCACCATAGAATCATTCTACATGCCATAATAAGACCATTTTCATGGTTTTTTTCAAATTCAAAAAAATTTGACGTTTTCATCAAAAAATTTCGACATACTATATTATTGCGTGTTTTTTTGTAAAATTTTACAACATTTCACAAAATGACTTTTGTTCACCATAGAATCATTCTATATGCTATAATAAGACCATTTTCATGTTTTTTTTCAACATCAAAAAAATTTGACGTTTTCGGCGAAAAATTTCGACATACTATACTATGGCGTTTTTTTTGTAAAATTTTACAACATTTCACAAAATGACTTTTGCTCACCATAGAATCATTCTACATGCCATAATAAGACCATTTTCATGGTTTTTTTCAAATTCAAAAACGTTTGGCGTTTTCGTAAAAAAAATTTCGATATACTATACTATGGCGTTTTTTTTTGTAAAATTTTACAACATTTCACGAAATGACTTTTGCTCACCATAGAATCATTCTATATGCTATAATAAGACCATTTTCATGTTTTTTTTCAACATCAAAAAAATTTGACGTTTTCGTCGAAAAATATCGACATACTAAACTATGGCGTTTTTTTTGTAAAATTTTACAACATTTCACAAAATGACTTTTATTCACCATAGAATCATTCTGCATGCCATAATGAGACCTATTTCATGTTTTTTTTCAACATCAAAGAAATTTGACGTTTTCGTCAAAAAATTCGACATACTATACTATGGCGATTTTTTTGTAAAATTTTACAACATTTCACAAAATGACTTTTGCTCACCATAGAATCATTCTACATGCTATAATAAAACCGTTTTCATGGGGGTTTTTTTGAACATAAAAAAAAATTGACGTTTTCGGCGGAAAATTTCGACATACTATACTATGGCGTTTTTTTTTGTAAAATTTTACAACATTTCACAAAATGACTTTTATTCACAATAGAATCATTCTACATGCCATAATGAAGACCAATTTCATGGTTTTTTTCAACATCAAAAAAAATTTGATGTTTTCGTCGAAAAATTTCGACATACTATACTATGGCGTTTTTTTTTGTAAAATTTT
This sequence comes from Pterois miles, assembly GCA_947000775.1. Taxonomy (NCBI): domain Eukaryota; kingdom Metazoa; phylum Chordata; class Actinopteri; order Perciformes; family Scorpaenidae; genus Pterois; species Pterois miles. Next base: position 3,791,136 of record CAMQGK010000299.1, read on the forward strand.
GCAACATTTCACAAAATGACTTTTATTCACCATAGAATCATTCTATATGCTATAATAAGACCATTTTCATGTTTTTTTTTTCAACATCAAAAAAATTTGACGTTTTCGATGAAAAATTTCGACATACTATACTATGGCGTTTTTTTTGTAAAATTTTACAACATTTCACAAAATGACTTTTGCTCACCATAGAATCATTCTACATGCTATAATAAGACCATTTTCATGTTTTTTTCAAATTCAAAAAAATTTGACGTTTTCGTCAAAAAATTTCGACATACTATACTATGGCGTTTTTTTTGTAAAATTTTACAACATTTCACAAAATGACTTTTGCTCACCATAGACTCATTCTACATGCTATAATAAGACCATTTTCATGTTTTTTTTTTCAAATTCAAAAACGTTTGGCGTTTTCGTAAAAAAAAATTTCGATATACTATACTATCGCGTTTTTTTTGTAAAATTTTACAACATTTCACGAAATGACTTTTGCTCACCATAGAATCATTCTATATGCTATTATAAGACCATTTTCATGTTTTTTTTTCAACATAAAAAAAATTTGACGTTTTCGTCGAAAAATTTCGACATACTATACTATGGCGTTTTTTTTGTAAAATTTTACAACATTTCACAAAATGACTTTTGCTCACCATAGAATCATTCTATATGCTATAATAAGACCATTTTCATATTTTTTTTCAACATCAAAAAAATTTGACGTTTTCGTGAAAAATTTCGACATACTATACTATGGCGTTTTTTTTGTAAAATTTTACAACATTTCACAAAATGACTTTTGCTCACCATAGAATCATTCTACATGCCATAATAAGACCATTTTCATGGTTTTTTTCAAATTCAAAAAAATTTGACGTTTTCGTCAAAAAATTTCGACATACTATACTATGGCGTTTTTTTTGTAAAATTTTACAACATTTCACAAAATGACTTTTGCTCACAATAGAATCATTCTATATGCTATAATAAGACCATTTTCATGTTTTTTTTCAACATCAAAAAAATTTGACGTTTTCGGTGAAAAATTTCGACATACTATACTATGGCATTTTTTTCGTAAAATTTTACAACATTTCACAAAATGACTTTTGCTCACCATAGAATCATTCAACATGCAATAATAAGACCATTTTCATGGTTTTTTTCAAATTCAAAAACGTTTGACGTTTTCGTAAAAAGAATTTCGATATACTATACTATGGCGTTTTTTTTGTAAAATTTTACAACATTTCACGAAATGACTTTTGCTCACCATAGAATCATTCTATATGCTATAATAAGACCATTTTCATGTTTTTTTTCAACATCAAAAAAATTTGACGTTTTCGTCGAAAAATATCGACATACTATACTATGGCGTTTTTTTTGTAAAATTTTACAACATTTCACAAAATGACTTTTATTCACCATAGAATCATTCTGCATGCCATAATGAGACCTATTTCATGGTTTTTTTCAACATCAAAGAAATTTGACGTTTTCGTCAAAAAATTTCGACATACTATACTATGGCGATTTTTTTGTAAAATTTTACAACATTTTACAAAATGACTTTTGCTCACCATAGAATCATTCTACATGCTATAATAAAACCGTTTTCATGGGGGTTTTTTTGAACATAAAAAAAAATTGACGTTTTCGGCGGAAAATTTCGACATACTATACTATGGCGTTTTTTTGTAAAATTTTACAACATTTCACAAAATGACTTTTATTCACAATAGAATCATTCTACATGCCATAATAAGACCGTTTTCATGGTTTTTTTCAACATCAAAAAAATTTGACGTTTTCGTCAAAAAATTTCGACATACTATACTATGGCGTTTTTTTTGTAAAATTTTACAACATTTCACAAAATGACTTTTGCTCACCATAGAATCATTCTATATGCTATAATAAGACCATTTTCATGGTTTTTTTTTTCAACATCAAAAAAATTTGACGTTTTCGGCGAAAAATTTCGACATACTATACTATGGCGTTTTTTTTTTGTAAAATTTTACAACATTTCACGAAATGACTTTTGCTCACCATAGAATCATTCTACATGCTTATAATGAGACCATTTTCATGGTTTTTTTTCAACATCAAAAAAATGTGACGTTTTCGTCGAAAAATTTCGACATACTATACTATGGCATTTTTTTTTGTAAAATTTTACAACATTTCATAAAATGACTTTTGCTCACCATAGAATCATTCTACATGCTATAATAAAACCGTTTTCATGGTTTTTTTTCAACATCAAAAAAATTTGACGTTTTCGTCGAAAAATTTCGACATACTATACTATGGCGGTTTTTTTTGTAAAATTTTACAACATTTCACAAAATGACTTTTGCTCACCATAGAATCATTCTACATGCTATAATAAGACCGTTTTCATGGTTTTTTTCAAAATCAAAAAAATTTGACGTTTTCGTCGAAAAATTTCGACATACTATACTATGGCAACTTTTTTTGTAAAATTTTACGACATTTCACAAAATGACTTTTGCTCACTATAGAATCATTCTACATGCTATAATAAGACCATTTTCATGTTTTTTTCAACATCAAAAAAATTTGACGTTTTCGGTCGAAAAATTTCGACATACTATACTATGGCGTTTTTTTTGTAAAATTTTACAACATTTCACAAAATGACTTTTGCTCACCATAGAATCATTCTACATGCCATAATAAGACCATTTTCATGGTTTTTTTGAAATTCAAAAAAATTTGACGTTTTCGTCAAAAAATTTCGACATACTATACTATGGCGTTTTTTTGTAAAATTTTACAACATTTCACAAAATGACTTTTATTCACAATAGAATCATTCTACATGCTATAATAAGACCATTTTCATGGTTTTTTTCAACATCAAAAAAATTTGACGTTTTCGGCGAAAAATTTCGACATACTATACTATGGCATTTTTTTTGTAAAATTTTACAACATTTCACAAAATGACTTTTGCTCACCATAGAATCATTCTACATGCTATAATAAGACCATTTTCATGTTTTTTTTTCAAATTCAAAAACATTTGGCGTTTTCGTAAAAAAAATTTCGATATACTATACTATGGCGTTTTTTTTGTAAAATTTTACAACATTTCACGAAATGACTTTTGCTCACCATAGAATCATTCTATATGCTATAATAAGACCATTTTCATGTTTTTTTTCAACATCAAAAAAATTTGACGTTTTCGTCGAAAAATATCGACATACTATACTATGGCGTTTTTTTTGTAAAATTTTACAACATTTCACAAAATGACTTTTATTCACCATAGAATCATTCTGCATGCCATAATGAGACCTATTTCATGGTTTTTTTCAACATCAAAGAAATTTGACGTTTTCGTCAAAAAATTTCGACATACTATACTATGGCGATTTTTTTGTAAAATTTTACAACATTTTACAAAATGACTTTTGCTCACCATAGAATCATTCTACATGCTATAATAAAACTGTTTTCATGGGGGTTTTTTTGAACATAAAAAAAAATTGACGTTTTCGGCGGAAAATTTCGACATACTATACTATGGCGTTTTTTTGTAAAATTTTACAACATTTCACAAAATGACTTTTATTCACAATAGAATCATTCTGCATTCCATAATGAAACCGATTTCATGGTTTATTTCAACATCAAAAAAATTTGATGTTTTCGTCGAAAAATTTCGACATACTATACTATGGCGTTTTTTTTGTAAAATTTTGCAACATTTCACAGAATGACTTTTATTCACCATAGAATCATTCTATATGCTATAATAAGACCATTTTCATGTTTTTTTTCAACATCAAAAAAATTTGACGTTTTCGATGAAAAATTTCGACATACTATACTATGGCATTTTTTTCGTAAAATTTTACAACATTTCACAAAATGACTTTTGCTCACCATAGAATCATTCTACATGCAATAATAAGACCATTTTCATGGTTTTTTTCAAATTCAAAAAAATTTGACGTTTTCGTCAAAAAATTTCGACATACTATACTATGGCGTTTTTTTTGTAAAATTTTACAACATTTCACAAAATGACTTTTGCTCACCATAGACTCATTCTACATGCTATAATAAGACCATTTTTTTTTTTTTTTTTTTCAAATTCAAAAACGTTTGGCGTTTTCAAAAAAAAATTTCGATATACTATACTATCGCGTTTTTTTTTTGTAAAATTTCACAACATTTCACGAAATGACTTTTGCTCACCACAGAATCATTCTATATGCTATAATAAGACCATTTTCATGGTTTTTTTCCACATCAAAAAAATTTGACGTTTTCGACGAAAAATTTCGACATACTATACTGTGGCGTTTTTTTTGTAAAATTTTACAATATTTAACAAAATTACTTTTATTCACCATAGAATCATTCTATATGCCATAATAAGACCATTTTCATATGTTTTTTTCAACATCAAAAAAATTTGACGTTTTCGGTGAAAAATTTCGACATACTATACTATGGCATTTTTTTTGTAAAATTTTACAACATTTCACAAAATGACTTTTGCTCACCATAGAATCATTCTACATGCCATAATAAGACCATTTTCATGGTTTTTTTGAACATTCAAAAAAATTTGACGTTTTCGTCAAAAAATTTCGACATACTATACTATGGCGTTTTTTTTGTAAAATTTTACAACATTTCACAAAATGACTTTTATTCACAATAGAATCATTCTACATGCTATAATAAGACCATTTTCATGTTTTTTTTCAACATCAAAAAAATTTGACATTTTCGGTGAAAAATTTCGACATACTATACTATGGCATTTTTTTTGTAAAATTTTACAACATTTCACAAAATGACTTTTGCTCACCATAGAATCATTCTACATGCTATAATAAGACCATTTTCATGGTTGTTTTTTTCAAATTCAAAAACGTTTGGCGTTTTCGTAAAAAAAATTTCGATATACTATACTATGGCGTTTTTTTTGTAAAATTTTTCAACATTTCACGAAATGACTTTTGCTCACCATAGAATCATTCTATATGCTATTATAAGACCATTTTCATGTTTTTTTTCAACATCAAAAAAATTTGACGTTTTCGTCGAAAAATATTGACATACTATACTATGGCGTTTTTTTTGTAAAATTTTACAACATTTCACAAAATGACTTTTATTCACCATAGAATCATTCTGCATGCCATAATGAGACCTATTTCATGTTTTTTTTCAACATCAAAGAAATTTGACGTTTTCGTCAAAAAATTTCGACATACTATACTATGGCGATTTTTTTGTAAAATTTTACAACATTTTACAAAATGACTTTTGCTCACCATAGAATCATTCTACATGCTATAATAAAACCGTTTTCATGGGGGTTTTTTTGAACATAAAAAAAAAATTGACGTTTTCGGCGGAAAATTTCGACATACTATACTATGGCGTTTTTTTGTAAAATTTTACAACATTTCACAAAATGACTTTTATTCACAATAGAATCATTCTGCATTCCATAATGAAACCGATTTCATGGTTTATTTCAACATCAAAAAAATTTGATGTTTTCGTCAAAAAATTTCGACATACTATACTATTGCGTTTTTTTTGTAAAATTTTACAACATTTCATGAAATGACTTTTTTGCTCACCATAGAATCATTCTATATGCTATAATAAGACCATTTTCATATTTTTTTTTCAACATCAAAAAAATTTGACGTTTTCGTGAAAAATTTGAACATACTATACTATGGCATTTTTTTTGTAAAATTTTACAACATTTCACAAAATGACTTTTGCTCACCATAGAATCATTCTACATGCCATAATAAGACCATTTTCATGGTTTTTTTCAAATTAAAAAAAAATTTGACGTTTTCGTCAAAAAATTTCGACATACTATACTATGGCGTTTTTTTTGTAAAATTTTTCAACATTTCACAAAATGACTTTTACTCACCATAGAATCATTCTACATGCTATAATGAGACCATTTTCATGGTTTTTTTTTTCAAATTCAAAAACATTTGACGTTTTCGTAAAAAAAATTTCGACATACTATACTATGGCGTTTTTTTTGTAAAATTTTACAACATTTCACAAAATGACTTTTGCTCACCATAGAATCATTCTGCATGCCATAATAAGACCATTTTCATGTTTTTTTTCAACATCAAAAAAATTTGACGTTTTCGTCGAAAAATATCGACATACTATACTATGGCGTTTTTTTTGTAAAATTTTACAACATTTCACAAAATGACTTTTATTCACCATAGAATCATTCTGCATGCCATAATGAGACCTATTTCATGGTTTTTTTCAACATCAAAAAAATTTGACGTTTTCGTCAAAAAATTTCGACATACTATACTATGGCGATTTTTTTGTAAAATTTTACAACATTTTACAAAATGACTTTTGCTCACCATAGAATCATTCTACATGCTATAATAAAACTGTTTTCATGGGGGTTTTTTTGAACATAAAAAAAAATTGACGTTTTCGGCGGAAAATTTCGACATACTATACTATGGCGTTTTTTTGTAAAATTTTACAACATTTCACAAAATGACTTTTATTCACAATAGAATCATTCTACATGCCATAATAAGACCATTTTCAATGTTTTTTTCAAATTCAAAAAAATTTGACGTTTTCGTCAAAAAATTTCGACATACTATACTATGGAGTTTTTTTTGTAAAATTTTTCAACATTTCACAAAATGACTTTTACTCACCATAGAATCATTCTACATGCTATAATAAGACCATTTTCATGTTTTTTTTTTCAAATTCAAAAAAATTTGACGTTTTCGTAAAAAAAATTTCGACATACTATACTATGGCATTTTTTTTGTAAAATTTTACAACATTTCACAAAATGACTTTTGCTCACCATAGAATCATTCTACATGCTATAATGAGACCGTTTTCATGGGGGTTTTTTTGAAATTAAAAAAAATTTGACGTTTTCGGCGGAAAATTTCGACATACTATACTATGGCGTTTTTTTTGGAAAATTTTACAACATTTCACAAAATGACTTTTGCTCACCATAGACTCATTCTACATGCTATAATAAGACCATTTTCATGGTTTTTTTTTCAAATTCAAAAACGTTTGGCGTTTTCATAAAAAAAATTTCGATGTACTAAACTATCGCGTTTTTTTTGTAAAATTTTACAACATTTCACGAAATGACTTTTGCTCACCATAGAATCATTCTATATGCTATAATAAGACCATTTTCATGTTTTTTCTCAAATTCAAAAAAATTTGACGTTTTCGTCAAAAAATTTTGACATACTATACTATGGCGTTTTTTTTGTAAAATTTTACAACATTTCACAAAATGACTTTTATTCACCATAGAATCATTCTGCATGCCATAATGAGACCTATTTCATGGTTTTTTTCAACATCAAAGAAATTTGACGTTTTCGTCAAAAAATTTCGACATACTATACTATGGCGTTTTTTTTGTAAAATTTTACAACATTTCACAAAATGACTTTTGCTCACCATAGAATCATTCTACATGCTATAATAAAACCGTTTTCATGGGGGTTTTTTTGAACATAAAAAAAAAATTGACGTTTTCAGCGGAAAATTTCGACATACTATACTATGGCGTTTTTTTGTAAAATTTTACAACATTTCACAAAATGACTTTTATTCACAATAGAATCATTCTGCATTCCATAATGAAACCGATTTCATGGTTTATTTCAACATCAAAAAAATTTGATGTTTTCGTCAAAAAATTTTGACATACTATACTATGGCGTTTTTTTTTGTAAAATTTTCCAGCATTTCACGAAATGAATTTTGCTCACCATAGAATCATTCTACATGTCATAATAAGACCATTTTCATGTTTTTTTTCAAATTCAAAAAAATTTGACGTTTTCGTCAAAAAATTTCGACATACTATACTATGGCGTTTTTTTTGTAAAATTTTACAACATTTCACGAAATGTTTTTGCTCCTATGAATCATTCTACATTTATAATGAGACCATTTCATGGTTTCTTCAACATCAAAAAAATACGTCATAAAATTTGACATACTATACTATGGCATTTTTTTCTGTAAAATTTTACAACATTTCATGAAATGACTTTTGCTCACCATAGAATCATTCTACATGCCATAATAAGACCATTTTCAATGTTTTTTTCAAAATCAAAAAAATTTGACGTTTTCGTCAAAAAATTTCTACATACTATACTATGGAGTTTTTTTTTGTAAAATTTTTCAACATTTCACAAAATGACTTTTGCTCACCATAGAATCATTCTACATGCTATAATAAGACCATTTTCATGGTTTTTTTTTTCAAATTCAAAAAAGTTTGATGTTTTCGTAAAAAAAATTTCGATATACTATACTATCGCGTTTTTTTTTTGTAAAATTTTACAACATTTCACGAAATGACTTTTGCTCACCATAGAATCATTCTATATGCTATTATAAGACCATTTTCATGTTTTTTTTTCAACATAAAAAAAAATTTGACGTTTTCGTCGAAAAATATCGACATACTATACTATGGCATTTTTTTTGTAAAATTTTACAACATTTCATAAAATGACTTTTGCTCACCATAGAATCATTCTGCATGCCATAATGAGACCGTTTTCATGGGGGTTTTTTTGAACATCAAAAAAAATTGACGTTTTCGGCGGAAAATTTCGACATACTATACTATGGCGTTTTTTTGTAAAATTTTACAACATTTCACAAAATGACTTTTATTCACAATAAAATCGTTCTGCATTCCATAATGAAACCGATTTCATGGTTTATTTCAACATCAAAAAAATTTGATGTTTTCGTCAAAAAATTTCGACATACTATACTATGGCGTTTTTTTTTGTAAAATTTTCCAGCATTTCACGAAATGAATTTTGTTCACCATAGAATCATTCTACATGTCATAATAAGACCATTTTCATGTTTTTTTCAAATTCAAAAAAATTTGACGTTTTCGTCAAAAAATTTCGACATACTATACTATGGCGTTTTTTTTTGTAAAATTTTACAACATTTCTCAAAATGACTTTTGCTCACCATAGAATCATTCTGCATGCTATAATGAGACCTATTTCATGTTTTTTTTCAACATCAAAAAAATTTGACGTTTTCGTCAAAAAATTTCGACATACTATACTATGGCGATTTTTTTGTAAAATTTTACAACATTTCACAAAATGACTTTTGCTCACCATAGAATCATTCTACATGCTGTAATAAAACCGTTTTCATGGGGGTTTTTTTTTGAACATAAAAAAAAATTGACGTTTTCGGCGGAAAATTTCGACATACTATACTATGGCGTTTTTTTGTAAAATTTTACAACATTTCACAAAATGACTTTTGCTCACCATAGACTCATTCTACATGCTATAATAAGACCATTTTCATGGTTGTTTTTTTCAAATTCAAAAACATTTGGCGTTTTCGTAAAAAAAATTTCGATATACTAAACTATCGCGTTTTTTTTTGTAAAATTTTTCAACATTTCACAAAATGACTTTTGCTCACCATAGAATCATTCTATATGCTATTATAAGAACATTTTCATGGTTTTTTTCAACATCAAAAAAATTTGACGTTTTCATCGAAAAATATCGATATACTATACTATGGCGTTTTTTTTGTAAAATTTTACAACATTTCACAAAATGACTTTTGCTCACCATAGAATCATTCTATATGCTATAATAAAACCATTTTCATGGGGTTTTTTTGAACATAAAAAAAAATTTGACGTTTTCGGTGGAAAATTTCGACATACTATACTATGGCATTTTTTTTGTAAAATTTTACAACATTTCACAAAATGATTTTTGTTCACAATAGAATCATTCTGCATGCCATAATGAGACCAATTTCATGGTTTATTTCAAATTCAAAAAAATTTGATGTTTTCGTCAAAAAATTTCGACATACTATACTATGGCGTTTTTTTTTGTAAAATTTTTCAGCATTTCACGAAATGACTTTTGCTCACCATAGAATCATTCTACATGTCATAATAAGACCATTTTCATGTTTTTTTTTTTCAAATTCATAAAACGTTTGGCGTTTTCGTAAAAAAAAATTGTATATACTATACTATCGCGTTTTTTTTGTAAAATTTTACATTTCACGAAATGACTTTTGCTCACCATAGAATCATTGTATATGCTATAATAAGACCATTTTCATGTTTTTTTTCAACATCAAAAAAATTTGACGTTTTCGTCGAAAAATTTCGACATACTATACTATGGCGTTTTTTTTTGTAAAATTTTGCAACATTTCACAGAATTACTTTTATTCACAATAGAATCCTTCTATATGCTATAATAAGACCATTTTCATGGTTTTTTTCAAATTCAAAAAAATTTGACGTTTTCGTAAAAGAAATTTCGATATACTATACTATCTCGTTTTTTTTGTAAAATTTTCCAACATTTCACGAAATGACTTTTGCTCACCATAGAATCATTCTATATGCTATTATAAGACCATTTTCATGTTTTTTTTCAACATAAAAAAAATTTGACGTTTTCGTCGAAAAATATCGACATACTATACTATGGCGTTTTTTTTTGTAAAATTTTGCAACATTTCACAAAATGACTTTTATTCACAATAGAATCATTCTATATGCTATAATAAGACCATTTTCATGGTTTTTTTCAAAATCAAAGAAATTTGACGTTTTCGGCAAAAAATTTCGACTTACTATACTATGGCATTTTTTTTGTAAAATTTTACGACATTACACAAAATGACTTTTGCTCACTATAGAATCATTCTACATGCTATAATAAGACCATTTTCATGGTTCTTTTTTTATTTTTTATTATTCTATAGTGTTTTTTTTTAAAATTTAAAATTTTTTTTATTTTTATTTTTTTGTTTTTGTTATTTTTTTTTGAATTTTTTTTTTTTATTTACATTTCATGAAATGCTTTTGCTCACCATAGAATCATTCTATATTCTATAATCAGGCCATTTTCATGTTTTTTTTCAACATCAAAAAAAATTGACGTTTTCGGCGGAAAATTTCGACATACTATACTATGGCGTTTTTTTGTAAAATTTTACAACATTTCACAAAATGACTTTTGCTCACAATAGAATCATTCTACATGCCATAATAAGACCATTTTCAATGTTTTTTTCAAATTCAAAAAAATTTGATGTTTTCGTCAAAAAATTTCGACATACTATACTATGGAGTTTTTTTTGTAAAATTTTTCAACATTTCACAAAATGACTTTTGCTCACCATAGAATCATTCTACATGCCATAATAAGACCATTTTCAGGTTTTTTTTTTTCAAATTCAAAAAAATTTGACGTTTTCGTAAAAAAAATTTCGATATACTATACTATCGTGTTTTTTTTGTAAAATTTTCCAACATTTCATAAAATGACTTTTGCTCACCATAGAATCATTCTGTATGCCATAATGAGACCTATTTTCATGGTTGTTTTCAACATCAAAGAAATTTGACGTTTTCGTCAAAAAATTTCGACATACTATACTATGGCATTTTTTTCTGTAAAATTTTACAACATTTCATAAAATGACTTTTGCTCACAATAGAATCATTCTGCATGCCATAATAAGACCGTTTTCATGGTTTTTTTCAACATCAAAAAAATTTGATGTTTTCGGCGAAAAATTTCGACATACTATACTATGGCATTTTTTTGTAAAATTTTACAACATTTTACAAAATGACTTTTGCTCACCACAGAATCATTCTCTATGCTATAATAAGACTGTTTTCATTGTTTTTTCAACATCAAAAAAATTTGACGTTTTCGGCGGAAAATTTCGACATACTACACTATAGCAGTTTTTTTGTAAAATTTTACAACATTTCACGAAATGACTTTTGTTCACAATAGAATCATTCTACATGCCATAATAAGACCATTTTCATGTTTTTCAAAAAAAAATTGGGTTGTGGTCCTAGTGCGCTTAATAAAACCGTTTTCAAGTTTTTTTCAACATCAAAAAAATTTGACGTTTTCGGCGAAAAATTACGACATACTATACTATGGCATTTTTTTCGGAAAATTTTACAACATTACACGAATTGAATTTTGCTCACCATAGAATCATTCTGCATGCCATAATGAGACCGATTTTCATGGTTTTTTTCAACTTCAAAAAAATTTGACGTTTTCATCAAAAAATTTCGACATACTATACCATCGTGTTTTTTTTTTTGTAAAATTTTACAACATTACAAGATATGACTTTTGCTCACCATAGAATCATTCTACATGCTATAATAAGATGATTTTATTGTTTTTTTCAACATCAAGAAAATTTTTGACGGTTCAATGGATACGTTTAGACATACTATACTATGGCGATTTTTTTTTAAAATTTTACAACATTTCACGAAATGAATTTTGCTCACCATAGAATCATTTTACATGCCATAATGAGACCGATTTAATGTTTTTTTTCAACATCAAAAAAAAGTTGACGTTTTCGTCAAAAAATTTCGACATACTATACCATGGCGTTTTTTTTTTGTAAAATTTTTTAATGTCAAAAAAATATAGTTTATTAAGTCAAAAAAGTCATTGGAGCTAATGTTAAAAAATCCAGGTAGTATGTAAAAAAAAAAAAATCGATGTATACTTTCTCAACAAAGTCATAGCATAGTATGTCAAAAAACATCATAGTATAGTTTGTCAAAAAAGTCATAGTATACTATCTCGAAAAAAGACAGTATAGACATAGATTTACTATTCTATGACTTTTTAACATTCTGTACTTGGAATTTTTTAACATTCTGTCCAATGATTTTTTGACCTCCTAAACAATATTTTTTTAATATACTACACTATGACTTTTTTGTTATACTATACTAGGACTTTTTTAACATACTATAATATGACTTTTTTGACATAGTATACTACAACTTTTTTGACAAACTATACTATGATTTTTTTTGACATACTATACTATGACTTTTTGATATGCTATACTTTAACTTTTTTGGGCAAAGTATACAATGATATAGTTATATTTGTAGTATGTCAACAAATGTTATAGTCATAGTATAGTATGTCAACAAATGTTACAGTATGCTATGTTGAAAACAATCATAGTATCCTATGTCAACTATACTATACTATGTTTAATAAGACAACTATAGTCGGTCACAGCAAATAGTATGTAAAACAAAAAAAGTCAGTACAATATGTCAAAAAAGCATTGCATGGTTTGTCAAAAAAAAAAGTCCAAGTATAGTATGTATATTAGTAAGTCATAGTATGGTACTTTTAATAAAACAACGATAGTCGGTTATAGTATAGTATATCAATAAAAAAAAGTCATAGTATAGCATATAAAAAAAAGTCATAGTATAGTATGTTGGAAAAAGGTCATAGTATTGCATTTAAAACAAGTCATAGTATAGTATGTCGACAACAGTCATAGTATACTATGTTGAAAAAAATCATAGTATACTATATCAATAAAAGTCACAGTATAGTATTTCACCAAACTTCAGTTAAGTATGTTTAAAAGTTGTAAAAAAGTTTAAAGTAATGTAAAAAAGGTTAAAGTAATATTATTGTATGTGGAGAAATTACCATGTCATACTATAGCATGTCAAAAAATATAAAACATTATTGTATAGCATGTCAGGTTTTTAAAGTCATAGCATAGTATGTCAAAAAATTCATAGTATGGTATTTTTTAAAAACTTTTATCAGTCATAATATAGTATGTCAAAAAATGTCATTGTATTGTATGTCAAAAAAGTCATGATATATTATGTCGATAAAAGTTATAGTATAGGATTGCGAAAACAGTCATAGTATAGTATGTCGAAAAAATTATAGAACAGTATGTCAAAAAATTCATAGTGTGTATGTTCAAAAAACAAGCATAGTCATAATGCAGTATGTCAAAAAGTCATAGTATAGTATGTTGATAAAAATCATCCTATCATATATTGAGCAAAACAACATAGTCTAGTATGTTTTAAAAACAAAAATCAGTCAGTCAAAGTATGTTGAAAAAATAGTATGTTGAAAAAAAAAGGCATAGTATAGTGTGTCGCAAAAAAGGTCACTGGATGGGATGTTTAAAAAAACAAAGATAACGAGTCATAGTATGGTATGTAAAAAAAAAGAAAAAGTGGAAGTCCAAGTATTGTAATAAAAAAGTCATAGTATAGTATGTCAGAAAAAATCTTGGTATAGTGTTTCAAAAGAGTATAGTATGTCGAGAAAAGTCATTGTGTACTATGTCGAAAAAAATCATAGTATACTACGTCAAAAATGTCATAGCATCGTATGTCAACAAAAGGTCATGGTACAGTATGTCGAAAAGTCACAGAGTATGTCAGAAAAAGTTATAGTGTAGTATGTTGAACAAAAATTTGTATAGTATGTTTAACACACAAAAATAGTCATAGTATAGTATGTTGAAACAAAGTGACATTACATTATGCCCAAAAAAATCATAGTATAGATAGTCAAAAAATAATAGTATAGCATGTCAAAAGCTTTTTTTTTTTTTCAAAATAGTCATAGTATTGTTTGTCACAACAAAGATGTAGTAAAGTATGTTGAAAAACGTAATAGTACATTAAAAAAAAAAGTAATAGTATAGTATGTCAGGAAATTAAAATGTCCTAGTATAGTATGTTGAAAAAAATAAAAAGTAATAGTATAGCATGTGAAAATAATAATATATAATAATATAATAATAATAATAATATGTTGAAAAAAAGTCAAAGTTAGTATGTCAAAAATAGAAAAAAAATGTATAGTATAGAGTGGCAATTTTTTTTGAGAAGCATAAGATAGTATGTCAATAAAATGAAAAAAGTCATAGTACAGTATGACGAAAAAAATTAATTAAAAATAAGTAATAGTGTATTATGTTAAAAAATAAAAATATAATTGTATAGTTTTAAAAAGTCATAGAATTGTATGTCAAAAGTAATACTATAATTTGCCGATTTTTTTAACTCATAGCATAATATGTAAAAAAAAAACATCGTATGTCAAAAAATAAATAAAAAGTCATAGTGTCGTATGCTGAAATAACTCATATTTTAGTATGTCAAAAAATAGTTTAAATAAATAAAGCAAAGAGTGGTGAATTGTTTTTTAAAAAAAAGCATAGTATAGTTTACCAAAAAATTAAGTAAGTCTAAGTATAGCATGTGGACAAAATATAAGAGTCATAGTATAGTAAGTCAAAAAAAATTTAAGTTGTAGTATGTATATCGAAAAAATTTAAAAAGTCATAGCATAGTAAGTTGAAAAAGGCCATAGAATATTATGTCTAGTATAGCATGTGGAAAAAATAAAAAAGTCATAGTATCGTAGGTTGATAAAAGCCATTGTATAGTATGTCGATAAAAAAAAACATTATAGTTTAATGTGGAAAAAAAAAAATAATAATAATAAAAGAGCCATAGTAATGTATGTTGAAAAAGCTAAAGTCATTTTATAGTATGTGGAAAAAATAAAAAAGGTCATAGTATAGTATGTCAAAACAGTATAAAAGTCATCATTTAGTATATCAAAAAAGTAATAGTTCAGTTTGTCAATTAAAGTAAAAAATACTATATTATAGAATGGCATTTGTAAAGGCATAGTATTGTATGTCAAACAAGCCATAGTGTAGTATGTGGAAAAAATAAAAAAAAATCATAGCATATGTGGAAAGAATAAAAAAGTCATTGTATAGTATGTTATAGTATAGTATGTCGAACAAATACAAAATTCATATTACAGTATGTCAAAAAAGTCACGGTGTAGTATGTTGTAAGTCATAGCATGTCGAAAAAGTTTTAAAAAAAAAAAGTCATCACATAGTATGTCAAAAAAAACCTATAATATAGAATAACATTTTTTTAAAAAAAAAAAGGCATATCGTAAGTCAAAAAAAATAAAACATCATAGTATAGCATGTGGACAAATTTAAAAAGTCATAGTAAAGTATGTCAAGAAAAATGAAAAATCATAGTATAGTATGTCAAAAAATCGAAAAAAGTCATAGTATAGTATGTCAAAAAAGGTCATATTATAGTATGTCAAAAAATAGAAAAGTCATAGTATAGTATGTTAAAAAAAAAAAAAAAAAGGTCATATTATAGTATGTCAAAGAATAGAAAAGTCATAGTCATGTCTGTTGAAAACATTAAAAAAAGTTATAGTATAGCAAAAAAGAAAAAAGACAATTTTGTCTGGGGCATTAAAATAACTCAGGCCGGCTGATACAAAAAAAAAAATTGAACACTTTTTTTTGACAGAACATACGATGACTTTTTATGACATTTTTTACATATCATTCTATGACTTCTTAAGACTTTGTTCAACTTTTTTTAGGACTTTTTAAAATATTCTCTAATATGACTTTTTCTGACATACTATACTATGTTTTTTATATTTTTGACATACTTTACTCTAATAATGATTTCTTTTACCATACTACTTACTGTATACTTTTCGGCATACCCTACAATTGCTTTTTAATTACTTTTTTGACATGCTATACTATGACTTTTATATGCCTTGTATTAGGCATATTATACTATTAGTTTTAGTACCTTTTCAGACATACTGTACTTTTTAGGATATTGTATAATGCTATACTATGAAAGTTTTATGTCATTTTCATTACATACTAGACTTTTTAAATGGCATTTTATATGACATATTATACTGTGACTTTTTTATGGTCTACATATTTTGACCCTGAAAAGATTGGATCAGTTTTTGCAGTTTGCATATCAACAAGACTTTCATTATTATTGGAAGTTGTCAGTTTTATTGTGAAAATACATTTGGTATACATAGCAGTTTAAAAGACTGCATAAAGTAAAAGAAGCCAGTGCATTTACAGTATATACAATTAGAAATATAAAGCAAGAGAGATAAGCCGTAAATGTTAGTTATTGCTCAGTATCATCGTTAGCTGGCCTGGTGGAAGTTTAACAAAAATCTTCACTGGAGTCCCTTTAAAAATGTGCTTGTTACTCGCAGTTGATGTAAAACAACACCGCAAGATACTTAAAAATAAATAATGTAAAACTCTAAATAAGAAAAAAAAAAGAGTAAATTTCAGTATCTGTATATGTAAGTAATTCCCTAATTTTGCTGCCAGGGGGCAAGCAGTTTAGATCCAAAATATGACCTGAAACATTGTCGGCCACATAAAATATCAGCAACCAAATACTGCTGATGTTTTGAAGATAGAAAACATCCTGAATTATAAAAAGAAATGGAAGACAACAATCATGGCCACCGTGGTTCTAGTTGGTTTCAGTGACCACAAAATTACAAACAGGCATCTCGGCATATATCTTCAGATCTGAAACGATTTGACAGGTCAGAGTTAGTAAGCGTCGTGATTGTGTAGCTGCACCTAAAACGCTGTAGGCGCCATTTCTTTCACTACAGTAATACCTCGCAACGTTCCGACTTGATGTCAGTAAGGTATTGATTGTCTACTGTTTCAGACATACTGTCCCACGACACTGAGACAGTAACGTATAAATGCTGGGGCTGTGAAAGAGAAAAATCCAGCTAACATCTCTTAAAACCTAGCGACATTAAAACAGACGACAATATTGTAATAACCTGCAGCAAACGGTCTGTGTTGATCTCAGGAGACCCAGTAACAGTGAATGAGTTTAGTTAATCAACAGCTTTCTCACTGTAGCAGGCGACTAAAAGAGCAGGTACACACAGGTACTGACAGGGACAAAGGCTGGACTACATTTCACCTACTGTAAAAATAGCTACATTCAAATGGCCTTAATGTGCCTAACAGTACGTCTTACTCACATGTGATTTATCTTTAAGAGGCTGTCGTGGTAAATGACCAACAGATAGACCCTGTCTAACCCCACTGAATAGCAGGAGATCAAACTGCAGCCCAGCGGGCAGCAGTAGCTGTGTTACATTCATCAGAGTCCTGCTGGAAAATTCAATACACGATTTGGAAAGCATCCACCTCTGAAGAAAGGACTGTAGTTTTTATCTGAATCAAACATCTGTTAACCTACACAGGTCTTCCAGACCAAAATAATATTTAAGTAGAATATAAAGGCCAACAATATCTGAGATTGATACCACTAATATCATGTTGTTACTATTCCTACAGAGGTGTGAGAGTTGCTCTTGTGGTCACTGTTGGATCTACACTGAGTGTGAGAACTGAGCACATTTCTTCACTCAACAGTCTAATAAATTAAAATGGTTCATTTCTAGTGAGGAGATACCCTGCAGTCAGAGTATACATTTCATGGTCCAGAGGTTCCTCCGTCCGGCTCTGAACCAGTCACCGCTTGGTTCTGTCACATCTGTTTCCAGAGGAAGATGAGGCTGTGGAGGCCATGCCAACAGTCAAAGTCAAAGTTTGGGCAATTTAAGGTGGATTCACATTTATAGGAAACAGGATGCTTTGATTAGGATCTGACAATATGGACTTTTCATGGCTGGATTCAAACTGTTGCTGATATTTAGTTTACATTAAAATCTGACATTATGCCAACTGTGAAAAAAGTCACGCTGTTTACTTTAATTACAACATTTCAGTCCTTTTAATCTTTTAATTTTTTTAATTCAAAGTCCTTTTATTGTTTTATTTCATAGAGTTAATAATCCAATGCTCCCGTCTAAAATAGTTTCTATAATAACTGTCATATGTCAAATCTATTCAAATACCTTTAAAAAACTATGTAGGTTCAGTTTTTACTTTGAAAATATGAGGGGGGTTTTTTCAACCACAACGTATCTTAAACATTGTTCGTTTACATTAAAATGTATGTAGTTCTTACATACTGTAGGTTATTACCCTCAAACTGGCTGAATTAAATCATATCCGCTCCCCTCTTCCATCAGAAGTATGTGACTCAGATTCATATACCGTATTGGTGTTAAAAGTTAAAATTATACTTACTGAAATGTTTAAGCTTGGTAAAGTGGACCCGCAGTTTCTTCAATGGGTTCTGGAATAAATCAAGACAAATATTAGCATTTATTATCCCAATAAAACAATTGCATATCTAAATCTTCTGTAATATTTTTCACAGCAGATTTATTATAGCAGGAAAAGCACAGATGTTACTGGCTCTGTTCACGTGTCCCAATGTGACAGAGAACCAGCAGACACAATATCAGGAATGAAACGAATTTAGCAGTTTGCACCGTTTCCATCTGTGACATGTTGAAATGACTTCTGTGAAAAAGGCCTACTATTTCTCAAAAAAATAGACAAATAATAAATTTTGATGGTTTGTGACACCACTGCAAAGCCTTCATACCAAACTAGAAACACCGCCTTCTGCCAACCGGTCAAGTTGCACTTTATGTACAGCACATGTCTCTCCAAAATGTCATCACTCTCCCTTTAGACATTTGTGTGAAATCGTCATGATTAAGTTCTTGAGTTATGGACAAAAACGTGTTTTATGTGGTCACAGTGACCATTGACTACCAAATGGTATTAATTTCATCCTTGAATCCAAGTCAATGTTTGTGCCAGATGTAAATTTCCACCAAAAAAGTCATAAAACGTCATTTTAAAAAAAAGTCATACTAAAATAGACCATAAAAAAGTCATAGTATAGTATGCCATAAAAAAATCATAACAAAATCATGGTATACTATGTCATTAAAAAAGACACAAAATGCCATTAAAGTGTCACAAGTTAGTCATAGTCATAATATAATATGTAATAAATAATCATAAAAATGTCATAAAAATTCATACAAAAGTCATAGAATAGTTTTCCACAAAACACTGTAAAAAAAAAAAAAAAAAAAAAAAAGGCAGTAAAAAAGTCGTAGTATGATATGTCTTCCCATGACCCTGAATAAGATATGCAGTTACAGATAATGGATGAATGAATGGATAGTATGCTATAAAACAGTCATAATGTAGTATGTCAAAAAAAATCATAAAAATGGCATAAAAAGTCATAATAAAGTATGTCATTAAAAAAAGTCATAGTAAAGCCCGTCAGTGGGACTCCAAAGGGGGACCCAGAGTTACAAAAGGTCATGAAAAACACTATAAAAAGTGCATTAAAAAAGGCATAAAAGGTCATGGGATAGTTTGTCATAAAAAAAGTCATTGCATAGTATGCCAAAACAAATGGCATAAAGATGTCTGTCTATTTAAAAATGTTTTTTTAAATAATGAATAGACTGATTTTAATACGAAAATAGGCTATATGTAATGATTTATTGGGAGGAACCAAACCAAAAAAATCTATATAAAATCAATCAGCACGCCCATATAGCCCAAATGACTACATGATGTCATGACTCCATTTTCCCGCCACTGTGACAATTCATCTGTGAGATTGGCAGTTGAATCAGGCCCCTCAGATCTAACAGCCAACTATTCAGGGTCACCCCTAAAACGTTTTACTACAGTATGTCAAAATAGTCATAGTATAGTCTGTTGAAAAAGGCAAATTATAGTATGACAAAAAGTCACTTAAAAAATCATTGTATAGCATGTGCAAACTTTTCTTTTTTTAAAGTATGTCATAAAAAATAGCATTAAAAGTCATGTCGCTGGCACAGAGGCAGGGAACTGCACTCAGTATGCTCATGTTTACCAAGAATTAGTTTGCACCAAGGACACAACATGATTTTGAAAGCATTGCTTGAACCCTAAAGTAATCTTTGTCATCAATAACTCATCTCTTTTAGTCTTGAATGTCACACAAATTAAGTTTTCACTCTGTCCTCACAGAGAATCTCCCGCAGTTGTCAAATGTCGTTGCCACCTCACAATGGTTTAAAAAAAAAAAAAAAATTTAACTGATGCAAAAGCAAATTAAAACCCCATTAAAACTTGTCTTTTTTGGGGATTCCAGGTGTAGGCAGTGTGAGAAACTAATATTAAAATTACCATTTTTGCAGAACAGATTGTCACTTAGGCTTAAAAAAATGTGTATTTTTACATAAAGATGATATCTGATGCACTTGTCATAAAGGTCATAAAATCTTAATCCATTATTAATCTCAGATTTCAAGTTGAAGCAGAAGGAATCTCACCACGTAGAGGTCGTTTGTGTGACTTGCGTCGATGCACCATGACTCCGAT
The DNA here is from genome assembly GCA_947000775.1 of Pterois miles. NCBI lineage: Eukaryota > Metazoa > Chordata > Actinopteri > Perciformes > Scorpaenidae > Pterois > Pterois miles. The sequence continues at coordinate 3,812,253 of CAMQGK010000299.1, forward strand.
AATCAGCGCAGCACCAACCAGCACGACGGCCAGCACTGAGAAGCTGGTGATGGCAGCCAGTTTCCACACGTCGGGTGTCTCATCCACAGATTTACCTATTGATTGTACAGACAGAGCTTAAACTGCACACACTGAAAGAAAGGATATCGCTCTATTAATCAGTCAAGGCAGGAAGTAATTTACATTTACTGAATCACAATCTTACATGTGTTGCATGACGGGGTCTTTGGGTACTTCTTGCACGATGCACACGGCACACAAACGTCCAAATCTGAGTTCCAAAACTCTGAACTGCTACACTGACCTGCACACCGGGAAACCTCAGACAGATTAGTTAGTTTTCAGGGCAAAACGTGTTTCACATTATATGAAATACATAACACTGCTTAAGCCTTTCAAGTATTATGATGTGGAGGTAATATTTACAGAGACCATCTGAGACTGATGCAAATGTTTTACAGATTCCCTGACTCTGCATTAAAACAAACCAAAATAATCCTAACCAGGTGAAGTGTGACTTGGAAAGGACATGTGAGGAACTTTGTGGCATTGTTCTTCTCATAAAATGAAAGTGGGAAATTCCTGTGGGTCAGACTGCTGATGCAACTTATTTGCAAGAGAGCAAATTACTCAGTAACTTTGGGTGCATGAACAGGCAGTGGGTGAAGAGCAGGATGTGTTTTCAGAGTGCTTCCCTTTGTGTACGTGAGCAACTTCCAGAGAATAAACCAACGTGTCTGTGAGAAAGAGGCTGCCGGTGGTTTAGCTCTGAGAGAAAACATCTACTCCTGTGAACACAATGGAAAGCTTCGTCTCTCTTTTTGGCAGCCAGACTGCTGAAGGAACGAATTAGCTTGAAGATGTGACACAGTTAACACCAATAGTAGGATGATTGCTGAAACTGTTTAATAGTGTGTGGTTTTCTCTGCATGTTCCTGGCTTCGGTTAAGAGGCACATTAATACCACAAGTACGTAAAGTGATGAATATTCTGATATCAAGCTGAAAAAACAAAACAATATTGCAACGCAAAGTCAGCCTATGGGATGAATGAAACAATACCACACACAACAGATAGTGTAACAAGGATGTCTGGAAAGATAAAATGATAATCTTTCTTCCGTCTCACATGTATTTGCATGGACACCTTTTCATTAGAACAAAGAACCACGCAGAGCCTAAACTGAGTCATCATTTGCGGTAATTGTCATGTTCAAACTGGCTGTTTTTTGTCACCACTGAAAGCAATACCAAAACTAGAGTACTGGAGTCTGACGCAAACCAAAAGTAGTTGAATGAATTTGCCGGAACCTGTGGCCGTTTCAGAGACAACAACACCAGGTAATGAATATTGTGACATGAAGCTAACACCTAACAACAGTTTTTCAAAACAGCGGTACAACACAAAGTCAAACTGATGATATGAGTGACATGACAGGGCTACAGAGGAAATAATCTACATACTTGGTAGGAAAACTCAGAAAAAAAGTTTGGAAATTTGTGATTGGTGAATTATTTCTCAGTTGTTACAATGCTAATTGTCATTGTATTTTACATTGTTGGAATGCCTGTTTACCTTCACAATGATGTCCAGCTTGTAAGGATCATGCATTTGTGGGATGAGCAGCACAGCTGATTACGTTGGCAGCACCCAAGTGAACTTTGCCAAATTTCTCTGCCAATGCTAAACAGTGTATCCTGTTGGTGCTGACTCTTGATTTGAGCTCCAGGTGCTGCCAATCAGGCACCTGATGTCAGAGAGGAGATGAGGAGTTTTGTTTTGAAACAAAATTTTGAACTGAGCCATGTTGGTTTTGATTTTTCCTGTGGTCTTGTCTCGTGATGCCTGATTGGAAGCACCTGGAGCGCACAAACAAGAATCACTATACCAACAAGAAAATACACTGTTTAGCACTGGCAGAGAATTTTGGTAAATTTCACTACCCACATAATCAGCTGTGCTGCTCATCCCACAAATGTATGATCCTCACAAGTTGGACATCATTGTGAAGGTAAATAAACAGGCTTTCCAACGATGTAAAACACAATGACAATTAGCATTGTAACAACTGAGAAATTATCCACCAAACAAACACAAATTATTAAGAACTGCTTGAACATTGAACACATTCACGAATTTCCCTCCAGGGATTAATAAAGGTTCATCTTATCTTATCTTATCTTACATTGTGCTGCACATCATTTATCAAAAAAGCTTCAAGTTCCGGTGAATTCATAAGTGCAGTAAAACGTCGATGTAGTAATAGTCACTGACATCCAAGTGAAGTTTACAAGATACTGTATATTCTACTGTTAATGAAACCTGATGTGCATGAAGTTTGTCTGGATTTGATTTTTTTTTGTGTGTCTCGTGTGCAGCGACATTGACATTCAGTGGTGGATTAAGTAGTAAAAACTTTTATTTAAAAGTGCATGGAATTTGGCAGTATCTAGTGGTGGGGTTGCAGATTGCAACCAGTTTAAACTTCTCCCATGTGCCAAGGATGTAGGAGAACAACAGTGGCCGACATGAAAAAGTAAAAACACAAAAACACAAAGTCAAAGGTTTGACCGTTCTGGGCTACTGTAGAAACATGTCGGCTCCGTGAAGAGAGGATGTGGTCTGTATGTAGATATAAATAGCTCATTAAATGTAGTGGAGTAAAAAGTACAATATGTGTCTGGACTAGAGAGTAACGTTCATTCATTCATTCATCGTCAACCGCTTATCCCGTTAGGTGTCACAGGGGGCTGGAGCCGATCCCAGCTGGCATTGGGGGAAGGCGGGGGACACCCTGGACAGGTCGCCAGTCCATCGCAGGGCACATAGAGACAGACAACCAGTCACACTCACATCCACACCTACAGGCAATTTAGAGTGATCAATTAACCTAAATTGCATGTTTTTGGACTGTGGGAGGAAGCCGGAGTACCCGGAGAAAACCCACGCTTACACGGGGAGAACATACAAACTCCACACAGAAGAGTCCCAAGCCAGAATCGAACCTGCGACCCTCTTGCGGTGAGGCGACAGCGCTAACCACTACACCACCGTGCAGCCCCTAGAGAGTAACGTGAACAAGAAATTCTCAAGTAGAAGTACCCCAAAACTGTACTTAAGCACAGTACTTGAGTAAATGTACGTAGTTACTTTCTAACACTTGTGAATTTGTGACTGATTTTTCTCAATTAATCATTATCAGAAAATACTTTAAATATCATAAAACTGAGGTTGTCTGCTAATGTGCTTGTTTTACAAATAGTCCACAATGTGAAGCTTTTCAGTTTCTTGTCACTCAAGACAAAGAAAACAGAAAATCCTCTTGTGAGACGTTAAAACTCATGTTTGGCATGTTGAATAAAGTCTTTTGTGGCTCTGGAGGAACCTGCCTAAATGATGATGTCATAGTGATGTCATCAGGGTTATCTCAGATTGGGCTCTAGAGACAAGGAGGGTCTGAGGAACAGCAATTAAGTTGCATTATGGGAAACGTAGGATCCAGTGTTTTTGGAGCTTGACCCATAACTAAAGGAGATTTCAGGCTCTGCTGGTTTGATTTTGACAATTTTTTTTTTTTTTTTAATAGGTCTTGTGAATTCTCAAACTTTATTAAAGTGCAATACTAAACCACTGGAGCAGCACCTTTAACTGACTGTTTAAACTCTGCTTACAAATGAATTCCCTCGGTATCACTCACAATCAGGAAGAATTAACCTTCGACCTAGAAGGAAATGTCAGTTTTCTGGGAGCACGATCCTACAACCCAAATGTGTAGGAGGGCGTATTGTATGGGTCATTAGCTGGTCACATAGCACAGGACACAATACCTGTCAACAAGTCAGTATAGGCCATTACTAAAGCAGCTGCAGCCAAAAGGCACTTGCTCAAAAAGTCATGTTTGAGGCATTTTGACCTCTAACTCTCTGGTTATGTTACAGCCACATGCTCAGGCCTCTAGAGACTCTCCATCCTCCACAGCCGGCAGAGCTGGACTGACTCATTTTAGAGCTGTGGTCACAGCAAAAATGTGTCACAGTTCTTGTAAGCATTTGTCCAGATGACTTAAACCCTACATCATCCAGCAGGTCCAGCTGGACTCCCGCTCGACGGTTCAAAAGGTCACAGAGAGGAACTGAACCTTGACTGCTGACTGGCCTCGGCGCAAACCCAAACCACACCTGAGGAGCGGAGCTTTTGTTGCTCAAATTAGACAACAACAAACGGCTGATTAAATTTCAATCATGTTTCTTACATTAATCTTAACTTTAAGAAGTAAATTATTCTGTTGGGTGTTTCAGTGGGACTCTTTACTACACCTTTTACCACATCCACTAGCCAATGTTGTATTTTAACAGCAGGGATTATCATTTGACTACATAAGTTTCTTATGATTCAGCACTTAAAATCTGGCACACAAGAACCAGTCTGAAGCCATTTTTTTGCGTTCCCAAGCAGAAGACCTTGGCAAATCTCAGCACCCTAGCCTAACAACCAGTGTTTTTGGGTGTGGGGGTGCTGTGTTTTGTCATGAATTGGAAGGGGGTGGGTGGACCTACAGCTGACATCCAGATGTAGAGATGGTTTCACACGGATAGTATCTAAAAAATGCAAGCATGCTTTGACTTAATTAGTTAAAAATGCGTTTTGCTAACTTTAATGCCTGAGGAAATGGTCCTAATTATTCAGGATTTTAGTCTCTCAGAGCAATCTGAGTCTGGGATTAAATCCAAACTTCAGACTGCTGTGGAAACAAAGTGAGAAACTGTTTTTGGAGTTTCTATGAGACAGTAAAATAAAGCATATCTTTGAGCGAAATGGACAGTGCGCCCTCTCCATGTGGCCTGTCCTCCTCACCCCGGGCCACGGATGGATGGGGTGAAATAAGGCGATCGGAATGCGGAACCGGTGAGAAATGCAGCTGGTAAAGGAAGCGGCTTTGTAAGCAGACCCACTATCTTACTCCATTATGAGCAGACCAGACCAGCAGACTCTAAATCCATGTTCACACAAACAAGGATACACGCGCATAAATCCAAAGTAGAAATGAAGAGGAAACGTTGTGTAATCACTGGAATAAAAACACATACTTTTACAAGAAAAAAAGTTGGAATAAAAACATATTTGACTTACTTTTCTGTGCGCTCACAACATAGAAATTGGTCACAGCCGCTATAATAAGTCCACACAGCGCGCAGAAAGCGTTAGAAGCCATGATGTCTGCGGGTAAAAAGCTGCTCGCTGTCGGCTA